>CM034541.1:29792344-30447344 GCA_020002185.1 Paraescarpia echinospica
TCAAGTATATACTGGTCGATGTATGTTGCAGTTAGACTTATATATATATATATATATATGTATATATACATATATATATATGTATATATACACACATACACACACACACACACACACACACACACACACACACACACACACACACACACACACACACACACACACACACACACACACACACACACACATACATACATGCACTCTCACACCCACGAACACACACATACACACACACATATATATGTATTATATAATATATATATTGTTTAGATGTTTACAGACTAACTAATTCATTGGAATCAACATTTCAATGTAAGCCGTAGAATAAATTCAAATGACTAACGTTTTAATACTCTTCCTCAGAAGTGCGCTATAAGAGAGCGAGTCCTGCCATTACGTTAGACTACACGAACTGGGGTAAATCCTACTCAGTAGACTTGGTGCCAGCCATAGAAATCGTCGGCTTCCCGGAAACGTCCGAGAAGGTGCTTCGAGACTCGTGGCTTCCGGATGAGTGTATAACCAGTCTCTGCAGAAAGTACCACGTTGTCGCCAAACAACACTCAAGTGGTGAGTCTAACCGCGTGTCTGTAGAATTCTTGTTTCGATATTGTTACCAGCAAAATGTTAATTGAAACTTAGACATGTTTAGTGATTTATTTCACTGCAATTGTAATAACTTTTGAAAATATATGATTGTATAAAAACAGCCTTATAATGGTGTTATTAGTCTCATTCTTTTGTTTTCCTATGCCCACACAGAACTAGTTAAGAAACCGAGTCGCAGTATCCTCTGGCGGCTCTCGTTCTCCGCCGCCGAGAAAGCGATCATCTCCGGAGCCGACGACGAGTTCTCCGGCGGCCACGAGACGTGTCGCAAGTCCGTATTGTGCTTGCTCAATACCGACCTTCTCCGCTTCTACGCCGAGCCAACTCGACAAGGCTCACCGCAAGAGTTCTGCTCTTACTTCCTGAAAATGCTCATGCTGAATCTGTACGACCAGATCCCCAGCGACGTAAAATGGGAGAAAAACACGATGCTACTGCCAAGGTATGTAGACGCACTGCGCTACTGGGAACAGATCCTCGTTGACAAACACCTCCCCCACTTTTTCACACGAAGGGACAATTTACTGGAGCAAATCGGGCTCGTCCCGGAAGCGGATGCACAATTGTGCGCACTGCACGATCACGTGACATCTCTTATTGCCACGTACGCAACTAATAGTGAGGAAACCGCTGTCGTCCCGGAAGCGGATGCCCAATTGTGGGCACACCACAATCACGTGACAGCTTCTGCTGCCAAGAACGCTACCAGTGTTAAGGAGCGAGAGCGAGAGCGAGAGCGAGAGCGAGAGCGAGAGCGAGAGCGAGAGCGAGGCTGGTTGTACGACCAGGAACTGTTTAATAATGCACTATTTATCTTGCTTATTTTACTTGTTTCTAAGATTATCGATATTTTGGTAAGATAATTGAAAAGGATGCTCAGTTGGCATGCTGTGACCAACTCAGACACTACATTAAAACAGTGTTTCCTTTTAAAATGAACGTTATGTAATAAGAGACCATATTGTCGCCTAGTACACAACTGATAACCAACCAGTGATCACAGCACCCATGGTCCGTTTGTTTATATTTAAGTCGGTTCAAATACGCATGTATAGTAAATATTCATAGAAATTACCGTCTTAGTTTTCCTGGTTTGAGTCTACTTAACATGGTCCTGTAAATGCTCCTTCTCAGTGTTGCTCCTGGGACATAGAATCCTACATACCCATTTTATATTCTTTAATGTCTACTTTCTCGGCAGCTGTCCACATAGCAGTACCATCCAAACTACACCTGTTACTAACTGACAGGAATACTAGAATATTAGAAACCAAACAGTTGCAGGATGTTTTATCTAAGTGTTGTTTTTCTCTGGGTCATGTTTGCAGATTTCCAACCTTAAATGCAACATAGTACCAATGATCACTATGCTGCTTCACATGAAATTCCTTTTAAACATATCAGGATCGATTGTTTTCATCGAGGTATTGTTCGTTACGTTGTGGTTCAAACTACGGATGTCCAGAGCAAACCGCAAACAATCAATTATGTTGTCAGAGTATTTAAAAAAAACGTACATTTGGCAACATGTTCCATTAAGTAGAAAGTCATGAAAGGGCAGTTTCATTGACAAAAAGGCAACCTTCCTTTAAGATGGCAATTTATTGAGAGGAAGATGCTCAAGATAGCTAAACGCTATTTGTTTTCTCATAAAAAGACAGCTGTTGTGATTAAAAAGTCCGTGTTGTGGTAATAGGCCTATATTTCTATAAACAGGCAATCTATGGCTCACCATTTATCAAAAGTGTATTTTTTATTTAAACAAACATTTTAGGGGAAAATCCTAAAATGGCAAATACTTTCCTTTGAAAACAGGACAGTATCCCCCATTAAGGACAAACGTAATCCATATCAGGACAAGCGAAATCCATATCAAAATTATCCCACAATACAAGAAAGTATTGGTTCAAAGTCCCAACAAAACTATTTTGGTAGCAAAGGATTGACCCGTTTTCCTTTTATTAAAGGAAATAAAAATAAGGCATTAGCTAACATCCTTTTTCCATGTGTACACAAAGTTTACCATTGTATGTAACATTTGACAACATTAAACGAATACAGAAAAATACATTTGTAGCATAAATTCGATTTTAAACCCGTCTGTGTAGCGATTCCCGCGGAAAATTTAATGAGCTAGGCGATCACGTGGTATCGTGACGTCACATATGACCCACACTCGCATCAGACCCTTTCCATGAACTCAGAGCATGTTTACAAGGATAGCTTTTGGGTCGAAACGAGCGTCAGAATGAGTTATTGTGCAATATTCCGATGTAATACTAACACTAGTCATCATAGAGGAACAAGCAGTTATCTTACGGTTCCACATGAATAAAAATAATAATACAATTTTATTCAAAACAGTGAATGCGAATGGGCCTACAAGTGACAAGTCACGACACAATTCGACTAGGTTTCGCCGAGCTTGGGCTCGCTTTCAGAATAATTTTATCGAATGCAACCAACGTGTGATAATCTACACCAATATACATACATAGCAAACATATAGTATATCTGGCTACAGAATGTAACGTGTATAATCTCATAATATCACTAGAATATCGATATATATGAAGGAGGAGTTGTACATTTTATCATAACAACTTAAATCAGTCATTACATTTCCGTCGGTGTCGCTAGCTCAATTGGTAAACGCGTTGGTTTCTTGTTATTTATTTTACAATCGGGCGACTCCGGTTCAATCCTGACTCCAAACCATTGATTTTCTTTACATTTCTTTGTTTATGTTTTCACGAAGTAATATAAACCAAATCATTTTGTATACTATGTTGCACTGTTTGTAAATATTTGTATTTTTGTAGTAATTATTTATTCGCCACAAAAATGAAAATATGGTAATTATATATAACGATGTTTCTAAATTTTATTTATTTAGGCATATCAGTTTTGTTTTCACATATAATTACAATACATTACCGCACAATATAATCAATTATATATCCATTACATTATATTTATTTTGATAAATAAAATGTGTGACGTGACATCTCGGCATCCCGAAAAGCGCGCCAAAAATATGCATATTAGAAAATGTCCGGCTGCACAGCATAAAACGTGGAATTCCTAATTCATTGAATTGTTTTATTTTTTTGGCTTGGTGGACATGGAAATAGATAGCAGGATGTAACATAATATGAATTCTAGCAATAGGTGTTTTGATTCCCTTTAAACTGTGCACTTTTCGCAGAGAAAGGCAAACCCAAAAAGCTTAGTTCCTTTGTGAAATAGGCAAATCCTGCTGTAAATGGACAGACTACTGGGGATAAGGTTCCCGCAATGATAGTTTCAGGATAAAACTTTTTTTTATAAACTGACAATTTCCTTTCAGTGTTAAAGGACAGCATACTGGAGATTATGTCCCAAACGACATGTTTCGTTAAACAACACGTCTTTATCATAATCATAGGGCATGTGACTGGAATAATGTGCGAAACGTACTTTGCCGTGATAGCGGGAACAGGGAAATGCGTGATGAGTTGAACGCGTCACATGAATTGCCTACATAAACGACTTCCACAGCTAAACACAACATCTAAACTCAATAAAATCGACTATGGCCTAATGTTTGACGACTCTGGACGGGTGGATGTGATCAGTGCATTTATCGACGTCCATTTCAAAGTGTTAAGCATTCAGAGAAATCAGTAGCAAGATCACAACAGATGCACTAAAATTCCGTTGTATGGTCACTGGTCATGCAGTGACGCATGAAGATGAACTGTACAAAATATTGGAGCTCCTCGATGAAGCCAAATGTAGACAACTATTCGTCGACATTTAGAGAATAATTCATGATATGGCTGATGGAAACTAATTTATGAACGAGTTAATGTGCCCACACGCACATTTATTCTAAACACAAACGCGCGCGCACGCACGCACACCCACCAAAGTGATACTGTGTGTGTTTTTGTTGTTATTTATGTTTGTATTGTTAGACCACCTTCGAATATTGAACAAAAATACATTGTGAATCACTCACACTCAATAAATCGATTGGATTCGGAGATACATAGTAATGTCAGATTGATTCATCGTTTCAGTTTTATACTAACGTTCTAGTACAAACATAAGACAACACTTCTACTGAACAACTATGCATTTTTATTATATAAAAGCTTAACATTTTCTTATAGAAATATATTTCACTCCAAAAAAACAATGTTCAATCATAATTAATCATAAACACATAGGTTAGTGTGGAACTGCCCACGTTCAATATACCATATATATGACCCACTAGTTACACTAATGCGTTGTCAACACGACCCAGATTAAGATGCGTCGACTACACATCATACTTGTCAGATGTACACACAATATCACGAAACGAAACACATTTTAAGCGATAGAACACCATGTCACTAATAACATAGATTGGCTTGATGGGACAAAATCTATTGCAGACAGTGTTATTTTTATGTTTAGAATACTGAATATGTGTCATGGTCACCATGTTTGTCTAAAAATATTATCTAGTTTTGTGTTTTACGAAATATATTGATTGTAAAGCGAAGCCTGAAAGTCAAATTCAATGTAATTTGTTCCCGTTCTAGGAACGTGTGCTGTTGATTGTCTTCAAGTGATTTTAGATTTCCTTGCGCATGCGTTCACTGCTGACTAGAACGAAAAATAAAAATGTCGATCCGCGTGACCAATTGTGTTAAGGATACTTTCCGGTTTTCGTTGTGATCGTGGATATTGCATTAGGGGCTTGAACGTACATTTGGGAAGGGAAGGAGTTTTCGGGAAAATCACTATGTATATCACATACATGTTCAATCTCGTGCCTACCGGTGACAAACACATCATGCAGTTAATGGTATGGTCAGCAAAAGAGGAAATATCAAACGACGAACAAAACAATGCAGATCGCAATGTTGGTAAGACATTAAAGGAAAGTTGATCTGTGCAGAGCCTAATTACAAACTTCATTGAGCACGAAAAGGGTGAATACCAAGCATTAACATTTCTAGTACAGGATATTGTTTCTTTTGTCAACACATGGTGGCAATTTATTTAACGTCGGTTTTATAGATGGGCAGCTAGCAACAAATAGTATTCCTCGCGTATTAAATATTTTAAAAATTTCCCTAAGAAATGTATTGAATATATTGGCAAGTCTTGTGAGGAATCGCGTGTTTTTGCTATCATGCTGAATGTGTGTAATTATTTTACTGCAAATGCATAATCTGAAAATGACGAAGTTACCAAATGAAAGACTACATTATCGCTGACGACACACATTAACTGTTTAGTTTCATTATTTGCGTGACGCAGTTTACTATTCTAGAATAACAAAGTAAAATATATTTAGCATGTCTAATGTGCCTACTGTTATTTATGCATGCAAATGTAAGTGTTCAACACGTCACATAATATCATAGGGGTACACATAAAAAGAACGCGCCATTCGTACGGTTTGTTCTACAAATTCAAATTAATGTGTATAACCGGGGACCATTAAGCTTTGTAGTTGCACTATACATTTGTGATATGAACACAAATTGTCAACATTGTCCAATTGCAAACATGCTCGTGCTCAACGTGTCACGTACGGTGTCACTCTTACTGGAAATTGGCGTACGTGTCAAACTGAGACATGTATGCCAGCGCCAACTCGTACAGGAACCGGTACTGGGTCTGCAAAAGGATGACATCGTGTTGTTCAGTGACTGGATAACACATCAGTTTATGGAGAACATCATTATGGGTATACCATCAGCAGTAGTAGCAGCAGCACCAACATCAGCTGCAGCCACAACAACAACAACCATATGCTACAACAACTGCACCAGCAGCCGCAGTAGCAACAATAAAACATAGTTATACTAGTTATAAACCAACTTGTTGTGGTGGTGTTGGTGGTATTGTCGATTTTATTGGTTGCTGTTGTAGATGGCGGAAGGTAGTGGTGGTGTATAGTAGAGGTAGTGGGTTGTATTGATGTGGTTGTGATCAGTGTTGACTGAACTACTTTCATTTTGTACTTGAGTAAACATACAAGTAACTCACCTCAAAACTACTTAAGTAAAAGTACATTGAAAAAACCCAACTTGAGTAAAAGGTAAAAGTAACTTTCAAAAGTACTTGAAGTAAAAGTACAATTCAACGTAATAATTTCAACATTTCAGCAGGCACACAAAATGCGAGACTAAAGTAACTACTTTACTCTACACGAACCTTAACCCAATAACAGTCTCTGCAACAGGAAGTTATATAATTGTAGTGGCCCACTATTGTTCATCTACGATTATCGGATCGAATCTCGCGAGATTTTGCCACAAAATACATGTATGACGGGGTATGACCTTACGTGAATATTGTGCCATCCAACCACACCAACAATAGCGTCTCTTTCACTGGATAATAACCGTCAGACGATAGTCGTCGATAGCAGTATTTACTCGCCACCATGTTTGCTCTTACGAAAATTACAAATATTTCACTAAGACGATTTTGTCCAACAATTTGGTTGCATAGCGTAAAATAAATAAGTGGTAGGAAGTTACAATAGGGGTATATTTCACAAAAGTTTCTTTATATTGTTTTATGAAAAGGGCATTGTTTACATTAAGGGCTAATGAGGGGACAATAGACATAGTCGTCATGTCCAGTAAAAGGCAGTATAATACACACAATAGCAGTATAGTTACGAACTTGGGCACTTGTTTAGTATCCGGGCCCACCACAATTTCGTCGATAGAACTACACGTTTGCCTAAATTTGAAAGCTCAGTGCGTTATATCCACCATTCAACATCATCCCAGACATATTTATGTTACGAAAATATTGCGTTTCGTAACATAAATATATAAATAGTAACATCCGTCCAAAAAAAATAATTCCAAACGACTTCCCGCGCAGTGTTCTCTTATTTGTGGAGGTCTGCGTTGACGCGCTATCCCAAAGCGAGGTTTGTATGCAAATACGATTGCCACCAGGCCGGTGATTCGGCGATAGGATCCCCCTGGCGACTAGACACGGAACTATTGTAACGAAATTATTTCGCGAAATAATTGAAAGTAACGAAGTAAAAAGTATTGTTACTTTTGATCAAACTACTTCGTTAGAAGTAAATGTACTTTATTAAAATTGTACTTCGTTACATGCCGATTACTTAAAAAAAACTACTTAAGTATTGTAACGAAGTATTTTCATAATACTCGATGCAGCTGTGTTATAGTAATGGTTATTGTGGTGGTCACGCTGTCGATTCTACAGTATTGTACATGGAAATCAATATAAAGATTGGCGTGAGTGGATGAAGCGTAAACGGAACCTTCTTGTCGTGGTGGGCACGAGATATTAACGACAATTCGTATTACCAATTAATTAAACTACGGCCGAAAGATTGCGACCGCGAAACTGACCAGGTCTGTAACGAGCTGAGGCCGGGTTGTGCGGACGTGTTGAACGGCGTGGAAGACATCCACCTCCTGTTCCACCTTCATGTGTTCGAGCATGTAGCTGGCGGCACACACGAGTCCACAGCGCCTAGCACCGTCCCTAGCAGTGGCCGATATGCATGTGTTAATATGTGGGTACTTTAGACGTCTGTTGTGTATTAACATACACCTCAATACCGCCGACCAATTGGTTGGATTGAGCTGAGGTCGAATTTCCACGCGGCATATGATCTGGGAATGCAACACTATCTACTGTCTTGGGAGATCCGAACAAAACATACACCGTTATCTGGGGACATAGCTGCAGACAACGGTTGATGTGATGTGAAGCCATTGTTTTACATCCGTAGAATAACCATTCGAAGTTTTGTTCGGAAGGTTGTGCGTATGCATTTTAAATAACCGGAAATATAGTATTGAATGCAACGTGCAGTATGCACTAGCATATTAGTACAGACGAAATTACTCACGAGCAGTGCACTATAATCGGTCCATTTCCGCTCTGCTGCTGCCATTTCTCGACGACGTCTAGTAAGTCAAGAATAACCGCCTTGATGGTTGGCACCGACTCGGCCTTGTTCCAGCCATTCGTGAGGTGGAATTGTTTCACCACGGTCGGGTCACCTGCCGACTGACAGAGACAGTCGTTACGTTATTATGTTTATCATTACAACATACTATTATTATAAACCGACTGAAAATGTAGTTACGATGAACTTTTCTTCGAACTCTACTAAACAGAACGTACATAAATAAATGGTTGTAAGTTGTGCGGTGTATATATGCATAGTGGGCCATCCATATAGTACGCCAGGCGAGTTGGGTCCTCCGCTGTGGTACGCACAGTCTTTGCTGGAGGACGTAGAGAGAATGTTATCGGAAAAGCACATGACAGAGCATAGATGTGCAGCACCTGAACATAAATAGTGGTTGCTTGCTGTATCGTTTCACCAGTAAAATTACTACATTAACACGTGTCCAAATACAACATACCCGACCAGATTTGATGAGTTTGAACTCTCGTACTGTAACGTTGTTGTTCTCGGTTGACTCCACAAGTTCAACTTCGAATGGACCGTACTGACACTTTTCCTCTATCTTTTCCGGCCAGTAGGCGGCGCACTGTATGAAGAGAAACAGTAGGTACTTTAATATCAACATATTTAAAAGTCATTTAATTCACATATGTGAACATGGTACAGTATGAATGCAATGGATAATTTAAGAATGCATATGAAAATGTTTTGCGATTTGACAAGGGAAATCTGGTAAGAAGAGTTGTATTTGTAAGTGGTAAACTATGCTCTTACGTCATCTGTGTCAGTATCAACGTCGAGCGTGATGACAGTGCGAGACACGTGATCATACAATAACCTCCACATGTCAACCACTGTTGATGCCATTGGCGACTGGGCGATGATGTAGGCATTGCGCTCCTTGAAGCCCTGGAACGGTGAAAACTTACAGCATTATCAGGTGATGATCACACTGACATTCTGTAATAAATCAAAAATAAATAGTAATGTCGCCCAGCACAACATGTATCACAGCAAACTATCATGTGTGATGGTTTTATTAAACATTACTCAACTAGTGAAGACAGACGGGCACATACATGTATTTATGTATTTTTATGGTGCATGTTATATATGTGTAGAAATTGGTTTGATCTATGAACAACCAATTCACAACGCACACAATTGTTTAAGAATATAATCGAAGAGATGCCCCAGTTGGTACATACATAGATGGAGGCTACAAGATGCCACGGACTTGGTTGCTTGGCTGCAACTTTGTTATACACTACTTACGTGCACGTAGACAGCGTTGATGTAATCGTTTCCTTCCTCACAGGGCGTAGTGAGGAACGGACGATGCTTATCGTCTGTATGTGTGGATAATAGATTAATAAAAGTAACTTGGTTACACTGCAACACAACATTGGCCTGTGCGTCTGATTATATAAATTGTTTGCTCACAATATTATGCTACGCATACCGAAATAAGGAGAGACATGTTTGTATTCCAGTGAGAAAAGTTGGTATATAAATATTTAAGTTACAAATTATAATCCTTGATTTTTGTTGAAGGAACTAATTTTATATCACAAGTACGTAGGCCTAACTGACCACACATTTCAGCAGAATCAATAGAACGATCCGTATATAACTGGAGGCACTGAATCTCTAAATATATTTTAAAAAATATGTGTTAATCATTACAAATTAAACAACAGAAATTATAACAAAGGTATGTCAACAAACCGGGAATGATGTCAATCACGCGATTCTTCTCAACGTTGTTTGGTTCGAGAGCAGCACAGTGGGTTCTCTTTGTCAAGGGCTTCAGTGCGTTAAGATGCTGCAATGAAACAAACAAATGTATGTTTAGGCCCCGAGCACGGCGGTGCTCGTACAGCTCAAAACAGACACACGCACGCACGCACACATGCTCGTACCTACACACACCACTGCTTTCTTGCCATTACTGATGATGCCTCATACACAAGAGCTACCATCTGATATCGGTGCGAAATGTTACAAAATGTAGGGCATGAATGAAGCGGAGTTGAGAAATGAGTTAACATGATCATGTGCGATCTTATATAGCTTCGGTTCTACTAGTTAGCACTACCCAAACACGTTACCTGTAACATACATGTCTAAAAGAAAGCCAACATAATTTCTTTGGAAAGCCAATGCCTAGTTAATGTAGAGTGTTCGATATTACACATGCTTATAAAATCAGCCTGCTTATGCGAACGCTGATTTTCTTAATTAATGTTGCTGTTAGCTGGTTCCATTGCAGCATTGCAATGACAACTCAACACACTTCAAACTGTTTGCTGAGTTTCTTGTCTTTGCACAGTTCAGCGAAGGCATCCTTCAGTTGCGAGCATAATACGACGGTGACTTCATTCGACTCTATGATAGCCTGGTAGACATACACGTACTGGTCCTGGCAAATAACAACAACAAAATACGTACAATGTAAACTATGTGTGCTACGCAATACAACTAACGTAGTACTGTTAATATGATTGATTACAAATTTCAAACAAAAACTAACAATTTTAGTAGTTTTGCTAGTCCTCAAACTATTACAAAACGTCAAAATATCGTTGTCTTACACTGAACGAATCCAATCTGACAAATAGTGTTTTATTAAAAGTCGATTGTTTTTTGGATCAAAATTACATTACAAATATATCCTGTTCGTAGAACTTAAATCGATATAATAAATAAACTGTTCAATTATTATGAAATGTTGATAATGCATGATGTGATGTGATGACGTAATCTCACCAATGTCTGGACCATGCTGATCCTCTGAGTTCGTAGAAGTTTGACGCACTCGAAAACGTCGACCGAGCCCTCGGCCGCTGCTTGTTGAGTCAGTAAGTCGATGGCGATGAATGTTCCCGTCCGACCGACACCAGCACTACGGAGAATCACAAGACTTTATAACAAAGTATTCACAAAGGTTTCGGTCCGACGCCAATACTAAGGAGAAACGCACAGTATACAGTAACAAAGTACTTATCACAGGTCCGACCGACGCCAGCACTACTGAGAAACACAAGTCGGAATAAGATACAATAACAAAGTATTTATCAAAGTAATACACCGGCGTATGGTATACGTGCTACACATATACATGTAGGTATATGTCACTAACGGGGAACATTACATGTTATATTGTTGGTTGGCAACCAGCAGGCTTAATCGAAATATACATTGACCACCACCGTTGTCAACGTCATCACCCCCGCCACCGCCACCGCCACCGCCATCGCCTCCGTCATGTTTGGTTGCTATATTCCTCATGCCATTGTGATGAAAACTGCAATTTAAAACAGGGTAATCTCACGCAGTTACCTGCAGTGCACGAGGAGCGGACCGCGCCTCTGCGAGTCGAAGCTGTGCACTTTTCTGTGGAAGGCCAGGAGCGGGTAGGCGTTATCCGGAGTGCCCTTGTCAGGCCACGCCGTGAAGTGGAACTGGTGAATCTTTCTCATCTTCTTCATCCTCTGTGTGAGAGCGCAGACAGCGGCACAATCACACAATCACACAATGAAACATGGGGAACTAACATAATAATGTTTAACTTTCATCACAACAAAGTTTCTTATGATCGTGCCACACCGAAGCAAAGTGTTTAAGCTGACTAACAGTAAGGTGTTTGGGTTCAAACTGCATTGCATGAATTCTCAACCAATATCACTGCGTAAAGCAAAGTAGTATTATACAATAACATAAACTTTAAACAGCTGTCAATCGTTGCCATATACTGATGTTATCCGGCAGGAACATATTTCACGACTAATTCATTACACTAGGATACCCTTTACGGCTATTATTAAGTCTCACTCGTGTTTACACAACTTTCAAAACACAAACACTTTCATACAATCGATAAAATTTACACAAATTGGTACGAATTACTTGTTTTAGCGACGCACCTCGTTCTTCAGCGTAAATTTTCTAATTATGTAATCGGCGAACGTTTCCTCGCTGACGCTCTCTGCAATGAAGTTGTCCCAAGACTGCGTTTTGCCTTTCTCCGGCCAGTACTGACTGCACTTTTCCTGCCCAGACAAAACCCATCTAATGATAAGTTATCTGTTCCATCGTCATTTAAAAACTTATTTTTATACCCTTGCTTATCCACGATAGCCTCCTAGCGCCTTGACCCATATGTCGACAACTGGAATACTGCTTATGGATTTTGAGATTGACCAATCCTTTTGTGTTGATGCGCCTCTGAGCTTGGTTAAGGATTTATGCGCAATAGAAGTTATCTTATTATTATTATTATAACCACACTGCGGTGTGGTATATCAAAGCGTCATGTAAATTGTATAAATTTCGCTACTTGAAAAGTGCCTAAGAAACATAGGATTTTATACGTATGTGCATGAATTTCATTTGTACAGCAAGTGGGTAACTGTACATTAGATCATTGTTTATAATTAATTGCATGTACATAATGCATAGCATGATACACAGTTGAATGTAAATGATATTCTGACGGATAGGCCCTACCTTGCCATTTTCGTAGAGGTTTGCGAGCATTACGATCGTGTTCGTCTTCTCCTGCCAAACCATTCGCCACATGTCTTCAATAGTCCAGGGTTTTGGACCTATAAAAAAAAAACTGCTACTCCAATCTAATGCATTTTCAAACATATTAATAGGATCTCGATCTCAATATTTGTCTCGTAGTTAAGCAACCGATAAAATGTAAATGTTTATTTACTCAATGATGCAACTGTTAGAAAAAATTGCCTTGAAGCTAACAAACGAAAATTGTACAATCCAGCTGTACAATTCCGTTAACAAAATTGTAAATGTTAATTCCAACCAGAGTCAGTTTATAGAATTACAGTGAAAACGTGACTGCTAAGGGTAAGGGTGCCACTATCTGATGTCAGACAATATGAAACATGTGGTACCTTGACAAGCGATGTACGCATTTTGTTGTTGTTGGTAGCCCTAAAAACAAATAAGCATCATGACATCATTTCATCGATAGCCTTAGTCGCTGTTTGTAGCGAGAGAGAGAGAGAGAGAGAGAGAGAGAGAGAGAGAGAGAGAGAGAGAGAGAGAGAGAGAGAGAGAGAGAGAGAGAGAGAGAGAGAGAGAGAGAGAGAGAGAGAGAGAGAGAGAGAGAGAGAGAGAGAGAGAGAGAGAGAGAGAGAGAGAGAGAGAGCGAGAGCGAGAGCGAAAGCGAGAGAGAGTGAGACTTAGAGTGCGTGCGTGCGTGAGTGCTTGTGGTGGGTGTGCGCGCCAGTGTGTGTTCGCGTTTGCATGTGCGAGCGTGCGTGAGTGCGTGAGTGCTTAGCGAGTGTGTGAATGCCAGATTAATTTCAACATTTCGCAAAAACGAGTCAAGCAAAATATCAAACTGATGATGAACATATAACTCAACAAACGTTTCATTCGTGTTATACGGATAACATCGAACCCGTGTACCGTTACTTGTGTATTACCATTGTTATATCATGTTGCTGAACACATTATAATCAATTTATTGAAGGCATAGTGCCCGACAAATTGCCTTCAATAACCCGAAGTTTTTCGCAATTAGAAATTTGCACCGTCAAAATGTTCAAATTGGAAACACAAAGTTTTAAATATAATCAGTACACCCTATTTAACGAATTTCCGGCTAATACTTACCCAAACAAACTGACAACCTCCACTTAAATGGTAATGTATTACTACACTGCACTAGAATTAGCTTTATTGCAATTCGAAGTTTTGGGCGATACAACCAGCTTCGCCCGGTTTGCATATTGATAATGCGGCAAACAAATCTTATTTACAAGTATTTTAAGCACCTATTGTGAATATGATTTACTGTTCGGTTACTGAGCTGTACACAACTGTGCGTCCCCGGGGACATGCTCATTTTAGGTTCACCATATTTTTTTTTTTATTAAACTCGTCACAGTGGCGCCATCTGGAAAACTGTTCACCCCTCGATTGGCCAGTTTACTTTTTTCTACAATAGTTAGAGCTACACGTTCGGTACACGTAAGTAATTAACTCTTAACTCTAATAATTTAATAATAATAATTTCATCTTTTATTATCTCATTATGTAAAATATATTTTGTATTTTGTACGCACGATTTAATTTTGATTAATGATTTTTCTAAACATTCTTTGTTCTTTAAGTGATATGTTTGAAATCGACTGATTGATTGGCTTTGCTGTGTGTTTTTGAAACATCGCCAAATGGTAGGCCAAAGACCAATGGTTCAACGAAGTGAATGAACATACAGAGTGGCGGGGTAGTCATCAGCCCCTGGCGGGAGAGACAGTCCAAAGGTTAGCATATTAATATAGAGATGTACAGAGAAATTTACTATTATTATTATTATTATTATAGTAGAACAATAGATGACTCACCATAATGTGATTCACATTGATGTAGTCATCACTTCCACTGTCCGCGGATTGTACAATCGATAACTCACCATAACCTGTTTGGCATTGATGTAGTCAACACTTCCATTGTCGGCCACTTGTACAATAGATAACTCACCATTCAGTGATAGGCACTGAAATAGTCACCGATTTTACTGTCCGTGGATAGTACAATTGATAACTCACCATAATGTGATTGGCATTGATGTAGTCACCACATCCACTGTCCTCCGATAGTACAACACGTGTGTGGTCATCTAAAAGCAAAACAACCTGTAACATGCATCGCACATAACAAATAACCTTTGCTCTTGTAAATGAATGAGGGACTTTCCAGCTGAACACTTGTACTTGTCCTTCGAAATGTGTCAACTGAAATCATGATAGTAAATCTCTTAATATACGTCAGTACATTTCAGCTACTATATTGCAAATGCCAAGCATGATATTCTCACATCGATATCAGTTGCGTCTTAATGACGGATATTTATAGACTGCATTCCTAACGCATGTGTTTCATGTATGTCGTCATTGTATAATATCTAAACAGGTTGTTTTGCAAAAAAAGATGCTACTTATGATTGCAAATGTTTGGTTAATGGAATTACCTGAACTAGCTGCAAATTAAGAAACGAGCCTTTTAGCCACTTAATTAGCGGCCCCACAGCCAATACTCACACCGTGCGAACCCACCCCTTCATAAGGTACAGCCAATTGTAACTTTACTTATTTTTTACAGTTAGATTACCTTTTTCCGTGACTTTTCGGCTGCTTTCACCAGTCTTCCTCAGACGGCTACCGCCTCTAGCGGCAGACGGCTACCACCATATAACGGTAATAGCCTGAGGAAGAATGTTGAAAGCAGCCGACATTTCACGGAGAAAAAAGTAAACTGACTGTGAAATAAGTAAACATACCACTCATTCAGCAAACAGTAACATTTCGCAAGGTTACCAATATAAGGCTCTGGTAACCACATTTTCGTTCTGGTAACAACATTTCTGCAATTTGTCTCAAATCCACTTGACAACTTACGTTACATCTCAACAGCGTTTCTCAAAACAAAATACAGTATCAATGTCGGCTTCCACACAATCGTTCAAATGTTAGCAACGTGACATAGTTACCAAGTGAATTAAACTGATGCATTAATATTATTCAAATATTATGAACTTACATGCAATGATATTCACAAATCGGTTTTTGTTTTTGTTGTGTGGTTTCTTCGCCTCTTCATGCTTTGCGTTAGCACCAGAACTTAGTTCCTTGAATGAGAAACGTTAAGCAGAAGTTAAATTTTCTCCTATATGTTCTCTGCAACAGCTCAAAGACACGTCGTATGATAAATAAACATGTATCATCACCTAAGCAACTACGTCTGCGCTGAAGGACTAGCGGTAGTCGACTAAAGAAGACTGCTGAAAGCAGTCGAAACGTCACGAGAACAAAAGGTAAACTAACTGTGAAATAAGTAAAAGTATCACTCACATGCATCATCAAGGTTTACTAAATTTTTTCTGTAATGAACAGTTTAATGATAGCTACAAAAACAACATCATTGATTACTATTAAATACAAGTTATTAGTGAAATACGGAGAGTGTTTTGGTGAAGTTCATATAAATATCAGGTGCCAGTTTATGAGCAGCGATAGTACATAATATAAAGGTAGCAATGGTTTGTAGCACTTCACTTTACGAACAATCTAAATGTACACTCAGATGGCTACGGTTCATTGTGACTCTTTTTTCTATATAACCAATTCAACATAAGTAATAATTATTATTTAACAAACTTAACAATCTAAATGTACACTCAGATGGCTACGGTTCATTGTGACTCTTTTTTCTATATGACCAATTCGACATAAGTAATAATTATTATTTAACAAACTTAACAAGATTGCAAACAAAAACAAACCGTTGAAATAAAGTCTTATTTTATCACTATATACGGTGATGTATGACCCTTTGTCATTGTGCACGGCTAGTTCTCTAGTTTCTAGTAACCACAGACTTGACGCTACTTTCGTATGGACATAGACGTGGCTTAAAAGCGCCTGTAAGTTGTTTTTATAAATGAATTGCAAAGGCGCGTCCGGGAAGCAGCTCCGGCCGCTGGGAGCAAGATTCAATGGTTTTAAAACATAGACCACCAAACTGTGAGTTCATGGCAGGTTACACATTTATTTCATGTGTGGGGAATGTGTATTACCCCTGGCACAGACACCAGATAGAAGGGACCAACGGCTTTAATGTATCATCCAACTGTCACAGGATAATTGAGGTGAACAACGTTTTCAAGTTTCGAAAGGATGGCAAAGTGTTATCGAACCGCCGTCCCCTCGGTCGACAATCCGGCGCACCACTGCACGACTACCGAACCAAGCTATGGCTACGGTGTGTGATTTCTGATCTACCGGTAGAATAAGTATATGTGTCGTTCGAGATATTTATAAATGGACGAACAATCCAGTGCGAATAGCATGATTTTAATTAATACGTTGAATCACAAAATACTGTTGGATTATGTCGGGTTTTGAATGATTTCATATTTTAACAAACATGTGTCGCAAGCGTTGTTGGTGAAACAACTCACATCAAACTCCTTTTGAAAGCCGCTATGACGTCTCTTGTCCTCGACGTAAGCGGCCAGGTTACTGACGGAGACGCTGTGTGATATGTTGACCATGTTGGCATAGATAGCTTGTGGGTTTTCCACTTGACGGACTTCGCCGTTTCCTTCGTCTCCGGCGTCCTCTTCCTCTACGTCTAGCCCATCGTTGTCTTTTCCAGCACCTTTGGAAGTATAACAAAGGTTTATTGCGTGTTCTGTTGTGGCTTAGAGTAAATTATTTAAGCTATATATTAACACAAATAATAGCAAAACACAGTGATGACTATCTTTTAGGACTTCCTGTTGAGGTTGCTCTAGGTTTGTAATTATGTTCATATTCGCTCTATGTTATCTGAATTGTTTGCATAATGATATAGAGCAAGTGTAAAAAACCTCATGCAATTTTACCTTTCTTAAAGCGACTAAATAAGCCCATTGGAATGCCGCCAGTGGTTTCACCTCCAGAGCTCCTTCTTCTGAATCGTTGAAGAAACACATCATTATTAATGTTACTGAAAATATATCGTTTACTGTATCAAGTGTGTCTTGACTTATACTTCTTAACATGCCATAATGCAGGGTCTAGTATGGACATCATTGTGGACATTACGTCATACAATTTGACATTAAACACCAAATATTTGTGCATAGTATACGTTGTTGTACATGTCAGACGATAACCTACTGCGAAATGCGAAGTGTGTGAAGTAGGACAACAGTATTTATGTATCAGGCGCTATATGGTGAGAAACAACAAACAATAACACGATGTTCACCTAAAAAATAACACATGATATGACATATTCAATATAAAGAAATCACCGAACCAACACAACGCTAGTATACAGTTGGTACCAACGCAAACTTTCAACTATAAATGGTTAATGGCGATTACAACTATATACTAGTTTCAATGTGTAATTAATGAAAATAACCTGAGAATGATGATGACGACGACGGTGACGCCAACAAGGACAAAGATGCCAGCAAACGCTATTCCAGTAATTGGTCCCACTGTCAGAGGACCTTTATCGACCATCTCCGCCTTGTATGGATTGTTGTCCGTAGTCGGCGCTACAGTCGTTGTAGTAATCGTTGCTACAATGCAATTGTTTCATAATGCAATGGAGCCTAATACATTTTTTAAAGTGCGAAACATGAAATATTATTAAGAATAGCAGCATCACGTTTTTCCTTGAACACATCAATAGTATTAAAACATAATTTGTTTTAAATATATTTCAAAAGAATGCTGATTTCAACAGAGCGTTAATGTGTCATGCATCTTAAGAACACTTCCATCTGAAATTAACGGAATAATTAGACATACCTTGAACTTCAATTCATTCATACATAATACATTCCGATATCAACGTATGCTTCCGAAATAGGTATTGAAGGGAACAAGCTTACATGTTGTATTAAACAAATAACAACAATAATTCCACACGACTATATTTTGCAAATGCAACGCATGGGTGGTCTTACTCTAACATGGATTTTATACGGTTTACATAACTCACTTGTTAGGAGGTTTGTGATGACAATCTCGATTGAGGCACTGAGGTTCTTGTTGTTAGTGGCGGTCAGTTTCACATTGTATACATCATAGCTGAGGTCAGTGATTGTCACCTTTGTCTGGTCAACATGTTCTATGTCTACGCCCTTCCACGTTTCATTCTGGGCGTGGCGTTGATATGATAATCGAATACTGGTTATTTCATCACACCCGCTCTCGTGTATTGCCTGCAGTCAAGCGCACGGATAATCTGTTGCACCACACGCACATCACAATATGCTCTTTGCGTTAGTGTACACTGACCCGGAGCGGTGGAGTATAAAGCATGAACATTAGACCTCACCATTATAAAAGGAAACAAAGAAAGACCATAAAATGGTACACCGACACGGGCACAGTTAATTAAAATAACTATTATATCATACTCTACTAATTCAGTTGAATGTTGCCACAGCTAAACACATTGCTTAATAAAGAATACGTGTATATATGCAATAAACTGACAGGTATGCAACATGACGACATAAAGAGGTAGTTATATGAATTTAAAACAGCGTCATTTCCGACCTTCCAACTGACGATTGTGCTGGTGTTTGTTGGCCAATCTGGCGTTGAGGTTGTCAAATGTTCTATAACTGGAGCTAAAATAAAAAGACCAAATTGAATGTATTACAACACACACACACGCGCGCGCACACACACACACACACACACACACACACACACACACACACACACACACACACACACACACACACACACACACACACACACACACACACACACACACACACACACACACACACACACTGATGAATCATTGACTACACTGTATGCATCGTGATGTCCAAATACAATACACACCTTTAAAGAGAAATAGTGTTACATAAACACAACTTTTATTGTATCTCTCCCTTGCCAGGAAATCGTAAATCATTTTAATGGAAACGGTATATCTGACCACCGAGGCCACCGCCTACAATCAGGAATTAACTACAAGACGGGCATTATTAAGTTTCTCAAGATTGTTACGTATTAATGAAGCTGAATAACACCTTACCTTTGCAGTTAGTCTTGAACTTGGTAACTCCGGTGGCTGTTCCTCCGTCCTGTTCTCCGTTGTGCTCTCGATAAGGCTGCACTCTGACTTCATAGTTTTTGTTGTACCTCAGTCCAGTAACTCGTGATGTAATCAGACTTTTGTCAGAGTCCTGTGCTACCTGTCTGACGTTCTTCTCTGCTCCTCCATCAGCTATTAACCGCACAATATAGACGTAGTATGCTCCGCCAAGGTTGGGTGTCATGTATCTGGCTTTAGGCCAACTCAGAGTCACAGAGGACTTGGTGATGTCTGCGACGACTGGCTTGTCGGATGACTCGAAAGTTGGCTTCTCTGTTAGCAAAGTTGGACATGCATATCAGTACGGCTAACGTATTCCACTAACGATAACGGTATTAGCACATCATGGAAATGTCATGTGTGCTTAGAGTTTGCACACTTTTGAAACAGCATGCAGAATATGTAGACCATGCGATACTAGAAAATAATGTGACAACGGTAAAGACTGAGGTAAACAGAGGTATTGGTAAAAAAAGATCTAACATTAGCTACCGTTGTTGCAGGCTAGCTAGGTACGATGACAGCAGAACTGTTGCAAGACACAAACCGTGAAAATTGGTGAGACTTGATCGACTACGCCTGTCGTAGACACAACGACTAGTGGCTATTATGACATGATGACATGTATATGTATATGCATATGTGCGTGTGTGTGTGTGTGTGTGCGTGTGTGTGTGTGTGCGTGTGCGTGCGTGTGTGTGTGTGTGTGTGCGTGCGTGCGTGTGTAATATTGAATGCTACGATGTACTGCAAAAAACACCAAGAGTAATGGTGAAGTGTTTCCGGATCTCGACTGCCTTACAATGTCTGATACTTTGCATATACATATACATATATATATATATTTATATATATAATATTGAATGTTAAGATGTACTGCACTAAATCGAATCGGATCTCGACTGACTCACAATGTCTACATGTCAACATAATAATACATACCTATGTAGATTGTGCAATTACTTGGAGCAAACCAAGTCTCACAACCGCTGCCACAGACTCCATTTTTGATGTCACACGCAGAATTATGTTTGCACTTTCCACACGTTTTGTTGCAATTGACACCATAATACCCTGTCTCACATACACCGCCACAGTCTCCATTTATAATGGAGCACTTGGAAATATCCTTGCATTTTCCGCACGATTCTCCACAATTAATCCCATAATACCCTTTCACACAATCTGCAACATATTGAAAATAATAATGTTTCGTTTTATGTGGTAAGTGACACACGCAGAAAAACAAATTACAATTACCAATTACACAAGTACTGACAAAAACACACGCTATGGATGAATACCCTGTATACGGCGACGTAGCACGTCGTATTGACAGTCAATCGTACGGTCTTACTTATCTGCCTACACGTTATTCTTATTTCCAAAATGTCTCGCACGAAGTTATACCGTCTAGCAAATAAATTATGTTTATGAGAAATTGAACTGAGACAGCTTGATAATACTGCTGACTTGGTATATATACAGCAACTATGGAACTGAAAGACATAATTACATTTTTATATCCTCGGGTGTCTCTATACTAGAGGCGGTCTTCCCAAACCCGTTTGTTAAAAAAACGACTTTGTTGTGTTTCAATTTCTACAGAATGTTATAATATTGACGATACATTCATCAGGCCACTGCTTTCAACGCGTATGGGGGGATGTTTTCAACTTTTGCAAAATAATGTAATTATCTAACATCTGGGATAGTATTGTAAACACATATGTATAAGTAAAATGCTTAGGTCATACCAAACAATTTTACTTAGATATTTACGTTTTGGGATTTTTAACTACGTGTTTTTTTTTACGGCATAACATTATTTGCAACAGTATCCTATGTTTTCTCATTCAATGAGTAGATTATTAGTGAATACTGTGACGACAGTATATGTTGTATTAACCTATCATACAGCCGTATTATATTACGGATTAAGAATATATCAGAATATTATGTTACCACTTAATATTTTGTCTCACCGAATAGTAAATATGTATTGGTTTTCCGTGTAACTGTAGTATACCAACAGCTCCAACTGATACAAACCTGTTTTGCAGTCCGGTTGCTGTTTGCCCGGTGGGCATGCCTCACAGCCGATGATGTTGTTGCAAGCACTTGAACAGTTATCGCAGGCTAATAAACATACATATAGTATCTAACTGTATTAGGCAAGACACTCTGGCTACCACATTCTCATTTAAAAGTTGACAGCAAATTTGTGTAACGCTTTCTGATTGACTAAATGTGAATACATGACATAACTTAGTGACTGAGCAGATAAGTGAAGACGTTGCTGTAATAAATGTTATCTTCTTGTGCATGTCATATTTGAATGTAATTGTTCTGGATGAAGAAACGATAAATGTGAATGTTCAATACGTCATAAAGACAAATTATTTAACAAAATGTTGCATATTATAATTGTGACGGTTACTACGGTGGCGACAACAAAATGTAATGCAATAATTGTACATACATATTATTTTAAATACTTACAAATACATTGTTCACATAACTGCAAAACTACAAACAAATATGCATAAAGCAGACGGGTCACTCCAGTGTGTTCCCCGGGCCGCGCCTTGAGTGGCTGTTCATGAGATTGTCGTAGACATGTGAGAGTCTTGATTCATTCTCTCTTTGGTTTTAATTATCCAGATCGTTTCCTTGATTCCTGTTCTCCAGTCCAATCCCCTCTCTACAAATTTGACCCCTGCCAGACTAATATGTCATTGAGTTAAGTCACGTGATATGGTATAGCTGTTTATATTTTGCCGATGCTTTCTTTGCGTCTTCTTTGGGTACTTTGTTGCGGGTTCCTAAGATAGGTTTCGTTTCTCCTATGCGTATGGCATTATGGTACATACATGCTGTGGAACATAATTCAAGGTACTCTTTCGCACATCTTTTGTTGTTTCACTTTGTCCTACAATCTTACCAGTGGCTACTTTATCTTTCTCTGTACCGTCCGTATGGTGCATTGTGGATACCCGCATCTGACTACAGCTTCCTTGGTGTGTTATCTGTGTTTCCTTGTAGAGCTTAGAGTGACGCCTAGCATGACTACACAGAATGAATACCGTGTTGCCATCTAACGTTAGCCGTCTGATGACGATTGCCCACAGCATACGGATCGTCACGGCAAAAATCTCATAATTGCTTTTGATCACAATATTAATAATGATAAGGAAGGCGACGATGATGAAGATGATGATAATATCGTCATCGTCATCAAGTTCTGATTTCAGACTATACCACATTTTATATTATAGAACTTGCTGGAAATCACACACATTGGTAAAACAAATAGTAAATAATTGTTATAGTTACAAATATATCGGTGGCCAATGACAACGACTTCACACAGGGCTGTCAGACGGGGCTCGCCGCCTTTGTTCCGTTGGAAGCTGACGTAGCGTCCAATCGCCGTACATGTCTTGTTGACTACTGCTCCATTGGCCACCTGGCCGCTGTGACTGGCGCACTGCTTGTGGCCCGTTCTGTCTGAGCTTTTACCGACGCTGACTGTGAACGTACTGAGTAGACGATTTTCTTCAATTATAAGCACAGATCAATAAAACATACTATAAAACGTTAGACATTATGTGGAAGTGCTATGTTGTGTTGTTATCTTACATTAATTGTTGGTTTTTAAACATAGGGAGGGTAATTATGGTTATTTGGCTCGCTTAAAGGGCAACAGTGCCAAAAAGGGTAAATGTTGTTAGTCTAATAGATACAGAAACAACAAAGAGAAATTTACAAGCAGGAACAAGCCAAGAAGAAACGAATAACATTATAAATGAGAGGTTGGCCTGGGGAAATCATGGAAGATTATTTTAACATTTCATGTAACAGACAGCATGCTCTAAACAGATGACGTCTGGTATTGTCATTAGCACACTGTAATCAAACAATAAGATAACAACTTGAGAACGACGTTGATGATATAGCACCAGTTACCTTGACAAGTCGACCCTTTGAAGTGAGGTGCACATCCATTATCACATCGACCGTTCTTCAGCTGACAATTATCAGTCGCACTACTGCAGTGACATTCTTTTTCACAGTTGGCATCAAATCGACCAGCAACGCAGCCTAAGACGAACAGAATTGAATGAGTTACCTTTTCATGAAGGCGGATGAATAATGAGTTGTTCCATTTATTACCTGTCTGACTACCGGATGACATAATTATCTAACCACATTACCCATAAATTGTCCAATCATATTAAAATAACTTAACCTCACATATGTATCATGTCAATTAAATTAAATTAACCTCCGAAATGTTTCAATAAAATTAACAATTAACTTTAATTTTATTAACAATTATTTCAATAAAATAAAATAAATTACGACTTAACTTCATTTCATTTAATAATTGCCACCCATCAAACAGGTCTTGTGTGCAGCGTAGAAACTACTACTCCCAAGCAAGCAAACAATATAAACAAGAAACCACTATCAGGTACGGGCGAGAGGCTAGCTACTATGGTTGGTATTTCCAATGGTTACATCTGCAACATGACACCTGGCTTGTAAGTTAATGAAACATTATGAAATTACACAAATGTCTTTAAACACAACTTGTAATGTCTATAAAAAGTACCAACTCCAGATACAATTTGCAGAGTTTCCCCTTGGAAAGGTGATAAAAACTCGCAAGGAAGAGTCAGTGCTCATACATGTCACAGTAGTAACACCAGCCCAGTGTCGTTCATAATCGAATTGCATGAAATAATGGTAATTAATACCCCATAAAAAAGTTAATTGAAAATAAGTTGTGATTGTTGAAATTAAACTAAAATACATAAACCTCTTCCAGTGAGGTTAATTATTAAATTAAATTTATTTGTGATTTTCTAGAAAGTTAATTGGATAACCTAAGTTAACGTAATCTACTTATAATCTAGCTTGAGTGCGCGTGTTGGTTAACATTTTCCTCTTAGACGGCTTTTACCTCGCCAGACTTTCAAGGATTAATCTTTGTATCAATATCGCCAGGGTATAGCGCTTATGGGAGAAACAACTGTAAGTTACTTTCATACGTACGTTTGTTGCTTAGTTTGCAATGTGCCCAGATCGGCCTCTTTTTATTTCTCGTGTCATAATAGCACCATGTGTTAATGAAGTTGTCTGTGTTACGACAGAAGTTCTTCGCTGCATTCCGAGAACCCTCGAGGAACTCCTTATCAGGGTGTTTCGTCTGTTCTGTCCACGGTCTACAGGCGCCAGTAAATGGGACACCATTAGCGTGATGTGTTGCGTGACTCCTCTTGCCCAGGTACTTCTTTCCCTTTGGGTCATTGTAATAATTGTCGTTATCTACAATAATGCAAATGCAGATTACACGAACGTAGGCAAACACACTTTGATATCAAGCCGCTCGCCATTTACAATACTCTGTCAGTACCATACAATTATATGAGTCCAGAAGATCACGTGTCGATTTTAAGTTGCAATAACATTACGTTTTTGGTAAGACGTTCTCAGTGTTATAAACGTTCACAGTGGTTAGAATATATTGTACATTGTCTTACAATTTTGGTAAACATCCATGGCATTTGAAACATAGTTCATGCCAGTCTTTGACTGGTATCCATATATTTTTTATTAATTAACGTAAACAGTGTATATGTGTTACTCTTGTAATTGTTTTAAATTAGTATAGTTCAGAGCGTTCATAAATCACACACGTCTAATAAAAATGTCATCAAAGAAATGTTTCGTAAAAAAAATAATCAACTAATGGAAAAATAACATTCGGCAGCAAACCAAAGTAATATTTCAAAATGTGTTGGCTCCGAAAGATTGTAATGTCTATAACTTGGTTTAAATAAACCAATGTTGTTGAGTGTCCACATTAACATACCTGTGCTCACACCGAATATGAAAGCGTAAGTAGCCCGACGAATGGTTTGTTGGGAATTGTGTATTATTAACAACATTATGTTTCATTTCTGTGGTTGTGCGACAGACTCAGTTCAACCACCACGCCTGTGTAATATGAGTTGCCAGTTTTTGTAAAGATAAATATACAAAAAGTCATAATAACTAACTTTAATGAAATACAATTGTAATATTCACCATTCGTGTAAAACTGTTTGGTGTAAAATCATTAGGGAGCCCGACGGCTTGTCATTTCCGTTAGACCTAAGTGTTACGTACTGAGCATACAGCCAACGCCCCATCTGCCACTTGGGCAGTCAGACGGACATTTGCCTGTTATTTCATTGCATGTCTCGCCGCTACGACAGCTACACTGGAATTGGCAATGCGCGCCAAAGTGTCCTGTCGTGCATTCTGCAACAACACAACATTACATTATCATATATATCGACAACAGTGTAAGGTAAATATAATATAAAATACTTGAAAAAAAGGCAAAGGGTTGAACTAAAGTAAAGGGAATCAAACTACATTTTATTGGTTTATGTGCCTAAATGTGTTAATGCAATCTAACCATTTGCAAATATGATCAACCATATAACGCCAATATATGGACAGCAATCAAGGACAGCGCCATTTTGGCGGGAAAACGTACGTCATAAGTTCCTACTTCAACAACAATTATTGTTGGAAAAAGAATATTCAGATTGATTAACCAAGCTAAATCAATGAAAGCACTCACAACTATTTATCTATTTAGCATTAACCATATTCAATATATGAATGTTATATAACATTCTGAACAGTTCCATACCTCTCACAACAGACTTGGTTACTCAAAGTCTTGTGCTCACGAGATGAAAATTTTATTATAAACATTCCAGCTGCATACTTGCTGATAAGGTTTGGGATTTCTAAACTCTTCTTAATGCAATACGGTTAATTCGATTATCATTAAAATGTACGTGCCGACATTAATTATTTCGATCGCGCCGATCAACTAAATTGGTTGGCCTCCGGGGAGGGAGGGAGCGTCGCGGTACCCGATCGGACACATGCCAATAGCCTTGGATGCCGTAATCTTTTTTTTACTGTCAATGCTGATTTTTAGTGGGCCATGTTATAAGTGCAACCTAAAACGTACATGTAGGCCTATATCAATTTCGATAATCGGATACTTCATTTTCCTAATACTCACCATACGGCGACAGTTCTCGTAATACGATCAATTTCCCTAATGATCTGTAATGATAGGCAGTCCAGAGGATCGTTTCTCTAACATTATTAAGAGCTCTTAAGGTCAATTTTGTACCATAAAATCGATTTCACTCCTTGCTATTGATAAAAATAAAAATTCTGTTTAACTAACAATCCATCCAGCATATTACAAAATCACATTCAATTGCATACAGGCATTGTATATGTCCACTGAGTCGTGCACTGTACCGGTACCCAAGTACCTGAAACTGTCCAATTGTTTAGTCATATTTCTATACGGAAACACCCGATTCACACAGCTACATAATCTCGGACACCAAGTATATTCATTATGTAATTCCATCCTTGCAATGTATATTGTACCTCTGCGTATAAAATATGTCTCAATACGTCATTTACTGATCCCTTTCCACTATTCGGGTTCTTCGTCAAAATGAACACCTGTCTGAGAATTGCTCCTACTCCAACGTCTTTTGACATATTTTCCTCAATTCTCTCTACTGGCTCCTTATCCATTTTCCGCCATTCCGTCCTCCGTCTCTCCTCCCTCCGTCTCCCTCATCAATACAACCATCAATGCCCTTGCTGTTGTGTTATTTTCGAAACGCTCGTTGCCTGGACACGGTGTACAGTCACGTCATAGTTGTGTTCCACACAATGCTATGCTTTTACTGGTATGTTTAGTATGAAATTGCGTCTTCAGAAACCAGTTTGAAGCATGAATATGTAAATGACAACATTGTATGTATATTAGTCATGAATATTTGTGTAAGTGCAAGTCTCAATATTTTAAATTATATTCAATTTAATATAGGCCTACATGAACATATTAATATATGTAAATAATTTCAACAAAATAAAAAATGAATTCACTAAACGGTGATTTTACATATACATTTGCAAATATCAACAGGGGTGTATAGAACAAACCATGCATTTTAATTAACCGCAAATTATTGCGGTTCAAAAAACATCGATAATACCTTCACGTATACTATGCACATCGTTAAAATAAAATGTCTATGACGAAATCGATATTGCTAAAGAGGCAGCCAAATGCAGTGTGCAGTACTTACTACTGTTGCCGCTGTAGATTACCACGCGGGATATCTTGTATACTTCTCCGAGGTCTACCTGCCACCAAGCATCAGAATCTTGTCCGTGATTCGGCAATGCGCAGCGTTCGGGAAATTTCCATTGGTCGATCCTGCCATCCACGGCCATCCTAGCCGGGAATAGGTTACCCCTTGCATAGTTCTCTTGGCTTGCGGTTTTGTTGTATGCAACGTTTCCTTGAGAAAACCAACAACAAAGAAAATGAAATACTGGATGAGAAACCATTATAAACAAGTAACTTCTGCGAGACAAAGTAGTCACAGTTTAAGTAAAGTAAACAAATATAAAACGAATCCATATCCATCAAATTTAGGTTGCGACAATACTCAAGTACTTATTCCAACGTGGCAGAACGATTATGTTCAGTGTCACACCGTGGAAGGAATTCCTCATAAAATACAATGATGTAATTATATATAATTCCGTAAATGTCGCAGAGCAATTCAAAATGTCAGACGTATTTATGTATGTTTTCGTACAGCACTATTTTACCAATCCTTCAACACAGATATACCTACTGTTTAGTTTAAAGAGACATAGTCTGCTCGTCTGCTCGGATTAACGGGGATAGTCATTTCTAACTGGAAGTCTGCTGGGTTGACTGTGGGAAAGTGAACATCGTTAAACATCAAAGGGAATAGCAATTAGTTCAGCCGGACTCGACCGTATTGTCAATAAAGCTTTTTTTTTTATCGAAACTGGATATGTTGTTTACTATTTGAACATGCACCCGTGGTCATGACTTCATATTGCGACCGTTGTTAGAGGCTTACTAAACACAATTTGGCGGGCATTATACCTTCAACATAGTTAGTTTAGTATATTAATTAACACTGAACAACTAGCAGCAGACTACTTCCTTTTACAAAATATGTAATCACATATGACATTAGTCTCCTGCTGTTAAGAGCAGAGTTGTGTACTCTAATCAGGACGAAATGGAGGGGTATGACATCCAGCAGGACAGTGAGAGGTCAACTTTTCCATAACAATTAAGGCAAAGTAATTCAAAGATCAAACGGGACTGTTTCACCTACAGTTGAACACAAGTATGCATATAGTTGGCGTTATGGGTGTAGAATGCCAATATCGTGAAAACAGTAATATAGGTACATTCTTTTTATAGCGCGGAATGCATTCCTCCTGACAAACTGCTGAAATCGTTTTACACTTCACCTCCCTCCCCACCCCAGCAGAGCAAATCACTCAAAACTAAACACTACTTCTCGCTAAACATTCAGCCACGCTGCAATGAGACGAATGCCCATTCGCACTAAGTTTGGAACAAGGTTCAAATAACGGGAACTAGAAAAAATAATTACGTCAGTTTAAAGCTACATAGCTGTAGGTACTTAGTAAGTAAAATTTAATATACACACTCATGTGTGTGTAAATATATATAAATATATATATATATATACATATATATATATACATATATATGTATACATATGTGTGAGTGTGTGTGTGTGTGTGTGTGTGTGTGTGTGTGTGTGTGTGTGTGTGTGTGTGTGTGTGTGTGTGTGTGTGTGTGTGTGTGTGTGTGTGTGTGTGTGTGTGTGTGTGTGTGTGTGTGTGTGTGTGTGTAATATATTAACTCCACAACAACGAATACAAATTCAAAATCTACCAACAGTTCATTAATTAATTGATGCACTACGAAAATTGATAACACGTCTTTTCCTTTAATCAAACATACAGATTTTACATAAGAAATAGTACACACGATGCAATCACCGACAATGAACAAACGTTGCATGTAGTATAAAAGTCCTAAACTGGACACAGTTAAGGATTTCACACGAACCTTTTTGACAGGCCGTCCCGCTCCAACGGTAGCCGCGCGGTGATCCGTCATTACATGTTCCGCTGTTGATACATTCGCCGGTGGTTGTGTTGCAGGCCTTGGTACATCGGCATGGAAAAATGCACGAGCCCTGACTTGTTGCTGTGCTGGCGAATCTACATTGGGCACCTGCGAGACACCAATCAATCATATTATTTCACAATAACTACCACAACATGTTTTGTGTGCGCGTGTGCTTGTGCATGTGTTTATGTGTGTAAGAGCGAGTACGTGCGTAGGTGCGTGCGTGGGTGTGAGCGGGCATGCATGCGTGCATCAGTTGGACACTGCCACGTGTAGAAGGTAACTGTCACCCGCTGCACGTATTACCCTTCTAAAAATCCTAAAGCAGCACAACAACATCGATCAACGAAATGCCAGTCGTGATTGGTCTCCCAGGATCGCGGCTGGCCAAGCTACTGGAGAGGATATGGCGCCTGTGGAGGACATACTTAATGAGGTTGTGATCTTAAAGACGGGAGGAAAGCTCACACCTGAAAATGTTTCGAATCAGACGTACCGAAAACGAAGAAGAAAGTCTTACTAAGAATGGGAACGTGGAGCATTAGAACTTTTTGCGAAAGACAGGTAAATTGTACCTGCTTGTAAGGGAACTGGCGACCGCTGACATGGATATTGCTGGAATGAGCGACATAACGTGGCATGGAGAAGGACCCTTTCTGTCCAGAGGCAGCAACATCGTTGTGAGTGGAGCAGTGCGTGGACAAGGTGAAGCTGCTGTGATTGTGAACTAGCAAATGCGTGGAAGCCTGATCAGTTACAACCCGGCTTCTGATCGGATCGTTGTCGTGAGAATCGCGGTCGTCCAGGTATATGCGCCAATATCTGCGCAGTCCAATGAAGAGATTGAAGCGTTCTGTGAGCGGTTGCAGACGGTGAAAGATCAAATCAGAAAAATAGACGTATGCGTAGTCATGGGCGATGCCATTGCCAAAGTTGGTGATGTGAAGATCGCAATAGCGGTGTTGGAAAGTAAGGACTCGGTGAACGAAACGAAATCGGCGGGAAAGTGGTGAGATTCTGTAAGGTGAATGATCTGTATTAACAAACACTTATTTCACACATCACTAGCGAAACAGGTACACCTGGTTGTCGTGTGATGGTAACACGAGAAACCAAATCGATTTTATTGCGTTTGACAAAAAGTAGTTCTCTAGGGCGTTGGACGCTCAAGCGTACTCACAAGTGCACGGAGACTCCGATCACAACCTGGTAATTGCCAAGATACCCCTAAAGGCCCTCAAGATCAGGAAGAATGAGAAATGCCCCTACGATATGACCTGTGCTGTCTTGCGGACCAAGAGGTTAAAAGCTCTTTCGACGTCGAAACTGAAAATTGGTTTGAATCAGTTCAAGAATGCTGAGGTGAATGCCGCACTACCAACGCAAACGTGGAAAAATTGAGGAAATTTGGATAAACCTGGCCACTGATGTCATTGGTAAAATCATAAAGCAGAAGAAGTCGTGGTGAAGCGACGAGGTAGTGGACATGGCAGTTGAAAAGCGGGAAGCAAAGAAGAATTGCAACTCGGCAGAGTACCGCGGGCTGAACAATTCACAGGCTTATTCGCATGGACAAAAACGCCTGGCTGTTATAAAACTAATGTGCACGAATTGACTATGTGATCGGTTTGGGAAAGTGAAGTACAACAAAATAAGAGCTGTCAAGAAAGTCCTTTGCATGCGAACCAAAGCTGCATCAATAATAAGAAGAGTAACAATGTGACATGTCCCGATAAAGTGTTGGACAGATAGCATGAATATGGACCAACTTCTTCGAGAAACCGGAGAATGAGAGACCGTTATCAACACACAGTCCGGAAGAGCTGGGGCTACATCCATTGCTCGCTGAGACTGAGCAGGTAGTGAGAATGCTGAAATGTGGAAAGGCTCCAGGACTACATGATATCATATCATAACTTTTACGACATAGCGGACCAGCGTCTATCCGAGTGCTTCTGAAGCTGTGCACCCAAGTATGGCGCATTTGCAGCTGGACGGATGCCTGGAAGAACCAGCATATTATCATGATACACAAATCTGGAAACACTAAATAATGTGCGAACTATCGAACCATTCGCTTCTTAGACACGCAGTCAAAATCCTTCTCACCATTCTGCTAAAGCTTATGAATTACAGTACGGAGTTCGATAGCATCTGTCAAGTTAAGGTTTTTCGAAATTTGATCATAAATGGGCTTCCCGAAGCAGTTTATCGCCCTTCTGGAAGCACATTACACCGACCAATTGGCAGTCGTCAGATGGAACGGACGTCACATTGATGCGGCCAATATTGAGAGATGAGTGAGGCAAGCAAATGTCATATTTTTATGTACTTTTCCACGTTAGGCATAATGTCACTAGCAAACTAGAAGACAGGAATATGTGTTCAGAACCATCAGTATAGGAATTGTAGCCTGATAAAAAATACCACATTTTGCATGATGTCCACAATGTGTTTTATAACTAACAGTGTGTTACCATATTATACTATCTGCTGTCACTTATTTCGTATTTTAAGAACGTCATATTATGTCTATTATCATGTGAAAATAAATTCTATATAGAACATACAATGGTGCAACTATTAACACTTCTTTCCTCTTTTGATGCATTTTGCGTGACAATCACCTTTGTTATGTTTATCGTAATTAAACAATAAACTGGCATTGTTGCCTATATTGTCTGACCGTTGTATACCAGCGTAGAATCCAGTCCTTATGACTGCTCAATTCGCTTTCCATTAGCCTACATGGCAGACCTTCTCAATCGAACAACTGTTGGAGCAATTACTGCGCAAAGACTGTTGTGTACATGTATCCACCGCAGATAAGCTGTTCCGGGTGTACACCTGTACATATATATGGCAGATATTGAGTGTGTTCGTCATCCTTGTAATAGTAAAGTAGGGTGGGACATAGCTCTATTTAATGCAATATACCTACAAATATCTACAATATGTCGGTAACTATGTTGAGTATATGGCGTGCAAATCTGACATGATTCGAATAATATGTTTTTGTCGTGTGATTAATGATGTGTATGCACCCGATTTGGGCGCTTTGCCCCGTAGGTGGGGCAAAGCGCACATGGGATAGGCGCTATGCCCCATGTGGAATTGCAGTGTCGCTGGTGGCTTCAATGTAGCGACTAATGCTATGACGACGTGCTGTTGATATTATATTCCCGGGCGAAGTCGTTTGCCTCAAGCGTTTTATGGCTTTTGTGTCCATCCAACAGAAGTACGTGTGGATGGTCTTTGGTGCAGCCGGCAATCGCGACGAGGAATGTAAGAACCGGCAGCGCTTATATAGCACAGCGCGGCAGTGTTCTTTCCACGTTCGCCGCTCGAAACCTTTCGCACCTGCCTTGTTCCAGTTTCGCATACGACCTTCCCCGCCTTCGCTACCGTCGTGAAGCCAGTTTCATTGCAGTTCCAAATGGCAGTAGCTCTGTGATACCATCCTTGCAGGACATCTTTGTACAAAGCAAAAAACTCCATAACTGACACGGGCCAGGCTAGTGGAAATTGGCGCACGAATCGACAACTCTGGGTGGCGCTTCATGAAATTTGACAGCCAGTCCTTTCCAGCTAGCCCACGCTCGTTATCAAAATTGTGCTGTGTGCCCAAATTTGTGGCAACAGCGTAAGACAAACGCCTGACATCAATAGTTTTAAATACGTACATTCTCTTGGCCATCTCCTTTGCATAATCTACCAATTGTGTTTCAAAGGCACTTGAGAATACGCAACGCTTACTGCCCATAGCAACAACGCCAGGGAGCTGTATAGCACCAGAGCAATGGCGCTTTAGTGTGCGCCTTGGTATTCCATAATCTATCCCTGCACCTCGTATACTCTGTCCTTCGTGGACAGTCGTTACAGCTAACGTCAGTCATTCGGACCCATACGACCCCTGTGTAGACTTTCTTTTGTACGTTCGAACAATCTGTCTCTCAATCTGAAACGAACATGCTGTAACTGTTATCCTTATAATAATCACAAGAACGTTTGATAAAATTCTATCACTTAAATTCACACGGACACACACACACACACACACACACACACACACACACACACACACACACACACACACACACACACACACACACACACACACACACACACACACAAACACACAATGCCCGCAGGCTTGGGCGCTTTGCCCCAATTCACAGGTGGCGCTATGCCCCACTGGCGACTATGCTGAGAACGTTTGAGTCATGACATTGTGCGTACTACGTCATCGCTTGTTGTGTTTATGCGATCGGTTAAGTGTCGATCGGATAGGTAAATACGTAACCGGCAGCGGTGATCGGTAAGCGCAATCCTTATCCATTTTACGTTCAAATTATGGATGAACCAAAGTAAACGGTATGACAGCATTGTACATACAACTGTTTTTGACTTATTATCCGCCTCGTTTTAATTGCAGTTGTGTTTAATGCATAAAAAAATGACTTTTTAAGACCTGTCTCGGCATGGAATACATAACGGTAGGGGCACAAATCGTGCGTGGAATCGTTTTTGTTGTTTTCACAAAAAAATCATCAAATTCTTCCGTAAGATATCTATGTGCTAAATCTCTAACACATATTCCGTTACATTTTTGCAAATAAACTGTTAGAAAAGTTGTCTTGGGTGAAGTACTTACGAATATAAACAGGCAAATAAAAATCTTGTAAAATGCGCTAAAAACCGCGCATCCTATCTTCGCTGTGATGTGCTTTTGTACATAATTCCAAAATGATTTAGTTGCATTATGGTCTGTCCATTTGAGTTTGTGATTAGGACCACATATCCAGCTAAAAAAGGCATAAATGTATGATACGTTGGCGAGTGAAACGCCGTGATGCAGACACTCCTGACGGTTACCTATCTCCAACAATCGACACCGATTGCGGAGCGCGTTAGGGATAGGGAAGGAAATCGAGATCGGTATGCATACAGACACTCTCTATTTTCTTTTATCGCTCACCGTAACTGAAAGCATGAAAATGCAGGTTATATAACATAGCTTAGAAAGCTATATCAAGCGTTTCAAAATTCGTAACCATTTAGGGACAATTTATTGATTAATATGGAAGCGATCTTTAACAAATAATAAAGAAACGGTAAATCAGCTGTACTTACATCGTGTTCGATTCTGTAGAGCCATAGCACGTTGATGTGTCGTCAGGACTCAGGAATTAGGAATTAATCATTTCATCGCTATGTGGAGCCACCAAAACCAATATTCGCCAAGAAAGTGGCATGGGCGTTATGCCCCAACATGGGCGCTTTGCCCCACCTTACTCTATTTCAGTATTATAGCGGGAGCCCAGAGCTTTTATTTATGTAAAAAGGGCCAAAGTGTTTGACCCCATGTGTTGGAGGACCCATGCCCCCAACATCACAAAAATTAGTTGTTGCCGGGTCTTGGATGGTGGAATGCCCCCAAATCACCGCCTGAAGTGGGCAAAAAAGTACCTGTATTTATATGAACGGCACCGAGGCTAAAAACTGTTTCAAACGTTTCCATGATGTTCCCCGAATACGGAACAACTAATGACAGCAACGTTAAGTGGTGGAATCCCCCTGACAGCAACCCCCAAAGATTGACGAGACAGTATTTATTCGCGCAAACACCTAGCGGATTTCGTAGTCCGGTAGATGGCGCCAGTCGATATGCGGCAAAATGTATATTGAGTCACTACGCAAATATCGTTTGTAGGTGTACATATTTTGTAAGCTGATTATGATAGTTGACAAACTCCAGCAGATGGATTCCAGTGCACGGTAAATCTTGAAGGACGGCGCTCTGTCAATTCGATGCAAACACAAATCGTACTCAAGGTCCGCGGTTGGTTTGAGCTTGGCGCAGACTGTCAACAGGGACCCTGCATCTCCAACGAGAGGCATAACGGCTTTCAGAAACTCTGAGAGTGCCTTCAGAAGGTGGTCCGTCACTCTCACCCAACGCGGCATGGCCTTGTCAAAACTATAGGAAATGGGCGGTCTTCGATCGGGGGAAGAACCGGCTAACCAACTAAAACAATCGAGAATTCAAAGTGACAATGCTGACATGGATGCCCTCACCAACAGCTTAAACAACACCTGCAAATCCGTTCGCCGCGGACTCCCTTACTGAGTTTGGTAATGTGTCATTGGGTAGAACGGCGAAGGAAGAGACCAAGACATTTCTCCTTGGAACCCTGGCACGGAGGAGAACACTTCGACGGAAATTCGAGGGGGAGTGTGTGATTGATGTGTCACGATTCCCGAAGACAGTGGCAAGGACCAATATGTTGAACTTCGTTGCAGAGAACATAAAGAAATCGAAGACTATGGTGCAGAGGCTAAATGCAGCAGTGGGAGTCAGGGACGTCTTTGGGAGGATTCTGGCTGTCGCTGCCAAGACAAGTGATGCCGTTAACCTGCAGCACATGGTAAGCTACCTTATCAAAGAGGTCCCCTCTTCTCTCGCCTACAGCGACGGGACTCCACTAAAGTCGGACAAAGGAGCACTTTCCAAGGTTCTTGAGAAAATACAGGATGTCATGGTCACCGATGTCACATTTCCCCCAATTGCAGCCTCTGTGATTGATGGGGCATCCTCCTCCATGAAACCGTGCTTCAGAACAGCAAATCAACGTATGTGGTCATGGCCAGGGATCTCTTGGTGAAGGTGTGTTCCTATCGCGGTGAACAAATCCACTTGGTACTCGACAAGTACCACTCACCATGGAGCAAAGACCCAGTGCGGAAATTGCGTCGTTCTGGAAATCATCTCACATTTATCATCACTGGACCTGACCAAGCCCAGCGACAGAGTGGGACGGAGCTCCTCGAAAACGGTGCATTCTAGGAAGAATTTGTCAATTTCCTCGTGGAGGAATGGATAAAAAACCACACTGCTGGTCAATCCTAGGGAGGATGACCCTGTTCGTATCACATGGTGGTAAATGCATGGCGTTGAAGACCAACGAAGAAGAACTTGTACTAACAGAGGAACCGAATCATCTCCAAGGTCAGCACGAGGAGGCCGACACACTCATTGCATTTCATGCAAGCAGCGTCTCCACCGGAAACATTCTGGTGAGGTCAACTGGCACAGATGTACTCGTCATTCGTCTCGGGCTTGTTGGAAGGTCAGAAGGGATGAACATCATCCTGGACTATGAATCTGGTAACAACCGTAGATACATTGATGTGACAAATTTAGCTGCCACCCTTGACAAGAGAAACCATGGATTCAAGGGTGCATTCGTAGGTCTGCATGCTTTGGAGCTGGAGTGGTTCCAAGGGAGTTCACTGCTGAAATCTTTGTGAGCAACTCACGTTGATGCCGAAGACGTCGTTGGAGGGATGGACAGTGAAGATTCGGACGTCTGGACAGACGATGACATTGACGAGAGCGAATAAGATATCTAAACACTAGACCTGTGTATGTTGCGTCTGTACTGATGATAGACGTTTTTCAAAATGTATTCATGCGTCATCAATTTAATCTAAAACGAGGCTAACCTAGCATCTCCTTTCGCGTCTCTAGCAACTGTATGTGAGCAACATGGTTTAGTGTTGTTTTCCCTGTTGCTACTCCGATTCTAGAAAAGAAACCATTGTATAATTCCATTATTCCCCAAAGGATATTGATCTTCAAAAGGTGTGGTTTAAAAAGATTAAATGAGATCCTGGTACAAACTTCCAGATATGTGTCTTGTAGTGTCTTGTAGTATTAGTATCGTTGCATGTCCTATGTTCGTTCATCGTCCAATTCAGTGTCTCCTTAGGATTGCTTCGTGTTTTATCTTCTGTTTGACTGCTCCGGTGAACATTTATGTTGAATTTGCAGCTACAATAGGAAATAAACCTGGCTTGTATGATATCTTTGTGTTCATAAACGATTATATTTGAGAAAATCAACACAATACCTGATGTCATAGAATTTCGCGATGGACAGATTTGGGCAACTGTAGTATACGTACTTACCTTGCATGATGTGGTCATTAACACAAATTGTGCGTAACTGCCCCACAACAGGTCATTGTCCCATGCCCCACCGCTGGTAGCTGTCCCAACGAAGGTAAATATCTCACCACTGGTAAATGTCCCCTGTACCACAACAGGAAACTGTCCTACCAAACGTAACTGTCCCACTACAGGTAACTCTCCCCTGTACCACCACGGGTAGCTATTCCTGTCCACCACAAGTAACTGTCCCATATCCCACTAGAAGTAATCGTCCCCAGTCCCACCGCAGGTAATTGTCCCCCCACAGCAAACTGCCCCCGTCTCACCGCAGGTAACTGTCCCACCAGACGTAACTCCCCCTCTCCTACAACAAGTAGTTGTCCCCTGTCCCACTACAGGTAACTATCCCACCAGAGGGAACAGCCCCCTCTCCTACTGCAAGAAGACATATGAATAGTTACCCTGTCACGTATGTACTGATGATGTGTGTGGTAAAGATATAATATTAACCGTTATCCTTTCGCGTTTGTATATACTAATAAGCAGAGTGAACAGTTGTCCTGTTGCGTAGGTTGAGAGTGCTGAAGATGTGTAAACAGTTGTCCTGTCGTGTCTGTACTAATGATGGACGTGCTGAAGATATAATTGTGAACAGCTAACCTGTCGCATAGTCACGTGCATCACTAAGTTAATTTGTTATATCGCAGTTGTATTTTTAACACAGCTGTTCTACAACTGCGCCATCTAAAAGACTACGAAATCCGCTAGGTGTTTGCGCGAATAAATACAGTTTCGTCAATCTTTGGGGGTTGCTGTCAGGGGGTTCCACCCCCTAAAGTTGCTGGCATTGGTCGTTCCGTTCTCGGGCTCGGGAACACAAGGGAAATTTTGAAACTGCTTTTTAGCCTTGGCGCCTTTCACATAAATAAAGGTACTTTTTGGCACACTTCGGGGGCTGCTGTCGGGGGGTTCCACCCCCTAAAGTTGCTGTCATTGGCCATTCCATATTTGGAAACACCAGGGAAACTTTTGAAATTGTTTTAGCCTTGGCGCTGTTCACAAGACTAAAGGTACTAAATCACCCACGACCCAGCAGCAACTCATTATTGTGATGTCGGGGATGGTTCCTCTAATACATGGGGTCAAACACTTTGGAACTTTTTATATAAATAAAAGTGCTGGGCTCCCGCTCTATATTAGGTCAACAGACTACGGTCAGACGTGGGACGCTTCGGTGCCTCCATTCTACGCCTGGGCCTGGCCAAGAGCGAACGCTGCGACTGTGGGTCATCCCAAACTGCCGACCACATTATCGGCGAATACTGTCCCATCTACCAAATTTGCGGGAATTTGCCGAGCTTTGCCCATGGACGTGCGAGTGGATACACAAGTTCAACTTGGACATCTAATGACGGTGACGATGGCATAAGCAACAAGGTTGCTGATGCTCAGAGAAAAGTGCAATGCTTCATAAAATAATTTACTTCTATATAATGCTCAATGTGATTACAATACAAATGAAATATATATTCATGTGGTTGAACAAATCAAGGAACTTGTTCAACGCGAAATTGCCGCCACTTACTTGCAATACTTCATTGAAACTATTAAAGGAATCACAAGTTATCTTGTAACATTAAGGAAATACTGCACGGCGTGTTGGTATCGCGAGATCGCCAGCAGTCACCGCATATGCTATTCGATCGTTAACGTCTAAGTAATACGGCGAAGGTATGTGAATTCACCATTTCACGAACGTTCATCCTATATAGTTTGTCCCTTCAAAGGTAATTGATCCTTCAATCAATTATATCCATTACAATATTGTGACTATTGGCGTACACCCTCTAATTACACCAGGGGCATCAATTATCAATATTACAGTGATTTTATTATTGGCGTACGCCCTCTAGTTACACCAAAGACATCAATTATCACCATTACAATGTTTGACTATTGGCGTACACCCACTAATTACATCACGGGCGTCAATTATCAACATTACAATATTTTGACTATTGGTGTCCACCCTCTAATTACATCAGGGGCATCAGTTATCACAATTACAGTATTTTTACTACTAGCGTTCACCCCCTAATTACACCAGGGACATCAATTATCACAATTACAGTATTTTGTCTATTGGCGCCCACCTTCTAATTACAACAAGGGCATCCATTCTCACATTACAGTATTTTGTCTATTGGCGTACACCAACTAATACACCAGGGACATCAATTATCACCATTACAGTATTTTGTGTATTGGCGTACACCCACTAATTACACCAAAGGCATCAATTATCACTAATCCATTATTTTGACTATTGGATTACACCCACCTAATTACACCAAAGGCATCAATTACCACCATTACAGGATTTTTACTATTGGCGTACACCATCTGATTACACCAAAGGCATCAATGATCTCCATTACATTATTTTGATTATTGGCGTTCACCCTCTAATTACACCAAGAGCATCTATTATCACCACTACAGTATTTTTACTATTGGCGTCCACCCACTAATTATACCAGGGGCCCAATTATCTCCATTACAGTATCTTGACTATTGGTTACTAATTACACCAAGGCCATCAATTAACACATTTACAGTATTTTTACTATTAGTGTCCACCCTCTAGTTACACAAAGGGAATCAGTTATCACCATTACAGTATCTTGACTAGTGGCGTCCACCTACTAATTACTCCAAGGGCATCAATTATCACATTTACAGTATTTTGATAATAAACTCGTTTACGGTGGCGCAATCTGGAGAAGTAATCACTTCTCAATTCTCTTAGATAGAAGAAAGGCCGTCCAGAAAGGCACACCATATATATAAAACACCCAAGTAAACTAAAATAGCTTTTAACTAGTTTCGTTGTGTTTTTGAAAAAAAACACTGCCAGTTGGTAGATCGGAGGCCAAAAAAACTGTCCCAGGACATGAGTAAACACAAAGACGTGAGATACATCGGCGTACTGGGGTGATGCACATGAAAACCCTCAAATTTGTCAGATTGATATTTATAATATTATGTAGTCGAGTTGCCGCCCTACTATGTTCAGTGTGGAAACCGGAAATGATTGGTAGTGTAAGTTGTTCATCGTTGAACAAATTGTGGGAGCCAGGCAAATCGAAAATGGCTGCCGTGAACCTAGGTCAAATTAGAAAATGTGTTGCGTCTTTGCACTGGAGCATGCTAGGAACATGATTTTGGTGTCTATACACATGTTTTGGCATATGAGGAATTCAATGGAACCATTTCCAATGATGTCCGCCTACGTTCACATGAAAAAAAATCAAAATGGCCGCCATTTTAACCGAAAATAGCCCAAATCTGGCATCACTTTTGATCGGTTTATGCTAGAGACACGATTTTTGTGTCCATACCTATGTTTTGTCGTATCAGGAATTCAATAGAACCATTTTCAATGATGCCCGACTATGAACACCTGACCAAAAATGGTCGCCATTTTTACCAAATACATGCCAGAGACGCGATTTTTGTGTCTATACCTATGTTTTAGCATATGGGCAAGAACACAGTACTGGTACACACTTGTACTGCCTTAATTAAAAGTAAAATAAATAGTGTACAATAAAATAATTTTTTTTCTTTGACTTGGCAATGGCACTAATTAATTTGGGATGTTATTTTTAAGAAGTATAAATGACAAATTTTTGACACGGACCTAACATAAATTAACTTTTGTTATGTCCATTTATCAGTTACGTACCTCCAATGAATGTGGTCCCATAAAATAAAATTATACACCATTATACAACATCATGGATACCACGATGTATCGGGGACTCATTTACGGCAACGAGAACCCATATACGTCACCATGGACGCGGAAGACTGTTCAGGCACGTTTTTACGTTTTTAATTTTATCTGTCCGATTTTTCATCACGGTAGGGCAGCACCAGCAAGTCGAACTTCAAAAAGTTTTTGATTATGAACTGTGCGCTGTCCCTGCATCAATCATTGATGAATATGGATGTATGAGGACTGGGACAAAATCCACTCTTGCCTCTAAATTAAAAGTGGATGATCTTCAACCAACAGCTCCAGACATAAGGATCGTCGATGGCCAGCAACTTCTATATCATATTGTTTGGCCCTATGCTGGGTCTGCGTCAGATCTCGCCAACAGTATATGAAGGACAAACTCAGCCAGTACCAATCAACAGAAGTGCTGGTCATCTTCGATCGCTACGATGACCCGTCAGCAAAGGACCATGAACGAATTCGGTGTGCAGGTGAAGGGGCTGTTGACTACAACATCGCAATATCCAGCAAGCTTCCATGCCGCGATGCCATCATGAAGAGCAAGGCAAATAAGAAGGCTTTCATCAGGGTTCTCTCCACGTTCAATTTGGGCAACAATGTGAAATGGTTGGAAGAGAGGAGGGCGTGTACAGCCATTATGAAGCAGATATTACAATCATTAGTTATCTTCTGGAGGCTGTGAAGAATGGTAAGAAAACTGTACGAGTGATCAGCGATGACACTGATGTCTTTGTTATGTTTATCGTCTGGGTGTGGAGTACGCAGCTGACAGCCCGTGTGCAGCTAGATCGATGGAGTGGGGCTATCCTCAACATCAATTAAAGTCTTCGGTGAAGATGGTGCTACTCTCGAACAGTAGACTGGACGGAAATTCATCTGCTCGCTCTATGGTGTTGCTGAAGGCATAAGCATAGCTTCTGCTAGGTACGCACTCTACTGCAAAAGGATCAAAGGGAAAGCTGTATGTATCAAGACTCTTCCTCCGACAGACGCTAATCTGGCCTACCACATCCTGCAAGCTCACTACCTAGTCATGCTCTGGAAGGCAGCAGATCAGCAGACTCCGCCCGTGATTGATATCGCTGATCATGGATGGGAGTTGGTTTTCACTGGTGCAGGGGATGTGCCAACTCCACGCATCGCAAGAGGACTAGGAGCCCCCCCCCCGCCCTCATGGACGTCAACAGCTGTCAGTGTAAAGTTGTAGGGAAAGCTTGCAGCAGTCATGCGTGTAGCTATCATTCTGCAGGATTGTCCTGCACACCGTACTGCTTCTGTGTTGGTGAAACCATGTGCCTCAACCCGGTTACCAAACATGATGAGCATGAGAATGACGCTAGATATGATAGTGAGCAAGAAGGTGACAGTACAGAGGAAATAGAAGATGAGGATGAGAGAGAATGGCGGGACTAAACTTTTCTATGAGAATGTAATGTGAATGGCGTCCCTTTCATATACCGTTGGTTTTGAATAATTATTGATTAATGATATACACAATGTCAATGTCCAAATGAAACCTGTCATTAAAAAATGCTCTCAAATTGTGTTTCATTGTGTTTCAGCAAATTTATAATTGAGTATTTCTTACTTTGAACTTTGAGTTTTGCACTTTCAAATGTTCTACATGTATGATACAGATTAATTCGTGATTATTGCATGCCATTTTGCAAAGCTTTTATATGTTTCTTCTCAGAAATAGCCGTATAACATGTACATGTATGTATAGCTATTAGCATACTCGTAGCTCAGTCATGATGACTGATCATTGCAAATGAAGAATTGTAAATAAATGTTATCTTACAAACGTCCCAATGTTAACAACAGCTTTATTTTTGTTACATCAACACAAAATCATTGGAAAAAATTCCAATGAACTCATTATGCATAAAAAATCATGTTTCCAGCATCATCCAAGCAAAAATCATGGTCGATTTTGGCTATTTTTGAAAAAAATGACGACCAGTTTGAATTTTGGTCAGGTTTTCATAGTCGGGCATCATTGGAAATGGTTCCATTGCATTCCTCACGTGCCAAAACATGTTTATAGACACCAAAATTATGTTCCTAGCAGTAGCATGCTCCAGTGCAAAGATGTAACACATTTTTTAATTTGACCTGGGTTCACGGCAGCCATGTTGGATTTGCCTGGCTCCCACAAGTTGCTCAACGATGGCGCGTTGCCATCCCGCTGATATTTGAGTTGAGGGACCCATAACCTACATGATTCAGCAAACAAAATTAACACTACCAACCATTTCCAGGTTCCAAAAATGGCAACTCGACTAATGAGATTGTTCCCATTTCCGAAATAGTCGTAAATAGTGGTTACGTTTGACCTTGGTCATGTTTGCTACGTGCATATATCGCTGATCGTGTCTGCGGCACGGTTTTGAGCGTAGGCGATCTAGATACCAATATACAACAGAGCGCCGTTATTGTGCAAGTGACCTCTCTGAGGATTGCTCCACAGGGCGCTGTTATGTACGCTAGTGTACCGATGGTAGTAGTTAATCAATTGTTTTCCCTTGGTAAGACTGTTTGCTCAGATTTCGTCTATTTGATATTAACGTTACGTTTATTATTCAATTAATTAATTACCTTTACCAATAACCAACTTTGTGTTGACATTCATGCCTATCGTAGAAAAGGAGTCAAGGGTTCTACCGACTCCACACTCATCAAGATACGAAATACAGTGTGGCCTCTGGGTTAGTAGATTTACACCAGTCGTGTGTAACCCATATAGTTAGCAGAATACAAGGCTTCGGATGAAACTGTCGAAACGGAAACTTTGCATGAGCCCGATCATCTTTGCTCGCAGGGGGAGGGGGGGGGCTGGTGACTGCATCAAACTCAATAATATAAGTAATATAGTTAGTATAGTTAGTCACCACCCCCGGCTTGCGGTGATGAGGCTGATCGCTTTTTATTCTTCACTGAATGCTTATCGTAATCGAATCAACATTTACGGGTAGCGCGCGACGCGTTGTTGGCACAAACCCTAACCTTCTAGTCAATGTAATGAATAGTCGGGTACAAAGCACATTGGCCGACATACGCCGGTTTGTATGCACGTTTTTATACCAATCGCTTCTTACGACCAGATTGGAAATTAAGACTAGTCTACACAAAGGAAACAAGAAATAGTGTTCACGTATATTGTAAGATAAGGTCACGGAATATCTTCGGGCGAAATTCGATTAGCAGCTGATTCTCCTTCGCGGGACACTTCAGTACAGCGAGTATACGGAATGACTCTGCCCCGTTCAATACAATTAATTACTGTCTGCATACAGGTATCTTTCCCTTGTTTTTTTTATACGGTAACTTTACCTAACAGTGTTATGCCATAAATAAATCTAAGTAATCTCTACCGTCTGCAATGTTTACGCAGTGTTTATTTTATACATAAATTAAGTAGGAAAGTTTGGCTGGCTGATGTGGCATATAAGATTTGGCGAAATAGGTTTGTAAATGCTGGTATGCCGTAACGTGATAGCGTATTATATTACACAATCACTAACTGTATACGTATTATGAGAGTAAAACGTTTATTTAAAAAGGTATCATGGAACTGATAAAAAGCACAGACCGTAATAGGTCTATTATTAAATTACTGAAACCGTTAAACAGAGTATGTGTGGTAAAAATCTTTGTTAAGCATACATTAATAAATCAATCTCAACATAGGTCCGTAAGAGAAAGTTTTTGTCTAACCAATCACATAAGCAGAGGTACCGGGGGTTTGTGGAAGGGCTGAACCCCAATATTATGGGTGGGGTGTAAATAGATTTAATTCCCCAATATTTCGGCAAGAGGTTGCAGTTGTAGATTTTTGGTGAACCTCAAGGGGGCAGTTGGAGGTTTTGGTAATCTCAAAGGGGGCAGTTGGAGGTTTTGGTAATCTCAAGGGGAGCAGTTGGAGGTTTTGGTGAAACTCAAACTTGGAGGCTTTTGGTGAGCTTCAGCACACCAGTGTTCGTCACGACGCCTATGAATTATATTTGTGTTTGACAAAAAATGGGCAGATCAAGGCTCAACAGATCGATGTTGTATACTTTGAATTTCCAGGAGGCTTTTGATAATGTGCCAATTCCGATTGTGTTATTTATATTGTACGGGGATAGCGCAGTGACATAGTTAGAATAAAATGGTTTACAGTCAGAAAATAATAGTATAATATATATAGTAGATGGGAAGATTTAAAAGTCATTTTAAATCATTAAAACATATGTTGTTCTTAATGTACGCTGAAGATTACTCACTGAGTCACGTAGTCGTTCAGTTACAAAACGACTTAAATGTTAAAGTAGATGGACACAGGTGATCTACGTAATGTATTCTACATTAAAGGTATAATAAAATGTGTATTGATATTTGCGGAAACTAGATCACTATATGTCATTGGTAGAACTTTTGCGAGGAATCTAAACTATGGAATATACCAGGTAATATCATGAACGAAGAGAAATTAGGCGTAGTAATATTTGCCACGCAACAGCTTGAACGCAATGTGGTTCTTCGGATTCAAAGAGTGAACAGTTAGCCGGGCTAATTAGGAGAATTAACAAACGTATAGATAATTACCACATTTTGTAAGTCAGTTTAAAATTGCTAAGAAATACATATATAAATAAGACACTACACACCGAGGGACAACTGAATTAATTCCGGGAGAGAGAGTTCTTAAAATAGTGTGCGTCAACTGTGCATTAGTCTGCATTAGCAAATAGGCGCAACAACGTAAACATCACAGGCAGTAAAACAAGGTATATGTCATCGGTGCAAGTCTATGATATGCGCACTCCGCCATTATTTCCTAGCAGCTGCGCAGACCAGGACGTAAAACTACAGCCTTTGAACGATCGTATAAAAACAAACGACTGGCACGAAACGCTTGACTGCCAACAACGAAGTGAACAAGGTTGTCCGCAGCTATGGACGTACAAACTCACCTGAAACGCTGGGAATTGTCAGCAGAATGACTATGAAAGCCGCCTGTAAGACGGTTGCATCGTTACCGCCGCCGCACGCCCGGTACCCAGCCATCAACCCTGCATTAACACGCCGACAATACGATTTACTCGACTTTGCTCCTGTCACCTAGGTGTAAGCGGCGACACCATCCGCCGTGACCTGTCGAATGACACACTCCAGTTAGTCGCACCTTCTCGCTTGTTTGTGAACTGGGGCAGTTCACCAAAATGTGATATTCTGCTGAACTTGTGTGTTTATTCACTTGATCATGTCTTTTGGATTGTGGAGCAAAGCACTGGTTTGACAAAACCCTCATTTAAAAAAAAAAATTCAGACTGTTTGTGAGCAAAGGTGTCATTGTCTTCAGTAGCCTTGTACATTTACATTAATTCATTCACTCTTTCCTCGTACACATTATTCTGCATCTGACTCGCACTGGCACATGTCTATATAGTAATCGCATTTACAAGAAAGCGTACACAATTTGCGGTTGGTTGGTCAATTGTAGTGTCCTGAGAAAATGTTATTGTAGTTTTCACGCTGTCTAAACGAATAATACCTCCCACTCTAATGCGGCAAATGTATACGTCCACACACTTTTCAAATTGCTAATAATACCAGTCATCTATGCAATGCTATTTATACAATGTTGTTATACACAGCTCAACCGGAGACTTTGTTCTTATGTATGATCTTTTAAAACGTCATATATCGCATGACCTGTTTCAAAACCTAGTAAGCGATGCCATTCTTGATGATTTTATGTAAGGTCAGAATTGCAGACGTATTGTAACACTATCTAATAATAATAATAATAATAAGATAACTTCTATTGCGCCTAAATCCTTGGAAACCTAGCTCAGAGGCGCATCGAAACAATAGGATTGGTCAATCTCAAAATCCATAAGGAGTATTCCAGTTGTCAAAAGATGGGTCAAGGCGCTAGGGAGCCATGGTAGATATAAGCAAGCTTGTAAAGATACGTCGTTTTTGCTCGATAGGGTACTTATAAATTCATCAAGCCACTACAATGGCACAGTAACCCTCGGGACGAGCCAAACGTGACCGGGGTGAACGTATTAGGGGAACTAGTTTCTTATACTTTACGGCTATGGAAATAATGTAGCATTATCATACGGTGATCTCCGTTGCGAGGTGGCTGTACAACCGAGGTGACCATAATATATATAAATAGCATTTTTAAAGAGATTTACTGTACGTTTGAGTTGATGTAACAGTTCCCTGATGATATATGACACGTCTCGAAGAGATCCGGATGCAGTTACACAATCTGACCGGGGCACCACGCATAATATGTCACGTGCTGCAAACTAAAGCGTGCAAGTCAGTGTCGTTCAAAGTAATTACACAAGACGTAGACGTCGTCGGATATGGAGCATTATAAAGCATTTAATCTACCTCAAATCAATCGGCCCAGACCATCTTGCAATGCACTGTGCCTGAAGGAAGAAAGAGAGGCAGACAGAGGAAGATGTTAGAAGACAACATTTATTAGTAGACTTATTTAACCGTCAGCACCACCCAGAGGGTGGCAGGGAATATAGAAAGATGGCGGGAAGTGTCAGGAAAGCATCAGTGGTGCCCCAACGACCGCATGGTTACTGGATAGTAGAAGAAGATATCAATCGGTCAGAAGTATAGCGCATTATATTACACATGAGCTAATTGTAGTTGTGTTATAAGACAACAACAATACACATATATTTAGAAAGGTGTCATGGAACAAGTCAGAAAAGAAGATACCCGTACTGGGCCTATTGTCAAATTATTAAAACATTTAAACAGAGTCCGATGGCAATGTCTTTTTCTAGATGTGATTGTAGAAGCTGTTGACAGTAAAATGGTGTATTTTTAGCTGATTTTACTAAGCGGAAGGGTATTTGGCAGCAATTTGGCTAGTTGACACTTTAGCCGGATTACTGCCTGCATCCATTCGTAAATATTGACAGGTGTCATACATACAGGCATTTTGTAAGAGCTAGAAATATTAGATTTTGACTAAACTCGACCAGCATGTCACTGAGATGATGACAACGGCAGGTGAGAAGTTTAATACATTTTCTAGGTCACGTTTTCTTACAATCAGACAAAACGTTAACACGTTCACCAATGGGAAAACTATCAGTGTGCTGACCCCTCCAGCTCCATAATCTCCATCCCGACGCCTATGAATCATACCTGGATTTGGAAGAAATTAATAAGTGGGTAGATGAAAGGTCAGCAGATGGATGTTATAAATGTATATATCCATGAGGCTTTTGATAACGTGCTACTTCAAATAGTGTTATGTATTGTATAGGGATAGTGCAATGATATGGTTAACGAAGACAATAGTATATATATATATACGCATACACACACGTGTATGTATATATATATATATATATGGTCGATTCTCACGAAAGGTCGGCAAATGGTTGAATAAGTGACTTCAATGTATCTCGTATCTCGTCCAACTTTTGTCTCAAGAAAATAGACATATCGGACATTAGAAAAACCAAAATGGGACACCTTGATAGCTATGCCTGTGGCCAGAGTAGCACGTCAGATTTGGATGACAAAGTGAAATGTATCCATACAAATGCACGCACGCAAATGCATGAGATAACACAGATGTGTCGTGTAATTTATTCTATATCGCATATTGTTTTGGTTGGTAAGTATGCCCGATATATTAAAGCACGAGAGGCATTCAAGGTTTTTGGCCTAACTTGCTGTGTTTGTTGTATTTGTCACACTTACAAAGTTGTTACATTTTCTTTTTTGTCGTTTTATTTATACACGATAGCAAATCAATAAGTGCAGTTTAAAAGAAGAAGCCGTCATTAACTAAATATTCAGCTCATGGTTTAGTTGAGATGTTGTATATCCCAGTGGCACACTGCTACAATTTACTAATGACTGACTGTGTGTGTTATCTCACTAGATAGACGTATGTTGTATGGATACTCAACATCTGCTTTGGTTGAATCAACGTCATAGTTAAGAACAGGGCCTGATTAACTAACAAAACTTTCTAGAAACATTTGGTACAGATAATCTATAGTTACTTACTCATTTCTGTATAATAAACATCATATATCATTTTAAAACAACTATTTATTTTGTTTGTCAGTTGACAGTTACAAAGAAAGTACATGTTACTGCCCAATGTTACGTCATTGTTAAAGCAAACACATTTAATGTAAACCATACATAAATCTATGACTTGGCACACCAAATATCATCATATGTACCGAAACAAAAAACGTCAACAAGTTGCGAAAATACCTAAATACTCCTGAGAACAGTGAATGTTGTATGGATACTATGGTTTTGTATGTATACTATAAACCCGCACATTGGATACTCGACTTCCTACTGCTTCAATATTCGTATAACTAGCTTGACCCATAACGAAATCAACGTAAACATATCAAGGCTTCATAGTGAGCATACAAATCAGTAAAATTATTTACGCTTATGCCAAACTTGAATTATTCAAAGGCACACAGATCTCACTGCAGCGACTCCTTGTCAAACATATATTTGTGCGTAATAAACAAATAGCACCATTAATTTAACGTAATGCAATTGAAAACATTGTGCACACGGCTGTATTAATGGACTAGTCCAATAAGAGGCGTTTGTTGTATGGATACACAATGTTGTATGGATACGATGTCATCCTACTGAAGCTAATGTATGGGCTATTCCCACCAGCAAACTTGCCTAGAGCACATAGAACATGATCAATAAGTAACACAAACTAGTAAGTAATGGAAGATTACACTTTGGAATTAGCAATTGCTGTTGTACACTTCATCAATTATATGATGTCACCAAAACATGAATACCTAAGAAACAATCGACATCATCGATGAAGCACTAGGCTGCACTAAATCGTTCAAATACACGTTCAACCTTTGCCTGATCAGATGGGCAAATGTCCATGAATGTCTTGTTGACATACTCTGGTTCAGACATTTTATAGAGGATGCCCTCCTTGCTAATGTACATCTCATCGGTCTTCCCCCGGCGCCACTTGCCACGTGTTGGAGTAAGACTGGTGATGAAGAATTCGTTATCTTCTTTCTTAATTACTTTGGACACGTACCATTTCTTACGGTACACAATGGCTATGTAGTCTCCGGGTGATGGCATAATGAGGGGGACTTCGTCATCATCATTCCCGTGGTCATCACAGGATAGTGACTCAGCGGGTGTGTCGTCATTGTTTGATGTTGTTGACTGATGACCAGTTGCAGTGACGGACACCTTTGTCTGTATCCATCCTGGACACGTAGCGGAGAACTGGTCATCTTTAAAACAGCAATCCTTGAAGAAGGATGTCTCCCTCATCCATAACTGACGACCAATAACGACCATCGCGTGTGCCGACATGAGCCCATCTACTGGTGTTATTTTCCATGAGCCGATGATGTCACGACACTTTGTGACATGCGCTGACGTCACACGGATGAATTCCATTTTGCATTCAGCCATCCGAAAGTAATTACAGAAGGACTCTGCTTCCGATATTACGGCACCTTTCTTCACTGCGTTTTTTGCCATCATTTTACGGCACCGCCGATGCCATCACAGGGTCCTTTTCCGTGGCCCGCCTCCAGCAACTGATCTCGCTTCTCTTGGGCCTGTTTCAGCTTACGTTTCAGGCTGCGCACAATACTTGGTACAGAAACGACCAGTCGTTGGCTTGGATTGACTTGTTGTCGTCGACGCCTGGGACTGAGGGCAATGTTTGGTTCAGGGTTGTTGTCCAGGCGGTGTGATGCTGTCTGTGTTTGTTGTATATTTTACTCCAGCTTCTCCTGTCTAAGTCTGTCTCGGCGTTTTAGGGTCGTTATTGCCTTACGAAAGCGTTGGTGCGCGATTGCCTCCTTCGACATATCTGAGAGTGTCTTTTTGTATTTCTGTGAAAAAAGGAAAAAACCCTAAATTATCTAGTAGATAACTAACCATAGGACTACACTACACATTTATAATTACACTGAAATGGCTGAAATAAATGCAAAACATACACTGATTAAAATCATCTGTAGAATATACACATATGAATAATTATCTTAATTAGTGTGATGTTGATTTTGTCACCACTTCTGATTACACATTTATAAAACAAAATTACACGCACAGCTGTTCGCTCGTCTCCTTCTTTCCATATTCCGGGTTCACCTGATGCTTCTTTTCCTGCCACCGTTTTGATGCAGCCGCAGCCTACTTCCTCTGCTCAGCAGTGGGCACTCGTTTCGGTGGCATTCTTTAAGTGTATGGTGAAAATATGCAATATGTATCAGAAAGACAGTACCTTTGCAATATACTACACACAAATAGCTAGCGTACACTCAAAGCATTAACATTAGGAAATATGTATTTTTTTCTTCATCTAAACACACTGTTTCTTATTAATTTACTACCAATACAGAAACATGTGGGACATGCTTAACAATATGAACTATAACAGCGGAGCAACTAAGTTGACCGACCTGACTTCAATCCGACCAGAGATACAGGCACAAAGACAATGTCAGACAATCAGCTTGTATCCATACAACAAGATGTGATATCGAGTATCTATTCAAAAAGAGTGAATAATGTACACTATTTCACATACAAATTAATACGTATTATGTATGACTTGAGAATGTAGAATGTATGCAATAATACATGCAAACAACTGCCACAGACAAGACAACATGTTTGAGTAACTCAAAATAACACGTAACTGTGTGCGTTGTTTACGCAAAATTCCCAAATTCAAATAAATTATAATTGAACATATCCCACTAAATATAAACCATACGTAATTATCATTAATATAATACCTTTACATGTTACACAAAGTCATTATGAGGCACACAATTGCAACTTTTTTGCACAACCGGGTATCCATACAACAAACATATCGCTCCGTATCCATACAACAATCATCTTCAGATCGGCAATAACGCAGGTATTGGTAAAGGTAGACTGGCTGTATTTACCGCTCACGCGAAGCATATTTGTTTCAAAACAAGCCTGCATGAGATTAACGCCTAAACGCATTGTATTTTATAAAACCGCATTATCTATAAGTAATACCTATCAAAATTACAAAGTTAAATTAAGCACAAAAGTTGTCAGAAAATTATAAAAACTTCCTTCGTACTGATGGATTTCGTTCGATTCGCAGAGCCTCTCTAACCACTCTACCAGTGTAGTACAAGTCAACAACACCACATGGCATCACTATTCCTCATTCCCATTTTAATACCGTGCATGTTGTATGGATACTATTCGTATGGATATGGCAACACTTTCGAGTGGTTGTACATCGACCGAACCGTACAATACCAAGAAAAACAATACATATCCATCTACTTTATACCTTATACTATATGTCTACTGAATATGTTTCTCTAATGTACGTAACTGTTGGCAGTGTTAACATTTTAAGAGTAGTCGTATGGATACGCATTTGTTTACCACTTTATAAAAAATATGGTATGTTACCCATTCGCGGAGTTATCGTCACAACAATAATGTTTTCCATTGACAATGGTCTTTCATAAGATCAAGTGGAATGTGTCAGGTGTAATCAAATCTATTTATATATATATGTATTGCACGAAATCCTAGCTTACAAATTGCATGCTGTATGGATATTGTATATTTTTATATTACAAAAAATAAATATGTACACACTGCTTCTGAGCCTAGCCAAACGACGTTTACGGTCGTTGTAACTAAAAATATCGTACTTCATAATCAGTTTTGAGAAGGTATGCCAGTCTATTATTAAACATACTACTCACGTTTTAAAAAAATAATTCGAAAAAGCCAACCTTTCGTGAGAATCGACCATATATATATATGTTGTATATATGTATATATGTATATATATATATATATATATATATATATATATATATGTATGTATATATAGTAGATTAAAAGATTTCAAACTGGAAATCATTAGGATCTATATTATTCTTAACGTACGCTGTTCATAATTGACTTGGAAGAAGGATTTAGCAGGCAAAGTTGGCGTTGAATTTAAAAAATGCTTAACTTGTTAAACGATCTAACAACATATTGTTCACATTTGGAGAAATCCGGTGTGTGTATTTAATGGATAGGACTTGGAAACATGGGCGAGGAATCTGAAATGTAGAATACACCAGGTAAAATCGTGAACGAATAGCATTACAAAACATGTAATCTATCTCAAGTCAACCAGCACAGACCCTCTTGCAAAGCACTGTGCCAGGAGGAAGAACGAGAGGCAGACGGAGGAAGATGTGGGAAGACAACATATAAGAGTTGACTGGATTGACCGTCAGCACATCCCAGAGGGCGGCCGGGAATATGGAGAGATGACGGAAAGTGTCAAGAAAGCATCAGTGGTGCCCCAACGACCGCATGGTTACTGGATAGTGGAAGGAGATATGAATCGGTCTGGAGTAGGGTCTGATAAACATGTGCATACTCAAGTGCATTCTTTAAAGAAGCATACACCCACCAGGAAGGGAGCAAACAAAAAAATATTTACAATATATCGCAGTATCCAGTCCTTAGGGCTGCTCTAAGCAACAAACCAGAAGTAAATGTTATCACAACTACAGTGTTTCGATCCTAAATGTGTTATTTTTTGTTATCGCCCAGTGTGGCATTACATGCAGCAGTAACTTCCCAGTAGCGATCGCATCCCAGTTGTTCGAACATTTGCCACCATGACGTTCTCTGGTGGGCGAGTTTTTCCTATGAAAAATAATATAACTATCAATACCTCCCATCGTGTCTTTTTAAAGTACTTCTTCATTTGGTAGTTCATACACCAATGATCCACGGAAGCGAATAAGCAGGATAAACAGCCTTAAAAGCACCAGGTGCCGGTTTCATTAAACCTACTTAAAGTTAGGCAATTGCTTATATAAAAACGCATAGTTTACTAAGACAACAACCTTACTGCTAAGAAAACGTTCGTGAAGCTCATCAAACCTGCCCTCGAACTTTATAATCATGTTGTCGTCTGGTGTTGCATCAACATCAATTGTATTGCTATTGTACGAAAAAACACAAATTGATTATACATTTCGTATGACTATTTAGTCCGTAAGTATAATCCATATACCCCAGACAGCACACCTACAGCGGGCCGACAGCGGGCCGAGGGGTTTTTGTTCAGCAGCTCGCGTTCGGGCCGAGGGCGGCTCATAGTCGGACGCCGATACTTTGCTGATGGTTAGCCGCTCATATGCCGACTGTGTCTAATTTTGCTAAATGTGTGTATTGTGTGTGTTTTAAAGTAATAAAACCAAATTATACACATACACTTATGTGTATTGGTATTATAACTTGAACATTTCAATAGTAATCATCATGCATTAATTGTCACTCTAATGTTAAAATGAACATTACTTGATACACGTTCATCAGTTTATTCGGATTAACTGGAATTTGGAAGTTCAAAACAATAAAATAATATAGTAATATATTATTTAGGAACATAAGACAAATGTAATCTGCTTCAAAAACAGAAAGGGTGTCGAGTATACCATCCAAGTATTATAAACTAATTTTAAATACGCTAACAACTCCAATGCGCATAACAAACACAAATAATTTAATACAAGAAAATAAAAGGCAAAGTTTCAATTAGTGTCCATTGATTGATATTAAACATATTTGGTCTCATAATAAGGTCACATAAAATTATTTTATTTTACTTTTATAAAATAAATTCCCGGTTTTTCTTCAGCACAATAATTTTAAAGTAGCTTCCACAAAACTTTATTTTGAACTATAATTATCCTTTGATTAAATATGCATGCAGTGATTCTGCGCAAAAAGAGAAAACTATATTTCACACAAACCCAAAGGAATGTGCCTACTTTTAAGAAAGACATTCAGTAGACATCTAAAAACTTTTAAATTATTGTTGATGATGAGTTGTTTTGCTAGTTGATAGTACTGTCATCGGGATCAACATAGACACATCTACCATAAATCGCACCCCTCATTTAAATTTTAATAAAGTTCTGATGAGAAACATGGAACTATTTTATATAGCCCTAAAGTAAAGCAACATAAATGGCAGAAATTGTGTCGGCCATAAACTGACAGAAGGCGCCTGGTGTAAACACATCATCCATCACACATTTACTTTGTCACACTAACAAACAGGAACACGCAGCACAGGGACAGCATTTGTTGTTGATGAAACACGTTCATCTTCATCATACCATCATCATCCATAGCATGTAGGGCGGCCACAGTCAGGTTATTTTGCCCCACATTCTATTTAATGTTTTACGCCTAAATAACAATCAAATGCGTGTTTATAAAGTCATGCCAAAATTAATGTATTTGAATATTCTAGAAATATGCAAAGATTTACAAAAGAATGTCTAAAAACGTACCTTTTTCCCGGAGCTCTGCTTTTACTGTTTCCTTTAGCTGTCAGTCTGGACTCTGTTCAAAAATGGCGGTATGGGGTCAAAACACTGTTGGTTTTCCCATAGGCGACCATGTTAACGTTTTATCTGATTATAAGAAAACGTGACCTATAAAATGTCTTAAACTTCTCATCTGCTGTTATCATCAATATATGATTGACATGCTGATAGATTTAAAAAAATGCATACTTCTAGCTCTCGTAAAATGCCTGTATGTATGTATGTATGACACCCGTCAATATTTACAAATGCCGGCAAGCATTACTCCGCAAACAGGTCACACAGGCAAATTGTTGCAAAATATCCTTCCGTTTATTCAGATCATCTAGATATCCACCATTTTATAGTCTACTCACATGCACTTATGTCACAGCATGTGAATTTTGTAAAAAATCATTTCTCAAAAATACACTGCACTTTTCTTCGTAACGCAACGGAACAGGAAGTATAACTAGAACATGACCCCAAGTAGGGAAGGCAATTTTGGAGAAAAATGTTGAAACTAACACATTTTATAGGCTCTCTTATCTCATACACTGTGTGATTTTTTTTTTAATTCATCCACGTGTTTGTTTTTTATACACATTTCAAAAGAGCCACCCTACTTGACAGGGCACCGTGTGAATAAGCATTTCACTGTCGGACAATTTCTAATATGGCATATCTCTACACTGCACACTCATTCTCATGTGGTACGTATGAATTCCTAAAACCGTTTATCAGAAAGTCCAATATGTGCTTTATAAGAATACTCAATTCAGCCAGTTGTTATGATAAATTCCAATTTATATTGATTTTATGGCCTTGTGCCATATTTACAAAGGTAAATATCAACAAAAATCACCTTAGGGTGTGAAATCATCAAAGGCCAGAAGTCTCAAGCAGTTAAATTGCATAATATTACACAGCCTAATTAGCAGACATCCAGAAGACAATGCTACTTGCCTGATTGGCCAGTAGACAGTATCTCATAGCAGCCCTGGTTATGGTGGCTCACACCAGTGGCTGTGCTCAAGTTTCATTAGGGTCACTGATAAGGTCTTCACTTCTTCTTTAATTACCTGAAAAGTAAACAAAAAAGACTGTTGAATTACCATGCTGCAACATGATTGGTTTATTTTCATAAAAATTTCCAAACTGAGGCTTAACTAATGGGATTATATCCCCCCCTTAATTATCACACACACAAACCTTCATTCACTGTGATTTGGACAGACAAACTGATGAGAAGTCTGTAATTTCCAATACGGTTTGTCCTTTTCAACTGTAATTTTGCCTGGATTATTCCGCTGCGATATTAAAATGAAGGAGACTAAAATGAGATTAGTAAAGTTAGTGATAAGAAGGCACCGCCTGTTCGTGGCAAGACGAGAAATCCGTGTGGTTTTCAGCAAGGTCATCGATACTTCAAACCGACACGTGCTGAAACATCAGAAACTCAAAACTGGTCGTGTGTGGATGTCACCACTACATATGGATGACTATTCCACAGTGGTACAGGAAACTGCGGGTGGACTGTTAACAGTACCGGATGCCGATGGAGTGTGTGGCAATGCCAAAATTCTACGACCACGGCCAGATAGGTGCCTGGATATAACAGACAGCTATCTTCAAGCAGACAAAAACCATGAAGATTCTGAGATGCGTCTGCTGGATGTGAAGAAAACTGTTGACATGTGGAATGACTGCTACGCAGAGCTTGCAAAGCAACATGTACTTGTGCACGTTTTGAAGTACGCGAGGAACGACAGATCGGTCTGTGCTGGAAGCAATCACTCCGGTGTACACATTGTGATTATCATTCACGCACGTACAAACTATACACTGAGGTGAACACTGGACGCAGCTTCCACAAAACTTTATTTTGAACTATAATTATCCTTTGATTAAATATGCATGCAGTGATTCTGCGCAAAAAGAGAAAACTATATTTCACACAAACCCAAAGGAATGTGCCTACTTTTAAGAAAGACATTCAGTAGACATCTTAAAACTTTTAAATTATTAATTGTTGATGATGAGTTGTTTTGCTAGTTGATAGTACTGTCATCGGGATCAACATAGACACATCTACCATAAATCGCACCCCTCATTTAAATTTTAATAAAGTTCTGATGAGAAACATGGAACTGTTTTATATAGCCCTAAAGTAAAGCAACATAAATGGCAGAAATTGTGTCGGCCATAAACTGACAGAAGGCGCCTGGTGTAAACACATCATCCATCACACATTTACTTTGTCACACTAACAAACAGGAACACGCAGCACAGGGACAGCATTTGTTGTTGATGAAACACGTTCATCTTCATCATACCATCATCATCCATAGCATGTAGGGCGGCCACAGTCAGGTTATTTTGCCCCACATTCTATTTAATGTTTTACAGGAAACTGCGGGTGGACTGTTAACAGTACCGGATGCCGATGGAGTGTGTGGCAATGCCAAAATTCTACGACCACGGCCAGATAGGTGCCTGGATATAACAGACAGCTATCTTCAAGCAGACAAAAACCATGAAGATTCTGAGATGCGTCTGCTGGATGTGAAGAAAACTGTTGACATGTGGAATGACTGCTACGCAGAGCTTGCAAAGACAACATGTACTTGTGCACGTTTTGAAGTACGCGAGGAACGACAGATCGGTCTGTGCTGGAAGCAATCACTCCGGTGTACACATTGTGATTATCATTCACGCACGTACAAACTATACACTGAGGTGAACACTGGACGCTGTGGTCAGCGGGCCGCAACGACTAATGTGACACTTGACGTCGGTCTACAGGATTCAACTACAGGAACCACAAAGATCCGTCACATTCTAGCTGCGACGAATACGCCTCCACCAAGTCAGTCGGGGTTACAAAGAAATGCAAACAAAGTTGCAACTCTCACTTCCCATGCAACAATGGATGACTTACATGAGAGAAGACGGAAAACTAAAGCAACTAACTTCCTCCGTGGTCTACCAGAAGAAGCTCCCATTAACATAATCGTCGATGTTAGATACAACTGGGGGGATTCACAGAGAAGCCTGAAATAAATCGGCAAAGAACAGCCTGGAAAACTGTTCTGAATCAGGATATAAATGCATTTGTTTAAATGCAAGGAGCATAGTAAACAAAAGAAGTGAACTAAACATTATGGTAGAAGATATTGACCCTCACATAATAGGTATAACCGAATCGTGGGCCACCACTGATATATCAGATGCCGAATTGGGACTAACAGGATATGTAATGTTTAGGAAAGATAGAATAGGAAGAAAGGGAGGTGGAGTTATTTTATATATTAAAGAATCTATCCAGGCTTATGAAATAAAATTAGAAAGAGAAGCAGATTGCGAAGAAGCTGTTTGGTGTAACATAGTTACAGGAAACTCAACGTTAACAGTTGGGTTAGTTTATCGAAGTCCAAACATAAGCATAGAAGAGAATGAAAAAATACAAAACGCTATAAGGGAAGTAAGCAAACGGAACTGTATTATTATGGGGGACTTTAACCATGGGCATATACAATGGAAATCTCTACAGAGTATGGGGAGTGAGGACCACAAGTTTTTAGTTTTAGTACAAGATAGTTTCCTTTCTCAACATGTGCTAGAACCAACCAGGGGAGAGAATGTGTTAGACTTAGTTTTGTCCTCACAGAAAGAATTAGTTGACAATGTCAAGATATGTGAGCCACTGGGGAGTAGTGATCACAACCAGATACATTTTACCATCAAAGTAAAATCAGAAAGGAATAGTAAAAAGCAGTATAGGAGAAATTTCCACAAAGGAAGGTATAAGGACATGAGGAAATATTTAGCAAAGATAGACTGGAATAACACACTGAAGAATAAGACAGCAACCGAATGCTGGAATATCTTAAATAGTGAAATTAAGTGCATAGTCGATAAATTTGTACCTTTCAAAAAACAAGGGAAACGGTCTAAAAAGAAACACTTATCGAAAGAAGCCATTAGAAAAATTAAGTATAAACAAATGATGTGGAAGTCATATAGATGTACTGGAAATGATGAAGACTACAACATTTATAAAGAAGCACTTAATCAAGCTACAGCTGAAATTAGAAATTCAAAGAGAAGCTATGAAAAAAAATTAGCTAGTAATATAAAACATGACAGTAAGAGTTTTTATGCGTATATTCGAAGCAAACAGAAAGTTCAGGATAAGGTCGGTCCTCTAGAAGATAGTGCTGGAAATACAATATCAGAGGGATTCTTAATGGCAGAAGACCTGAATGAGTATTTTAGTTCAGTGTTTACCAGGGAAGATATTAGTTCACTGCCAGTACCAGAGGCTAAGTTCAAGGGGGCAGATTCAGACTATTTAGGACAGTTAGTTGTAACCTCGGAAATGGTAGCTAAGAAAATAAGGGCTATGAAGGATAATAAATCACCTGGAGTGGACGGGATTCCGCCCAAACTACTATTGGAAATTGTAGAACAAATTAGCGTACCGCTTGCAACAGTTTTCAATTTGTCATTAGAAGAGGGAGTGGTTCCTTTAGAATGGAAAGAGGCAAACATTATACCGTTATTTAAAAAAGGTTCGAGAAACAAGTCAGAGAACTATAGACCAGTGAGTTTAACATCAGTGATTTGCAAATTATTAGAAAGACCAATTAAAGATCACATGGTGGATTTTCTTGTTAAACATAACTTGATAAACCCATCTCAACATGGGTTTTTAAAAGCGAGGTCATGCTTAACAAATATGTTATGTTTTTTGGAAGACATCACTAGGTGGGTAGATGAGGGATCACCAGTAGATATCATCTATTTAGATTTTCAAAAAGCTTTCGACAAAGTACCACATCAAAGATTACTCCTTAAGCTAAAGGCCCATGGCATAGGAAATGGTATAATAAACTGGATAGAAAAATGGCTGAATGACAGAAGACAACGTGTAGTAGTTGATGGGGAGGCTTCAAACTGGAAATCGGTATTGAGTGGGGTACCACAGGGATCAGTACTAGGACCTATATTATTCTTAATATATATCAACGATTTGGACGATGATATAACAAGCAAGGTGTTAAAATTTGCGGATGATACAAAAGTGTTTAGAAGGATTAAAAGTGATGGAGACAGACAGCATTTACAAGATGATCTTGATAGGTTGATGAAATGGTCTGAAAAGTGGCAAATGCTGTTCAATTTTGGGAAATGTAAATGCCTCCACACAGGTCATGGGAATGAAGAGGTAAAATATAAAATGGGGGGTACTGTTCTAAATACTACTGTAAAAGAAAAGGACTTAGGGTTAACCATTAGTGCTGATATGAAGGTTTCAGAGCAGTGCGGAATTGCAGCGTCAAAGGGAAATCAAATCCTTGGATTAATTAGGCGAAATATAGCGTATAAGAAAAAAGAATTAATAGTACCGCTGTACAAAACAATAGTGAGGCCTCATTTAGAATATTGTATACAAGCATGGAGGCCATATCGCAAGAAGGACATAGATATGCTAGAAAGAGTACAGAGGAGAGCGACTAAAATGATACCAAATCTGAGGGATCTTAGTTACGAAATACGCCTAAAAGAATGTGGTTTAACAACATTAGAGACCAGGAGATTGAGAGGAGATCACATAGAAGTGTTTAAAATATTGAATGGTTATGAAAATATTGATAGAAACATTTTTTTTCTCAGTTAAGAAAAATAGAAGGACCAGAGGACATGAAGCTACATTAGTAAAGGAGCAGTGTAGATTAGATATAAGAAAGTTCTCATTCTCACAAAGGACTGTAAATGAATGGAACAGATTATCTCCTGATTGTGTTGGTGCTAGTAGCGTGAATATGTTTAAAAATAAAATCGACACACACCTTAAAAAGGCGGGATACATGTAGATAAAAAGTATTGGACTCTCGATAAGCCAAAAGGCTTCCTTGTCCACCTGCCATCCAGAGTAATTTTCTGGATGGCAATCTTGTTAAATCTTGTTAAAAAACTCGACAAATCTGAAAAACAGTTGTAGCTGTGATGGACAAAATGCGTCACAGGCTGTGGGAACTGCAGTCAGGTGGCAAACTGGCAATCGGGAAATCATAGCGTTCCACCTGGACAACAAGCTCTGCAAATTAGGATCTTCACTTCGCAGTAGTCAAGGCATAGATGTAACCAAGCTAGTCGTATGCCGGACATCATTCAAGCCACGTTAGACTGCTATTCTTGCAAGTGCAAAAACTGTCGCAGACATGGAATAATCTGCCGTGGTGGTCGCAAGAATTGGTGGAATACCTCACAGCATTTGAAGACATATGGCCTAACGCGAGTAAATATGACTGACAGTGATCGAGCAACACTTCAAGGACTGATCGAGATGCATCTTGGCAATCGCGCACTTCAAATGACAAGACGCAAATTGACAACTAATTTTAATGAAGGAGCCAATTAACAGAGCAATATCAATCTATATGCTCCTCTCCCCAAAAAATTGTAAATATAGCCGAAATGCATTGGGACGTATGTCTTCAGTCATCGATCGCTTAAACTACGGTGCTGGAATTTCAATGCTACGAAAGCTGGAAAACGTTCAGTGTCCAATTACGAAGGGTGGCAGAGTGGCACGTGCTGTCAAACGGATTCAGCAGGACGTGTTGTACCAGCCCAGCGAGAGTATTCCAGACAGCCATTGGTTCGCCTACACAGACGAAGAACCAAGTCAAAGAGATTGAGAGATTATCTTGAGCCAAAACGAAACAGACGCCAAGACGATATATACAGAAAGAGTCAGCTTGATCCAGAACCAGAGAGTGGTACCAGCACGCTGTCGAAAGATGTAACAGCAACGACAGTCATACCAAATAGAGATGATCTACACCATCCGGTCTGACATACACACGACACAACTCCACCTGCCTGCCAGCGAACACAACCAGAACACGAGCACCACAAACGATTGACAATACTACATCATATGAGTTAGCATACGTGATTACGTGATAATACGAAAAAGTTCATTCTACATTTACTCCAGAAAAAAGTAAGTTCTTACCTATTTTAATTTTAAATCTATCATGCATGCCGGGTAAGCGCCATGACCAGAACATTTGTCAACATTACTGCAATGTATCCTCTCATTGTTCACACGGTGTGGCTCAAGGCTCACATGATCGGCTGTTACACACAGGCTATTGTGGCACAGATGAGAAGCATCCAGTACTGCTTGTAGGAATGTCATACGGTGGTGCAGCATGTAGGCTAAACGGTGCGCAGTTATTGTGCGTCTATTGCCATGTGCAAATTTATAATTAATTGCACCATATTTTAAGTTTGACCCTGTTCTGCATTTCATACAGCCTGTCCACAATAAACACTTATTGTTTGATGACACATACGCATTTTCATTTATTTGGTATGGATATTTGTCATAAAATGTGTCGTCCATGATGCCTCACTGTGTAGCTGTGTTTCCGTTGCCAGGGACTTTATTGGGGTCAATACACTGTTGGTTTTCCCATAGGCGACCATGTTAACGTTTTGTCTGATTATAAGAAAACGTGACCAATAAAATGTCTTAAACTTCTCATCTGCTGTTATCATCATCTCATTGATATGCTGATAGATTAATAAAATGGCATACTTCTAGCTCTCGTAAAATGCCTGTATGTGTGACACCCGTCAATATTTATAAAAGCCGGCAAGTATTACTCCGCAAACAGGTCACACAGGAAAATTGCTGCCAAATATCCTTCCGCTTATTCAAATCATCTAAAAATCCACCATTTTACAGTCAACACCTTCTACAATCACACATGAAAATATGTCTACTGAATGCACTTATGTCACAGCATGTGAATTTTAGAAAAAATTATTCCTCAAAAATACACTGCACTTTTCTTCGTAACGCAACAGAACAGGAAGTTATGGCAATTTTGGAGAAACATGTTTACGTTTGACCCTCTTGACACATTTTATAGGCTCTCAAAAAACATGACCCCTTACAGCGTAGTGTCAGATGTCACTACCCAGTGCTCCAATAGAGGGAGGCCCGACTGCTGATAAATGACTAACGGAATTGTCACTGGGTCAACAGCGGCTGGAGAGCGGTTGGCAGTATGACAGCATATCAGACTCACCTTTAAATATTTAAAGTCATGCCTTTAATTAATTAAAGGCATGCCTTTAATTATTTAAATACGCGTGTATAAAGTTAAAGGCGTGGTTGTAACATTAAGATAATGCCTTTAGTTAATAAAGTACGCCTATGTAAAATTAAAGGCATGCATTTAATTAATTAAATACGCCTATTTAATTGTAAACAATCAGAACCAGCGATGTATATTAACAGAAGTATGTATCGCTGTTTCCGATTGGTTACAATTAAATACGCGTAGGTAAATAATTAAAGGCATGCCTTTAAATAATTAAATGCGTGCCTTTAATTATTTAAGTACGCGTATTTAATTGTAACCTATCGGAACCAGCGAAACAATTATGTTAACACGCTTTCTTTTGTTCTGATTGGTTAAAATTAAATACGCGTACGTAAATAATTAAAGGCATGCCTTTAATTGTAACCAATCGGAACCATGGAAACATCAGAGCAAGCGAAACAAAATAAAACGAAACTGCTACAAATAGACGTCCTTGTCATCGAGCGTGTAAGTGCAACGTCGGCAGGATGGAGGAGGAGGAGGATGTTTTTCAAGTCCCAAACATAAATGGTAAGGATCATGCTGCTAGCAACATTTTGTTGCACCTAATCATGGCCGATCTTTCTTTGCCACGTTCTGCTTAAAACGACCAGCACGTCGATTACGTAGAGATACTTCTATATTTATGTATTAATTATATGACTATGTTCATATGACGTGGTCTCTCGGTCGCGCCTGCACGCTGTTACTTTTTAGCCCACTGACCTATATCATAACTGGACTGGCTGCCTCCCACAGCTAGTGCAAGGCAAGTGGTACAGGCAGTGAAGCCGCCTGAAGTAATGGGACTCATGTGATACATATGGGGAAGGACCCTTGGAAGTACCCCACTGAGTGCCCAGCTGAGCACTGCCGCACGCCCTTTGTTAGTCCAATTCAGATGCAGTCCAACACAAAAGCCGTGGTATATTGTGCATATCCAAGCATTTATTGCGTTACTGTCCGTGCCGGTGGCTCGATCTTATGTTAGCGGCATGCAAAATGCTATGATTTGGAAGAGGATGGGTACAAGTCTATTGAATGTTGCAATCTTTTACTAGTTTCCGAGTTTGAAAACTACCAGTCCCAGATCCGTATGATTATTTTCAGTTATTTTTATGGGTGCGATCAGTTATTTAGCACAATATGACACAATTGAATTGGATGGATGCTAGCTATAAAGAAACACATATATAGGGCCTATATTATATATATATATATATATAATATATATATAGTATATATATAATATATACATATATATATATATTATAAGCATTGGGATTACATTTCAGTGCAAATGATTTGAGGATGAGTCATATTCCCGTGCACAAGATTATGGGAGCGCTCCAGAAGATTTAATTGAAAGATATCCACACTATTTAAATGGTATGCAAAAATTTCTTAAGTAAAACGGCAGCAAGTAATTGTTTCGTTGATATTGTATGAAGCAATATTATCGCTAGTATGGAGTCACCGGAAAATATAATCCTGATGCATTCAATGAATGAATCTCTGTTATGTCTTCTGTAGAGTGAAATGGAGGAAGAACATTACGTCGATGCCGGGACTCCTACGGTAGGTCTATTTTCACAATATACAAGCATCTTTTTTCTAAATGCATTAGTGCATTTCCACCGTGACTCACGTTACAGTTTTGCCCATCATCAAATAATAATTTAATTACATAACAAGGTTTTAATGGCATATAATAATAGCGTGACAACAAAAGAAAACACAAAAATATTTGTGAGCATGAGCATAGTATATAACTATTATTACATGCATTGTGTGAAGTATGTTCACATTATTTTAGGTTCAGATCAGGGCTGCTGGTACAAGGTCCTTCGTCGGTGGAGCTCTTCCAACACATATACTCGAGGCTGATGTATCAAAAGGTGCAATGATTTAATTCATCATTCCCTTCAGTGGCATTGATTGTATGAATTACTTTTAGCAATGCATTTATGTTATGTTGTTTTTAAGTTTACAAAGTTACGCTAGGTATTTTTGCAGTGTTAATATGAATACTATTAAGGAATGTTAATTGATTGAAAATAGCATCCGTATATTCGATTTTCAGAAAGAACAGGTACATGCGTTTTAATATGTTCAGAGATGAATGCAGGAACTACAGTGTCCTCTTTGCCATTGAGATGTGTTTCATACAAGCCAAACATGTGAGACGACAATTAGCACAGTTGGACTAATGAATATAATTGTAAATAAACGTGATCTATTTCAGCACTGGCTGACTTGTCACAAACGACATCATCCGAGAAGGCTGTAGCGATACAACATCACGATGTCGTTATGGCTCAGCTGAATCTGTACCGCCAGGAAGATATGACAGCGTGTCGTCTCACTGTGCAATTCCAAGGTGAAGAAGGGGACGATTTTGGCGGACTTACTAAGGAAATGTTTACCATCTTCTGGAGGGCAGTCGCGGAAGAGCTGTTGTGTGGGGAACATCGCGTTGTTCCAAGACTTCCACTTCATCGCGAGAGAAAGGAAGCGTGGAAGTACGTGTCGTTGGGGCGGATTCTTTCCCATACAGTGGCCCTCAATGGAACGTTGCCAGTTATGCTTTCGAAATCAATGCTACTCAACGTTATTTTCGAAACCGAAGTTGCGGAGGAGTGCTTGTTAGACGACTTCCTCCTCTACGTCACTGACCGGGAAAACCCTCTTCTCCGCAGGGCTATGGGGTCATTCGCTGTCTTGACCGAGGGTGAGCGGAACCGATTGCAGCACTTCTTCAGTGCACACAATTACTTCGACCTTCCTCGCCGTGAGGAAATAAAGGAGCAGGTCCTTGCTATTGCAGAAGAGGAGATGGTGAAGCGGCCAGTCTTCCTATATGCGCAGATCAGGAAGGGTATCCCTGAATCTCACCGCGCTATCTTCTGGGCACAGGTCAGTATCGACCACCTGAAGTACACGCAGGAGCAGCAAAGACCCACACAGGAGAAGGTGGTAAGCTGCTTAGTCACACAGAATAACGACCTGACAGGCCAGGAGGACACTACCTACTACTACTCGCAGGAGTTTATCAGCAACCTTGATGAGGATCATCTTGTGAAGTTTTTACTGTTTGTCACCGGGTCGGTCCATCAGCCGAGCAAGATAACAGTAATGTTCAACGGTACAACTGGGATTATGCGGTGCCCCACAGTGCACACTTGTTCGAACATTTTGGAGCTGTCTTCGACATATGTAAGTTTCCAGGAATTCAGAAGAGAATTCTGCATGGTACTTGACTCAGCAGAGGCATATCAGTATTCCATGATTTAGGGAATGTTGGAGTTTTGCGATATTGTCAAACAGATTAATTGTTATGCTTACCTGCCTTTTGATTGACGGCAACGTGTGTGAAAACACGCAAACGCCACGATTCATTATTTGAATGTTTTCAAGTTGAATGAACAACTTTTGTAAATTTTAATCGTGTTCTTTTTGCCGTATGTGTATACATCGGTTAAAACATGCAACATGTACAGTATTACCTCTTTTCAGAGTTGTTTCCTAGTTGCCATTTTTAGTAAAGATTTATAGTTATTACAATGAAATTGTTTATTGTGGATTTCGTTTCTTTATTTGTTTAGAAAAGAGTATCAATAGGTAACGGAAACGAACTATACCTTCATTGTGTACAAGCATTGGTACACTCGGATATCAATTATTCGAACTGTCTACTCACATTAACATGAAAATGACACAACTTTCCATGAGCATGCTAAATCGAAAGTGTTCCTAACAGATGGCAAAGATCATGCAGATTCTGATTGCAGGGTAGCTACCCTGTCGTCTTTAAGTATCATGATTTCTGCTAAGATATTCTATTGCTAGCACATATGATTCGATACCCAAAGTGTCATATGCGTTTGTGACACGAGCCAGCTCACTTTGAACCTCTTGAATTTGTTCCACGGTGAAATGGTGCGTAACATCTGGTACCTCGATCACTGTAGCCAAACGCTGCAATTCTGGCACAGTAGTGCTAAGGTCGACGATATACCTTTGCTCAGCAGATAACGTGATGCCGTTGATCGCTGTCGTCCTGCTGTTTGCACTCCTCACTACACCACTTGCGAATAATCTGTGTGGAGAGCGGTGATGGGCACTCTGGATCGGGTGTCTGTTGTGCTGCTGCGTAAACTCATCTAGTTTCTTCTGGATCAGTGGTAAATATGCTAGGTGCAAACACACTAAGTGCAATTCATTATCACAGTTTAATAAATACTGTTCTTCAAGAAAAGTAAACAGTTGGTAGAAAGGCGACAGGCACCCCTGAAAGACATCCACCCATAGTCTTTCAATGCGTTGATTATGGACGCTGGTTCCAATCGTAGCACTTCCTCTACTCGCCCCTCTGTGTTGTACCATTCATCAGGCAACATGACCGTTCTCAACGCCCTCGTCCATTCTCACTCTGGATGGCATTCCATACTGTTCGACAGCCTCGAGAAATGCTGCATAGACAGTAGATGCCTTGTTGTTGATGGCCACCTTCAGGTAGGTAATCAGTCGACTGTAACCGTCAATTCCTCCATGGACAACGAACCTCCATATGTTTATAGGAGAACGAAGAGCACTAGAATGCATCGAAGAAATAACATTAACTAAATATGAAGGTATCATTTGTATAGTAAATTAATTAATATTAAATGTCACTGAGAAATCAACAATGTTCAACATGCACAAGTCGCGTCCTTCAAACAATTGCATACTTATTGGACAACCTATACGCAAATATGAGGCATGACAAAATACATCAGTGTTTGTTGATTAAATGGAATGATGTTAAATTATTTGCATTGTTAAACCAAATAATTATTGATAATTACACATCATGACCTAATTTAATTTAGATACCTGATGTGTTTATGATTTCCGTCAATATGCCATAAAGCATTTGGTGTAGGAACATTGTATGAGCGTCTCTGCACTGTGTTTCCCCAGCGAAGAGCTACACCGGCAGCATTAATTCTTATCATCGCTCTCTGAACTCGTTGGAAAGGCCAAGTATGCCAATGGTCTCCAAGCGTGCTCGTGCCCCTCGGTAACCGATGTTCAAGTTATATGCGGTCACAGTTTTCAATCGAGCGTCAAGTTCATCATCGCTTATCGTCGAGTATCGCTGGCTGATGCTAATTCCAAATTCTCTGCATAAAACAAGATAAATACTACACTCTGAAAAAGATCCGTATCTCATGCGTTTTCACAAAATACCTCACTACAGAGTAAGATCACAATATAAATTATCACCCAGACTGGTTGTGACAGATAAAGGTCAAAGATAAACCCTGGCATATATGACAGCTTGTAACTTTTAGGTACTCCTGAAGTGATTTTTTTTCAGATTATAAGACTAGTCTTGTAGATTCAAGGTACTGAATAAAAACTCTAGTTATAAACATATTGTTTTAACCAATAATGACCACTCGTCCAGTCATGACTCATATTAACAAGCTTTTTGTAAGCGGTGATATATTTATGTAGGTACATATTTCAATGTTTGCATTATAAAAAAACAATAACACTATCAAATCTTACTCTATAAATATAATTACCTTAAGCGTCTTTTCAAAGTTGTGTATGATATGCCAAGCAGTTGGGCAATTTCAGTCCCTTTCAAGCCAAGCTCTAGGAGAGTTTTCAGATGCTGCTCAGTTACGTCAAAGCGCTCCTGCCCCGATGTTCCTCTGACTTTTGGTGCTTGGTACTGAAGATGTTCAACTGTTGGCACTTCATTTTCCAGCTGGTCGATAAAATGCTACAAAATTCAAAATATAACATGCATAACTGCTCTATGTTATTTTCGTGAAAGAAATCAGTTTTCTGGTCAATATTGCAAGGGGTCGCTTTACGCCACGATAAGGGACCGCTTTATCCTAAGCGGTGATGTCAATTTTTTTGTAATAACTAAACAATGCATTCCTCAAGAAAGTTCATTATCGCATATTTTATTCACAAAAACTGTTTTGGTTGGTGGGCCGTCTTTACTCTACCACTTTCTACGATTGTCCGATTTGTGTTGACGATTAATATAGTGTACATTATATTACTTACGTTGCAATCGCCTAATAATGCTTGCATTGCATTTCTTTCCACAACGAGGCTGTCGATTCTGGTAAGATTTCTTGTGACCTCTCGTATTCGCCGTATAGCTTCTTGTGGTCCAATAGTGTGCTGCGAGTGTGATCTTACAACATCGGCCACAATCTGACGAATCGTTCCTAATAACTCGATGATTGACTGAGGATTAAATATACAAGCCATGGCATAAAACAAAATGGCAAACATAACATAAATGTCACGCAAGAATGTTGTTTGCATGGTTCCGATTGGTTACAATTAAAGGCATGCTAAATATTTGCAAAGCTAGTAAGTGAGTCAGTCAGTCGTATGCGCGATAACAATACATTTGGCACAACCCAGTCTGGTTCACTTGCAATCACGCGTGAGCGCACGCTAACAAACGGTACGGTGAAGCGGTGACGCGGTTTACAAGTAGGTCATCGCTATTTATTACGACAGTTCCGCCGGCCACATCGGCGCACGACAGGGTAACAATATCTGAGAGTCTAGTAAACACCAGCGCTCGCACAACGTGACAACTGTGGCGGTTGTCGCGGGTGGAGATATGAGCATTTTGAATGAGTCATAGGTCTATACAATACCGCATCAAAGCCGAAGCAATAGCCTAAGTTCAAAACACTCAACCTCAAAGACACAGAGATACAGTTTTGAATGTACGTTCAAAATGTTGTCGAGTGTTTTCAACCATGGTTCAAACATTACAGCGCCTTAGTTCAACACTGATTGGTTTAACATACAATTTTAGTGGTTTTATAATACAATCCCATCGTGTATTTTCAAATCTATCAATCATAACATTTTGCCCATACCACACTATCGTAGTGTTTTTAACAGGATGTATTTTTATAGTCGTAACCGGTCGCAGCTTGTCAGGTGTGTCGTATCAGATAGGTACATCTAGCGTATTGGCAGTTTATGTTGCGTTGTATATAGACCCCTCACACACACGCGAACGCGCGGACACACACATGCAAGCACACATGCTCGCACACAAACACATATAAACGCGCACGGGCAAACGCACTCACATGCACACACGCCCGCACAAAAACACAGCAGACGCACACACATACACCACACGCACGCACACACACGCGCGCGCGCACGTAGCACACACACACACATACGCACACACGTTCGCTCGCTCGCTCGCACGCAAACACGTTTAAACGCACACACGCACGCTTTCACACACATGTGCACATTTACGCCCGCACACACACACACACACACACACACACACACACACACACACACACACACACACACACACACACACACACACACACACACACACACACACACACACACACTCCTTCGAGCGTATTGACAACGCTTGTTACTTTGATTCGGAGGACATTCAACCTTTCAAAAGTTGTTCCTGTTTCTATAGCAACCCGTATGTTGGCATCAACATCAGACATAGTAGAACTTGTCTTGTGCGATCGACCGTTCTGTACAGGCAAAGCGGTGTCTCACATTCTCCTATTGTAGTGTGGGATGCAGTATTACTGATATGTACTCCATATGGCGTATAATGGGGCACTTTCTAGAATGATTTCCGGACCAGTGTTATTGTAGGAATGATTATACTCTTATCTGCAACTGCGAACGCACAATTTTCAATTTTGCAACTGAAATGGATAAATAATTAATTGAGCCCGATAATGAGCCAGAAGATGGTGAACACCTTTCATCCGTATCAACTGAATGCGACAATCGTGGGAAATAAACTTGTAACTTCATATGTTAATGATTACATATCGCAAAACAAATGTGTTAAAAGCCATGTTTTTAAAGCTGATTAACAGACCTGACATATACCAAAGACTATGTATAACTAATGTAGTATCTTTGGATATACTACAGTATACCTGTGGAATCCCTGGATTTATTGTTGTTAATTTACCCGATTTTCCGTTGTATTTTCTGTGTACTTCTGTGGGGCCTCGTGGAGCTTTGGCCATGCGGCAAGTGAACCGGTTACCCCTCCGGTAATACGCCCCTGAAGACAGGTTCGCATGTCGGCTGTACTAAACTACCGCAAAGTTATGGTTTTGTTTTGTAGCGCCACCTAGCGGAGTCCGGATAATCAATAATAATTCGGTAAATGTCACTACGACTGCGTAATCCCTAGTCTCACTTAATCTCGCGCGTTATGAATGCACGCATCTAGTACCGCTCCGATGGGACTCCCATCTCGCGGCTCCTGAATAAAGGCTAGTGCTACTCGATAATATAGTTTGCGAACGCTGCCAGCAGCAAATGTTTTGGGCGAGCAGCCAATCAGCGTCGTTATCGAGATTCTTAGTCCAAAAAGTAAATTAGGATTTAACTTTTCTGTTTATTACTTGTGTCAGTATCACCAAAGTTCCAACGCGTAGCATAAACTCACATAAGTTGACTCTTATTTAATTTTTAGTTTTATTGTTAGCCTGGGAGGGGATCATCTTCGCTACCCGGATTCACAGTAAACCGGGATCAGTGTCGTACAGTGAAAACCAGTATTATCTTCCAGGCGGTAGAACGGGAGCCCTACGGTGCTTCCATCTCGCGGCGCCTGGATAATCGAGGCTACGTAAACCCAGGTGATGACTATATGCTACCCCTCCACGTACTTGTAAATGCATGTAAATACCTTATGTCAATCTCGTCAAAAGTATCTTAAACCATACACTAACTGTAACCTTCAGCCAATGGCGCCACCTTGGGAATGTCTGATAACTCAATGTATCCGCTGAAAACCGTACATAATTCAAGGATGCATGTTGTCCCCTTTCCTCTTTGTTGTTGTTATTGACTTCATCATGAGGAAAACGATGAAAGGTCCGAACTTGTGTGTTAGTGGATAAATAATAAGTTAACAGACCTTGACTTTGCCGACGACATTGTACTGCTCAGCCACACGCAAGAGATCCTGCAAGAGATGACCAATAATTTAAACGACAATGGAGCGATGGTCGGAATACGAATCAGCTATGAGAAGACAAAACATTGTCAGTTGGTGATGGATCTGACCCCCGCATTGTGATCGGTCAGCAAGACTTGTAGTGCGTCGAGAACTTACCTTACCTTGGAAGCTGCATCTCTAGGGAAGGCGACGTGGAAGTAGATGTGCGAGCCAGGATAGGCAAGGCATCAGCAGTGTTCCAAATATGGTCCAGTACCATCAGAAAGGACAAAAAACTACGTCTTTACATGTCAATCGTAATATCAACAGCGATATATATATATATATATGCCTGTGAAACGTGGAAGAATACGGCGAAAATATCCACACAAAAACAGACAATATCATTCCGCCGGCGATGCCTCCGGTTCATATTGGGCACATAATGGAGAGAGCACATCACCAATGAAGAAGTGATGAGGAGGGCAGGTCTGGATAGCCTGCATGTCATAGTTAAGTTTCGACAACGGAGACTACCGGGACATATCCTACGTTTACCAAGAGTTAGAAAAGCATATGTAGCGATGGAGTGGGATGCCTGAAGGTGGTAACAGAAGGAGAGGAAGGCCGACGAAGACTTGGCGCAAGACATTTAAAGAAGATCTGGCAGAAATATGGAAATTACCCGGAATGAGGCCAAAGAAATTGCGAAAGACCGTAATAGATTGACAAAGCTCGTCGCCCGATGTCCCGAAAGGAACAGGAGGAACTAAGTCTAAGTCTAACCTTCTAGGTCAATAATCCGACGGGTGCCCCCCCCCAGGCACACTTGAACGGTTTTGTTTAAACTGATTAATATGCGAATTAGCTATCGCCATTAAAATACATACTACTTTTTCTGAATATCTCAACAATAGTATGCAAATGCGTCCCCGTACAAACACCAAAACGGTATATAATTTGAAAGCCCTTGATATCCCCATCACAACGAGGCCTGTCGTAGAACAAGCGTGATTCCAAAGTCAAACAAGGTCACCGCCAATTGATTAATTCTCGAAATTGTGTGCTTCCTCAAACATCTTATAATTACAATGGTTGTATATCTAATTTCTCTAGTAACAAAAAAATGCCCGTGTCAAATATTATGTGAAGCTTATTGTCTCCCTGTCAAAATGAGATACGATTTGGAGCTGTTTCCCGGTATAATGAGTGAGGAGCATAGGTCAAACAAGGTCTCCGTGAAATTATGAATATGCGAACATTTGCAATACCGCGAACGTCATAAAATTACAACCTCCCTGTATGTAAGGGAGACCGGGGCTAGTTGTGACAAAAACAACACATTTCAGGATTGCGGGTGGGTTTTTAACCGATCGAAACTTTGTTAATGCCAAAGGAGCCACACATATCTCTCGCATAAAATTAAGGCTTAATTAATTGCCTGGGTTATTACACATTTGCGGTATGATGAGTTATATGAGGTGTCCTAAAGTGTTACAATTTACCCCTATACGGGGCAACTTGTAAGAGTCTACGGGGTAAATCGTAACATATATGTTTTAGCATTGGGGCAAATTGTAACACAATAGAAAACTACATAACTGGTGCAATTGCTCTCTCTCTCTCTCTCTCTCTCTCTCTCTCTCTCTCTCTCTCTCTCTCTCTCTCTCTCTCTCTCTCTCTCTCTCTCTCTCTCTCTCTCTCTCTCTCTCTCTCTCTCTCTCTCTCTCTCTCTCTCTCTCTCTCTCTCTCATCTCTCTCTCTCTCTCTCTCTCTCTCTCTCTCTCTCTCTCTCTCTCTCTCTCTCTCTCTCTCTCTCTCTCTCTCTCTCTCTCTCTCTCTCTCTCTCTATATCTCTCTCTCTCTGTGTGTTTGTTTTCGAGCCTATTTTGCACTGGGATACATTCTCAGATTGGAGAAGAACTGCCCGACAGAATGCTTGTTAAATGCGGTGACCCTTGCTAGTGATATCGCTTCGTGTGTCCTTATGACAAGACATGGTTGTCTGTTGAGGAACCCCGCAAGCACAAGCCAATCGGCACCTGCTTGTTGTTTCTCTGCCCACAATTCCGTAATTCCGTTTGCATTGGCGACACAAAACTCACATGCAAGTTTACGAAGGTCGCATGGCGTCACGTCGTAATCTAAAAAAAGTTCATGTACCCGGACTGTGGACGGTAAGACGGATCGCCAGATGCGTCAAATGCGCTACTGCATATTTCGCAACAAGCTCACACGGCACTGCCTGAGTTCCTTCGCGACAGAACAACACCCCCCTAGCTGTACCTTAACTAATTATCACAACATCGTCAGCATATTTCAAACAGTGCCTGCCTAGGTCATGTGCGTTTTATTAATTTTATATGCAATTACAACTGTATTAAAATGGCCATGTTTATAGTTATTTAATCCACACATTCGTATTTAGCCTATATGCTTGCTGACCAACGCACGGACACGTATAGATAATGGTAAGTCTAATTTATGTAGGCATTTATAAAGACATTGAACATTAACGTACCTGCGACGCAGCTTCCTCAAATATATGCGTCGGCACCAAGGCTCTTTCGGATTTCCGTGTATAATAGTGTGTCATCGTATCTCACTTAAGAGTACCCTGGAATGTGAGTAGAATAACCCTCCATACGCCTACTGAACGGTCTAACGCAGTAACGGTCTAGATTGTTTAACAAATCTGTGTAATGAACTGTGTAAACATCGCAATATCTTCACGATCCTAGATCTAGTGCAAATCTTCTGTTTTTGCAACTGTCATTATAATTAATGTTCAATAACTAGACAAGTGGGGCGAGTTGTTCGAGTACCGAACTCTCAACTGGAGGGACCGGGGTTCTAATCCCGGCGCCGGCTGAGCAGTGGTTCAGTACTGGTTCGGCTGCCGTGTCGAAACTTCGGCAATTTCGTTTACCCTACTTCTCCCCCCTTCCAACCCGCACCGGCCAGCGTGGAAGGGTAGGCAAACAACACCAGCATACACAAATACAAAACATGCTGCAGGAGCTAGCTGATGAAAGTGAAAAACAAGGTCTCAAGATGAACATCTCGAAGACAAAAGTGATGCTAGAAAATGACACACCAATACATTATATCAACACGACGCAGATAGAGAACGTTGAAAGATACGTCTATCTGGGACAGCGATGCAGTATCAGAGACAAAAACCAAGACAAGGAGATTCAAAGAAGGCCAAACACCGCGACATCTTCAAGGGTAACGTTGGAACCTGCTTGAAGAGAAAATCTTCAACTCATGCGTACTTCCATAGACATACGGCGCGGAAACATGGGCACTCACTATCCAGGCAAAGAACAAGCTAGCAGCCGCACAAACAAAGATGGAAAGAAGTATGTTATACATCACATATCGGGAGAGAAAAACAAACATCTCGGTAAGGCAGAAGACAAAGGTCATAAACGTGATAGAACAACTCAGAAGACAGAAGTGGACCTGAGCAGAGCACATCAGCAGACTACGAGATAACCGATGGCCATCGCGTATCACAACCTGGAGACCTTACGAAGGGAAACGATCTAGAGGAAGACAGTGGAGATTGTGGAGAGACGAACTAGACGAATACTGGAAGGGACCTGGGGCCAAATCGTCCCTACGAGGGGGCAAAAGGAGGAAAGAAAAGGGCAAGACAAGAGGGGCAAAAGAAAAACTCGCCCGGGGGACACCCCAGGGCGTGTAAAAGTACCAGAATCGGTCACATCTTGTTGCAGGAGCCTCGAAAGGTCATGCCAAATTCCCTAGTGTCTACTTTAAAAAAAAAATTAAAAAAATTTTAAATTCCCCAAGGTGGCTAGAATGACTAGAAATGGTCAGAATGCTTTAATTAGAAGGTCTGCACATGTGACGGTGTGAATATTTTAGAAAATCATTACAAAAATCAGAAAACATGTCAAGTACTTTAGCTATTCAGGCAGTAGGCCTACACTACTGTAATATCTATAAATGTAGCATATTTTATCCTTCTGACACGTGTTTGTCAGAATGTGACATAATAAGGCTTATTAGCATTGCTGAACGTGTCTCTTCCTGTAGAATAAGCTGAAATACATTATAAGGCATTTTTGGTAGCTTGTTAGGAATAATAAAATGGAAAAATCGGTTTGATTTTAATTAATTTTCAGAAAAATTAACTCAAGTCTTGCGGGGCCACAAGGTGATTTGCCCACTTTGCACCGGCGATTGCATTGTTTACCTCGGGAGGGAGTCGAACCCTCGTACAATACATTGAGGTAATCTGTTTTCTCTTTCACCACAATTGGCATATTTTTTGTGTATTTTCTTTTTCTCTGTCACCACAATTGGCGTATTTTTGTGTGCATTTTCTTTTTTCTTTTTCTCTGTCACCACAATTGGCGTATTTTTTTGTGTATTTTATTTTTTCACCATGATTATTGCACAACAATTTCAAAACATGCATACATACAGGCATATATTTACACAAAGCATCAAGCTGCGTTATAGCAGAGCAAGCAGAAAATATGATAAGCATTGTGCAGTGTAGGGCAGTTGTGAAAATTCACATATACAGACAAAAGGTAATATAGCAAGCATTGCATACTAATGCAGGGCAGTGTCACATAAGTACAAAATGTTGAAATATCCTGCATAAGCCATCTGTGAAAATACACAGAATCAAAAAAATTGAATGTAGCAACCATTCTACAATACTAATGCAATTACTCTGTCAAGGCACCAGTAAGTTATAAGCTGCTGAAGGCACATGCTAATACTAGCTGTCAAAGAGTGCTATAAATGCAAGCTGTCAAGTTATATGCAATGTAAGCCAGATACCAAAGTACACATTTAGACCAAAATGGAATGCAACATTGCACAACATTAATGCAATTAATCTGTCAACGCACAAGTAAGCTATAAGCTGCTGAAGGGCAGTAAAGGCACATGCTAATGCTAGCTGTCAATGGGTGCTATAAATGCAAGCTGTCAAGTTATATGCAATGTAAGCCAGATACCAAAATACACATATACACCAAAATGGAATGTAGCATTGCACGACTTTAATGCAATTACTCTGTCAAGGCACCAGTAAGCTAGAAGCTGCTGAAGGCACATGCTAATGCTAGCTGTCAAAGAGTGCTATAAATGCAAGCTGTCCAGTTATATGCAATGTAAGGCTATATATACAAGCAGGGCGGCCAAGCAATAGTGGATGATATGCTTCTGCACTCACCCATGCTGCCCTGTCTTCTTCACGGCGTCTTCCGCTCGCCGCAGTGCCAGCCATTCGTCCTTCGGGAGCTGCCCGGGGATGTAGGGGCAGTAGATCTTCCCCTTGAACTGGGAGTGGCCGATGGATCCACTCGGCTGCTGACACTGCTGGCAACAGCGCACCTTGCGCACTTTCCCCGGAATAGCCATGTTGCGCTTGCGCCACTCGGTCGTCCGGGAAATCGGTGCTGGTAGAACGATGCCCACAGACGCCTGCACCTGGATGGGCTGTGGCAGTGTCGGTGTCGGTGTCGGGCTCACCTCTGCTGTCGGTGTCGTGTCGACGACTGGTAGCCCGGCGTCCATCGGTGCAGCAGTGGTCGCTGTGCACGTCGGCTGCAGCCGTCGGCGCCTCACGACTGCCTGGCCACTGATGTCCTCTTTGCGGGGGAACTGGTGGGGTCCAGGGAGGGTGTTGGCCACTGAAGGGAGGGTCTGCGAGGGAGGCAGCGGTTGGCTGGAGCACAGAGGCTCGACAGGCACCTTCCTACCCTGCTGCAGCAGCAGAATCTCCTTGCGCCGCTCCTGGTCCTTGTACCAAGGGACCAACGTGGCCTCGTTGATGACGAACAGCGCAAGGTTCGTTCCCTCCAGCAGCTCGACGCTGTTGAACAGCCGAGCTCGCACACGGTTGTATGCCTCTAGTATCTGGCGCCAGCGAGACACGTACTGTGGCGAGCCGTCCGGTCTCGAGTCCGTGCGAGGCAGGGTTATGCTGTTGCACAACCTCATGCAAATCGCCTCGACGAGCCGACTCCTCGCAGGCGACATGGCAGGCGATCCATCTGACAAGAAGCACCTTCAACACAGTCGTATAACCGACATTAAAATATGCACATCACTGCAAATGTCTGAAAGAGAACTTCATAAGCTATGCCGGCACCTGAAAACCTGAAAGAAAATGTGCAGGCTGTCAGACATTCAACAACATTACAAAACATTTTTCTCACTCACCTCTTCATGTTCTCCACCGTGATGTGGCCCGACCGACGCTGAACCTTGCTTCGACCAACGCGACCTTGGTTCTTCTACCGAGGCGACGGCTGAGGGGAGAACGTCAACGGCCTTTTGTTGAACTCCTCCAAGGCATCGTACAGGGACCGAATGTGCCTGGCCTGTTCGTTGGTCACTGCTATGCCACTCAGTGACAGGAGAGCCTCGGCCAGGGCATCGACCCTGTCCCACCCACTGATGCCTCGAGAATCGGAGGCTTCGGCGACTTCGTCCTCGTCGCTGAGCTTGGGCGATTCCTGCATCAGACGCACAGTCATGTAAATACAATGCTGAATTGTGGTATCTCCGACTGCTGCAACGAGGAAGACATATTAAATGCACACAGGGCTGCTATGTCCATATCTTACCTTGATATCAAGGTCGTCCTCTTCGGCCGGCAGATCAACAGGTGTCCCGTCCACCTCCTGCAGGAAGTTGGGATCCACCACCACCTCGTCCTCCCCCATGTCGTCGAATCCCTCGTCGATGGCAGCATCGATGACCGAGAGGAATGACGTACCTGTCTGTCGGGTGTACTCCATCGGCAGGTGGATCTGCTCGAAGGGCGGTGGCATTCCCAACGAGCGACTCAGGTCGTTGACGGTGTCCTGTAGGCACACATCGAACATTCTCAGCTGAGGGTCGGGTGCATCCAACCCGTCCTGCCTTCGCTTGGCATTCCACCGGGTGATGCCATCCAGCAGGTAGGCGTGGAAGTTCGTCGCGCTGGCGGAGGTTCCTGGTATGAAGCGCGCCAGGTGGAGGTGGAAGCTCTCAAGTGACGTGGTGCCTCGAGCACACTTCAGGACCGGAAGCTGGACGCCACCCTTCCTCAACGTCCCGACAACGGAGTACAAGGTGACGTCCTCCGGATCCTGCACGCACGCGACGTGTCGACACTGCTCCGCCCAGATGTCGACCACGTCATCCTTGAGCAGGGGCACTCCATTGGTGTCGGCTCCAGTGAGCGACAGCAGCAGGGTCTCGATGGCGGTCACTATCGCCGCTGTGCCGCGCGTCCTCCTTCGGCAGTGAAGGGCCAGCTCGTCCTTGGTAACCGCCTTCCGGATGGCCACATCGGAGGGTGACACGATGCCAGCAGCCTGCAGCATGCACCTCTTTGCCTACAGCAGCAGCTTGTGATCTTTGGCGTCCCTCTCGAAGATGCAGCCGCTCAGACGCTGCATGAAGGTGCCGTAGATGGGGTGCGTCTCGCTAGTGACACCGAGGGCAATGCGACGCATGAAGTCGAGCCGCACTGGCAAACCCTCCTATCCTGTGAACAGAATGTTCAGCTTCGAAAGCCCCTCCATCGTGCAGCAGTTGCGGTCGGTGTACAGCGCCAGTGGACGCTGCTGCCCTGCCCTCCGGTAACGATCGACGAGGCCGTTCGCGAGATGCTCCAGTCCGAGCGCGCTCTCGGACTCGGTGAGCACCGAGATGAGCACCTCGCCTCGCTCGTTGCCGACGTTCGTCACCCATGCGGCCATGTTGACGCTGGCCCCCTGCAACTTCCTGCACACCTTCTTGGTCGAGTCGATCTTCAGGATCCGACCGAACGTGGAGGTCACTGCTGCCTTGAGCGAGGGAAGACGTAACCAGACGTCTCGCACGTACGTCGCCAGAAACAACTTGGGGGAGTGAAAGACTTCAGGCTGCGGTGGTGGCTCAAATACAGGCTTCACGGCTCTTCTTCAGGCGCATGCAGTCCTGCAGGTACTGCGCCACCTTGCGAAGATGCGTCTCGCTGTGCAGCTCCTGCAGGTTATTCCGCATGGCGCCGGGGCTGTTGCCGAGAGTGCGGGCTCGGAGGAAGGCGATCATGTCCCTGTCGCACGCGTACTTGTACGTAAGTACCACCGGAAAGCACGCGCGAACTCCTTCTGGCAGCTGGTCAAGGATCCAGTGGTCCCACGCGATGAACGTGCCGCTGCACGTGCGACAGTTCATGTACTCCGCTGCCAGTTAGTAGATGTCGCTCACGTCGATGACACAGCGCACCTTGTGGAATATGCCCTTGGACTGCAGGTGGTGGCTCGGTCCACAGCGAGGGCAGACAAGGAGCATGCCCCACATCTTCCTCGGCATCCACAAGAAGAGGCGTCAAGCGAAGTACGCCTTCGGAGTCGGAGTCACGCCGTGACGCAGCGGGGGTGGATTCCACCAGTTCACCAGGTTGGCCGTCAAATTCCCCTTTGAAGCGAAGAGGGACTGACCAACCCAGGACTGGTCGCACGGGTGAAGGGTGGTCATCCAACCCTTCGGCAGACATAGACGGAAGTCTACCAGTCGTCTCGGCACAGTCGAAGCCGGCGAGGTGGTGAGGCTCGCAGTAGGTGGCTGAAACAACAACGGCAGCAGGTGTAAACAGAAATAATTCACAGTAACATTGCTGAAATAATTCACAGTATCTTATACCTGCATCACCAACACATATAACATAACCTACAAAAGAACATATCTCATAACACATGACATACTCCCTGGTTTGACCGTGCCGACAGAGTAAGGGCTGGAGCAGCAACAACAGTCAAAGTCGGCGAGATGGTGAGACTCGCAGTGGCCGTCTGAAACAATAATGGCTGCAGGTGTAAACAGTGGTATAAGCAGTGTGTAGTGACCCTTGGTAATTTGTTGAAATCAATCACGGTAACGTATCAGCTCATGTAACCCAACCTACAAAGAAACATAATTCGCCACATGAGTTTGTTAACTTACCCCCTGACTCGACTGTGCTGGTGATGTAGGGGCTGGAGCAGCAGCAACAGGAGGTGTCAGAGCCGCCGAGGTAGCTGGGCTTGCACTCAGTACCTGAAACGACACACCAATGACAACATTTATTAGCAGCTTTTGTAAGTTTCTGGATTCGGTCAGACTAACTCACCTGCATCGATAGCATATATAACATTCAATATTTTTGCACTCACCTCTTGGCTTGACAGCATCATCGGCTCCAGCACATCTTCGGTAGCAGCCGTACTCGTACTCGGTGACTGAAAGCTCACCCCATTGACAGCATTTATATACAGCATTGGCAATGTGCCGTAGTCAGTTGTAGTAACTTACCTGCACCAGCAACACATGTTACCTGCAAGACATAGAAAGTGTATTGAATGTCATGTTTACCTCCTGGCTTGGCTGCTCCCTTTGTAGCACAGGATTCGCACTGCGTGACTGTAACAACACGTCACAAGTGATAGTTAACAGGTGTATAGCTAAGCAAGGAAAGTATTTAGTAATTTGTCAAAATGTATCGCAAAGATCCAACAGGCTTAACTACTAAATGTTACCACAGGAAAGACGAGTGCAGTGCGATGGGGCATGGGTGGTGCAACCGGCCGGTGTACGACAGGCACCTGCAATAACAACGTTTCATGCAGACTCTAAGGTAGACAGTGTAAAAACCTGAAATCAATCAGTCAATCAATCAATCGATCAATTAATCAATCAATCAATCAATCAATCAATCAATCAAACCATTAAATCAATCATTCACTGATTCAGTCAGTCAATCAATCAATCAGTCAATACACTTTCATGAACAACGTAAGGCTATAAGGCACATAAGCTCACCCTGGACCTGGTTCCGTGGTATCCACACAGGCACACCAGCACTTTGCCGAACGGGTCGCGGTTGACGGAAGCCCTGTGCTTGGGGCACTTGTCGATGGCTGACAGCACCTGGTACCATCGCGAACCCCTCTTCGGTCTCTGCCCTCGGCCAAAGTTTGCCACGCCGTCCGCGTAGCGCTGGAGACGACGTCTCCACTCGGCGGTCGACAAACCTTCTTTCGGCATGGTTGAACTTACAAATAAAGTAATATATTCATGCTGTAAACCTATGTTGGTTTTTTTCAAAATGTTTATTTGTATAAATTTGACATTTACAAAACAAGCAAAAAGAATGTGACACAAAACTGTTCAGCTTAAATCTTGATACCCGTTAAACCGAGCGTGAGTTAAAAAATGTGAGCTGCACCACACCATCTGGCAGAGTATAGGGCAAGACAGGCAGATTTGGAAACGACATGCTGAGGCCTTCGCCCAATCACGGGATACTACGGTTGCACAATGATGATGATGATCATGATGATGAACTAGACAATTAGAAACCTAGATACACTTATTCTTAATTGGTTTGTTTGATCTAAATAGCAACATCTCCCTTTTTCTAAATAAAGATAAGATATATATCTATATGAAAAATAATACGATGTATATGATACACGAAAATAAAGACTGTTGTAACAGATGAGGTACGTTGTAACATTGTTACATTTGCCGAGATGAATGTTACAACTTGCACCGACACCGTCTCGCTCACAAAACATGCGATTGCAAAAAAACCACTTCAAATCCTGTTTAAAGGCCCTATTACACTGCTCGACGGCAACGGCAAAACTTCGACGGCAAAGCGGCAAACCGCGTGCAGAGCCTAGTACACAGAGCGCGGCAGTCTTCGACGGCATATGCAAATTTGTCACGTGAACAGTTTGTGAATGCTGTAAAATATGGCGGGCAAAGGGATCAATCGAGAGGAGGAAGCACTACTCCTATTGTTGTTAGCCAGAAGGCATAAACAACGCAACAATCGACGACAAAAGCGACGTGTCTGGGTACACGAACCTCACCAGAAGAGAAACAACTATGGATAATCCCATAGGCTTGTCCGTGAACTGGACAGTTACGATGATCGGTTTTTACCTACTTTCGTATGTCACAAGAGCAGGTTGCTATACCACTAAGTATCGTAGAGGAGGTAATCCGCAAAATAACAACCAGCTGGCGGCAGCCCATCAGTCCTGCTGCACTTTATACTGACATCGAAACTTATTTATATTAATTATCACGTACCAGTCATGTCTGGCTTGGCCCCAATGTTTTCCCACACGGCCAACTTCTTCTTTGCGTCTCTGTAATCAGGGTGGGATGGAGCATATAGCAATTTCCATCTCTCTACCTTTACGATAAGTTTTTCTGCCGACATCATGAATTTTGTCAGAGCTATCAACAGACGGCGCTGCTAATTCAGGATTATCAACTACTGTTATCAACAGATGGCGCTGCTAATTCGAATCCGTTTTCCTTTATTTTAAAGTGTTTACATCGTTATATTGGAACATGTGCAATCTGACACGTGCACTTTGACGTCATACCAAAACAACAACGCAGATTGGTCAAAGAGAAATTTGCCGCGCGGCATTTTCTGAAAAAATCGCTTCTGTTTCGATTCTCGACGGTTTTCCCTCGAGCAAAGTAGTAGGGTCTCGGTAATTCAATATTGAGCGGTTTCTCTAATGTTACGTGTGTTTGTAGAAATGTGAGTAGTAAGACGGACGAATGACAGAGACAAGTATGGCGTTCAGATACTAATTTATTCAACCCTTCTCCCAGGTCATAGCTAGGCGGATGTCGTGGTGCGCTATCGCAGTGTCCCAAGTGCAGCAAAGCCTTGCTGGCAGTTATGGTATTACTACATCTCCCTTTTCTATGTAGGCGAGATTATCTATGTGACTAAACTATGGGGCAGAGGTTACGAGCACGTGACCCCAGAACACTGTCTTTACCACAGTGTTTCCTTCCGTGTCACTACGCTAACTCTACAAGTTCAAACGACTTGGAGGGTGGACTAAACGTCCCGATTTCGTACTTGTCACGCTTGGACACTCTGCCGTTGTTGCCGGTGGAGCTGACGGTGGTGTCGTGACTGGGCAACGTCTTGGAGTAGCAGGAGGTTGTCCTGGCTCCTCTGGAGTGACAGACGTGGAAGACGGGTGGTCGTCTTGAATGTGTTGACGATTGTCCATTGTAACTTGCGCAGATCTGTTGCGTCTAATTGTTCCTTTGGGCATCTGTACCATGTACGACCGTGGCTGTGGCGCTCGTTGCATAACCGTGCCGTATCGGTCTTGATCCCGGACCCACACGTTATCCCCCGGTTGCAACAGTGTAAGATCTTTTGCTCTGTGGTGTCTGTTGAACTGCTGCTGTTGTCGTTCTCGCTGCGCATCCTCTCTCTCTCTCACTTTCTGGAGATCGGTACCAGGTACTCCTGGCTGGAGAGTGCTTGTCATGACTGGCAGCCGAGTCCGCAGGCGACGTCCCATTAGCAGTTGACTTGGGCTCAGACCATTGAGCAACGGTGTCGTGCGTTGCGTCAGGAGAGCGAGGTGAATATCTTCGTTCTTGTTGTTCTTCTTCAGGATCTCCTTTAGGGTCCTCACTGCTCGTTCCGCTTCCCCGTTTGCCTGCGGAAATCTTGGCGAGCTAGTAAAGCCATACGACTTGGCAAACTGAGCGAACGCCTCGGCACTAAACTGTGGCCCGTTGTCAGACGAAATCACATCCGGAATCCCATGAGTGGCGAAGACTTCTTTCAGCACTTCAATGGTGTGTTCGGAACTCATACTAGCCAGCTCTCGGTACTCCACCCATCTGGAGTAGTAGTCAACGATGACTATGTACATTTTTCTGTTGAGTTCAAAGAGATCCATTCCAACTCTTTCCCACGGACGAGAGGGAAAGGAGGCTGAAATCAAAGTCTCTTTTGGCTCTGGCCGCACCTTTGCACAGGTGTGGCATGTCAACACCATCTCTTCTATCTCTTTGGAGAGACCTGGCCACCAGACAGCTTGGTTGGCTCGCGAACGATATTTGGAGATTCCCATGTGACCTTCGTGTATTATTTTGAGGGTGTCGAGCCGCATGCAACGTGGGATTACTATGCGTTCGTCATAGAGCAGCAGATCGTCGATCATGGCGAGATGGCTCCTACTCTCCCAGTAAGGTCGCAGTAAGGGAGTTTGCGGCATGAAGGCAGGCCAGCCTTCACTGCAATATCGGCGAACTTTTGCGCAGACTTCATCGCCTTTCTGAGCCGTCTTTATCTGGTAAAGCTTTACTGCAGATGCGGGCAGAGCGTTGTTCGCCATATCTGTAAATGTCTCAACTTCCTGTATGAGTTCTGTGTCTGCAGACGACGGAGTTCCCACTGGTGCCCGTGACAGGACGTACTGGACCTCTGGATTGTATCGCATCAGGCGCATACGGAATCTCTGGATTCGTGGAGGCATCTTTGCGAGGTCAGTAGAGCTCAGGAGTGGAACCAGGGGTTTGTGGTCGGTTTCTAGCGTGAATGCCATGCCCAGAACATAGTCTGCAAACGTGTCACATGCCCATGTTGCAGCTAGTGTTTCTTTTTCGATAACTGCATATCGCTGTTCCACTTCAGTTAGTGCTCGTGAAGCAAAGAACTCTGGCTTTCTATCGCCGTTGTCTTGGACTTGCATGAGTACAGCTCCAAGACCATGGCCCGATGCGTCAGCAGTGATGATCGTTGATCGCTGTGGTTCACAGCGAGCAAGCGCAATAGAAGACGTCAGTGCTTGTTTGACTCTCTCAAACGCTTCTGCTTGTACCGGACTCCATTGCCACTCAACATCTGCCTTCAGGAGATAGCAGATCGGCGCGATGAGTTGTGCTAAGTTCGGCACAAATTTACCCAGTTGATTGACCATTCCTGTGAACCTCCTCAGTTCTGTGGTGTTGGTTGGTGCTGGGTATTTCTGGATGGCTTCCAGCTTCTGTTCGTCCGCATGAACTCCTGTTCCATCGATGACGTGACCCAGGAAGCGTATACTCTTCTTACCAAACTCACACTTCTCGTTAAGTGTCAGTCCCGCGTCTTGGAGTCGTTGGAGGACTTTTTCAGTCGTTCATCATGCACAGCTTCATTTGGTGCAAACACCAGGATGTCGTCCATATGACAGATGACTCCATCCAGTCCATGTAGGATGATACAAATCGTGCGAGTGAAGATTTCTGGCGCTGATGAAATACCGAAGGGGATTCTGTTGAAGGCGAACCTCCCTTGCGGTGTGATGAATGTGGTCAGCAGTTTTGATTCTTCATCTAAAGGCAACTGCCAAAACCCACTGTTTGCGTCAAGCTTGGAGAACATTGGTACGTTTCCTAATTTCGCCAAACTTTCATCGACTGATTTCATCGGATGTACCTCTCTCTTTACTGCCTTGTTGAGATGGGTTAGGTCGACACATATCCTAACTTTGCCGTTGGGCTTCGGTACAACAACCATTCCTGAGCACCAGTCAGTTGGCTGGGTCACTTTGGATATGACCCCTTGCTCTTCCATCCTTTTCAGTTCTTCCTCTACTCTCGGAAGTAAAGGATGTGGCACCTTGCGTGGAGCGTACAGGTATACAGGCTGTGCGTCTTCCCGGAGATTGATGTGATGTGTCGTCTTCAGCTTTCCTAAGCGATGAAATAACTTAGGAAAGTCCTTGTGTACTGCAACCTCGTTCACCGCAAGTTTGATCAAGTTCAGATGCACACAAGCGTCACGACCAAGGAGTGAAGTTGGCTGGTTTTTGATCAAGTACAGCGTTTCTGTGCATGTTTTGCTACCGTACTGCAGCTTGGCAACCAGCGTCCCCAGTACTCGAAGCTTTGTGCCTCCGGGGCCCCTCAGAGTTTTGTTGGCGGGCGTTAATTTCCGGTTTTGTTACATTGGTACGCTGTCTGACAGTACCGATACCGCTGCGCCAGTGTCCAGCTTAAACGTGACTCTGTTGGTACTATTTATAGTCTGTTGGTACTATTTATAGACCAGACGCCACTATTCCGGTTTTCAATTTCACCCAGGAAAACATCTCCAACGCTGAGCACGTGCGATTTGTCACGAGGCTTCGTTTCTGCCCTGCTCCGACACACAGAGCTGAAGTGGCCAGTTTTCTGACAGTTGTGACATATGGCTTGTCTCGCAGGGCAGACCATCCTGTCACGCTGCTGTTGGCCACACCACTTGCATTTGCCGGCGTGATGTCTGGTCGTAGCCGTGTTATTACTCGCCGTTGATCGTTGACCCCTCTTGACGAACTCGATAGCCGTCGGGTTTGGTTTCGTGTCGCCGCGTACAACTTTCCGTTGCTGCTTCCTAGCCTCGGCTTGCCGACTCAACTGCATTAACTGATCGAGTGTCAAGTCGGCCTGCGCCTGCAGGCGATCGGACAGGGCGTCATCAATCACCCCGACTACGACGCGATCGCGGATCAACTGTTCCCTTAAGCCGCCGTAGTCGCAGTGTTCAGCCAGTGGGTACAAATTTTGGATGAAAACATCCACAGACTCTCCCGGTTGTTGTACTCGTCGATAGAATTTGGCTCTTTCTATGATGAGGTTTCGGTGAACTCCGAGGTGAACTTAAAACGATCTGGTAACGATACCTGGACAGGGTTGAATTGCGGTTGTGCTGCTTGCTGTACCGGCTGGTTATTGTCTGCCATGTCTTCGGGTCGTGTTCAGGCTTCTTTTTAGACCGCTGCCACCATCTAATGTTGCGGGTTTTTGTAGAAATGTGAGTAGTAAGACGGACGAATGACAGAGACAAGTATATGGCGTTCAGATACTAATTTATTCAACCCTTCTCCCAGGTCATAGCTAGGCGGATGTCGTGGTGCGCTATTGCAGTGGCCCAAGTGCAGCAAAACCTTGCTGGCAGTTATGGTATTACTACAGTTTCTATTTTGACGTTTGCCGTCGCGGTTTGCTGTTGCCGTCTAGCAATATAATAGGGCTTTAACGGTCTATGTAAGAGTTGCAACAGTACACTCATAACAACGTCTATCAACGATAAACCAGTAAAATATTAATTATGGACACACACACACTCTCTCTCACACACACACACACACACACACACACACACACACACACACACACACACACACTCACAACATTTGCCACTTTTCAGACCATTTGATTAACCTGTCAAGATCATCTTGTAAATGCTGTCTATCTCCATCACTTTTAATCCTTCTAAACACTTTTGTATAATCTGCAAATTTCAACACCTTGCTAGCTATATCATCGTCCAAATCGTTTATATATATTAAGAATAATATAGGTCCCAGTACTGATCTCTGTGGAACCCCACTCAAAACTGATTTCCAGTTTGAAGCCTCCCCATCAACAACTACCCGTTGTCTTCTGTCAATCAGCCATTTTTCTATCCAGATAATTATACCATTTCCTATGCCATGGGCCTTTAGTTTAAGCAGTAATCTTTGATGTGGCACTTTGTCGAAAACTTTTTGAAAATCTAAGTAAATGATATCTACTGGTGATCCCTTGTCTACCCACTTAGTGATATCTTCCAAAAAACATAACATATTTGTTAAGTATGACCTCGCTTTTAGAAACCCATGTTGAGATGGGTTTATCAATAAAATCCACCATGTGATCTTTAATTAGTCTTTCTAATAATTTACAAATCACCGATGTTAAACTCACTGGTCTATAATTATTTGACTTGTTTCTCGAACCTTGTTTAAATAACGGTATAACGTTTGCTTCTTTCCATTCTAAAGGAACCACTCCCTCTTCTAATGACAAGTTGAAAACTGTTGCAAGCGGTATGCTAATTTGTTCTACAATTTCCAATAGTAGTTTGGGTGGAATACCATCCACTCCAGGTGATTTAGTATCCTTCATAGCCCTAATTCTCTTAGCTACCATTTCTGGGGTTACAATTACCTGTCTTAAATAGTCTGATTCTGCTCCCTTGAACTTAGGCTCTGGTACTGGCAGTGAACTAATGTCTTCTCTGGTAAACATTGAATTAAAATACCCATTCAGGTCTTCTGCCATTAAGGATCCTTCTGATGTTATATTTCCAGCACTATCTTCTAGAGGACCGACCTTATCCTGAACTTTCTGTTTGCTTCGAACATATGCATAAAACCTCTTGCTGTCATGTTTTATATTACAAGCTAATTTATGTTCATAGCTTCTCTTTGAATTTCTAATTTTAGCTGTAGCTTGGTTTAGTGCTTCTTTATAAACGTTGTAGTCTTCGTCATTTCCAGTACGTCTATATGACTTCCACATCATTTGTTTATACTTGATTTTTTTAATGGCTTCTTTCGATAAGTGTTTCTTTTTGGACAGTTTCCCGTGTTTTTAAGGGAACAAATTTGACGATGATGCATTCAATTTCACTCTGTAAGATATTCCAGCATTCTGTTGCTGTCTTATTCTTCAGTGTGTTATTCCAGTCTATCTTTGCTAAATATTTCCTTATGTCCTTATATTTTCCTTTGTGGAAATTTCTCCTGTACTGCTTTTTACTATTCCTTTCTGATTTTACTTTGATGGTAAAATGTATTTGGTTGTGATCACTATTCCCCAGTGGCTCACATATCTTGACATTGTCAACTAATTCATTCTGTGAGGACAAAACTATGTCTAACACATTCTCTCCCCTGGTTGGTTCTAGCACATGTTGAGAAAGGAAACTATCTTGTACTAAAACTAAAAACTTGTGGTCCTCACTACCCGTACTCCGTAGAGATTTCCATTTTATATGCCCATGGTTAAAATCCCCCATAATAACACAGTCCCGTTTGATCACTTCCCTTATAGCGTTTTGTATTTTTTCATTCTCTTCTATGCTTATGTTTGGACTTCGATAAACTAATCCAACCGTTAACGTTGAGTTTCCTGTAACTATGTTACACCAAACAGCTTCTTCGCAATCTGCTTCTCTGTCTAATTTTATTTCATAAGCCTGGATAGATTCTTTAATATATAAAATAACTCCACCTCCCCTTCTTCCTATTCTATCTTTCCTAAACATTACATATCCTGTTAGACCCAATTCAGCATCTGATATATCGGTGGTTGCCCATGATTCGGTTATACCTATTATGTGAGGGTCAATATCTTCTACCATAATGTTTAGTTCATTTCTTTTGTTTACTACTTGCATTTAAACAAACACATTTATATCTAGCTTCAGACCAGTTTTCTTGACTGTTCTTTGCTGAATTATTTGTGCTGTCTTTATCTATGCCTCCAGTTTCAGGCTTCTCTGCGAGTCCCCCCTGCGAATCTAGTTTAAATAGATGCAACCTGTCCCACTGTCAACAGATCTCAGCAGATTCTGTGAGAATACTGCTGCCCCTTTCTACTTAGATGGAGGCCATCTCTCATGTACATATCTTCTCTCCCAACAAAGTACCCCCATAAATCTATGAATCCCACGCCCTCTTCTTCACACATCTGCTCAACTAGTGCGTTGATCGCCATCCTCTTACAGTTTCTGTATGTTGCCCCCCTCTTCCTTCCATTACTTGCAAAATTCCTGAGAGAATAACCTGTTCCACTCTTGTCTTCTTTAGCTTCCTCACTAAATGTCTGTACTTCTGTACTATCCCAGTTGTTCCCTCCTTGTCTGCATTATTTGTCCCTATGTGTACTAGTATAGACCCTCCCTCGCCATGCCCCAATACCTTCTCTACCCTTTCGGTCACATGCTCTATCCTAGCCCACGGTAGACATAGAACAACGTCCTTCCCTTCGCATATAGTCTTGTCTGGTTTTTTCAGAATTGAATCGCCCATAAACACATTCTTTTTTCCTTGCCCCCTCAATCACTGCCTCGGAGTAGCTCCTCCGGTTTGCATATGTCTGGTTGTTGTCTTTTCCTTTTGCCGTCTTCTCTCCTGTCACATTCTCTTCCATTCCCTTCTTTCCTGTCGCTTTTTCTCTTGTCCCCTTTCCTCCTGTCATCTTCTCTTCTAGCACATTTACTCTCACTTCCTTTCGTCCCTTCATCTTTCATCCCATCACATTTTCTTCTCTCCTCTCCCGTCCCTTTTCCCCGGCTACCTCTTTCACTACGGTCACTTTCTCCCCTGTCACCTTCACGCCTGTCATGCTTTCTGTTTTTTGCTGAACACTCTGTCTTTTTCCATCAGTCTTCTGTCTCACAGTCTTACCAACTGCATTTGTGGTATCTACCTCTTCACCACCTGTATCGCTGTCGCGTCTCTCCTCTTTCTCTACGGTCTGACTACCTGTTGATCTATCTCCACTGATCCGTTTTCTTTTCCTCTGCCGAACACTTTTCCTCCGTCCCTCTGTCTTCTCAATTTCTTGTTCCTTCACACCGGTCACCTTCCCTCCTCTCAATCTTCTTTCTTCAGTCTCCGTGTCACAACTCTGCTCCTTCTATGTTGTAGAATTCTCAACTCTCTCCGCGTCATCCCTCTATGCTCCATCTATTTCTATGTTGAGTCTCACCTCCATCTCCTTCACTATATCCGTCAACTTACACACCTCCTTCATCAGACATTCCATCCTCAAACACCCCACACACCGAGAGGTGAATCCGTCATCTTTGGTCTCTGCCCATGATTTTGGACAGCCAGACAACGCAAAATCCACCCAGCTCTATCAGTCGTTGCAAATTAAGTGTCGTTTTGCCCTGAGTTGCCGCTTGCAAGGTGCCATATCAGAATTTATTTATGTTCAAAATAGTTTTTAGTATCTTTGAAAAGACTTTTCTGTGTACAATTTACACCAGATTGTTTAGGTTATAGTTAGTTATGTTTGTTAACACACAGTGACACACCGTGCCTTACCTAGTTACGATGTCGATGACAACGTATTCAAGTTAGGCCTGGATACAATTAAGGTAGTCTTTACAAAGACTGTTTCCTGTGTACTAATATACACTTTAAAAGGTTGTTATTTCAGGTTTTAATTACTCATCTAACTACATCGATTATCTCAAATAACGCTATTCTATTGTCGTTCACGTTACGTTAACTTCGCCAGTGACCCACTTTGTAAACAACGTTCCGATTACATTAACGTCCCCAATCATCGCTCGCAAATCGCCTACTTTTAATCTACCCTAGATTATTCCCTCTAGCTAACTTTTAAAAAAAAATATTGCTTACTATATATCTATAATTACGTTATGTATGCTATACACTCAATAATATCACTTATCTTGTTCAAATATCCTGATATTTTCGCAAGTTTGCTACACCAAATTCAAACCAATTCACCACCGGAAGTTCCCGCTCGAGTTGTGAATTTGCATTAGCTGTTTTGTCAGCAGACCCTCTGTTACAACTAACCCGTGTTACAACTAGCCCCGGTCTCCCCTATTCACTTTATCTGTATGGCCTCATCATATACAGCGAGAAAGACCAACTTCTTCCCGTCAAAATGTCATATGACTTGGAGGTGTCAGTTGATGGAGTTTGTGTACGGAGCGACGATCAAATAGTTTCACCGTCAAGTGATGAATGTTCAAAATTACGCCATCCCGCAAACGTTATGCAATACCAATGGTGGCTTATACAGATCTACCTACCTACTCATGGCCATGTCATATACTTTTGGAAAGCCAATTGTCTCCCCGTAAATACAGGATATCACGAGGAGCTATCAAGTGGTGCAGTAAGCGTGGAGTGAAGGTCAAGCAAGATCACCACCAAATAATGAACCTTCAAAACTGCGCTATTCCGCAAACTTTGTGTAATTACAATGTTTGCATATCTGTATTGTTTACCTACACTAGGCCATGTTATACACCTATGCGTATTCTATCCCCGTCAACATTATTGGCATGAAATTGTAAAGTGGTGGTCTAACTGTTGATTGAAGGTTGAACAAGGTCCAAAAAATGCATTTTCGAAGTTGTACCATACCGCAGATTGTAGGCTAGCCACAATGTGATTTAATACTTTTAACGGCCTTTTTTGTATCACCCATGGAATGAGAAAAATACATGTCGGTGGATGCCACCCTAAATTTTTAATTTGAATGTCATTTTGAGGGTCGCAATCACCAAACTTGTGTCAAACTATTTTTTATTAATTAATTGATATATTCTTGCGCACATGGCAGCCTCTTTACGTCCCATGTCCACCCCAGCCATCTGCAGTGGGCGTCTGCTTATGAACTGGTAAACCAAATAACAGATTGGTATGCTGTACGCTCTGAATACTGCTAAAGAGCATTCTGGGTTGTTGGAATATCTTAATGATATTATTCCTTCGGCAGAATATATTTCCCATTGCCTTGATAATGGACACCATGCTCGCTACAAATCTAGTTAATGGTGATGCGTTCCAGGACATGGAATGTCGCGAATCAAAATCTAATTGGATGTATTAATGATATGGTTCCTTCATGGTATGAAGTTTACGTTTCCCGTGCTATTGCAAACTGGCAAAGACGTGGACTGATCTTTTCCCTGAGCATGACAGATGCCGTTGCATTAAGATGAATAACGTTGTTGCCCGTCCCAGGGACTATCCAAATGTATGCAGCTGTACATAACACTGACAAGGTCATAACTCCTAACGATCGAAAACACAAGGTCACACGTGTTCACATTATCAAGTGTAGTTTTGAACCCTTTTCCACAAAGCATTTTGCACAAGTATCAACAGTTGCGTGCCTGATTCTTCATGATCATACTGTACGAACCTGGTCATAGTTGCACCTATTGAAAACAGCTGAGGTGTCTGACGTGTCAAACACTTCCGTTTAACTTGGATAGTTGAGCTTTGCAACTCTGTAATAGAGATAATTGCAAATACCTTTTTCTCCAATGTTACCTTCCTCAGAGTCCCGTTACCACGCTTCTCTCTTGGGGGAGAGAGAAAGATATATATATATATATATATATATATATATATATATATATATATAAATATATATATATATATATATATATATATATATATAGAGAGAGAGAGAGAGAGAGATATATATATATATATATATAGAGAGAGAGAGAGAGAGAGAGAGGAGAGAGAGAGAGAGAGAGAGAGAGAGAGAGAGAGAGAGAGAGAGAGAGAGAGAGAGAGAGAGAGAGAGAGAGAGAGCGAGACAGACAGACAGACAGACAGACATACAGACAGCAGACAGATAGACAGACAGAGGCTTCTTTGCTGAGGATCTACCAAATAAAAAAATTGGTACGCTTTGGTAGTCAAACTATTTCATTATCCGACAATGATTCCATTTTCTGCTTGGCAATTGTTAAATTGCGACCTGTATTTAGTCAACTACTTCATTTTCCCATTCGTGATGCAGACGGTGTATCACATTGCTATCAACTGCTAAATATTTTCAATCACACATATGCTATCACATACCAACTGATGTACATTGTATATGTATTTAAGCAAACGAGTGAACTACAATAAAATGGAGTGAACAGTGAACAAGATTGCCCAAGATGGGAGACGGCAGAAGGAGTATTGCAGTTGGACGTTTAGTTACTGGAACTATTCCTGTTAAGCTTGTTATTTGCATTCTGAGTTAGACTACCATTTGTAACTGTTTTTGTTTTAAAGAAAGTCCAAGTACAACACGGACAATATTTATTTATTTAAAACTTACTTACTTATATGGCATTAAGAGAGGTGACACTTAGTATATGAGGCATGTTGATTTACAGGACATTTGACGGCCGATCTCAGGATACAACTTTAACTGCCCTAGTGGTGTCGGCAACATGGAGCCCTCGGAGCATGTGACAAACCGATGTCTGTCATGAGCCATTGTTTACCATGAAGTGAATATGTGTGTTTGACTGGCTAAATGAGGCACTACGGTGGAGGCTCGCTATGAGGAACTCGTTGGGGATAGTCAAACTCTTTCTTGTAACCGATGCTCCTCGTATCCATTGACAAAATTGGTGCCGATCAGAACGGCGATTTCAAAGATGGTCCGTTGCTTTAAATGTTCTTTCACAATTGTCGACATTTACCTACACGTACAGAGTATATCAATTATAAGCCCCCTTCCTCTCCCGGATTTACTGCTTTAAAATGTCCACATTTTGCGAATTTGAAAGTAGTAAATGATGAAGGTGCGAAGCAGTGTTATGGCACAGTGCACGCAATTAAAGGACACAAACTAACAGCAATCACATTAATCTTTACGAACATTAACTAATCATCACTATCTTGCCACCTGGTATATTTTGGGATACTGGACACACCTTTTTCTGGGTCTGGAACCGCCAGTGAGGGAGGTTGGCAAGAAGGCGAATTTCAAGAGAAAACTTATGAGGTGTCGTTTAAGTCATCTGGACACGTGGATCGAATGGAAGTGAAGGGCTTATTCCTACCGACAGTAGCAACACATTCTGATGCAAAAAACACCCCAAACAGTGTTACCGATTTTAAATGCAAATGTTTTTATACGCATGACAGGATGTAAAATCTATGGATGTTAAAACATTAAATGATCCACAGTTTAGCATAGGCCTACCACACGCACACACCCCACCTCACATATACTCACGCTCGCAAGCACGCACGCACGCACGCACGCACACACACACACACAATTTGTGGTGTGCATTTTTTAAAGTAAAAACATGTTTTTTTTGGTAGGCCAGCTAATTTAAATAACTGTAATTGCAAACGATTAATTATTTTATAATAGGCCTACAGTTATTAATTCCGAGTATGTCACGATAACACACACGGTCCATCAATAGACCTTACATCACGATGGCTGTCAAATTTGATTTCCGATTAGGTGAACTAAAAATCGATACTAACAAAATTCTACTCTCGTTATTTCACGCTCGACTTGCGCAGCCACTTGGTTCGCGGGAGCATTAATTCATTAATAAATGAAAACTCGGCTTGCTAGCCTCGCTGTCCCGCGGGTAACGACTACCTGGCGTGATCTCTTCGTACACACGCGTCGACGTTCGCCAAACCGTGACGAGGTAGTCAAAAGAAGCGGCCGATGCCGATTCGCGTATATGCGTGCCGCGGCCTGCTAAATATAGCCGTGACTGCTGGCTCGGAGTTTACAATTACAGATTCAGCGCATAGTGACGGTGGCAACATTTTCGGCACGGCTCGCTAGTTTGACAATGTGTCGGCGGGGGCGCTACCGTCGAGCGGAGCAACAACAAGAAACATGTCGCCGAAAGTAAACTGAACTTGGTCGACGTCCCGTCATGTCTGAAGCTGGTCCGCAAGCGTCGGCAACGACGGGCAAACGTGCCGTCCGAGGCTACAAGATTGTCGTGCTGGGGGACGGAGGGGTGGGAAAGAGCGGTGAGTGCAGCATGGAGGGTGGAGAGAACTTGCGGAGGGCGGACAGGTATGGGGTCGTTGGCGTACTCGGCCAACCCGGATATATAGAGTTACGATCACGCGCCTCTGATGCGCTTCACACAGCGGCCGTTAATTTGTGGCCGCTAAGACACCTACAGCACCGAGGAGAATACCAGCCACTTAATTCACCAAGTACCAGCTAATTTAACAAGATTGCCACCCAATTAACTCTAGATGGCAGGTGGACAAGGAAGCCTTCTGGCTTATCGAGATCGAGTCCAACCCTTTTTATCTATGTGTATCGGGCTCTTCTGAGGTACGTGTCAATTTTATTTTTAAACATATTTATGTTACTAACACCCACACAATCAGCAGATAATCTGTTCCAATCATTTTCAGTCCTTTGTGAAAATGAGAACTTTCTTATATATATAATCTACACTGCTCCTTTACTAATGTAACTTCATGCATGCCCCATAGTCTTTCTAGCTTTCTTAACTGAGAAAAAAACATTTCTATCAATATTTTCATAACCATTCAATATTTAAAAAACTTCTATCTGATCTCGTCTCAATTTCCTGGTCCCTAGTGTTGTCTAACCGCATTCTTTTAGGCGTATTTCGTAACTAAGGAATCATTTTAGTCGCTCTCCTCCGTACCTTTTTAGCATATCTATGTCTGTCTTACGATGTAATCCAGACGGGTCAAATGCTAATAAATAACGACCGTTACATAAGGGGTGCCGCCCACAATTACCCCCGCAAGCGGCCGCAATGAGAGCCGAAAAAGTAGCAACCGCGATGTCAACAATTGGGATCTGACTTTGAGAACTAACAGTTGTTACGTGAGGTCTTCGTCTAAGCGGAAGTGTCGACACAATAATAATAATGTAACAGTTATACACATCCATCTATCCATCCATAAATACACACATACATAGATACACACACAATTTATTATATATCATTTTCGTTATAAATAATGTCATTCACACACACACACACACACACACACACACACGCACACGCACACGCACACGCACACGCACACGCACACGCACACACATATATCATTTTCATTATAAAGAATAGCATTCAGAGTGTACAACTAATTTATGTTTTATGGCATTGTGTTGACATATCATAATAATATTAAGTTGCATACGTTGAAATTAGAAGTTGTTCTAAACAGCGACAATGACGATCGATGTGTTTACTTTGAGGCTCCACCACCCATGTATAGGTCTGGTACATGGCCGACCCTCTGTTAATCCACTGACCCATATATAGTACACACTACTGATACCGCTTGGCTGGTCTTGTTGACGTTGCTACAACTGAATGGCGCCTTTGTGTGCACAGCAGATTAGCATCTTTCGCAGTATGTCAATGCGCACTAACGGTACTTCGACAAAGATATAAGTGATCATATCGCACTTCTCAACATAGGCGCCACTCACCATTTCACCTCTGCCAATTATTACGTCAAAATGGACGATTGGCGAAGTGGCACAAACGATTGGTATAGGATGGTTGGCAACGCCATTGTTGACTACGACGTTTCAACTGGGCACTTGACGAACATAACATAGTTTGAAACATAAAACAAACGTTCTTACCTTTCTACGATCACATTATCAACAACAAAACTGTTCACAACTGTTTGTTTGAAATTGAGATAGCGTGATTAATATTGGGAAATTTTATACAATTTAGGATACACAATCCGCACATCTTAATTCAGTTGTGTACAGTTGAGGGTAGTATTTTGTTGTTGACTGGAAACACAACAACGTTGATCGTTGTTTGAACTATAGTATATTAGTTCAATTATAATAACTATATTATTATATGTTAACTATATTTATATATCACTTTGTTCAACGTAACATGGTTTACCATTATTGCCATGCCTAGGGGGTTAAATGCCGTTTTTTTTAGTGAAAGTAGACACGGAACTAAATGTTAGTCTCGATATCTGGCTAGGATCATAACCTGGGTGGACAACATTGTAAACAAGCTACTGGAAACATGCAAACGGCGCGCAAACCTATAAAATATGCTGCTCTCAGTCAAAATCATGCGTGGTATTTATACTTGTCATGATACATGTGGTTACGTTATTAACATATGTATATGTGCCAATCAAGTTATTGTCACAAATGCAGCCAAACCAAGCTGAAGTGAAGTTAAATCTACTTAGCTAGATCTAAAGCATTAAATATCGGTTCAACCCCCTGTGTATTTTATATAATTTTATGGCGAACACGGCGTAATTGTTTTTTTCCAGCACTGACAATGCAGTTTGTGTGTCACCAGTTCCTGGACTATCATGACCCGACGATAGGTAAGATACTCTCAAGCTGTAACTGAATGGGTCGTTGTAGAACAAAATATATTTTTATTTATTAATAATTTAATTATTAAATTGGTATATATTTTATTCGTATAAACCAATTGTTTTCGCTGATAACAGAAAGTCACTCGTAATACGTTTAGTATATAATAATATTATAGTCTCGCGGAGTCAAATCCTGTTTTGTCGACATTCTGTATTTCGACTGCACTTGTTTGACACCCAGTGTAGATTTAGTAATAATCAGAAATCATACATTTAATTATCACGTTACATGTGTAACAAATGTTTTTTTGAACTACGTTCCAATATGCTGAGCGCGAGGGCACAAACGGAAAATGAACTGAAAGTAAGTAAATTATGTCGTAAGAATTACATCTATTTCAATGTTGTGGTTATTAATGTTAATGCGTGAGGACATGCGGGACTGCGATTTGATTACTGTTTGCACTTTTGCTAATTTTACAAAGAATATTAAGATTTGATGGAATCATAGCATCTCAGCCGACTACCTCCTGTCTTTTGTCGACCGCGCAGACACAACACGTGATGATTTAAGAAAAATCGTCGCGGGTATTGACATTTTTGGTAATATTTATAATGTGGAATGGTTCCCGTATATTGGCAGTAGTCAGTTCCACGAGTGAAGCTGTGAATGGTCGATAATTGGGGATCATCTGTTTCGTTTCACAGAAGATGTCTATCAGCATCAGGCTCGAATAGATGGCGAGCCGGCACAACTGGAGATACTCGACACAGCGGGACAGGTAGAGTTACTGAATGCAATAGTGGGCCAAGTGCATGCTATACGTTTTTTTTTCAGTAGAAGCCTTCACAGTTCAAAGGCAGTAATAAAATCATGGTATAAATCAAATGTTACTGAAAATAGTATTATTGATTACTAACACAGGAGTTATATATTAACCCAAGTAATCGTGTTGCTCAGATTTTGGCATGTTGCAAAAAATACGGATTGTTCACCAGACTAGAGTGGTCCAGGCCAAAGGGCTTGAAGAATATGTAAGTTTCTATTCTTCAGTGCAATAGTGGTCTACACGCCAAAACCATCAAATCGAACGATTTTCTAAAACATTTTCAGTAAAATGTGTACATATAAATGCAGTGGTGTCTAAGATAGATAATATTTCACATCTGATTCCTCTTCAGTCGTAAAACTACATTTTCTGGCATAGTTTTGCTGGCCATGTGGCAAGTCTTCATGGATGTGGCCATCTTGCTCAAGTAAACAAGGCGTATTATGTGTGTAATACTGTACTGCCCCCTATGGAACTAGAACTAGATCTTGATTTAGACCATTATTGAACTGAAATATATTTCTTACCTCGAATCATTTCTGCACCTAACTCAAAAATGCACTTAGCCCACTATTGCAATCAGTGGCTGAATTTTAACTATGAATCCAACCTAGTCGTCCATGGGACGGGTTTCAAGAAACTGCTCGCTAAAATGTAAAGGTAAAGGACTGCTGAAACACTTTATACTTTGCTGCCTGGCAGACCTGTTCCATCGAACACCATCTTTACTTCTCTGGGAAGCATTCGACCACGTTGCAATTAATGCGAGAAGATTATTCGTAGACCACCTACACAATATCCACCACTGTCTACAGCCAGGTACTCGTACGTACAGAGCTCTGTGTAAACTGGAGCAATGTTGAATGAACGAACTTGCCCAAAATTTGAAACGCATTCGACCTCGGGTTCTCTCGATTGAAAGTCCGATTCTCTAAACACTGCGCTACTGTTCTCAACAAGACGTCACCAATTGTGTGCGTCCAGTTTTATCCAGCTTTTGAAGTTCATGAACTGTTGTTATTAATTCAGACGCAAGTAGTTTTTTTTATATAAATTAAGCAAGATCTCATCGGTCCTTTCTAACTATGCTTTGGTTGCAACGAACCGGTTCTCTCACCAGAACTTTACTTCTGGACAGCCATATGCAATTTGGTTTTGCCGCCGTCCAACAAGGAACCTTTGGAGACATCGAGAAAATGTAAAGAGTAATTCAGACACTTATTCTGTATTTAGCAGGAAGCGGAGTCTGGGTGAATTATGGTGCCCATACAAGATAAGATATCGAGGCTCTTTCGTTTACACAACTTCTCAACCTGAATTATGGAACGCGCTTTACGTTTGAACTTACAGTCAGTTATTTGAAATATATTTCTTCCGCTTCTTAAAGGAAATAAAAACAAGGCATTAGCTAAAATCCGTTTTACATGTGTACAGAAAGTTTAATATTGCCTGTAACATTCGAGAACATTTAAAAAATACATTTGTAGCATAAATTCGATTTTAAACCCGTCTGTGTAGCGATTCCCGCGGAAAATAAAAAATTAATGAGCTAGGCGATCACGTGGTATCTTAACGTCACACATGACTCACACTCGCAGTAGGCCGACCCTTTCTATGCATTCAGAGCATGTTTACATGGATAATGTTGGGGTCGAAACGAGCGTCAGAATAAGTTGTTATGCAATAATCCGATGTAATACAAATACTAGTCATCATAGAGGAACAAGCAGTTATCTTACGCATGAATTCAATTTTATTCAAAACAATGAATGCGAATGAGCCTACAAGTCGACTAGGTTTCGCCGAGCTTGGCCCTGGGCTCGTTTTCAGAATAATTATATCGAATGCAACCAACGGGAGATAATGTACACCAATATACATACATAGCAAACATATATCGTATCCAGCTACTGAAAGTAACGTGTAATATCACTAGAATATTGATCTATGAAGGAATTTATCATAACAACTGAAATCAGTCAGCGAATTTCTGCCGGCCGTGATAGCTCAGTTGGTAAACGCGTTGGTTCCTTGGCATCTGTTTTACAATCGGGCGACGCCGGTTCAATCCTGACAGCATGCAAACTATTGATTTTCTTTACACTTTTTTGTTTATGTTTTCACGAAGTAATATAAACCAAATCATTTAGTATAATATGATGCACTGTTTGTAAATAATTTTTATTTTGTAGTAATTATTTATTCGCCACAAAAATGAAAATATGGTCATTATATACAACGATGTTTCTAAATTGTATTTGTCCAGACAGATCACAATCTGTTTTCACATATATAATTACAATATATTACTGTACAATATATTTATAATTAATAAATTAGATATCCATTACATTATATTTGTTTGGATAAATAAAATTTAGAAACATCGTTATATAATGACCATATTTTAATTTTCGTGACGAATAAATAATTACTACAAAATAAAAATTATTTACAAACAGTGCATCATAGTATACTAAATTATTTGGTTTATATTACTTCGTGAAAACATAAACAAAAAAAGTGTAAAGAAAATCAATAGTTTGCATGCACCGATTGGATTGAACCGGCGTCGCCCGATTGTAAAATAAACGACAAGTAACCAACGCGCCTACCCACTGAGCTAGCGGGATCAGCGGAAACTCTCTAACTAACTGATTTCAGTTGTTATGGTAAATTGTACAACTCCTTCATATATCGATATTCTAGTGATATTATGAGATTATACACGTTACTTTATGTAGCTGGATACAATATATGTTTGCTATGTATGTTTATTGGTGTAGATTATATCCCGTTGGTTGTATTCGATATAATTATTCTGAAAACGAGCCCAAGCTCGGCGAAACCTAGTCGACTTGTAAGCCCATTCGCATACGTTGTTTTGAATAAAATTGGATTCATGTGGAACCGTAAGATAACTGCTTGTTCCTCTATGATGACTAGTGTTTGTATTACGTCGGAAAATTGCACAATAACTCATTCTGACGCTCGTTTCGACCCAAAAGCTATACTTGTAAACATGCTCTGAATGCATGGAAAGGGTTGGCCTGATGCGAGTTTGAGTCATAAGTGACGTCACATTTCGGCATCCCGAAAAGCGCGCCAAAAATATGCATATTCGAAAATGTCCGGATGTACAGCATAAAATGTGGAATTTCTAATTCATTGAATTTTGTTGATTTGTTTTGCTTGGTGGACGTGGAAATAGATAGCAGGATGTAATATAACATAAATTCAAGCAATAGATGTTTTTATTCCCTTTAATGTCAGTTGGTGTGTCACACACATTGACATAGGTCCAATGCAACTTTGTTCACACGTGTCAGTTTTAAAATAAGGCCCCATTTTCCTAGCACCAACGCAGATCTGCATCGATAGACCTCTGCCAGATACAAATTTGAATTTAGAGCCGTGATACTTTCGAGTAGCTATATATATATATATATATATATATAGCTACTCGAAAGTATATATATATTTATATATATATATGTATATATATATATGCATTGACATTTATTTTATACTGTTATAGGCCTATGATTCGTGACGGTTTTATACCGTATATCCATTGTTCTCTTGCAGCCCGAGTTCACGGCAATGCGGGAGCAGTACATGCGAGCAGGCGAGGGGTTTGTCGTGTGTTACTCGGTGATCGCCAGGCGGAGCTTCGACGAGGCGCTCGAATACAAAAAGCTCATAGACCGCGTGCGCAGCGCCGACACGACCCCGATCGTTCTCGTCGCGAACAAGTGCGACCTCGAACACCTACGCAAGGTGAGGCGATAGTCGCAGTGTGGGACATTCGCTGGTTGCTTGACCGTTTGGCGCCACTGTCGTACTAATGGCGCGTGTCTGTATAAAGGGGGTGATCCAGCGCATATTCGTTGGAACTAATTGCCAGCAATTCCCCTATCACAAGTCACAAAAGGATTTGCATTGGTAAAAAAACTACACGATTTAGCAAACAAGAAAATGTACTTGTTGATTAGATTTCTGCTTTACGTGAACGCTCCAAACACAGATAGACATAGTTATACTTGCACAGTCAGCTGTAGGCCCTAAATGCATGTTTCGGCGTATATGTGCACCAATATGCGCACGTACCCGTACGCAAGTGGGCGCGCATATACACACACTACTTCCACACTCGCACGCACACATACAAACACGCACGCACGCACGTACACACAGACACACACACGCACACACGCACGCACACAGGCCTACACACACATGAATTATTTACACCATTATCCAGCCTGCCCTGACGATGAACTGCGAACGGCAATGGGCAATTGTATTGATTTAAGTTTAACGTTTACATCCAAATGTAAACATTATTTTTCAGTTCTCTACCGTTACATTTGTTGCAAATAGGTAATGGATACACAGGTTGCTGTTGGTCATTGGCCATGCGATCGTAACAGACTCATTAACACACGGGGTAACACATCTTTATTGAAAACTGACAAAGTAGTAACAGTCGCACTCGTCACGGCTGGAATTTGGTTCGAACAGACTAAGTGATCTTGGCCAGCTACATCGGGCTACATTAAAAACGGGCCTATCTTGTTGCTGCCCGAGAGTTAAAAGGAATAAAAACATCTATGGCTTGAATTCATGTTAAATTACATCCTGCTACCTATTTCCATGTCCACCAAGCCAAAAACAAACAAAAAATCAATCAATTAGAAATTCCACATTTAATGCTGTACATCCGGACATTTTCGAATATGCATATTTTTGGCGCGCTTTTCGGGATGCCGAGATGTGACGTCACTTATGACCCACACTCGCATCAGGCCGACCCTTTCCATGCATTCAGAGCATGTTTACAAGTATAGCTTTTGGGTCGAAACGAGCGTCAGAATGAGTTATTGTGCAATATTCCGATGAAATACAAACACTAGTCATCATAGAGGAACAAGCAGTTATCTTACTGTTCCACATGAATCCAATTTTATTCAAAACAACGTATGCGAATGGGCCTACAAGTCGACTAGGTTTCGCCGAGCTTGGGCTCGTTTTCAGAATAATTATATCGAATGCAACCAACGGGATATAATCTACACCAATAAACATACATAGCAAACATATATCGTATCCAGCTACAGAAAGTAACATGTATAATCTCATAATATCACTAGAATATCGATGTATGACGGAGGAGTTGTATCATAACAACTTAAATCAGTCAGTGAATTTCTGTCGGACCTGCTAGCTTAGTTAGTGAAGGCGTCTGTTCTTTAGCATATATTTTGCAATTGGGTGACGCCGGTTCAAACCCCACTCCAAACCGTTGATTTTTTTTAACACTTTTTGGTTTATGTTTTCGCGAAGTAATATAAACCAAATCATTGTTATACTATGATGCACTGTTTGTAAATATTTTGGTAGTAATTATTTATTCGCCACAAAAATGAAAATATGGTAATTATATATAACGCGATGTTTCTAAATGTTATTTATCCAGACAGATCACCATTTGTTTTCACTTATATAATTACAATATATTACCGTACAATATGTATACAATTAATAAATTATATATCCATTACATTATATTTGTTTGGATTAATAAAATTTAGAAAAATCGTTATATAATTCCCATATTTTCATTTTTGTGGCGAATAAATAATTACTACCAAAATATTTATAAACAGTGCATCATAGTATAAAAATGATTTGGTTTATATTACTTCGTGAAAACATAAAAAGTGTAACAAAAATCAATGGTTTGGTGTGGGGTTTGAACCGGCGTCGCCCGATTGCAAAATAAACGCTAAGGAACCAACTCCTTTACCAACCGAGCTAACAAGACCGATAGAAATTCACTGACTGATTTAAGTTGTTATGATAAATTGAACAACTCCTCCTTCATATATCGATATTCTAGTGATATTATGAGATTATACACGTTACTTTCTGTAGCTGGATACGATATATGTTTGCTACGTATGTTTATTGATGTAGATTATCTCTCGTTGGTTGCATTCGATATCATTATTCTGAAAACGAGCCCAAGCTCGGCGAAACCTAGTCGACTTGTAAGCACATTCGCATTCATTGTTTTGAATAAAATTCGATTCATGTGGAACGGTAAGATAACTGCTTGTTCCTCTATGATGACTAGTGTTTGTATTTCATCGGAATATTGCACAATAACTCATTCTGACGCTCGTTTCGACCCAAAAGCTATACTTGTAAACATGCTCTGAATGCATGGAAAGGGTCGGCCTGATGCGAGTGTGGGTCATAAGTGACGTCCCGATACCACGTGATCGCCTAGCTCATTAAATTTTATTTTCCGCGGGAATCGCTACACAGACGGGTTTAAAATCGAATTTGTGCTACAAATGTATTTTTCTGTATTTGTTTAGTGTTGTCAAATGTTACATACAAGATTAAACTGTGTGTACACATGGAAAAAGGATTTTAGCTAATGCCTTATTTTTATTTCCTTTAATGTACGAGGCATTTCTGAACTTTCGGTATACGGAAAGCTGCTTTCCAGAAACTGTCCGCTCGTCAGCAGCAAAACAGGATTATTCACTGGGTAGATAGGTGCCTACATGCATGGCCTACGTGTACATATTAAAGGGGAAATGAAATGCAGCTGTTCCGTGCTACATATTTAAATATATACTCTATAAGTATACATTCATGGTAACAGAAACGTACTCATTTATAAGACAAACTGAAAAAAACGATTTTGTTCGATGCCTAAAACGTCGCTATAGAGCACTGCGTACCGCCATCTTTGTTCCAAGCGAGTGGTTTGATTTACTCCTATTTAATCAATGTTAAATTTCGGTTTTTTTCCGGTTTACTTCATTAGTAGACATTTCTGTGCGAAAACAAAGATATGGTGCCCTATTATACATGATAGGTGTTCTATAGGTCAACAAATAAGTTGTATACGCGTTCGAAATAAAAAGGTGAAATTAAATGGCAACGATTTATAACCAATGAAAACATTGTTAACGTCTCACTTCCCGAACGAAGATTTTCGCTGCCAGAAGGGGGCGGAGCTTTCAAAGCAAAGGTCAGAATATTGGATGCGCGCGCATGCCGGGACTATTTTTCATTTGTTGTTGACAAAGACGTCGAAGGATTTTGGTAGCTCGACGAGTTATTAAAAGTTATTTTTAAAACTTCCGTATCACTTTGGAGAAAATGGATACGACAGACGAAGACTCTGGTTTGACTTGTCACTCGGAAATTACGGTTGACACACACAAACGGCCTGTGCCATACGGGTTTCACCCACTGACCCAGTGACCAGTGTGCGATCCACGGTCCGATATGTCCGGCCCCGGGTCAGTTGTGGGAGTCGGACAGTGACAGTTGGTCTATCGACGACGAAGACGTTACGCGACTTAATAATTTCGCATTGTGTTTGTGTGGACACTGCGTGCCAATGTCGACGCACATCGAGTCGCTTTGCTGTAGTGTAGGGAGATAGCTGCCGTACAGCACCGTATGACAGACCTTACAAGTTACAGATGCCTGCATTACCGACTATGTCTATGACGACTTCAAAACGGTTTGCACCAACGCCACGGGCAACAGGGCGGTGTTGGAACTTGGAAGTCGGTCTGTTGTCATTGTATGATTTGAGTGCAGATTCGTTGATTCGACCAATATCTAGTAGGTAAGTACTATGTAGTTCAACAGGTATCGAATAATTATTCTAGCAATAACTATTTCAAACTTAAATAGAGCAATTATACTTGTTCCCACCTCAAATGTTCAGGTTCATTCTATCTTCGTAAAATATTATGTCTATGATTTTCATCAAACCATTTTTGATCATTTTCTTAAAGGTGCTCAGTCATTTCGATTTTTGTGCTCCTCACGTGTCAGACTAATTTCACGAAACGTAAACGTATCAAGTATTCATTATTGATATACTTGTTCATCTGTACGTAGGCTTTACTTCGTTTTAGTGAAATTAACAGACAAACAATAAAATGATTTTCGGTTAGTCCTAACCGAATATCAAGACACATATCTGAACTTGGATGTGGTCTGAGATAGACCTCTCGTGTAATAGTCACGTGAACGGGAATATGCGGCGGCATCGGCCTTTGACCCCCACCTTTCGGTGCCTGGATTCAGTCAACATTGCGTATTTACAAGTCGCCATCCATTTTTCGTACAAGTGATAGCTCAATAATTTTATTTGCGACGGAGGGACGCCCACGGATATATGTCACCGACTTGGCTAAAAAGAGGGTGAGAGCGGAAAGACAAAGCGAGTATCCGCGTACAAAGGTGTATATTGGAAAGGTTATCGATTTGGGAAACCGAACGAAAGAAACGGCTGGCGTGAAAAGTGATGCAGCATTCGCCAAGTTTCTTCTGGACAGGTTAGTAATATTGAATTTATCAGTAAGCACACACACACGACTGTGTGTTCAATAGATGGAACAGCCAAAACAAAGCTGTCATCGTCTGCCATCTTAATTCCATCTTCGATCGACGTTCCGCGACGTACCATCGCACATGAATATACATTATTGTAGATATTAAGACTTTATATTGATGGACATGTTATATTATATCAATAGTTAACTATGTGCGAAGTGTCAGTCACGCGAAGCACACACCGAATGGTAGATGAACTTAAAAATCCGCTCCATTGACGTTCCGCGACGTTTCATCGACGTTCATCAATCCATGGCGTTCCATCGCAAATTAATATACAGTAATGTATATATTATGCCTTCATATTTAAGGACATGTCGTATTATATCAATATTGAACTATGTATAATATAATACATAATACAACGTAGCACCCACTGGACATTCACACTTTACTCTCAATCATTGACTGACACTGGCTGGACATTTGAGACTAATAAAATAATCGAATGCCTAAAATAATTGCCTGGGTCTAACTATAAGCACTTGCTTTCTTAGATTGTTAGTTAAAACTTGAGTCACTGGCTGCTTGTAATGTGCACTTTGATCATCAAAGCTAGTTACATTTACTGACAGCAGATCAGTGACAATCACCTCATGAATCACATAATACCCAGAAAAACCAGCTACCAATTGACCTTTACCCATGCCTACTCAATAGCAGTATGAGTCTATGAGTTTGACTACCATGTTTTGTATGATATAAATATATCTTTACTTGCCTTCAGCAATGTAGAATACAAAATAACACTTCTTTACTGTTTGTCCATATGTGATGTACAACATGAATGCTGATTGTAATAACATATAAATTTAATAATCTTTTATTATATAAATTTAAAGAGTAGTAATAATTTATTATTTCTGTAGAGAATGCTAAACATTTATATGTATATTGTGACTGTAATAGTCTACATATGTTACCAGGGGGTAAACGACCCAAACTGCATGTAGTATGTGTAGAAGTATGTATATAAAGAAAAGTTTATAAGTTACAGCTCTGAAAAGTGTGGAATGTGTATACACATTGATAGAGATCTTCTAGGCCTCTTTGCTAACCTTAGTTTGATAGGGCGCAAGAAAACAAGTACACCGGGTGTATGAACATAGGAGGACAATTTATTTTATTATTTCTGAAAGTTATTTAAATAGCCTGGATATTATTTTGATGTGTTATACTACGCTGTCCATTTTGAGGGATAATAGTACTATTAAAAAATGTCAAATTTAACCAATTTTGGCCATTCCACTTGATGCCTTCATTTGAGTTTCACCACAAATATATGCAAATGACGTCCACACCAATCCAGCCACCACAGACACCAACTGCTGCATTGGCTCTATCGAGTATCGGTGGTCGCAATAAAACCAGCTCACTGTCAGGTATTCAGTCTCTTTCCGAGGCTGGGTGCAGCTCTGAACCATTACAACCAATGTCAGTTTAAGTAATGGTATTAATGTACTGTTATGTTCTGGTTTGACCAGTGTAATGTGTGTACAATTATTCCATTTTTGTATGATATGGTGGTTATCAAACTGTCAACTACATAGCACATTTCATTTGCAGATAATTTTTTCAACATAATTTTCTTTTTATTTAATTTGGAATTTGCAAACAAATGTGTATATACAATGCAAGTAAATATACGTGACACAATATAGCCAAGCCTCAGTGATTGTCATTTCATAATAATTATGCTTATGCTGGCGCACAGATCTGCTAAAGGCTGCAACTGCTTTAATGTTACGTCACATGACATTTTATCTCTGAGAGTCAACCTGCTGGCTTGCACAGCAAGATTTGTATCTTTGAATGTATATTTTAGTGTGTGTGCGTGTGTTCAGAAATCAAAATAACTTAATTTAACCTGTTTAAACATACAATGTGTGGAATTATTTTAATAATACGTAAGGTTGGGGAGACTCTTAATAAGACATATGATATAATATCGCTAGTACTATCAGTGAAAAATTGCACAACTTTTTATTTATTTTATATTTTTTGAATAAAATTACTTTGTGACTTTATTTCCTGTGACCTTCTTTCCAGCCCACCTATGTTCTACCTGCACTTACAGGTAGTTAATTATGCTGGCAATTTGATGGTGCACAATCCAAATTGTTTCACATTGTTGGCTATGACACTTGTAAATTGTCTATTTGTTTGTTATTTACTACAATTTTACAATATATACAATAATAACTTTGCCACTCTCATATAATTTATTGTATTTTTTTACAACTGGGCAAATGACCTTTTCACACTTGAGTGCAGGGCAAATGACCATTGGGCAAATTATCGTGCAAAATATTTTTACCTATTAATGAAATTAAAACATTTACAAGTTACACACCACATGTACACACACATATATATACATATATATATATATCATATTATATAATATTATATATATTTACGTGTAGTAGTGCTGTCAAACCATGTTCACCTTCACAAATAATCTGACTCATTCCATATTCCAATTCATGACTTTGTTTGACAGCTTCAACACAAAGGCGCGAACTACCTCGACACCACTGCAGCCGTCACACATGACAAGATCTGTGGTGGCTCTATTGAGCATCAGTGGTCATAGCAAAGGCAGCTTAGGTGTCCAGTCACTTCCTGAGGCTGGATGCAGCTGAGGACAGTAAGTAAACGTAAGTATTAATTGCTGCTGGTATGCAAACGTGATATATACAGCTGTATATATATATACATAAATCATAGCATAACATTTGGAAGATATGCAAACATATGTGTTTGGTTGTTTTTACCATTATGTTTTATTCTGACCAATCTTATTTGGGTACAGTTACACCATCTTTGAAAATGTTTCAACAGCACCCCCGTCTTTCCGATATCACCACTCCAGCCGAGACAGCAGAGCGGTTGCAGTTATAGTTATAGCGGCTCGATAGCGACAAAATTTAGACTACACCATTTGGTTCAGTCGCCGATGGAGGTTTTTGTGCCCCCCAGACTCCACCCCAGTATGTGATAGTTTGGTTGTCTGCATTAGGATTTTGCAGTAGTTAAATTGCATATTGTTGTTAGAAATGCATGTGAATTAAAGTAAAGACAATGTAAATTAAAAACATTTTATTGAAACTATTTGATGAGATCATGACTAAAAAATTATGAAAAGCACAATACAACTACAGGTACAATCATTGCACTTGATGTGTATAATGTAATAATTTTTAATATCACATACACATAAAATGCAAAGCAACAATAGAAAAAAAAATTAGGAAGAGGTTGAAAAAATGTCAGGTACATATAACAAAACAAACAGTTACTTTTATCACAATTCTTTGTTACAAAAAAAAACACTACACATGTGATGTCAAATACTAGTTATATGTTTACAACTCACAAAATTAGTGACTAAACAATTATGTGTATTTAACAACAAATTTTTATATTTAATGCCCATAAAATGTACACCAATGAGAACAAATTACTTAGGACGATGTTTAGTTGAACAAATTTAATATGTACATATCAAATAAAAATAACTATATTATGATTTTTTGTTAAAAAACATCAATAGGATATAAAATTCAAAACTGTCGTAGTATGTGCAATGCTTGGTATGTTTACAACTCGCAAAAAATAGTGACTAGACTAGACAGGGTCATCGCCATGTGACTGAGAATTACATGTACAATCGCTACATGCTACATTGCTCCAGTTTACTCAGCTGTATGAAGAGTACCGGCTACAGACGGTGGATATTTTTGTGTGAATAATCTTCGCATATTAATTTCAGTGTGGCTGAATTTTTCCCACAAGTCAAGATGGTGTTTTCAATTTAACAGGTCTGCCAAGGAGTAAAGTTTAAAGCACTTTGAGTAATCCCGAGGACTGGATACTACACCATATCACCATATCAGAACTAAACTTACCCAAGTGTTGTTTAATTATCATGCAAGATGAAAATTAATGTAAATTATTTGTGAAAATATAAAACAGTGATAAAAAAGAATAATTTAGAAAAAATGATACATGGCATGAAAAATATATAACAGTCCTTGTGATACATAGAGAATTTAAACAAGTAAAATGCTGCTGTCAGTGTATCAACAGATTGTTGTTGAAAAATGTGAAAAAGCTTTCAATACCATTACTTCCTCACAAACTTGTGCCTGGTGTATGTTGCAAGAACTCAGCTGGCTGCCACTGACTATCAGCAACACAAAGACAATGAAACCCTACCAACTGCAACAATTCTGGATAATTAATGTATTTTTTCATGGACACTGCTAAAAGTTATAGTTGAATTGAATACAAATACCTTGTATTATTGACTTTTGATAAATGTGTCGTCACATATAAAAATATCATACATGTCAGGGCCATCCTAATTGTCACTTTGTCTCCGGTATAGGTAGATGCAGACGTACAGCAAAATGTCAGGAAGCTGGTATGCAGTACCATCAAAGACAATGAAAACATACAGTGATGTCATCGATATCTAAACCGATGCAGTTCACCAAAGAATGCTCGACACTGAACCTGTCTGACAGCATCGAAAGTTGTTGTCACATCTGCAGTCCCTGGCACCCACCATTCCATCACCAACTACAGAGCTAGTCAGGCGTCATCACATTCTTATGTCGAACAACCTGCATTCTACATTGGTTTCCAGTCAGTCAAGCTAACTGACTGACCTGGAAGCCAGTGTACACCCCATCGGCACTGGGGAATCTGTCACGGATTCAACATGACACAATTGGGATCACTCAGTGGACATTCATATGACAAACTGTTAATATGCAGCATGTTGCATGGCTGTAGAATCTTGTCTGAGATCCTGGACAAATACAGCTGCCCAGTATGCCATATTAACTTGGAGAGCTAGTGGTACTAAGCACACTAGTTCAATCTCCTGTAAAAAAAGCATATATTCAGTAAAAAAAAACAGACATCATAGTAGTGTTGGGAGTAAATAAATATGGAGTGTTCATTGTCATAATCAGTATATAATAATGTTTCATGTATGACCTGCAGCATTTCACAAGAAAAAAGGCAGCAAGAAATGTTGTAGTACAGCTGCATCTATACATGTTGATGTCTTAGGAACAGTCAGTGTTTACCAGGGTTGTTTTGGGGAAGGGTGGCTTGATACAGCATGCAGACATTAGTGGAATATGCAATTTCTCAAAACAGTGAACATATAATTTTCTTTACTAGGTGTTCATTGTCATTACATGAATTTAAAATTGTTCAATTTCATTACAGTGACGCCTGATCTTAGTCAATATTATAGACTGATTTGAATTCTGCTAATCACTAAAGCATCAGTAAAGCGCATTTATATTTTTAGTTTTGTTTTCAGTATACAAATTCATGTCAGTGTCTGTCATGTGTAACTACTATACATATTCATGTTTGACATTTTAAGCCTGAGGTTGAATGGTCAAGGTGAATGTTGGAAATGACAGAATGAGGTGTTATTGTGATGCTAACAATATATTTTCCTCGTCAAGTATTCAAAGGTTCATAATACGTATGTCTACCTTCTTCAAGAATGACTAATTTATTTTATAAACTTATTTCAGAGTCATCGCCATATGCAAAATACTGTTTAAAGGTGTATTAATATGTCTGTGTTGATACACTTGTGGGTATAATATACAAGTGCAGAAGTCAATCTAGTTTTCCATGCCCAAGATGTTATTATTAAAATGTGTATGAAAACAAATGTGGTATATTTAAATGTGCACATTAAAATTTTTTGATAATTTATACGTGGTTGATTGTTATAAATTTGAAATTACCTGGATTGATCAAATGTGGGCCTGCCGCAGACTATGTATCCTCCCTGTGTCTGCCTGGTCCGGGTGACCGCCTCTAGCCCCTCCTCTGCCTCCTCTCATTCTCATTCATGGGTTGCAGTGTGGTCTCTAGCAATATCACAATTCAAGTTTCATATATTATGTATTCATATATTGCTGTGGTGAGAGTATATACATATATTGGTAAATACATAAGAATAGCCGGCATATGTCAGTTGAAAGGTATCACAGGATACCAATTAATGCATTACATTCACTATAGCCAGGCATCAAGGACCACAATGGAGACAAGTGCATGCATTTTCTTGTCTAGGTGTATTGATATTTTATGTATTTACATTTTTATATTGAATAAAATCATCACCATCATGCTTGTCATATAAAAATCTAAATTATTTTGCATAAAATACAATGCAAATCAACAATATTCTGCAATAATAGTATCAAAAATATGAGTCGCAAAAAATCTTTTAATAATTACAATCACCAACATAATACTCCCGTGTTTGACGATCTGTTGCACGAAATTACGGATGCTCCCTGACTAAGTTACTTGGACGATCAAAAGGGGCCTGCTGCCAAAGCAATGTTACTTGTCATTTCGCACCCTCGCGTCATCTACTCTCAATATGTATTGTCGGAATAACAGCTTATTAACAACATTCTACGTAACCAAATACAATACATATCAAACATTATGCTCGTTGTCACTCTCTGACTGATATGGTGACTATCTTGGACTTAGACTTGAGTTAGAAGTAGTTAATGTCTTAAAAGTTAAACTTAAAGTCAGCCTCGAGTCGAGTGTAGACATTCGCAAGTTGCAATTCTCGTTGAATTAATACACGGCTACGCGTTCTTGTTGCTAACTGCGATAGTGTAATTCGTACCTTCATAAAACTACTTTGGAATTATAATCTTCATCTTGATACGCTAAAGCACGTGTGTGTTGTTATTGTTTTCGAATGCATGGGATGCTGATCTCGTGTAAAGCACGTGACTGGAGTGGCGCAGTAGGCAGACAGCGCAATTGACTTTCGCCAGCGATACCTGCTGTAACGACAACTCTTTTTTTTACGATTAAAAAACAAGTACGCATTTTTTAAATTAAACCGACTGTGCACACTAGTTAAACTATTCACACATTACACATCTGGACATAAAAGAACTGGATTGGCGATGGGCAAACGAAGTGATTGAGCACCTTTAATAAACATACTTTTATTTTTGACAGGACGTGTGCATCCTTTTTATACAGTTGTTTAATTCCCTATTTAAAAGTGTTCAAGCAACTTGCTTAATTTATATAAAATGTAGACAAATTGCACACTACCAAGCACTAATAGATGTATAATCAGGACATTGTGCAATGTATTATTGATACAAAAATATTTTAAGTGGAGTTTTTAATATAATAAAAATATTATATTATGTGTGTGTGTTATCAAGACCACATCATGAAATGTAGTTTTTACAATCATAATTATTACAGCCCTTCACAAACAAATGAACCAATTCACTGAATTCATGATGTGATATTGATAAAACACACAGTTTTGCCAGTATAATAATAATAATTAGAAGATAACGGTTGTTTTTATCAACTAATGCAAATAAATTAACTTTCAGAACGTATCGATTGATTCGATTAACCGCATATTGTCACTTCACGTTGTGGTCAAGGGGAGATTTGGAAAAGGCAACAGACATGTTATACCAGCCTGCGCTGTATCCAGAAGCGAATGGGGTTTATGAAAATGTCAGCTATTGACATTGCACTATACAGGTGAGTGTACATTGAAAACAAAATCCCTGAACAAGTAAGATTAAATTGACCAAAAGGTAGAATGAATTACTCGGTGCCTTCTTATCCCATTTTTTACAACAACAATGTGATCTGTAATGTCTTGCATGTCTCCGTTCATAATTTGATTTGTAATACTGAAGCCAACATGAAATATATCAACAGTTTATTCATATGGAGAAACAATTCACAAATAAATAAGACTACATGGCAGACTGTGCCAATGCATTAGTCAAATTCACACACCAGTTTTCAATGTTTCTTTCAGTTGATTCACTTCACACTGACATATTTTAATGTAACTGTATTACAATTTGGGTCTGTGTCAGTCCTGTGCACATATAGTACATCAATAAGTAACACGTTTATTGATGATATGGGCCATCATCATGATCAAATATTGTGACCAACAAAATTAATACATAAAAAATATTCCATTACAGTTCCAGTTTTACACATTTGTGGGTTTCAACACTAGGGGTATCTGTCAAGAAAACAAGTACTTATTATTCAAGATACAGATTCAAAACTTGTAGTACTAGTTTCAAAATCTATCAAGTGCCTCCAAATGGATTTATCTAGATTTATGGCACTATATAAGTGTTCTTATTATTATTAAGTAATTTTTGCGATGTTATTTTGTGATAATGTCAAATATAATACTAACAATGAAGTATGAATATATAAAAAAAAATCTTCTAGCTGAATCCTTTGCTGCTTCATTAATTTGTAGTATAACATTATTTAATGAGTTACAATAAATTTGATTTGTAGTAAACTTTAATAATACTGGCTAAACGTACAAATTAAACAAAAAAAATATATTTTGTTGTAAGATGGCACTTTAATTTTAATAAACTTTATGGTAACAGTCCAGTTTTAATGGCAATGGCCCTTATCATTTTTGTGACACACATCTTAGAAGCCACATTAAACATGTACAGTGAGTCATATGAACAAATACATGTACAGTTCAGTGTGATGTTTGAGAAATGGTGGTCTGTTGAAATAAACTCACTATAAGTAACATGTTTGGACTTTGTTAAATTGTTCCAGTAAATTACATATACCCAAAGTTCCCTACCTCGAATAGTGTCTAATAAAACACATTGCATACCACAACTAGGATACAAGCTTTCAAGTGGATGTTCCTTACATTAGGAAACCCTATACAGTATTGAGAATCCACTTTGCCTAACACTCTATTTCTGCCAGTGATGTTCAAACAATGTTATTTAAGCATAGAAATCTATTATCATTTGAAATTGGATGGCGTATCAATTTGGTGGCACCAAACCAAATTGATATGGATACAACTAGTTTTCCGTAAAACGGGTTCGTTGCTTTGCCACAGCCTCTTTTGCTAGTTTTTCGATGCCAGCATGCACTGCTAGAGTTACCTCCTTACTCAATGTCACAGCTTTGGGCCAGCTGTAGTCCTTTGACGCCATCACTTTCTTCACTTCATACCCAGCAGACTTTGAATACTGCAGCTGATACCGTAGCTTTTTGTCTGCTGTTTTCATAATTTCCCGCTGGTTGGACAAATGATAAATATAAAATAAGTATAACAATAGAAATGTCTGAAGAATAACTGGCTATAGCTGTAACATGCACAAAGTAAACCAAACATCTTGCGTGTATGCTCTCTCCCTTGAAATCAAACGGCTAATGTCATTTTTTAAACGGTTCCAAATTCTGCCATCCTTTTCAATTTCAACTTCCAATGAATTCCAATTCCATAATACATTCAAATATTTATTATTGAATCATATATACAGAGCCCCTGTATATATATATATATATATATAATTTATATATAATGATGTTTATATATTTATTATATTATATATGGATAAGTTTATATTTCAATAAGCAATTCCGAAGCATACCATTCCAATTCCATTTATATATAATTAAACAATTCAAGTAACAGTAAACAAATGTCCTTAATTATAATTATTTTATCTGTTGTTTGCATGTTTTCTCTTGTGCAGTGAGATTGTATTTTTGAAACTGTATTCCTAACATTGTTTTGCTATTGAGTACAGGCAGTGATTTTCAGTCATTTTAGTTTATTTCCTAATGCAATGCTGGATTTCTAAAGTGTGCAGCTTTGTCAAGCAACTGATACATTATTTTGTAACATCAAATGTTAACACTATTAATATCACAAACCTTACCTGTGTATTTGTGTTGTGGTCAATGGTGGCCAAGTGGAGTCGGGCTATGATGCCTAGGCGGCTGAGCTTCTTCCACTTGGGTGCATACTTGAGGAAGAGGGTGTGTAAGCTCTCCAGTTCATCAGTGTGAACACACTTTGTAACGCTCTCTATATCAAACAGTAGGCGACAATCCAGTACAACCTTCTGGACAGTGAAGGCTTCTGTACCTTCAGTGAGCCACAGTGTTGTTTTCACTTCTTGTTGTTTATACATTGCATGACTGCACTTCCGGTACAACTGTGTGACTGCTGTCCATGAATGGGAATTCCTGATGTGATGGAGGAGCGAGATCCACATCTCCTTCATCAAGTGGGAGTCACCACCACAAGCTGATGCGCAATACCACAGGTGGTTGGCAATTCTGCCTGTCGAAGGGACAACCTCAACTTTCTTGGCAGACAACAACCTTTATTTGATGTCTGTCAGTGGCAAGTGTGATGATCTTCACCCCATGGTCAGTCAGGTTGCCTAAGCAGCGTTTCAGGCTTTCCACTTCCATCCAGTAACTGTTCTTGACCTCTGTGACTTGAGCAGTTTCTTGAGCAATGATCAGTTGGCTGTCAGTGTCCATGTTGAAGTAAATGCCAAATGTAGCGTTGTGTCCTGGATTGTCATATCTTGCATCACCTGATGCGAAAACGCCCTTTCTGGCCAGAGCTGACATGGTGGCCTCTGAATGGCATGTCCTCTATCTCTGGCAGTATGTATGCCCGCTGTATGTTGTAGCACTGGGGGGGTGACAAGGTGCATAGGTTCAGTAGGTTGACCAAATTGTACACAGTGAATGAATGTCCAGCCAGGAAGAGGACGCTTGGTGTCAACAAGTCACTCTTATAAATGTTACCAATCTTGGGTTGCCAGTGCCACACGAACGAGTGGCCATCAACACATTCTGTGGTCACAACCACTGCAAACCCAGTCACTGTGATGCTAGGCTTTGATACAAGTGGTTTATTGTAGTTTGGTGTTTTAGCAGGTGCAGAAAACTGAAATGATGTTTTTTTCACAACTGACACACTTTCTCTCTTTCCCATTAGTGTAAGAACTGCTTGAGTCATCATCAGTGATATCGCTGTCACCTGCTACAACATATTCTGCATCACTCGCTTCAATGTTTCTCTTCTCACTGTTGCAGACAGAATCGTCTGAAGATGGCGATAGTGAGATTGGGACATCCGAAGGGTCGTCTACAGTGATAGAACTGCCATGGTCAGTCGGAGAAGGCGTGCTGGACTGCGATGGCAACTTTGCATACCCATGGTCATGGTGAATGTTCAATGGAACAACAGTATTGTCTGTATTAACTACTGCATCGACAAAGTGTCGCACTGGTGACACGACCACTGGCTTCCATGTTTCGACACTACGAGTCGATCGCGTGGCAGCACTACAAGTGACATTTGTACTACCATGAGGGACGGTCATCTCGCGTGCTAAATTCTTCGCTGGATCCTTCGAAGCTTGTGCTCAGTATTAGGCCCTATGGTTGTTTGGATACTTCCGTCATATATTATGAACAAAATGACACAATCTTGCAAATATTCATTAAAATTGGAGCACAAGTGCGATTTATAAGTGACTTTTTTAACGTTTTCTTTTTAATGGATATATGTGTTATCTTTAATTTTTATGATTAAAATGCATGTGCACTCAAATGTGTTTAACATTTGAGCTTTGTAAATAAAACATATATTTATTAATCTTGGTGGCTTTTCCCTGTGACGTTATTTCCTTTTTTTCTTGTTAGGCTTACATTCAAAAGTCAATAAATGATATACAATGTCCTTGTTATTAAAAGCATACATTGGTGTTTGCAGTCATACAGTCTATATTAGGAAAACACTTGGTATGATAGCATGCTTGCTAAATTGTCGCCTCAAAACTGGAGCATCAATTCGGGGTCCATTGTTACAAGCCAATATTTGAGACACATAAATTAGTATTAGGCCTACTTTAGTTGACTGATGTGAACCTACTTAATATGTCAATAACTAATTATATCAGATATGACTATAGTTTTTGTTGTATGCTATTGACTGTATCGTAAAACAAGTATTTTTCAGGAGTTAAATACTTGTAATGTCATTTATTTAAATGCGGTTACATTGTACATGTATAGTATTTGAGCAGTCCAACATCAATAATATTTGTATTTAACTATTTCGTTTAACTTAATACATTCCAATGCCTACAATACATGATTGACAGGGCTTGGTCCGGACTGTGATTAATGTTGACTAATACATCACGACATTATTTCGCAAAACGTTATACTGGCTACGGTAGCTGGCATTTATTTTTGTAATTATTTTGAAGCTTATTTCCTCCACCAGCAACTAAGTCGATAACATAGGCTCGTAGACGTTGCGGTATTCGGACGCAGCAACACGCCGGCACGATTTGCTGTAAAGCAAATCGGCGGATTACAAGCAATTATATCATAGTATTCACTCGTATTTGTACTTTATTACATTAACATTTCATATTAGATTTCAATTTCGCATAAGTCATATTTGTATATATGCAGATTTTGAAATAGAACTGTGGGACTATATTGTAGTCGTAATGATACCTGACGGAACTCGTGAGTGCGGAGTCACCTTGGCAACAACAAGCGCTGGTTTCGGCTTGTCATTTCCTACGCGCCGCTTTACGCTCCAAATAAGGCCATAATGTCGAGTTTCCAGGTCGATTTTGCTGACATTTACTTCATCGGTGCATAGTTATATGTAAACAAATCGACCAAAGATGGACCTGTGGCTTTAACCAAGAATTATGTTTTGACGTTCAATGTATTTTTATGCTCGTTACTTTTGTATTTAGGCTTGCATTCGGCGTTGGAAAGTGACCACCGCAGACTTATGCCAATCTTGCCGCCGGCGAACACGCCACATTTATCATCTATAACTTGTTTTTTTCTATAGGAATCCTTCTGTGGAAGTACATGAAAAGTTGCTTACTAACACTTATAGTATATCCAGTAGCCACGCAGCGCATTAAATTGTTCTGTTTTTATGTGTTTGTATGCGTTTCGTCGGTTTTTCTGAGCTATGCTGCGTCGCCTATCGAATTGCTATAGTGTATACAGCTTTGGGAGACATCTCGCCAATCAAACCGGATGTACAACCACACGCCCCTGGAGCATGATGGCGGCGCCCTGTGCCGATAATAGCTACGTTTGAAAAATTATTAAAAATATACCGTGGCGCTGTACTTGTCATATCATGGTGACATGTACTGTAAATGGTATGTTCTTATGTTTGGGCTGTGGTTGTTCAAGCACTTCATTCCCCCTTTAAGGCGTTCAAATTCACGTATCTCCGTAGATATAGCTAGGGCTTAAATTCCTGGTTGTAGTGAGAACGGTGAGGCAGTTGTCTCATCCTGCCCTCTCCCAGTTGTTGGGGGACCCACATCTTCCTTCTCCAGCTTGATGTTTAGGCCAACCTCCTGCCATTTTGAGAATTCACCTTCCACCATGCTTGAGATTCGGTCTATCACCTATTGTTGAGGACATCCCATTATATTTTAGAACCAAACTGACACTTCATGCCACACCTCTTCAGTAGTATGCATGCATGAGACGGCACGAACAAATAACGTGCGTTCTCTCATTGGCAGGTGAGCACGGAGGAAGGACGAGCCCTCGCCAGCCAATGGGATTGCCCGTTCTTCGAAACTTCGGCAGCCCAGCGCGTATACGTTGATGACGCTTTCCACGGTCTCGTGTGCGAGATTCGGCGCCGAGAAGGGGCGCGGAAGCGGACGACCTCGAAGCTCAAGAAGGCGAAGACCTCTCCACTCCGACAGTTTCTCAGGAACTTCAACGTGTTGAAAAAACAAAGTGGCCAACTAAATTCCACATAGCCTTAACGGCGACGTGTTATCGTCTAGACGTAAATCTTGTCTACGTTTTGATACCGTTACCTACAGAGTACAGGTTAACAGTATTTTACTTGGGATGAGATTAAGGGTCCACAATGTTGTACATATCTAGAAGGTGTCGACGCGAATTAGGGTGTACCGCATGATTCCATACATCGGAGATGCTTCGTTAATAATCTTGTTTAACATTATTATTTAACCTTTAACTGATCACTATAATATCAACAAAAGAATAAAAATAATTATAAAGTCTTCCTAGAAAAAGCACTCTACCTTTGCGCCCATACCATAACGGCACTGACAATAGGCGTGGTGGCACTGATGGACAGATTACGTTGAGCCGAGCTTTTGTTCCACTTGGAATTTAATTAAACATGTACACCTTTCGTGTAGCTCGAATACACATTATTGGTGTTTCGATCATTGTACAAAATGCACATCGTTTGGGCTGAGCAGTGTGTATTGAATGCATATCTTTAGTTGTTATTTAGAATACTCCCTTTACAAGTGGTGTTCGCCAAAAGTATAAAGTGGGCCAAAACGTTCAAATACGATACACTTCAAATCCTTCGCTGCACTCGAGTTATTCTTGAATCTATTGAATTTGACCTATTTATAACTGACATTATTTTGAACATTGTGTTTACGTGCTTATTTGCACTACGTACCCCAGAGTATAACATGTAGGTGTGGCGTAAAATAATAAGCCCACATAAAATGTGTGTTTCTTAATTGCCACACATGCGCACTTTTCAATTACTGTATTACATAGCAAATTTCATGGACGTTGTGTTTGTGTAAAATGAACGTTCAGCGGACTGTGTAGTCGTCAACCGAGATTCATGACTCGAAAACACAAGAAGCACTTGGGTTTGACTTAAAGGATCTACCCAGCTTCCGCTATGCACGCTCGCAAACATGGAGGACTCTGGGTATGGATATAGTCAAACTATACTTGTTACAGAGCATACAAAGTGCAGTTAACGCCGTGAACATAATCGCTAAAATTAACAAATAACACTATTAAAAAGTTAACAGCTATGTTTTGAAGTCGACATGATTCAATTATTTACTGCATAAATATATCGTATAACACCGAGACAATTCCATAAATCACGTTGACCAGTATGTATTCAACACACACGGTATTTAAGGATCACATACAAACTGCACTAATCATGATTGTGGTACAGTTGTTTATCGCAAAGGATAATATTGCAGGCACTGAAACATAATATTTGCAAGTGTTCTTGCATGAACGGTGGTAGATTTAACAGAAGGGCATTGCGCACTGAAAAGTGTTTTATATATATATATTCATGCTGTATAAGCATATATATATTAAATATTATTTGAATTGCATGGCCTGCCTCCGGTGGAAACTGCTTTTGCTACGATCTTAAGTATTGAATATTTTATATATCTTTATTGTTGCTGAGATTTTTATTATTAAAGATTGTTGTTGAACAGAAATGTATCGTCTTTTTCTTGTTAGTTATAATGAAATATCAGTTATATATGTTAACCCCCAGACGACATATCCTCGAGTCAATATAATTTGTGTTCACCAGTGTTTCCCTAATGTTTCCGTTGATGTCGAAAAACAATACGATATATGGACAGATACACCTGACAACATTTTCCACTCTGGATGTATTGTTTGTTCGATGTGAGAATTAAGTGGATAGTTTATCACCTTAGCAAGAAATAATATCCGAATGTTCAACACCAATGTACAAAGCATGTTGCTCTCAGACTTGGAAAGTAACAAAGACAATAACAAGAAAACTCCAAGCAGATGATTCAGATACGTTCAACAGATTCAATGACAAAACAAAGACCTCTTAAGGAGCATCGGCATAGGTATGGAAATGGATAGGATACATTCATCGGACGGACATCTCATGTATAAAGAGACAGACTGTCGAGTGGAATCCGCAAGGGGAAGGAACACATTGTAAACCAAAACAGTTGAACAGACCCGTAGGGGATGGAAAAAAATAGTGAAACATGAAACAACCCGAACATAGAAGAAGCAGCAGCAATACTTCGATTACGTAAGATAAGTCTTACGTAAGATAAGTCTTATATGGACAGCATGGACTTCCAACTTCCTCTGAACTAATTAGTGATTTGTGGTGGTCATTCCAGATGAACAATCCCAGGCTCTGAGTCTGTCCACAAATCACGAGGTCGGCCTTAATATAGGAAAACATCTAAATTAGACGATTATCGCTGATTTCCCAGATATCTGCAATCGCAGACATTTTCCAATACGGTCATTGTGAATTAAGGAGAATTTCATAGATAATGTATAGCAGAACATTTCATTATCTATACGCGCCATCATGAAAGAAAATGGGGGCCTGTACAAAACCTGCAGTTCCTCTGCAGACACGTAATGGTCATTTATTTTTAATTCACGATCAATTGTCTATAAAAACAACTTAATTCACGATGCCTGCTGCCACAGTGTCACTTGTCGTTTTAGAATAAGTAATGTGTATGCATGTATTATTTATCTGCTGTTTTTATAGAATGGTTTTATGGATTTTATGTACATATTGCAGTCTTGTCTGTTCTCACCCGAGACAAATTTCTCAACTCCATAGTCAAACGGTGATGACGTCATCACGTGACGCCCTTTCGTCATAGATCTACTCGGTAACCAGTTGCACAGAACACGTCGAAGTGGGTGGGCGTGCGTTTTATCATTCCTTTCCGTAGACGTCTACATTGTACGAAATTCTGTCACTTCTGATAATAATTATTATGTGTCCGGGTGATCATCCGAGATGTGGACGGCAGAAAAGATTGTTCGCGTACTTCATCAACAGAAAGGAACGTACATTCAAATTAAAAACAGTTTCACCATAAAGTTAAGATCGCTGTGATTTGTGTTACGTAAGCATAGTACTGAGGACAGTAACCTTCTGTTGGCATTTGGGAAATCGCATCACCTCATTATATATATACTCAGTGGTTTGGATGTTGCGTCGCCGGCTTGCAAAATCCTTCCATGGTTTTCCAGCCGTCGTCAACTGTTACTTATTTTCAAAGATCGATTCGGGAGACTAAATTCAATATTACGAAGATTAATGACACCGATCACGCGGTTCTGCAAAGCAGATCTATCTAGCGGAGCCAGCAACGGTTGGTGTGCTGTTCGGTGACACACGCACGCACGCACGCACCCACACACACACGAATATGGTAGCTGATCGGGTTAATCTTCTGTGGAACAGTGGGTGAGTAGGTGCATTCGTGTAAGCTGATTTTGCGAACAGCAGACTCATTTCTGAATGCACTCATCAAGTCACAGCTAACGCTCGTAACTTCTACATATGAATGCAATACGAGATACTGATTTCCTGCTTTAGGTTGACGCAGATGGGCCAACGGTTGTTTGTCTTAGAACACACCGGTTGTGGTAGGTGGTGTTGTTTATTTGCGTGACATGGCCACATTCGAAGACAGTCATCCTGGTGTATGTGTCGAGCTTCACAAAGTACAATTTACAATGAAAAAGAAGGCACACTAGTTACCTGCGATGGCAGAACAGTGCCACACTGAAAGGTGGTGGAGACACTGACAGTACGTGGTCTGCAAGAGAACCGTTCTGCCCTGTGGCGCGCTCAGTGGCGATATTGAGATGGTTCGTGCAATAATATTAAGGATCTGAAGCCTCAGATGAGACGAAAAAGAATACCGATATCCTACACCACGAGTAGACGCAACATGCACATGACATGTGTACACATGGTCTAATCTAGAGACTTGTCACCTCGTCTAATTGACATAGATTGTGTCGCGGACGAGCACAAATTTGGATTAACGGATATGACCGGACAATGTCACACGACTCATTCTAATGTATCAATAGGACAGTCTACATTTCTTCCATCGAAATATGTCCACTCCGGTCACACTTTCTTTCAAGTAGATTCAGTTTTGACGGACAGTCCGTTCAATGTTGTACCACCCACAATATCACTAATTTCGTTGGACTGAAAAGTAAGCCCTACATACTTTTTTTTACATTTATCGTGTCACAAATAAACTAGTGAGTTGAAAGCTAAATGTCGGCCCGACAACTGCCAAGCTACAGAGGTAACGACCAAAGTAAATTATTCTATCAATGTATAACCTGTCTTGTTTGAACTTTGCATACAGTACATGTTTGGAAAACAAAGAACTGAATTCGCTATGGGCAAAACCAGTTGCGGAAGTAGATGTATGAACAATAATGCCAACCAAAAACCGACTACCATTTGGAATGGGAGAAACGTAACACACAATCTGGGAGTAACAGGTACAGTTGTTATTATTCAATGAAGACAACAATGTGGAAAGTTATATGTACACACACGGTTGTTTATTTCATAATGTGTTCATTACATTCACACGTATTGCTGCTTGCAATTCTGTTTTGTTAAGTCTAACAGTGCAGAGAGTAATCAACTATTAAACCTGTGGGACATTACCCAGAAGTCGGGGCTACCACATTATTCAGAAGAAAATGACAACCTTTTATAGATCACAAGTGCAGTTTGCCTAATACCGAATGATCAGTCCAATGACCATATAATACGCTATTGAGGATACTGACTTTTCCACCCTTAAATATTGTGAGAAGATTGCTTAAAAACCTGGCCAAATTTAAAATATGGCTCTTTGAGTACTGAAGCATTACTTTTGTATTCAGTATTTAAAAAAGGATATTTAATGTGAAAAACAATCCCACAAAACCTGCAATGATTCCATAAGCATGACAGTCCAAGGAAGAATTTGTTACACATTTTGTTATGTATACAACCATGCTACAGCAACTCAAGCCACATGCACACATTGTTTCAACCAAAGAAAAACAAGAGATTGCAAGTCCTACGTTTGTGAGTGGTACAACATAAATCAGCTGACAAATGTCAGGAATGTGATGTGGCTGGACAGTCATAAATAAATATTCCAAGAAGGAATCTCACACACTAAACATTTGTTCTGCTACTACGAATACGATCGCTATGCATGCTTTATCAATGTTATTGTCGTATATAACTACAGACAGAACATTTATAATAACGTTTACTTATTACCATCTGTTGAAAAAATTCATAACATTTTACATAAATTTACATACATCTAATAATTCCAACATATCACTGATTTTAAATTGTCATCTTACAATGGTGGACTTCGGTTTTACAGGTTGAATCTGAAAAATGTCAGCTTGATTACAGCAAATTACCCTTGTAATGTTACTGATTACCTGATACATAATTACAACATTATATTTACAATGTAAAGTGTATGGGAAAAGTTGACTGCTATGAGCCAAATGAAAACATAGCTTGCCACAACATCTAGTGATCTGCAGAAATCGAGTATGCACAGTACAAAATAAAACTAAACCAACATGTACATAGCCATTCTTGATGCAACCCTTTCAGTACAGGTAATGTCAACTAAGTTATATACACACACACACACACACACACCTTGCTGAAGCCTGTTTGATTTGACTAAAGGTGAGTCAACTAGCAAGTAAAGCTATTTACAATTAATTTACTAACAAAAGCAAGTGGATTTGAATGTGTATTTAATGTTGAGCATTCAAATGCACAATCAAATATAGATGTGATATGGTCTATGCATTTGCTTCATTTTAAACATTTACATTTTAAATGCAATCCAAGATTTTATTTTTCAAAAGCTCAACCAAATGCATCTCAAATGCAGATATAATTATTTGAATAATTGCTACATTCTGCATCCGATATATAATTTTATATTTTTACCTAATAAGCCGCATGTTGTGTACCATGTATTTTTGAACTTACTCATCATGAATGAAATCCTCATTTGTGACTGTAATAATTAAAACTAAACATTTGAAATTAATTCAAATGCATCTACAAAAGCGCAATAAGAATGCAAAGTGACATTTGCATAAAATGAAACTTACATTTATGTGTGCTAGCATGCATTTGTTAACAAGCCTCTATACAACACTTTTCTTCCAAGTTTACGTCTTATGAAACAATCCCAGGGACTTGTCATAAATACCCACATTGATTTGTCTTTTTAATATCTTCAAGCGTCTTACTTAGCTTTTTAACAAAACACTCGAGCTCAGATCATCTCCAAAGGTTACTAAATAATTAAAACTCGAACTCAAATCATCTCCAAAGGTAGTCAATAATTAAAACTTTTAGTTCTAACCATAACAAAGAAAACCACTTTCGCTATGGGAAATGGCCTGACTATGAAAGATAACACACATCAACAAAATTCACAACTATACTTGTGCATTTACTCTAAAGCGGACAAGACGTTTTGCAATTTTTTTGGAATACCCATAATCGACAGAATTGTTTGGAAGCGAGTATAACCATATCTTGTATTCATATCGGTTTCAAATTTATTGAAAACCAGTGAAAAATATCATGTTTTCCTGTATGGCGCCAAATAATCTGCATCACAAGTAAGCAGACAGTTAGGCAATGTTGTTGGTAAAACTAGTCAGTCTTTTGAGGAAGTTATATTTTGTATCCTCGCAATGCTAGAAAAAATTGCCACTGACATTTTGTATGTATTGATACATAATTTCAAGTCAATGGTTTCAACCAATGAACAGCAAGTTTTCTAAACTAAATATACAATATTTACGATGGACAAAATGCTCGAAAATTTTTTGTTTCAAACACTGATATTGCTGTCAACGGGGATGACTGGCGAATCACACCCGCATGCCATCCGGGTTGCTGAAGCCTATGTACGGTACCTCTCCCCTGCGACGACAGATCAGGGCACATGATGAGATCATGCCAAGCAACTGGAAGAAAGAACAAGTACAGTTACAACTCCAGATATTTTACCATTTTCACAGTATCAGTTGCAGAAAACAACTATTATTGTTCTATAATTATAATATGGCTCACATTTATACGTATAACTTTGAAAGGAATGATCAAACATTTAAACCCACAAATCAAATAGAATAATAAAATCATCCTAGTTTTGCATGTTGAACATTTATACAATGTAAACATTTACTGTCTGTGCAGCACAGTATTTATACGTACATTTTAAGTTATCCAACATTTAGGATAGTTTTTCATTTTTGTAAGTCATTATGAGAAAGTTGTGTGAGTAATGTGCCTTGTGCCAACATAAAGCGTAAACAAAATTTCCACATTACAGAAAAACAATGAAAATGGAAGAAATTTTTTCAAAACAAATTTCATATAAAATAGGCTTGGGCAAAGATTTTTCAGTGAAATTGACCTATTTCAATTTGTACTCCAGCTCTTGCAATTATATGTATTGAAATAAAATTAAAACCATTAAAAACGTCAACATGTTGTCTGTTCATACGTAATATTTTGCTGTGATAACTCAAAAACTACGAGTTCAGTAGGCTTCCAAAACAACCCATGAATCAACAATCTACAAGCAGTGGCGACATGCTGCCTGTGCTAAGATGCTATGTTGTTATAGCTTTGTAACTATTGCTGTTTAACAAAAAATTCTATTAAGTTATGCTTCTTGGTTGTCATTGATAACAGACATGTCACCAGATAGGCGGGTTTTGCATAAAATGCTGCTTTTGAGATATCCCCATGTTTTCCCGCCAACTAGGCCCTGCAATCTGTGTTTGTAATTACTAAATGTCAAATGACTTCGTGTTTATGACTGGCTTACGGCCCCATGTGCTAGTCTGTATTTAGATGGCATCTGATTGGTCAGGGTTCAACCCTGGGTTACTGACAAATGGTGGCGCTGTCGAGCGTGGAATGGCATTCGGTCGCAAAACAAGAAGACTACGGCCAGCAATGGTTATTTAACATTGCAATGCAATTATGTAATTGTCATAAAACAAGACACTGGTATCAGAATAACCAGACTATATGATATGCGTTCACAGCGAGTGAATTTACATTCACGGACATCTGCGCTGGCGTGAAACTGACATCATTGTTTCTACGGAAATGTCGTTATAGTTTCAAAGAATTTGAAGGGGAATTCCACTGAGACACACATAGTAGTAGTTTTTAAAGGACGCACTGGTGACATATGGCATTAATGCCATGTTTTCTTTTGTAGTACATATGTTTATACCGACAACTACTAATGTTCTATGATGAAAAAAGTTAAGAAATCAACCAACACGATAACTGCTGCTCAAACCTTAAAAGAGAAAACAAGTGTTCAAACAAGCCAAAACGTCCGATGTAGATTTGAGATTTGTGTCAATTGGTTTTCAAGCTCGCTGATACACAGAAGGCTTAATGCATACCTGGATGATGGCAAATACTGCACCAACGTAGGCAACTAGGTCCAAGTGATCGATGAATATATCCTTCATCACTTCATGGCAACTCTGAAAACAGAACAATCGTTGTTTACAATTATTTTAATACAAGTACACCAGTTAGATCAGGCAGATCTGATAAAAAACATGCTGAGGCCTTCGTCCTACCACGGGACACTACGGCTGCGCAATGATGATGACACTAGCTAAACGTCCTTACTACTTATTTCAGTGTGTGGGCAAATAGCATGGACACCAGTTGACATGGAGTCTCGTTGGTATGGTTACCAGTTGGCATGGATGTCAATCGGCATAGGCGCTGGTCGGCATGGATACCAGTCAACATGAACACCAGTCGGCATGGAGGACAGTTAGCATACAGCCCATACAGCGTGGATACTGGTCAAGTAATCAGGTCGTAAAAGTTCTTACAATATAACAATGAACATACATACGTTATTTGTGATTATTTGTGACTAAATCCAGAATACAAATAAAAAAAAAACTGCCGCCCAACCCAACCTCTGTTCGCAAATTGTTACGCTAGGCGTACTCCAACTGACTAACACCAACTGACTAACGCCGATTTGGGGTTCTAGTGCAATTACTTCCGCCGACTGCAATTGGCACACACCTACCAGCATACACCGACTGTTGATGCAATCCTAGTGGAAAATCCACTATAAACGTTTATGTTTACTCGATGGTGTTTGCTCAATGCGTAATTTACAACAGAGAAAGGCGCGACTTTCCAACAACAATGTCCATCAAGCCATCATTTGGGGCTACTAATTTTCTGTCTCAAAATTCCATTGATGAAAACGGTAAATTCTGTTTTTATTAATGAATGTTATGTCTAAAAATGGCAAATGTTTTTTCCTAAAAGGCACATTTTCTGTCAAAATTAGTACTTAGTCAGTGAACTGCACATGTTTTTGCACCTCCCGAAAGGCAATTATTGTTGGATCATCGCTGCACTTCGGCAAATGACACAAAACACCATTCGCACTTCTAAATGACTATTTAAATGTCACATAGCATTTTTAAATTATGATAAGTAAATTATATCACTACAATCATGAATTTTCTGCATCAACCAAAGCGGTGGAAAATGAAACTTAGAAAGTATATCGCGACATAATTCATAGATTCGCCATTACTGCATTAAGCGTCCATCTTCATGACAATTTGGCTTGCGAATTTAGTAAATCCTCTGGCCAATCAATGCCCAGCTTTGCTAAGTTTTATATTGATAAAAAGTACATTATATTTAACCATTTCCGTGCCATGAGAAACCAAGTTATGCTCAGTTTTAGTGCACTTATTCCTCAAATGGTCTTCACCGCTAGCGCTGCCATGCGGATTTTTGAAGCTTGTATACGCTTCTAGTAGCAGCGACACCTGTGGTAGTGTTTTAGCAAAACAAGATGGCAATTATTGGAAGCGGGAACCAAATTCAGGTGGAAATTATGTTTATTTGTAGCGCTGGTTTTAAGAAAAAGCGATAAAAATGATGATGATTAATGACAATCAGGTAAAAATTGATTTACCACAATCAGAAACATTGGTGTCCTGTCAGGCGATTAAATATGAAACTAAAAAAATAAAAATTGGTGGCCTGAATTGGCTTAACAACTCAAAAAACGTCGCCAGGCTTATGTCGATGACTGTCACATGATCGTGGTATGCTCTGTTATTGGCCAACTTACTGCCGACCATTGTGTTAAGAGAGAAAACCAGTGCATACCGGCTGACTTGTCATCGGATGTGTGCCGACTTGTCACTGGATACATGATTTATTTGCATCGACTACCCCAACAGCTGATTCAAAATTTGAATCGGTGTTAATCGGCTGAATAAGGCCGACCGTCGGCCGATGGTTTTAACCCCAACTAGTCGGTTGGTGTGCATGTGTTTTTTTCATATTGATCTGTCTTTGTGACAACATGTATCACAACAACATTGAAACACCTACCTACCCCAAAACACTTCCGGCAGTGAAATAGCTAAACAGAATCCCTCCAACCAACCTAAAATTTGTGAGCAAAAAGAAACATTAATTAGAACTGTCCACTGACCTGGTTGTAGAGTGCAGTGTCATTGCCAGGGAACTCTGGGTAGTCGCACATGTAATTTTTGCAGCAGCTCTCTGGGTATAAGACTGTCTTGTTGGTCTCCTCGTGCTCTCTGTACCACGTTGTGTTCTGCCAGTCCTTGTATGACTCAACGCCGCAGCAGTGAAGCTCGTGCTGCATCCTGTCGACCTCTCCTTCCACCGCATAGTTGTCAGTGTAGTGGTCAATCTGGTATTGCACACCCTCAGTCATTGCATCATCGATTCTGCCGCGGTAGAAGAATGCAAGGCAGGTCGCTAAGACGGTGCCAACGAAGATCATCAGCAGAATGGTTGCAAACTGAAAGGGACATGGACACTGTTAGATAACAACTGGAGAATGGTGGTGAAGTGAAAGGAAATATCGACACAGATAACAGCTGGAGAATGGTGGTAAAGTGAAAATAAAACGTTGATACTGTTAGATAACAGCTGAAGATTGGTGGCAAATTTAAAGGAAATGTTGGCACTGTTAGGTAACAGCTGGAGAATGGTGGTAACATGAAAATACATGTTGACACTGTTAGATAACAGCTGCAAAATGATGGTGACATGAAAATAAATGTTGACACTGTTAGTTAACATTTGGAGAATGGTGGTAACATGAAAATAAATGTTGACATCGTTAGATAACAGCTGGAGAATTGTGGTAAACAGCTGGTGACATACTTTTATTTCAAGTGAAAAACTCATATGCAATGACATACAAATAAATAAGATAAGTTTTAAAAGTGTAAATGTAATGTGTTAAAATATATCAATAAGTTTAAAAATCAAGGAACAAAATATTCAGACATTAAAAAGTAAAAAATAACACCACATCCATGGGTCTGTTTTCAATATTTTTTTACAATTACATATTTATATAAATACATTTCCATTAAATCATGTCCAATAGAATTTTAAAACTAAAAATTGTTTTAGAAGTAAATAAGAGAGTGTGATAGTGTAGTGGTTAGCACATCCGCCTGGCATGCCAGCACTCTGAGTTCAAAACCCAGACTGGGCAGGCATGATATTTGGTATAAAAACCTGGCTCTCAACATTGGGGACTGTGTATCCCTCATGACGTGGAGATCACGTTAAAGTCATTCCTGTCTCAATTTGGGACATAAAAGAATGATTAAGATTAACAAGCACCTTGGCAGTGACCACTGACCACCTTCAGTGCCAGCATAAAAAAGTCGGTTTGGCTATAATGTTCTGAAAAAGGCTGACTAGTTCAATGAGGCCAGATAACATTTTAATCATACTATATACAGACTAGTCAGTTATAATCTAGAACATTGCCAAGCACTGGAAACAACTAGAACAAAACTAGAACAAAGGCATCAAATTAATAAACGGAATAATTAACAAACATATTACTAAGCCCATGACTGATGAAAAGGTAGGTTGTGAGAACTGTTACAAGCTGAGAAATGGGGCGAGAGATGGGGAATTGAGACAGCAGAGATCAGTGACTGCAGGAAAATAAAAATCAAGGACGAGTATCAAGGCTAACCTCACCCTGGACTTCGGAGACAAAGAGGAAAGCCAGAAACATGGTTCAGTAGACCCGCTGCAGCCGACTGCAACTCATCAGACATTCATGTTTGTTTCGCAGAGAACGCCTGTGTAACTCACCATTCCGAGGAGACATTTCTGCTCCTTGAAGGCACCGACACAGCCGACAACACCGAGGAGGAAAAGGAAGATTCCGACGGCAATGAAGATGGCTACAGGTGCGATGATGTACCCAGGCCATGTGACCCTTGGGTAGTTGTTGAAGTCAGTGTACAAGTACACCCCAATCAGGATCAGTACCACAGCACCCACCTGTAAAGTAAAAGTTCCTTATATACAGTATCCAATTCATAGGTGTTGGTCAGAGCATGTTACACAAGATTACTCTCCAGCAGACTTGTTCAATCTAGCATCATCTCGACTTCTGTGGGAGAGATCTAAGACTCTATTTTTGATATTGTACAAATCATACATACAATAAACACATACAATAGGTAGCACAGAGGAAAACATGGAGCATATCATACATGTATCTTAATTTTAAAATAAAATATCCAATTAATTATGGTACCCTCTTCAATTTAATTTCTATTCGTCTGCATGTTTATTAAAAATCAGTACAATATGTAAACCTTGAATATAAATTATAATGAATTCACTTATAACAAATTCTCGCTTATAAAATACATTGGTTCTAATTTGTTTCTTAATGAATTTCTGCACACATATAAATTATTTTCTATAACGAACAATTCTGTCAGTCCCAGTGGCCAAAATCTCTTAAAATATTATCAGATATAACGAATCGATGACGTGAAAGAAACAACATGGAAGTCGGTACCCATTGTTTTATTTTATAATAAGTTGGTTGTCAATTTCAGATATCATTTTTTTGGATATAACGAATAAATTGGCCGGTCCCGAGCAATTTGTTACATTCGCGATTTAGTGTACTTATTGATCAATCTCTTTTCACAATCTCAGTATGGACCAAGTTATGTAATGTTTACGCCTTACATAGATTATTATGCTAAGATTCACAGTACATACATACCTCTATTTAAAACATTTTTGGTCAAATCCTACAATTTGGGGCCAATTTTGTTCCAAGATTAAAAAAAAGAAAGGTACATGTCCTGTCATTTATTCCCAAACTAACCGGTTTCTTACACTGAGGAGGGTGATCAATCACTGTCACTACATGTGACACTGTCAGCAACATATATATATAGGTAGCGGATCGTTGTTCGACCCACACCAAAATGCGGCGCTTTGAATCTCGCGAGATCTAGCTGCTGATCTCTGTGCATACCTTACGAGAATTGAGCATGATCTCTCATGACAATTACGCCACGTGCATCAACATATGTTTTTCATTGGTTATAACTGCTAGCACACTAAACGCTGTTATCAAACTTTTTGTGCAGCGCTGTGTTTTCGTACAGAAACTGTATTTTACTAAAAACTAACTTTTTTGAAGAAAAAAATTTGCATAACATGCATAACATGAGTTACATGACACAAATAAGTTGTAGCAGGCCTCGACATTAACACTGGCCTGATGGCCCGGCGCCTTTTTTGAAGCTGTCGGGCCAGTTCGGGCCACCAGTTATTATATTTTACTGGCCCAACGGGCCACTGGTTTCCGGTTCTTGAACGCCGCCGAGACGAAGCGGCGGTCACGGCACGACTGCATCGGTTATCAGATGCAGTTCGCCAGAATTCTTAGACCTGACTCAGTTATACTATAGGACATTGTAAACATAACGTAGATACTAATTCTCATCAATAATGAGTCCAAACTCCAACAGACGGCGTGCAAAGCGAATAAATATAGTAATAATAGTTACTTCTAACAACATTGTTGGTAAAATTATAAAAAGACTAATAATGTTTTGCACCTCAGTATCATGGTATTTTTGAAAATCCGGGCCAGTAACTTTCAAAGAACAAGAAAGTTTTATTTAGACCCCAATTACAATATGTGTATAATATCAAATTAACGTAACATGAACAGGCATATATATATACAAATGCAGTGTAATTTCAAATGGGGTCTGTGACTCCTATTAAGACAATAACAGTCGCTCTCATAGGAGCCACAATAATAATTTGTTTCAACTCAATTTTACCGAAGAAAGTGCAAATGTAAATGTGCAGGAAAAGAAAAGAAACCGAGATTACTTCATTACATATATGTATGTATTGAAGTATTAAAGGTATGTTAAAATAAACAAATACTAGTTGTCAATAGTACACTTCAATATACTTGATATGTATGTGTATATGCACAAATACAATATCCATATGCTGATTTATATATATACAATACATATCCATACATATCACATGCAATAATACAGTTTTAATGACTTTGATAGCATGTATAGCAGTTTAATATTGTACACATATCTACGTATTTTTCTAATAAATTGTTTTTTGCATAATTACCAAAACTTCTGAAGCTGTGTTCCAATCTTCTCTGTGACTAACTTTGAGGTATTGTTAATGACATGTGGCAAACTGTATCTAAGACATCTTTTGGCAAATTCATGTTTTGTTCTGAATGGGTATAACTCTGTTTTTTTCCTTGTGTTATAATTGTGTACGTAAGCTTTTGTAATTATTTTCCAATTTAATAGGTAAGCAGGGAGGTCATTATGTACATATTTATAATAAAACTTAAGTTCCATGTAATTTTAACATGTCATCAATTTTTAAGATATTCAATTTTTTGTAAAGTGGCTCAGAGTGTGAATTATATTTACTTATAGATAAAATTCTCATAGCTTTCTTTTGTATTTTCAACATTCGACTACCTTGATATCCACACACCATAATACAATAGTTGATATGTGATAAAAATAATGTATTATATAAGATAATTTTAATTTTTAGGGGAAAGACATATTTTAGTCTGTTTAAGATGCCGACTGTTTTGGAACACTTGTTTGATACTTTTTCAATGTGTTTATTCTAATTTAAATTTGTATCTAAAGTAAGTCCTAAAAAATTAAATTCATCTACTCTTTCAATGTTTGTACCATTTATATTGAGCGTAAAGTTATCGACAGCTTTATTTTGCATGTGACAGTAGATTCAAAACCTTAATGTCAAGGCCTGTATAGCGACTTACAATATGGATATCTTTCGCAAATGTTTCTTTAGATTTTTTATGAAAACGACAAGACCATAATATTTGTATTTCTAAAATACGCTGCCAATCAGATACTAGAATCAGAAATGTTAAGCTGTGTGCTGTCTAGTTGTCACTGCACCTAGGTTACTATCCTAGCCCTAGCCCTGGGCCTGAAATCTACAAATTAAACAAGTCCTTTCTCTGTTCGCAAATACATGGGTGAACAAAACGTCTGAAAATCACTGACACGGGTACTTTATTTGTCTATATTACCTGAAAGTAATGTCTAGACTAGACTAGACTGATCTGCTCGTCATCTGGGATACAGGTCAAAAAGGCGACAGATCTAAAACGGCAACAACCAAAACGACGACAACCAAAGAGGCGACAGATCCAAAATTACAACAGACCAAAATGGGGACCGACCAAAACGGCAAATAACCAAAACGGCGACAACCAGAATGACGACAGATCTAAAACGGTGATACACCAAAACAGCGGCAAACGAAAACAGCGACAACCGAAACGGCGACAGATCCAAAACGGCGAAAGACCAAAATGGCGACACACCAAAAAAGGTGACAAGCCAAAACATTTAACAGACATTTTTAGTCCGTCGGGATTTTATTGTCAGTACAGTTGATTATTATTTGGTCAATCCCTTCACCAGGCTTGACAGTGATGTTACATGGAGTGGTATGCTGACGGGGGTACATATCCAGATGGTAATCAAGTGTGGTTTGGTGTACTCAGTTTGTAGATAATTTATAATGGTGCCACACATAGGATATATATTGTATTAATTACTAAATGTTGCATGTGCTACTAAAGCCAGTCTATGCCAAACCAAGATTCTAATCCGATTCTAGAACCCGTATAGCTGAGTAAAAGTGATATAACCCAGGATAATCTGGGTGACTACTGTGGCGACTACTAGTTTGTTATAAATTTAATTATTTTGGTATGGAAATAAACAACCCCCTGAAATGCCGAAGACAGTTGAAGAAAGTAGAAGGCACTTACATTACACCTCTGTAGCGTCACCGAAGAGATCAAATACTTTGCCGAGGTGTCCACATATTTCGCCAAAGTGGTAACGCTACCGAGGCGACCAATGCTATAATTTGCCAAGGTGTCCAAAAACGTTGTCACCGAAGCGGTACCTCTGCCGAGGCGACCAATCTTGTGCCGCCGAGGCGACCAAAACACCACCGACATGTCCAAAATATTTTGCCGACGCGTCCAAGGATTTTGCCGATGCGAGCAAGGATTTCCTTGCCAATGTTGTAATGCTGCCGAGGCGACCAGTTATCGACCAAATAGTAGTCAACTGTACTAACAATAAAGCCGTTTTAGTGTGTCGTCGTTTTGTTGCCATTTTGGTCATTCGTCGTTTTGGATCTGTCGTCGTTTTGACCTGTATCCATCATCTGCCTCCCCCCTCTCCGGAGTCTCAGTTTCACAATTTCAGTTGCATAACACGAACAAAACTATAAAATTTGATTTGATTTAATTCCAATTCAAGTACATAGTATATATATATAATATTGTACAGACATATGCACTTAAATTTATGGATTGCACACGAAAGTGTTTCCACTTTTTTCCAGTGAGGTCCATATTGCAGATGTAGTGCGGCAAGAGGTCATCTTATACAATATACATATACACAGTATCTGGAATTAAAAAAATAGTTCTAACCAACATTTATAAGTTTAAAAAAATACTTAAATGATAATACTGAGATGATAATACTGTTTCAGAATAGGATTCAACAATATTACACCTTCGTAATATAAAGTTACTTCGCTCTTCAGCAAGAGCCCGGTTCTTTAGATACAGTTTCACATGTTTACTTGTTAGACATTTTGATAGAAGCAGGCAGCTTATTCCAGATCTTGACACCATTGACATTGTAGCAAAAATTGCTATTGGTTACAACATGTTTCACAGACACAGGCAAGACAAAGTTCTGTTCAGAATTACGAGTACAGTATCTGTATCTGTATTTTGACTGGCAAAATGTCCTATGGATACATCACGCCAGTGACTGTGTTGAGTGCTTAATCGAGTGAAATTGTTACACAAACATTCAGGTGCAGTACCATTATTATATACATTATACATATTTATATTATGATTCAACATTAGTTGATTTTTTTGTTTGTCATGTTCATATTATCGCATACATTTACTTACCCACAAAATAAGGCTCAAAGTGCACAGGGAAATTTTCGATGTACATCTGCACACACCCATGATGAATATTACCGTAATCGCAGAAATTAACAACTGACGCAGATCGCACGACTTCGAACCCTTTATACTTAAACGTTGAATGAATGCGACTTCTGCGTCACTGTCAAATGACAAGTCATATGGTAAATCAGTCATATGTCATATGACACAGCCTGTTGAATCAACAAAATTGTACAAGCTGTTGTTTAAAGGGTTCAACCAATTCTGAGGATGTTAATGCAAGATTAGCTATATGTAAATATAAAATGCAAATTAATCAAATAAAATAAAATAATAGAAAAGTTTTTGTCTATTAAAACTAGTACTTCGGTTCCGGAAAACGAAACGAACAAAATTATAATGACGCTCATTGTGACTGTTATTAGACGGGATGCAGTTATTTGACATTTTACATTTTAACTACTTCTGTGTGAATTGTATATGTTTTGTTTGATATGTAAATTATATCCAGTCAGAAGGAAGATTGTGCAATTAAGAGATTGGAATGAAGATACACATACATGCATGAAATGAAGGCATGACCAGAGCGTGGAGATTAAAATAATTAAATGCATATTGAACACATCGTGTCTATAATGAGTTTTACTCTAGCGATATGTTTTGTCTTAGGGGAAGGTGGTGTATATTCGCACGCTGGAGCTTGCACATATATATGTGCGTCGATCCGTATATAAAATCATCCTCGCGCACCAGGGTCATTGCTGATTTCACCAATCTCGGTACCAATCGGCCACCTCCCAACCCTAGCTGACTTAATTGCGATGATGACCTAATTAATTAGTGGTTTAAATGTGGTTTCACAACTGCATGCATGTGTTATGCAATAGTTGCCTGTTTGACAACACTAGAGACCAGGAGATTGAGAGGAGATCAGATAGAAGTGTTTAAAATATTGAATGGTTAAGAAAATATTGATAGAAATATGTTTTTTTCAGTTAAGAAAGATAGAAAGACTAGAGGACATGAAGTTACATTAGTAAAGGAGCAGTGTAGACTAGACGTAAGAAAGTTCTCATTTTCAGAAAGGACTGTGAAGGAATAGAACAGATTATCTGATGATTGTGTGGGTGCTAGTAGTGTGAATATGTTTAAAAATAAAATCAACACATACCTCAGAAGGGCTGGATATATGTAGATAAAAGGGTTGGACTCTCGATAAGCCAAAGGGCTTCCTTGTCCACCTGCCATCTAGAGTTAATTCTCTGGATGGCAATCTTGTTAAATCTTGTTAAATCTAGCCTACACATGTCTGAACACGCAATTTTATTTTTATTATTTTTTATTACGAGATCTTATTATAAGGAATTATCCAATAAACCATTTAAATGCAAAATGATTGTGTAGTTTAACATAGGTACTATAAACAAGTCACACCAACAAACACGCACATATTTAAATTAATTGTTTATTATGTGAATACATTAGGTTGTTATAATCAGTAAATTTGATACCACGATTATTTCATGTGTTATCATTTTATGTTGCCTTCGTACGCTTGTTTTGTACACAACGTTATCACATGATATTACTGGATCTTTGATAACATAATTGTTGTGGCATCAATTAACTGTATAAAAGGTCACGGTATTACCTTAATAAATCGGACCAGAATCAGTTTGGCTAAAAAAATACAGTTGCTTATGTATCGAATTCCCACGTTTGCATTTGCTAACGTATTCAGAGGATACTCGTTTGTATTACTGTCTTTTCATCCTATCTGAATTGTGATATTAATCGTATCAATTATGTCCCACTTACCTATGTACACGTATACTTGTCGTACTGCTTAAATACATAATCATGCACATTAGCACAACATGTGTAAATTGAGTGTTTTTCTATAAAAAAAAATGACCTGCATGGATGCTTTTGTGTTGAGGTTATCCAGTTTGCTGAATTCTCAAATATGTGCAAATTAAGATGAAGAAGGCAATAGAACAGACAAAGAAAATTTGTTCTTGTATCAGTTGCTGTTCGATACGCATGTTAATTTAAGGGAACCTTTCCTAGCGTCATATCTAGTAGGCCTATTTATCGCGTAAGTGGCTATTTTTTGTTTACAAAACCGAAAACATACAAAGAGAACGTAGGCTTCGCATTACCTTCACATATTTGGCACTGTTGAGTCTATAAACCATGGCACTGACGAGTTCTTCAATGACTTTTCTAGTCGCTGTTGCCTCGCACGGTGCCTTGTCTTTAATTGTTTAATCACGTACTGTAGTATTTTAGCTCAGTTGTGTGTGTGGCTTGATCTTGTCCACTCGTGCATAATTATAAATTATTCCAAAATACAATTTTTATATGATGGAGATTTACATGTTCTAATTCATAAATGGAAAAACCTGTTCGCGTTGTTAAGTATAATATTATTATTATTGTAGTAAGCAAAGAGGAGTTAGACTTTTATGCTAGGATGGCATCTATGCTATCGCCACTGCCTGTAGGTCCCTCCCCATCGTTACGTCCTTAATCTCGCGCTGGATCCGCTGCAGAATAGTTGCACGTTACTGCGTTTCACAATTATTTTCTTATTTCGGGTTGCCTATACGTACTATACTTACTAGTTTTACAATTAAATGTTATATTGGACACTCGAACGCAGGCATTTTAAGAAGATGCAAAAAAAATGAACATAGTTGTGAACGTAACAAATAATGTAAGTTACTTAGCTGTGTATATATTTAACGATTTGTTTTACAATCTAGAGACAATTGCAGAAAATTAAGTGTGACAAATTAAAGAGCAACATTAGCGCATCATCCTTGAACGTCAATACCTTTCCTGGACTATTATTTCAAGAAACAACTGTGGATATTTGAGTTCAGGTGCCCAAAAATGTTTAGTATGTCCCCCAAATATTAATTCGATCGTGACGCATTTTTATGACCCTGATTCTTTCAGAACCAATTGTGCGATGCCATATTTTTGATAAATCAACCGCATACAATGGCATCGGAAAAAAACTCGATTTCGCAACCCTCTTCGGGCCTGCCAAAACACATTCAGGGTTTCCAAAAACCTCCATTTGCACCCTCTTGAGACTAGTCAAAGCATCCGAGGCTCTAAATTTATACGGGGTGGGGGGCTGATCATATTTCGTCAAATATTACGGAGCTGAGCTCCGGTTCAGACGCCTATATGATATGTAATATATATATATATATATGTGTGTGTGTGTGTGTGTGTGTGTGTGTGTATGTGAAACTTTATATATCCACTCACGTATATATATATGTGTGTGTGTGTGTGTGTGTGTGTGTGTGTGTGTGTGTGTGTGTGTGTGTGTGTGTGTGTGTGTGTGTGTGTGTGTGTGTGTGTGTGTGTGTAATATTATATTGAAGATTGTGTAAACCGATGTATAGTAAATGGAAAGATTCATACTCAGCAAACACATCACGTTTTATATCAATAAAACCTTTTATCAAATAGTTTCATTTATACATTTGATGAAACATTTTTTCTTGGTTTTAAAACAGTTTATAATTAGTGCGTTTGTTGGAAAATTGCCAAGATGAATCTCCCGGATTTCAACATAACAGTTTTATAGGTATAATAACATATCTTGCTAATACAAAAATAGATTATAAAACATTTTACAAGCTAAACCTAAATGTCATTAAATTGTTCTCAGGTCAATAGTATTCACCGTGACGCTACAATTTAATTAGGAAACATGTACTCTCCCAGAAAATACTTTATATCATGTTTATATGCTGGATATAGCTCAACTTATATCACATTATCTTCTACATAATTTTACAGTCACGTGTGAGGCCATGCACGCACGTGCACATATACTTTAAAGTTCATGGTATCATTTCTGTATTCTTTTACAAAAAACGTGTGCATTGATTGCATCTAATTACAATGATAATAATAACGTTTATTGGTGTACATGCCAGAGAGAACTGCACAATCTATCCGTACTAACGTGTGTCCGGTTATATTCCGTATGCGCGAGTTGAATTAATATTTTGCATAGCATGCGCGGGTTTGACCTACGAAGCGCACGGTCTCCTACTCCCATGTTGCCAATAATTTCTGCGGCTCGAGGAAGGTAGTAAGATGCTTTCGGGACGAATTACAGCGGCGCTGTCCAGGCAGCTGCCCAGGGCTTTCACCAAGGTAAATGCTAAATGAGTATAATTTATGATGCATAATAAATTTAATAAAATTATAGTCGTTTTACAGGAAATTTAAACAAATAGTGTGAATTGAGTATGTCATTGAAGTACCGGCGTTGCGGTCGTTGCAAAATGTCCAATAAAGTGGTTGCTGCATGAAAACTAATAATAAAAGTAGGTGATACTCTTTTGGTTTGGGGTATATATATGGTGTTGGTTTATATTTTATTCAAACATATGTCTGGAAATGTATGCAATGCGTTTATCTGACCTTGCTGGCCTCTAAACACTGCTGCCAGGACTTGTATGAATGAACACTGCATTATCGCCCAGCGCCATGTTTTGACATTAGACATTCTGAGGGTTAAACTTTTATTTTAGTGTTGAATGCGTAATTATTCCGTTAATTTGTCACTACTGCTTTGTAATACAAAAGTTATATACCAAGTACTTTTGTGCCCTGTTGCGGAGGATCTATGCAGTACTTTGAACGTGTCTGGCCATGTTATTGACTATTGTAATATTGACCATTTATTTTGCATAAATTGTTTGTTTCATTATGCCACTGGGCACTTGTGTTAAATCCAGACCAACCTCGAATTTGCCATTACAACTTCCGTTTTGCCAAAGTTTGATACTTCAGTGCATTAGTTCCATCATTCAACATCATCTCAGTTCCATCATTCAACATCATCTCAGGCATATATATGTTTAAGAATATTGCGTCTTAACGCACTTTTGAGGCATAAACACCGTTCCGGTTTGCATCAACATATGCTGCTATATCACTCATTTTACTAGTGCGATGCGGCCGCAGCGGCATAGACTAGTGCTAACTGGGTCGCTATTTCGGCTTCAAAAGTGTGCTAAAAGCAATATTTTTTGTAAATAATTATGCTTGGGATGATGGAGATAACCCACACTGAAGTATCAAAGTTAGGCAAAACTCAAGTTATAATCTGGGTTCGCACAGGTCCCCGAAAGTCTTGAATGTTCTTGGATTTTATTTTTTCGTTCGAGTACCCTCGAATGTTCTTGAATTTCACTGGATGTTCTTGAATGTTCTTGAAACAGATTTTCATAAACATTCAAGCACATTAGTGACTAGTTGTCGACGAAGTAATTGTGATAATATTTTGTCGAATCCGTCAGTAATTTTTGTCATAAAAATCGGTGATTACAATTTCTGACAATTTTGCAAAAACAACATGGCGGAAGATAAAATTTAGCGGTAACACGATTCAGTAGATGACGCCACATGAAATAGCCGTATGCATAATCGCTAGATGTCACCATGTAAACGCGTGAACCAATCAGATGCGCTCTTTCTCCATGTGTGTGGTCACTCGCCGGCGTCCATATTGTTTATTTTTAATTGTGTTTCCTTCACGTGTTGTTCAGTTTATGACAGATTGCCAATCGCCATGCCTTGAGTTATGGATGAAGCAGATTCAGAAATGAGTGGTTAGTGGACGATGATTATACAAATTGGGTTGTGAACGATTGCCGTGACATTCAGAAGTTAGTGCGATGCACGGAGCAATATCAAAATAATGTGGACATCGGCCGTCAATCGTCATCACACACACGCAGGCATTGGAAGGAAGGAAGCACCAGAGGAAATGTATTAGTAATTAGATTGACAATATATAAATAATATTTTACTCCCCGAAGGAGGACCTTGTAGGCGGACACTAATAATAATTTAGGCAAGTTAAGTAAAAGAAGGAAACAAATAATAAAGCCTGAAGTAAAGGTATTAAACTCAAAGCATATCATTAAAACCTAAACTAAGGCCAGGGTAAGGCAGAGCCAAAGACAACATTTTGAAAAATAAATTTCACATCTTGGACTTGCGAAGACTGACTTGTGCAGGCAATATCTCAGACTCGCTGATAAATTATGTGCGCACTTTTCTAATGAGAATCCTGGTGGAAACATGACACGCTAAGCTGACATTGTGAAAAGCAATTTAATTAGAGTTTAATAGTCTTCTGTCAGAATCTTCTGATCAAAACTTATAAAAGAAACACCTACACACAATTACTTAAATGACAAATAAGTTTTAGTAAATTCATAATAAAAAGGACTGATACCGTCTTACATCTAGTGGAAGTGTACAAATACATGACATTAGATATTGACATTTTTTTCTTTATAACGGTCCTGAAAATGTTAAAGGGAATAAAAACATATATTTCTTGAATTCATGTTATATTACATCCTGCTATCTATTTCCACGTCCACCAAGCAAAAAAAAGCAAAAAAATTCAATGAATTAGAAATTCCACATTTTATGCTGTACATCCGGACATTTTCGAATATGCATATTTTTGGCGCGCTTTTCGGGATGCCGAGATGTGACATCACTTATGACTCAAACTCGCATCAGGCCGACCCTTTCCATGCATTCAGAGCATGTTTATAAGTATAGTTTTTGGGTCGAAACGAGCGTCAGAATGAGTTATTGTGTAATTTTCCGACGTAATACAAACACTAGTCTTCATAGAGGAACAAGCAGTTATCTTACGGTTCCACATGAATCGAATTTTATTCAAAACAACGTATGCGAATGGGCCTACAAGTCGACTAGGTTTCGCCGAGCTTGGGCTCGTTTTCAGAATAATTATCTCGAATGCAACCAACGGGAGATAATCTACTCCAATAAACATACATAGCAAACATATATTGTATCCAGCTACATAAAGTAACGTGTATAATCTCATAATATCACTAGAATATCGATATATGAAGGAGTTATACAATTTACCATAACAACTTAAATAAGTTAGATACTTTCAGCTGGTCCCGATAGCTCATTGGGTAGGCGCGTTGGTTACTTGTCGTTTATTTTACAATCGGGCGACACCGGTTCAATCCTGACAGCTTGCAAATTATTGATTTTCTTTACACTTTTTTTTTAATGTTTTCACGAAGTAATATAAACCAAATCATTTAGTATATAGTATGATGCACTGTTTGTAAATACTTTTTATTTTTGTAGTAATTATTTATTCGCCACAAAAATGAAAATATGATCATTATATAACGATGTTTCTAAATTTTATTTATTCAAACAAATATAATGTAATTGATATATAATTTATTAATTGTAAATATATTGTACAGTAATATATTGTAATTATATATGTGAAAAAGATTGTGATCTGTCTGGATAAATACAATTTAGAAACGTTAGATATAATGACCATATTTTCATTTTTGTGGCGAATAAATAATTACTACAAAATAAAAATTACAAACAGTGCATCATAGTATACTAAATGATTTTGTTTATATTACTTCGCGAAAACAAAAACAAAAAGTGTAAAGAAAATCAATAGTTTGCATGCTGTCGGGATTGAACCGGCGTCGCCCGATTGTAAAACAGATGCCTAGGAACCAACGCGTTTACCAAGTGAGCTATCAGGGCCGGCAGAAATTCGCTCACTGATTTCAGTTGTTATGATAAATTGTACAACTCCTCCTTCATACATCGATATTGTAGTGATATTATGAGATTTTACACGTTACTTTCTGTAGCTGGATACGATATATGTTTGCTATGTATGTATATTGGTGTACATTATCTCCCGTTGGTTGCATTCGATATCATTATTCTGAAAACGAGCCCAAGCTCGGCGAAACCTAGTCGACTTGTACTACAAGTTGTAGGCTCATTCGCATTCATTGTTTTGAATAAAATTTAATTCATGTGGAACCGTAAGATAACTGCTTGTTCCTCTATGATGACTAGTGTTTGTATTACATCGGATTACTGCATAACAACTCATTCTGACGCTCGTTTCGACCCCAACATTATCCATGTAAACATGCTCTGAATGCGTAGAAAGGGTCGGCCTGCTGCGAGTGTGAGTCGTGTGACGTTAAGATATCACGTGATCGCCTAGCTCATTAAATTTATTTTTCAGCGGGAATCGCAACACAGACGGGTTTTAAATCGAATTTATGCTACAAATGTATTTTTCTGTATTTTTTTAATGTTCTCGAATGTTACATGCAATATTAAACTTTCTGTACACATGGAAAACGGATTTTAGCTAATGCCTTGTTTTTATTTCCTTTAACCCATTTCATTCTGACAGCTAGTTAGCTGGCCACATTGCTCAGATCTGGACAAAATTACCAATTTACAGTTGTGATAAATTATTTCAACGGGTGGGTCACATACTAATTTTTTGCCAGGTTTTGGTTGAAGAAAAGTGTATAAACCCTTACATTTCTGGAATCAGAAGAGAATTGCCTACTGATGGTGTTAAAATTGTTTGTATAGAGTGAGCATAGAAGAAGTTATCTCAAGGTGAAGAAGAAGACTGAAAAGCAATAATAATAAAAACAGATTGTACATCGACTTTGGACTTGTTTTACCTGTATACAACCACTCAGGATGGTCATACATCCAATGAGAGAAATCTGCCAAATTCATTTCTTCAAACAGTGGTAAAAATTTCATGTAAATATCTTGTTTCAGTCGGAAGTTACACATTTCTGAATGAATGTTGTCGTGTATATGAAAAGATATCTTTCCTGACAGGGATTCACCAACGCTTCAATTATAATATTTTTTCAGGCAACTGTTGAAGAAAAGTGTATAAATCCATACATTTCTGGAATCAGAAGAGAATTGCCTACATGATGGTGTTGAAACTGTTTCTGTAGAGTGAACATGGAGGAAGTTATCTCACGGAGAAGAAGAATGAAAGAAATAAAATAAAAACAAAATGTGTACACAGACTTGGGGCTAGTTTTACCTATATATAGCCACTTAGACATATCATATATCCAGTGAGAGAAACCTCCCAAATTAATTTCTTCAAACAGTGGTAAAAATTTGATGTAAATGTCATATGTCAGTCCAAAGTTATAGTTTTTAGAATGGAAGTCGTCACGTACACAAAATTAGTAATTTCCTTACAGTAATTCACCATTGCCATTGCCTTGGCATTGCAGTTTCCAATGAAAACGAATTACAACACAAGATATAATGTGCATAATAAAATTTAATGAAACAATAACCCTTCACCGAACTAAGGTAATAATGTCCATGACACTGTTCATGACATCGGCGATGTCACAGTTCATATTGTTCACGTCACTGACTGCCAAGTGCCAACTCACAAGTTGAACAGGCTGTGGAAGTGCGTACAGACACACTCCAAGCTGTTGGCACTGGACACAACAGATTTGTCTGCGTCGTTTTCAGTCGAAATACTGCTCGTACTACTGCCGATTTCACTGTCTTCCACGTCGATATCGCTTCCATCACTAACTGCACCATCATCCGCCATTTTTAAATGCCAAAAATCTCCAAAATCTCGAACTTCACTCCAAACTTGCAGATAAACACGCGGTTGAAAATTTGCAAATGGCTTCCAAACCGGTAGTGTGGTCATACTGCATCATGGGAAAAATGGTAAAAGCTTGCTACGATGCACACAGTTTCTATAAATACCCGATAAGGCCGTCACGTGCGTTGACTAAACCTGCAGGCGTATCCCGAATGAAAAGGTTAACTACGCCCGTAGGCGTATCCCGAATGAAATGGGTTAATGAAAAGTCCTACTTTTTACCCCAAAAATGTTCTTGAATGTGACTTTGCTCATTCTGTATGAACCCTGGTTATAATACTAAAATCAAGGTGGGTCAGGGTTCGACACAAGTGCCTGCTGCTGCAGTATTGAAAAGTTTCAGATGGTGTTAAATTATTGTGATTGATATATATGCAATGGACTAATTTTCATCCACCACAAGTGAACAGGTTTTTGCTAGTTTTTTCAACTTTTATTGTCGCTTCAAGAATAGCCCTTGTCTGACTTCTGAGATATGGTCATAGTTGATATGGCTGTTGTGTTCTAGGTCCCGCGCAATGCTCTCGCTGCTGGATTTGTGGCGAACCGAAAGTTCTCGGCAACCCCAAAGTCACATGCTGCTAAAGCTGGTAAGTATGGTGGCAGCCAGTGGTAATGCTGCACACTTGACATGAAAAGGCACAGCAAATGTAGCAAGCTAAATTGATTTAACTACATGTCAGAGCTGCCAACTTGTGTTGAGAAATATGCGTGAGGTATAGTTTCCTGACTTAACACTAGGTGGCACTACTTGCGGATTCTATGGACACTGCTATCCGCCCATGCATATGACTAAATATATCAACATGTGCATGAAAATAAGGCTGTTTGCATTAATGTTTTTGAAATGGCAATTGTGTGAGATTTACAGGTTAATGCGTAAGAGTATTAGAAGGGCACTAAATGTGTGAGTCACACTCCAAATGCATGAGACTTGGTAGCTGTAACATGTTGGTCATATCAGTGTTTGTGATGTCATATAAGTTGTTTGTGATGTCATGTAATTCAGGGCCATGTTCTGTCAAACTAATGTGTAATTAAATTGACAGTGGGGTGGGAGCATGTCCAGTTTTCTAGGCAACCATTTTTCCGAATGCATCCAAGACTTGTTTGTGAAGGAGGGTGGCATTCCAAATTTTTTTAACCACTTCTGGCATTGCAAAAAAAGGCACCAACGTGTCTAATCATATTTGATTTGTATTTTACTTTCACATTGTTAAACAGACATCAGCAGTTAATTTGGCTTCAGAATAATTTGGGACTACAAAAAATGCTGTTATGTGTGTATACACAACTCCTAAAATGTTGGTGGGAGGAGCTAGTTGGTTCATAGATAAAAAAAAAAGTTGACAAGGCTGCACAGGCAAGTCTTGTGACATGTGTGTTTTGTGCAGCGGCGTCCGAGGTATCGTCCATCCTTGAGGAGCGTATTATGGGACACTCGCCCGAGGCAATCCTAGAAGAGACGGGCCAAGTGCTGTCCATTGGTGACGGTATTGCTCGTGTATACGGCCTGAACAACATCCAGGCCGAGGAGATGGTAGAGTTCTCCAGTGGTCTCAAGGTAAATTAGAAGGACATATTCGAAGTTTCTGCAGTAGCTGCTGGCTTTGCTGTGCTTGGTTTCATCAAATATATTCACGGATAGAAAAAGAGTAACATGAAATGATACATTGAATAATACATTGTGAATTGTGAGATATTATCAATTTGTGATGTTGGCAGACTGCTCGATCGTAGAAGGCAGGCTGAAAGAAGGATCAGTTAGGAGGTTATAAGATATTGAAGGGTTATGAAAATATTGATAACAATATTTTGTAAATTAGTCTCATACAATGTGTTCATTCTTACAGCAGACAAAATAAATGGAGCAATTTGTCTGATGATCTGTTCTGGGTCATATGTTTACTGTTGTCTTTCTTCAACACTAATCTGTTTTATAATACAAATGCCTGTGTAGGTGCTGTTGTAACTAAAATAAAAACAAAGATTATTTTGATTGTTGTCACTTGCAGGGCATGGCGCTGAACTTGGAGGCAGACAATGTTGGTATTGTGGTGTTTGGTAACGACAAACTGATCAAGGAGGGAGACATTGTGAAGCGAACGGGTGCCATCGTCGACGTGCCAGTCGGTAAGGAACTCCTGGGACGTGTCGTAGATGCTCTTGGAAACGTCATTGACGGCAAGGTGGGCTATGGCATAGCTGGGTGAAGTAGTATTGTTGAGTTGATAAAATTTGTGACATATGAACAAGATATCTTTACATTGTAACAAATGCATCCCCATTTTGAGTACTCATATATAATATGTAAATTACTAAAGACTGACATTTTGTTAGAAATGAAGCAATGTTGCATGTTTGCCAGGTATTCCCACCAGTTGGGTACATATCTTGATGTTGTATTTAACATATCTTAACATTCTAGTGAACATGCCAATGATGATGACAATGACCGATTTAAATGAGTGTTTCACTGAAATTGAATTTACAAGTCTGAGGCAAGTTCGTGTTTATCTACTCAGCATGGTGAATATGTGTCACCTAGAGCTGATAGTTGTGCAGAAATTCTGTCAAAGTCAGAGGTGTATGTTTTTTTCCCAAAGTCCTGCATTTTCATGAGGAATATGTAAAAATCTACTTTTACCTAAAAGAACCCAACAAATTATGATGTGTACCAAATTTATTCAGTGGGCTTGCATTTCAGTGAATCGTCTGCTTTGCAGTTATGTCTGGAGTATGTCGCTGGACAAGCGAGTGTTGACTTGTTCTGTGTGTTTACAGGGTGCTCTGACTGGAAAGAGCAGGGCACGTGTCGGCGTCAAGGCCCCAGGCATCATCCCCCGTATCTCTGTGAAGGAGCCCATGCAGACAGGTATCAAGGCTGTCGACAGTCTCGTGCCAATCGGCCGTGGTCAGCGAGAGTTGATCATTGGCGACAGACAGACTGGGTTAGTGACGTAATTATAGACTTTGAATTTGGCAAGATTGGGGGAAGACTGGTTGGCACTGGCTTTTACAGATTTTGGGCGACACCTTTATAATTTGGCCATGAACCATCATTTAATTTTTAAGGTAACTAGAATTAAAAATGTGTCATGCTTTTTTCCGGGGCTTGGCGGTGTGGTCGACACGAAATTTGAGGAGCATTCAGACCCTTTCCAATTTGTTGTAATACAAACGTCGTTAGTTAAATTGTGACAACGGATGACTTGCTGCTTGGGTACTCTACTCCTAGTTGCAGTGTTATAGTTCTAACACTATTTGCCGCATGTCTGGAAGTTATGGTGAACATGCTGATGATGACAACACTGACCGATTTAAATGAGTGTTTCACTGAAATTGAATTTACAAGCCTGAGGCATGTTCACTGCAGCCTTGAGAATTTGAACCATTAGCAATGCATGGCGCATGTAGACTTAGAGATGACAGTCTTAAATGTGTACATTTAGCTGCATGGTTTTGACTTGTGTTCAACTTGCAGCAAAACCGCTATTGCGATCGACACAATCATCAACCAGAGGCGTTTCAACGAGGGTCAGGATGAGAAGGCGAAGCTATACTGTATCTACGTCGCCATCGGTCAGAAGCGGTCAACTGTCGCCCAGATGGTGAAGCGACTAACAGATGCTGATGCCATGAAGTACACGATCATTGTCAGTGCGACTGCGTCCGACGCTGCTCCCCTGCAGTACCTGGCTCCCTACTCTGGCTGCGCCATGGGCGAGTACTTCCGTGACAACGGAATGCATGCCCTCATCATCTACGACGATTTGTCGAAGCAGGTATGACAGGTCGTTTATTATAAACAGTAAACGAGGCTGACATTTTGTAATAACGACAGATTCTTACATTTGTTATAAGATGGTTTGTTTAAAAAAGGGTAACGTTTGCTAATCTTTGTTTATGATGTCACATAAAGTAAGGTTTTATTGTATATAGGTACTTTACTGGTTGTTGTTATTACAGACATGCTGATGATGACTAAACGGAGCTTATAAGGAGAGCATCAATGAAGCTTAATGATAGGGCTGAAGCATGTTGTCAACATTCACCTCTTATCCAATCTGTATCCAAAATAATTTAGTTCTGGTGCATCACAGTAAGCCAGATGACATGGCAAATAAATGAGAACTTGTTAAATTGTAATGTTAGTATGTTTTCAAAACGTATTCCACATTGTCAAAGTTTCCATTTAATTTAAATAGTGTAAGTTATATTTCTTAATTTGCTTAAATTCCAAAATGTTAGCATTTAGTTGGTGTGAACATGCTGGTGATGACAAAAACTGAGCTTACAGGGAGAGTTTCGATGAAGTTCAATGATAGGGCTGAAGCATCTTCAGCATAAACAGAATATGATTTCAGTAATAAAAGTATGGGTTAACATTAAAACAACGTCACATCTACTTTAATTATTCACACTGATTTATATTTAGAACTGATTGTTAGTGGGTTTAATTAGTGGACAGAGACAGCTCTGAATATTGTCAAAATTATAATTATTGTTCAAGTTATCATTTGGTTGGTGTGAACATGCTGATGATGACAAAAACTGAGCTTACAGGGAGAGTTTCGATGAAGTTCAATGATAGGGCTGAAGCATGTTCAGCAAAAACAGAATACGATTTCAGTAATAAAAGTATGGATTAACATTAAAACAACGTCACGTCTACTTTAATTATTCACGCTGATTTATATTTAGAACTGATTGTTAGTGCGTTTAATTAGTGGACAGAGACAGCTCTGAATATTATCAAAATTATAATTATTGTTCAAGTTATCATTTGGTTGGTGTGAACATGCTGATGATGACAAAAACTGAGCTTACAGGGAGAGTTTCGATGAAGTTCAATGATAGGGCTGAAGCATGTTCAGCATAAACAGAATATGATTTCAGTAATAAAAGTATGGATTAACATTAAAACAACGTCACATCTACTTTAATTATTCACACTGATTTACATTTAGAACTGATTGTTAGTGGGTTTAATTAGTGGACAGAGACAGCTCTGAATATTGTCAAAATTATTGTTCAAGTTATCACTTGGTTGGTGTGAACATGCTGATGATGACAAAAACTGAGCTTACAGGGAGAGTTTCGATGAAGTTCAATGATAGGGCTGAAGCATGTTCAGGAAAAACAGAATATGATTTCAGTAATAAAAATATGGATTAATATTAAAACAACGTCACGTCTACTTTAATTATTCACGCTGGTTTATATTTAGAACTGATTCTTGATGGGTTTAATTAGTGGACAGAGACAGCTCTGAATATTGTTAAAATTATTGTTCATGTTATCATTTGGTTGGTGTTCCTTTATTTTCATTGCCATTCCTATACTTCTTGTTTAAAAAAAGTGTATATTTTTGTGTGTAATATATCTGCACGTCAGTGGCAGTCTATGGATGGGGATCTGATTGTTGTACTGTACCATAATAAGATCTTCCAATTTCATGATGTGTGGGAAATCGGCATTTATTAACTCGAGTCATTAGACGATAACGCCAGTACATTGCGCAATTAGTCTGCTAATTTACCTCTGCATTCTTACATTGCTATAAAGGCTAGTAGTCGGTTTCAACGTCTCACCAACCATGGCAACCAATCACATGACCTTCCATTTCAGGCCGTGGCTTACCGCCAGATGTCCCTGCTGCTGCGTCGTCCGCCTGGTCGCGAGGCCTATCCCGGTGACGTCTTCTACCTTCACTCACGTCTGCTCGAGCGAGCTGCGAAGATGAACGACAACTTTGGTGGTGGCTCCCTCACTGCCTTGCCCATCATCGAGACCCAGGCCGGCGACGTGTCCGCCTACATCCCCACCAACGTCATCTCCATCACCGATGGACAGATCTTCCTCGAGACCGAGCTCTTCTACAAGGGTATCCGTCCCGCCATCAATGTCGGTCTATCCGTCAGCAGGGTCGGCTCGGCTGCCCAGATCCGCGCCATGAAGCAGGTGAGTGTCGTGTTTCTCCTGTTATATGGGCGGAAGTTGTTGCGGTGCAGATCTAGATGTTGTGGACATGCTGATGATGATGACAATGACCGATTTAAATGAGTGTTGCTGAAATTGAATTTACAATCCTGAGGCATGTTCACTGTAACTTTGAAAATAGCTAATTTTGCTTTTGAAACGTGTTTTTATTCACGTATTGAGCATTGTGAATGAATGTGATGTAGCACTGGTAGCATGTCTGATGAAATTCTTTTTGCTGTAAATTTTAAAAATATTCACTTTTGAACTTCAAAATAATCATGTTTATATAAATGTTGTGTCTGAATTATTTGTTGTAACATCCGAAAAACGTATCGATGGCATTGGATGATACACATTTTAGCTCCTGTTTCCGTGCTCCTCGAGTTGCCATCTTTGACATGTCACACATCGTTGGATTCCGTGTGACCTCCAGTGTTCATTCATAAAATTGTATGTGGTAATCTTTAGAGGCCATTTTCTCTGAACATTTTTTAGACTAAAAGTCACCCTACCTGGGTCCACGATAGGCCAATCTTCCTGAAGTTTTGCAGAATCAAGCAGTGGATACATATCTTGAAATAGACGAGGAATTTCTTGTTCTTCTACATTTTTTTCTAAATGAATATGTTTGGCAGAATATCCATTTTTCTTGTAAAATTAGCATTGGTATTTGTGTCAAAATCTGACCGAATAAATCAAATATCAACACTTGATATATCATGGAAACCCTGGAGGATTTGTATAATTTTGTACTTCATTTTGACATCTAAATCATAGCCTGTTTGGAATCTACTTTTGAAATGGTAATACAAGATTTTAAAGAAAAAAAGTGCCCTAGATGGAGTCTTTAAAACAATGAAAGGTTGATAAAGTTATTTTTTGAAGAAACTTCTTTCTCATTTGAAGACTAGACAAACTGGATGGTTCAAAGTAACTCTAGCGAATGAGTAGCGTCTACGTAAATATCAGAAAATATTCATTCTCCTAGAAGATGATAAGTAAATGGAATAAATAATGAATGTTTATAATAAAACTGCAAATATCTTAGAATCACAGGTAAATAATGAAATAATAAATGTTAAAACATGATTAGCCACTTGTAGTCTGTATATTTCTGCTTTGTGTGTAATCTTGTTGACACGTATACCGGTGCTTGTAGGTGGCTGGTTCGATGAAGCTGGAGTTGGCCCAGTACCGAGAGGTGGCTGCCTTCGCCCAGTTCGGCTCTGACTTGGACGCTGCCACCCAGCAGCTGTTGAACCGCGGCGTGCGACTCACGGAGCTGCTCAAGCAGGGACAGTATGGTGAGTGGTAGTATGGGCATTTGTTTTAGTTTTTTATTATTCATTATCTGGTCAAACTGATCGATCATCAGTTACATCATTGCTTTGTGACAGGAGTTTTAACGGCAGGTAGCAATGTTGGTGTGACTGTTGATGTAAACATACATTTTTGCACTCATCTGTTTTATTAATATCAATCACCCTAGGAAAATGGTTGATGAGCCCAGCGATGTTTATACCTTTAATGCATTGCATGAAGCTTTAATAATGCACTACCACAAATTGCCTGAAGCACATTGAAATTCGACTCATCCATGATTCGGTTTAAACATGTGTCTTGGCAGTTTATTTGTGCGAACAAAATCAACATATGTAGATCAATGAAAATATAAAGCTGTACTGAAAGTTTCCGGCGCTTGAGTTTTGATGACGGTTATCATCACTTTTGAGTTTTGATGAAAGGTCATTTGATTTGATTCCCACACTTGTCAGTCACGGTGGTCACTTTTGGCTGCTAGTAGAATTGAAAACAGTTTTCAATTCTGCAACATTGTCATAACCACAAATTCACGATAAGTTTTGGTTCAGTTGCAGCGTTTTCCATAGTTGAGGATATAACCGATGTTGTCGTCCACTAATGTCCACTGTTTGTTGCAGTGCCAATGGCTGTTGAGGACCAGGTGGCTATCATCTACGCCGGCGTCCGCGGTCATCTCGACACGATGGACCCGATGCTCATCACCAAGTTCGAGGAGGAGTTCATTGGTCACGTCCGCAGCTCCCACCAGGACGTTCTCGACACGATCCGTAAAGAGACGAAGATCAGCGACGACACTGAGGCGAAACTGAAGAAGATCGTAGTCGACTTCCTCGCCGGATTCAACTCTTCAAAACTCACAACTGACTAGACTGATAATTGTTATTGGGATTGGTGGTGAACTGTTGATCACCACTGCCAAAGAGGGGCGAGTGTACATCGAGGCGTTACGTGATGACACACAAGTTAATATTGCGTGCGACAGCGGTGACTTGCTCTGTCGCTACCCCGGGATAGTTTTCATAGTTAAGTACATGCACCTATGGGCACTTATCATGAAGCATTGTACATAATCGAGTATTGGCTCGAACTGATTCCATGGCCAATCAAGAGGCACGTGTAGCATGCTCTGGCCTTACTGGACCGATGCTCTGTGGTTGGAAATAAAGGAAGATTTAAATTGATACTTGCTTGTGGAGTCAGTTTTTAGTCCTTTGGCCGAAGGTCCAAGGGACTATTGCCATCACTCTGCGTCCGCCGTTAGCTGCCGTATCTCGGAAACCGTTCAGCAACTTTTTCTCTAAATTTGCATAGACATCTTGGGGCACTGCCACTATGCACGAGAAATCTGTATTTGATTGAATCATTTTTAGGGCCTCCAAGGACCCCAAAACTGGTAAAAATGTAACATTTGGCCTATTTTTTCAAAAACTTTTCAACTTTTTTTATAATTTTGCATAGATGTATTTTAAGGTGCCGTCTACCTTTTGCTCTCAGATAATCGTCCTCTTAGTTTTACACATGAAGACATAATCTGGCATAACTTGATAAGTCTGTAGCAGCACATTTGTACTTCCAGTGTATCATTGCAACATAACATACATATTACATACTGTGTGCCACATTTGAATGTTGTGCATGTAATATTTCCATGCAATCCATTTGCATATATAATGTAAAACTTCCAACAGCCGTTTTCTTCATTTTCACTTTTTGATCCCTACCATGTTCAATGCTCCATAACTTTTCAAATTTTTGTAGCAGTCATATTTTTTGAAACCGTGTAAAGCACCCTACCAAACCTTTACAAGGATGTAAGAAAACAATGTTACAATTTTTCCGACTTATCACTCATTTGGTCAGCCGGGGTCACATATAGACGTATTAGTCCAAAGGACTTCAGGGCCACTTGGCCCATTTTTTGACAATACTATTTCCATAGGGGATAATTTAGTAATAGTTACAATTATGGACCAATCTATGCGAAATTTATTTACACAGCCATAAATGCTTGCATGATGTGATAACTACTTATGGATCAATTCTGGATTTGGCATAATTTTTAATTAAGGTGTATGATTTTGTAGAGCAATTGGTGATAAAATGTGCACACAGACCAATTAAAAAGTTATTGAAAGGGGGAAAAAATTGTAGACGGTATTGTTCCACCTCCCTACTTCGATCTTTGGGATACATTCCGACATACCTTGAATGATTCCATCTACCACCCTGTCAGAATGGTGAAGCTGCAAATTAGGACGTGGGCCATTGCAAATTTTCTTTGTATTTTAGAACTACCCTGCTCTGTATGAATCTACATTTTGAGACGGCCCATTTTTAGATACCAGGTGACTTTTCAGGTTGGTTCTAACAATGATTAGCAACTCATAATTTTCTCAATCTTCCAAGCAAAATATTGTCCATTGTACCAGGCAAAAAGTAGGTACACCCCGATAGGACTGCCAGAAATGGCTGGTGGATCTCAGGTGGTTATTTAAATTTATTTATTATCTATATACAGCTGTTTTAATGTTAACAAAAGAATGTGGTGCATCCGCCTATTTCAATGTTTATTCTTTGAACCATTGGTCCACCTGTGACAAATCAACTAAAATTACAACTAGCAGAACCATTGATATATATAGAGTTTGGCCATCGAGGTTCCGATTTCTGATTGGTCGCCATTTTCGGTCCAACGCGTCCTCGGGGAGAACAGGATGCAATGCCGTGTTCTGCTTGGGGATGCTCTAATCGTAGCGAAACTGGTATACGGTTATTCGGGTTTCCTTTCGATAAAAGCAGGAGGAAGGTATGGGAAGCGAAATTGAAACGGGAAGGTTGGAGACCAAAGCCAGGGGGCTCAAAACTGTGCGAGGTAGGTGGCGATATTCAAGGTTAATCATGCAATGCCAATAGTAGTGGTTTGCAATTTTGCCGTACGCAATAGGAAAAGCTCGTTTAAAGAAAAAGCGGTGGCAAACGTTTCCATGCGATATTCATATTCTAGATCTCTACCGTGCATTTAATGAAATTTGTGCAAACAATTTGTACTTTTAAACTACTTTGAAATTGAGTGAAGTACCTACAATTTTACAACGACAAAACTGCGTTACCACGAAAAAACACTAGCGCCATTAGTTGCGTTATATATATATAGTATACGATAATAATTTTGGTAGGTACGCAACACTGTTTTTTCTTTATGCCACTTATGATTAAAATTGTCCATGTTGTATTATTAAGCAGTTATGACTTATGCTATAGCCCCTGTGCCCTGTTTTTTACTAACCTGATTATGGATAGATGAGTTTGGTAAAAAAGTAAGTTGTTTTTCGGCTTTGCCATTTGATTCAATGCAACAATGGCAAATACAGGAGGCTAGCGCAAGATCCAGGAATATATATTTTTTTAATGCTGCGACTTTGAGCTTGTTTAACTACCTGTCTAAGGCTAAGCATGCCAGTCATACTCATAATATCACTCATGCTGTTAATGTTGGTGTTTACCAGTTCCTTTTAACTATTCAGCATTTATTTAAGGTTTACTGTAATCTAGTCAGTCAATCTGTATGTATGTGTTGATAGACATGAAACAGAGATATGGTTAAAATGCCCTGATCCCATAATGGTATTATTATAATTATGGCTTGAATGGGTTATGTCTATGCTTTTGCAGGTTGTGGCTATTTTTGCTATGGTTATATAAATATGCAATTTTAGCAAAATTTGGAAGAAATTATTCCATAGGAGATACACTTGCAGATTAATTAACTATTATGTAATTGGTTGATCAATTTAAGTGATTTACTAAAAGTAGATGAGTTGTTTTGAATGAGATATTTATGATGATTGACCACCACTGCAAGTAATTGCTATACATCATATTACATGGTTAGAAAACATCTTTTTGCCAAAGTCCAAATGCAATAAACGTGTAAACATCAACATACTTTCCTGGCATGATTATTACAAATAATCTTTATTTAATTTCAGGCTCTTTTTGAACAGGACCAATTTGAAACACTTCGAGTTGATGGAAAATGCAAAATGAAGCCAAACGCAGTGCCAACAATCTTCAGTCATCAACCAGCACCAAAGAGGCACAAACCCCCTAGATATCATCCTGCTGCTGCTGCTGCCACCAAATCTCCCTGTCTGTCTTCTTCAGATCATCCATATTGTGCAGGTCCTCAGACAACTCCGTCAAAGGTGGATGACAAAAGTGAAAGTAAGTGGTTGCTGAGAATACATTGTCAGTTGTGCTAATAAGTCCTGCTCATGCTTGTCACACAAAAAGTTACAAAAGGGCATTGTAAAAAATCAAATTCTCCATTATGATACGTTATGAAATCGTAAGTTTAAGTAGTAATCCAATGTGTATTTTTGCACCACTAAAACATTTGCCATTCATGTTAGACACACACATGCACACACACATACACAAAACCTCAATTTCTTCTGAGCTACCAAATAATTTCCATTATTCTTAGAGATATGACCCTGAAATATAGCACAACAACAAAGATTACAGCATTTTGTTCCTACTATGCATATTCAAAAGCCATTTCTCAAACATTACTTGGAATACAGACTGCTGATTCATTCATATGAATGGTTGTGGGATATATTAATTTGGTAACAATTCTTTGGTGTGATGTAGAATCAAGTCTATTCAGATCATGTTTCAATAAGTACCTTGTTCAGAGATAATTAACAATCACTACTGGTATTGCATAACATTTTATGATATTGTAGGTGACACAAGTAGCACTACTAATCACAGTCCAAAACCTACTAGCAGCAAGACATGCCCTGATGACATATCGCCACCATCTGAAAGAAGCCATGAGCTGAAAGAAGCACAAAGGAAACTGCGCGCCATGCAGATAAGGGTGACATTGTTGCAAAAACAAATGAAGCGTGTGAAACGCGAGAAAAGGGAACTGATTAAGAATCACGCAAACTGCATGGTTTTCTTACGCAAATTATTTACTGATGACCAGCTACATGCACTAGGTAGAAAATGCATGCGCGGTAGCAAATGGAGTGCTAATACTGTAAAGAAAGCCTTGCAGTTGCGTTTTGCATGTGGGTCAACTGGATATGAACAGTTGTTAGAGCAACAGTTTCCACTGCCATCATTGCGCATGCTACGGAGAAAAATGCAGGGTGTTGTGTTTGAACCCGGTGTTCTAGATGAGGTGTTTAGTTTATTACAGTTGAAAGTACTATCGAAATCGAAAGAATGCGAGTGTTGTTTGACCTTAGATGAAATGGCAATTACCTCCAGTGTCGAATTTGACCAAAGTAGTGGTAAATTACTAGGTGACATTACCTTGCCAGGCCATACCGGCAATGCTACTCATGGTCTCGTTTTTATGCTAGGTGGTGTAACAACTCGGTGGAAACAAATTGTTGGCTATCATTATACTGGGAACTCTATCAATGGGACTGCTCTTAAAGATATGGCCATAGATATAATCAAGCATGCAGCAACTATAGGATTACATGTAGTTGCTGTGACTAGTGACATGGGTTCTGCAAACAGAAGCATGTGGAAGAGTGTTGGTGTTATATGCGGTAAACCTAGTCGCACAGTTAATAAGGTACAACATCCATGTGATCCATCCAGGGAGTTGTTCTTTATTGCTGATGTCCCGCATGTCATCAACAACTTGAAAGTAGCCCTTGTCAGTGGTCAGACTATCACTCTTCCTGACTATGTTGTTGAAAACAACAACTTGTGCAGCTCAGAGGTGAGCATTGCTCCAGTTAAGACTTTAGCACAAAGTCAGGAAGATCAGCAGCTGAAGATTGCCCCAAAACTAACAAGTGCTGCTCTCAACCCTTCCCACTTTGATAAAATGATAGTGTCGCACGCCCTTAATATATTTAGTAAATCGGTGTTAGCAGGAATTCATTTTCTAGTAGAATCGAACCATGCAGGTACAAAGTCAGCTGACCTTGTAACTGCCTGGTTCACCGAACTGGTCAATAAATGGTTCGACCTTATGTGCAGTCGACACCCTACAATGGCTCTAAGCAAAATTAATCCTTTAGAGCATGCCAGTGCAATATCATTTCTCAAATCTGTCATCCAAGTTTTTACTGGAATACAAATTGGTAATAAGTGGAAACCTGTTCAAACAGGTGTTATTCTATCAACGCAGTCTATCATAGACATTCAGAATGAGTTACATGACAAGGGCCACAGTTATCTGTTAACAGCTAGATTTACCCAGGATTGTCTAGAAAATCTGTTCAGCTATGTACACCTGAAAAACCCTGTTCCCTCTCCAGTCGAATTCAAATACGCATTGAAAATATTGACTGTTGCCCAGTTCCTGAAAACATCTACTACTGGAAATTATGAGAATGAGAGTTTGTGGCAGACTTTCTTGATCAGCAGCAGGTCTCACCTAAGCTAGCAGAGTCAGACTTACAGTTACACCCAATGATCTTTTCTTAAGCGAAATATGTGAATTAACTTGGTAGTGCAGAAGTGAACAGCTTGTACTACCTAGCTGGATACTGTGTATCAAAAATCCAGAAGCATGACAGAGTTTGTGACAATTGCATCTCAAGTGTTGTTAGTTCCACTGTTACATATCTTGATGCTGCCAAACTAACTCAGTTTAAAGAGTATAAGGATGGTAGCCTTACCCATCCAACAAAACAAGCATTTCAGGTCTTGTTGGCATGTGAAATGGTGTTTCGTCAACAGGATGAAAAACTTCTTATGTCGCAAAGAAATGTAAAGGCATTCTTGGTGAATGTTTTTGAATTAGCAACTACGGAAGTCCAACTCCCACTTTGTCATACTATCAAACATAAGCTGATTGGGCGATATACTGTTGTTCAGCTGCATATATTTTCCAAGATGTTACGACTTGCAAGGAAGAATGCAAATTCAGTGCATAAATCCGGTAGTGAACTTGGCAGTAAGAGTATGGCAATGAGACAGATGGTGAAACATATTAAATAGAAATGTGACACGTTGCATTTATTTGCACTGTAAAGTTCATTTGTAGCTGTAGTTGTTGTAGTGATAGTTGTTGGCACTAAGCTAAATGCCAACATTTCACCTTGTTAAATGTGTTAACTTTGTAAGTCAGTTAGATGTGAAGTTATGCAAGGTTGAATTGACTGATAGGTCACGTGTAATGCAGTCAAGTTTCTGGAACCTTCAGGGTACTAAATTACCCGTGGTACGCATTGTATTTTCCAAGACGTTATAACAAGAAAGAAAGCAAATTCACTGTATAAATCTGGTAGTGAACTGGGCAGTAAGGGTATGGCAATGGGACATATGGCAAAGCATTAAATAGAAATGTGACATGTTGCACCAGTTTGCACTGTAAGATTCATTTTGTCATTATGGCATTGTGGGCATCATACTAAATGCCAACATGTTACCTTGTCAAAAGTGTTACTTTGTAAGTCAATTACATATGAAGTTGTGAATGGTTGAATTGACTGAGAGGTTTAACATTGCAATCAAGTCTGAAATATTGAGGGTACTATATTACCTGTTGTACGCATTGTATTCTCAAAGATGTTAAGAATTGCAAAAATGCCAATACACTGCATAAATCTGGTAATGAATGTGACAGTAAGATTCGTGTTGGCATTATGAAGTTCAGACACACTGCTAAATGCCAACAGTTCACCTTGTTAAAAGTGTTACTTTGTAAGTCAGTTACATGTGAAGATGTGTATGTGCAGCTTTGAGAATAAAGGTATTAACTTTTGCCAATATGTGTTAAATATGTACATACTACAGTGCATTTTGGATATGTTGAACTTCCAGGGACCCGTGGCAATACTTCTAGTTATCAGAAACTCCACTAATCAAGATCTGTTTTATGGCCTTATATGACTGGGACTGAAGAGAAAGATCGACATAAGCAAGAGTCAACTAAAATGACAGTTTGAGTTATCTGAAGCGCACTGTATATTTAAACAGGGTCCCATAGAGACACAGTCATGCTGAGTGCTACTACTGTATATTAATATGTTGCCTGCTGGTCTGTATAATAATAACCAATACCATAACAATGTCCTAGGTTCATATTCGTTTAACAGAGGAGCACTTTCTCAATTTGTATGCAATGTTCACAAAGACACATCATCCCATTAACAAGCTGTAAGGCTTATACACCAACTCTCCACCCCTTCAAAGTGATGCACAAAATATCTTTAAAATATATAACATTGTTATATTACGAAATATCTTTACTTCTAATTTTAATGTATGACACGTAGACCCTTTTAATGTGTATATATATATAATAAACACTTTTATTTTCATGCATTGTGCGTATACAAATTATTAATTATACTCATGACTGGGAAATTTGTACCAGGTCAAAAACTGTATCCATGAAATCTCACCATTCCTGGCCCTCTTACCTTGTTTGTGATCAGATTTATTGTTTATTGTTAAAACAACCTAAAATATTACGATGCACGATTTATGCTCCCACCACACCAGTATAAATACTCATTAAACTGCTGTAATAGAGAATACGTATGAAAACATTTAATAAAAGTAGCATAACTAATATTAATCAGTCATCCATACATGTGTGTAGTAATAATTAGACATAACGTGATGTATATGTATCGTTATCAGCTGTGCACTGAATCACTGTTGCTGCTGCTGCGCTGAAACTGGACCGAAAATGGCGCCCATGTTTTCAATTGGCCAAACTCTATATATCAATGGCTCTGACAACTAGTATTTGCAATCGCTATCTGTAGGATATAACAGAACTAATTCCAATGTCGGCAGTCGCCATCTAGAGTATAGCACTTTCTGAAATTGTTTGCACAAAGGAGTGGCTTAAAGCAGCATCAAACTGTTTAGTCAAATATTCCATTATGCATTTATTTAAAGGAATGCAATCCACTTGCTGACAAAAAATGTATTAAAGGGAAGGTGTCTGTTCCATTACCTAAATTCAGGATTGTAACCGAATGTACTGAATTGTTATCTTGAATATATGGGAGCAACTGGATATTTATAACACAATCATAATAAAAATACTTTAAAATGCAGAACAAACTTCTCTTAAAGCATTTCTTTTGGCAATGCTATATAGTACAAACTATGTTTTATATAGTAGTATTTAATTAGTTTTATTTAAATGCCAGCAGAAGTAAATAGGAATGCAATTTATTTGCTAATGAGCATAAAGTCATAACATACCTGGTGCACAAAACCTATAGAAATACATAATTGCCAGTACAATTCAGCAGTACAGGTCATAGTTTGAGTTTAAAAGATTATAACTTTAAAACGTGCATATTCTAATTAAAAAAAACACAGGCAGTTAGAATCTCACTAAAGTGCTGGAAATTATCAACTTGATGGAGACTCCAGGAAACATTTTGTTTGTGAAGAGTCAAACAATGACCATCAGTTTTCATGTTTCAGAAGTTAGTGTAATAATATGGATCAAGCATGATGGCATTGTAAAAACTGCTTGTAGAAACACAGAAGTCTAATTAAACTGGAATGACCTTTGGTGAATGCATTGAAACAAACAGAAATTTCTGTCCTGGTGATCTGAAAGGTCAAACCCACACATATCCAACTGCACCATTGTGCACATTAAAATGTACTTCCATTGTTTTGATACTTCCAAACGCAAAGCTAGGTCACCAGATTCAATGCGTTCCAAAAACGTTTCATAGATATGCCTGCTGCAGCGTCATATACCAGATTTCATTGCATGCTGCAGCTGCTTATGCCCTTTGCTCCATGTGGAGCATAGGCCATCGACAACGACTCTATTGCACACTTTGGGCAATCTTCTCTATTTTCAGATTTCATTGCATAATAGGACAGAATTCAAATATGTTTGTATGGATCCCGTGCATAGGTAGCAATCTTCCCATGTGTCTAACAATTAATTTATATGCAACCCATAATTACAATTGTTTTCTTTAAAAAAATTAAATTACTCTACAAAGAACCATCATAAAATGCTGTATTCCTAGTTATTATATTATACGTAAGTGTATTATCAATTTATTACCAAGCTATCAATAAATTTGATGTGCGTGCCAATGTAGCATGAATGGTAACAGGGATTTGCAATAGTTCCTGCAGAAATTAAAGACAAAAATAGCATAAAACTGAGCAGGTACCAATTCGACTTAAAAAGTTGAAATCATAAAAAAATACTCTTTTGGAAGAGATAAGTGGTTCAACATACATCGATTGAAGTGCCATGCAATGACAGAACCAACAGAACATACAAGGTAAGGAATATTCCATAACTTTCTGCCCATTTCACGTTACATCTAGAGCCAATATTTTTGTATGTGGTTGAGATGAAACGAACCAAAAATTTCATGGAATTGGGTTAGGAAATAATGCTGATATGGTATTATAGCAGAATACAATAATACACAACATGGTTGATACACTCAGGCTTCACTCCTTTGTACTACTAATAGTAGTGAAGGACTGAAAAGCTTCTGTTGGATTGCTGTTTTCAGTTTGGCCCACATTCTGTTCATTGTCTGTATTCGATGTTGAGCCACTGCCAGTAGGTGCCTGGTGTAACAAGGCGTAATGTCGCTTCAGGTTGTCCTTTCTGTTGAACTGACGGCTGCAGATTTGACAAGTGAAATAGCGGCCAAGATGCGTTTTCAAATGTCGCGAATACACCGTCCGACTTGCTAACACTTTGCCACAAATCTTGCACATCATGCTCTGTCCATCAGGGCTTGATGCCACACCACTGTTCAGTGTGTTTGTTGAGCCTTGGATCTCTGTGAATATACTGCCTGCGCCCACTCGCACGTCACTGTGGTCTGTTATGCTGGCATAATCACCATCATCAGAAGCATGTCCATTTGGTCTCTGTTGAAACTCATTCCAAAACATTAATGTGTTTGGGTCACTACCCTTGCTTGATGTTGGGCTATAACTCGCATCATTGCCACCCATTGGAAGGACAACACTCTGTTGTGTGCGAGCTTGGATTGACGACTGACCGTTTGCGACATCGGTCAGTTCGTTTTCAACTTTCCCCAACCTAGATGGCAAACTTGTTGTGATAGGGAAAATGGCAGAATGAGTGATATAGGGTTCGAATGTTCTGTCATTGTCACTGTGACTAAGACGTGTTGCTGAGTCTTCTTGATCACATGGAGTGTCAGCTAGAAAATTCCAGTTGTGGACATTTGTTGGGAGATGATCGGGTGAATTGCTATGGGAATGGGCTGATCCAATGATGGTGTGGTAATCGCTTCTTGTGATGTCACTGGGTCCACCAGTCTGTTCGATGTTGCTGTCGACATTATACTCATTATTTCTCCCACAAGTATGTCGACCGACCTCTTCGCAAATGTTTTCTGTATAATCCAGATTATCATTGTTCTCGTCACCCGGTTCGCTTTTGATTACCACAATATCAGATTCTTTTGTGTCAAACGTTACGTCTGTCCGATAGTCAGCAGATTTCCTGTCACTCATGCTGTCAGGGCTTTCGACTGCAGTTGGAATATGTTGAGGTGAATCTTGACTTGTGGATTTAACAGTTTGATGTTTTGTTTTTCCCTTGTGTCTTTTCGGGTGTGGTGGAGACAAGGTTTCGTTTGACTCCACCCATGCTAATGGAGACTGGTGCATGCTTCTCTTGCTGCTTTCAACGTCGTCGTATTCGTCTTTATTGTCGACGCGGTGATCTGGAACGGCAGTGGGACTGTGGTTTTTTACTTTCTGGTTGATGTTTACAAGAAACACATCTTTTGTATCGATAGTTACACCAAGCAGGCCTTCGATCGTTAATTCAGTTTGATAAAATACTGAATTTTTACAAAGCAACGTCACGGCTTCTGTGAGCAAGGAACGAACGCGTTCTTTCCTCCCATCCGTAAGATCTGAGACTGAGCCACAGTCTCGGTCTTCACTGTCAAAAACCGTGTTGTCAGAAATCCCGAGACGATCTTCCCGGTCAGGTGAATGCCGTTGACGCATTCTTTTCCTACGTGACACGGCATTTTCGGTCATTGTTGTCGTGAGTTCTCGTCAACAAAATTTCACAAATACCACAAAAAACAGACTTTCGCTTCTGAAAGGGTAATGTAATCGGCTTAAAATGGCTAAGAACGACTTCGACGATTACCGGAAACGTCTTAAAGCACACAAAACTGATATCTTCCTTCAAAACTAAAGATAAGGGAGCAATCATTGTTGATGCCACATCAAACTCACTAGGTGTCGCATCAGTGGGAACATAGGGGTGGGTGGTCTAGTTTGTTACCGTCTATAATTAAGGGGTCATTCGTTACGAAAAAAATGGCAGTGTATTTTTTAGAATTTTTTCTGCAAAATCCACATGCTCTGCCATAAGTGCATTTGAGTAGTTATATTTCCAGGTGTGATTGTAGAAGCTGTTAACAATAAGATATGGTATATTTTAGCTGATGTTATTAAGCGGAAGGATATTTGGCAGCAATTGGGCTATTTGACACTTTAGTCGAAATACTGCCTGCATCCATTCGTAAATATTGACGGTGTCATATATATACAGGCATTTTATGAGAGCTAAAAATATTAGATTTTGACTAAACTGGACTAGCATATGTCAATGGGATGCTGATAACAGCAGGTAAGAAGTTGTTTATAAAGTTTTTAAGATGGATGGTTTGCACAACATATACCGATGTACAGGCTTTGCGATGCTTGTATATACCTCTAGTCAGAAACCAGTTGGAATATTGCTGTGTTATCTGGAATCTCTGGCAACGTATGTTTATTGACAAAATCGAACGAGTTCCAAAAAAATCATTAAATATCTATGTTACAAGTCCAAAATACAGTACTCCTCTGACAATTATCCCGAACTTTGCCATAATTTTAGACTACCTTCCCTTCAACATCGTAGGCAAGTTACAGATCTCATGTTTTCACACAAGTGTGTGCACTCCCAACAAGACTCTGGTAGGGGCTATCCAATTTCGCTGTCCTTCATTATCTCTACGAAACTACATTCCGTTTAGTTTCCAATAGCAGAATCAACATTATAAAACACTCTGTTTTGAATAGATGTATGACTATTTTCAACATATTGTATTTAAGTGATCCAATTTGTGATGTATTTTCAGGAGCTGAAACCTTTAGATCTTCAATTCAAAACATTTCTATAATTATACATGTGTAACGGATGTTTGCCTGGTATATTTGATGTTGATATTGTGTGGTTTTTATATCCTTATTGTTCTTATTGTTTTTATTATTCTATTATTGTTTTATTATTTATATGTTTCAGTTATCAGTCCTGTTACTGGGTCCACTGGACCTGTTGGAATCTGAATAAATACAATACAATATAGGTAGCAGTTTTAAATAGTATACACCCAGTTGAATGTCTTCGTCTATATGGATAATATTGAAACACCAGGGCAACCTTATAGTATATACATTACAGTAAGGAAACAATACGCGAAATTATATATTAGACAGTTTTCATTTGCAGTATGAATTGTCAATGAATGAAATTATTACTCCATGCGGCAGCCATGTCAACCAGTACAAGTTGCTTTAATGGTCATTATAATGTATTTTTAACAAATGCTTAAGGGGATGCGATGGTCAGAGCACTTTTTTAAATTATTATTGAACTTAGAGAGTTGACATTTTCAGAGGTTGTGAGTCATGGTTAGAAACTGAGTGTGGATTTTTTTCAGAATTTTTTTGGGGGATTTTCCCACGATATTGTGGCCATCTTGGACTAAACTTTCGTTCCACTTCTCTCAGTAACCACTAGACAGACAGCCCAAATTTAGTGTGTAGTTACTCCGTAGTATCCGAATAAAAACTGTAAAGAGTTTTCATTGATATTTCAAAAACTGTTTTTTTGGTGAATTTTTGAAATGTTAGATTTTTATTTGGAAAAACGGAGGGCAAATTTTACATTCAAAATCCATTATGCAAAAACCAGACAATGTTTTCAGAGAAGTTTTCTTAACAGTTTTCAAGAGCACACTATCAAGAGACACTGTGGCAAGTTTCAAGCATCAAGCAGTTCTGTCAAGTAACAGCTCAGATAAAATACACGGAAGACAAGAGGTGAAGGGAAAAACATGTTTCTGCGTAAATCGCATTCAAAGTTTGGTACATTGGTACACACAGTTCAACATCTAAAATGTAACCTAGATGAACGAAACTTTGCAGATATGTTCTCCAATGTACACTCTAGCAAACACATAGTTGAATCATATTTCTACACGGAAATGTCAACAACTCGAAACTAATTTTTTTCTCAAAAATCCGAAAAAGTCGTTCATGCTCTGACCATCTCATCCCCTTAAGATCGAATAGGTCGGATGATATGAAGCCACGTAATCCCTTCTTCGTCAACTCATCAACTACACGGTAGAAAAGGAGGATCAAGGTAAGGTACACCAATTAAGGCAGATATACTAGACGTTAGTCGCTCGCGTATTCACACAGTGGCTATTGTGCAGATCGAACGATCAAAAATTTCAAAATCTATCACCATATTGAAACAAACTTGTGTGTATCAGGCTTTGGTGGAGTGAAGTGAATAAGATCCGGATAACGTATTTGAACTAGAAGACTTAGTTCTGCATGACAATTCACATTTAAGCCCAGCATACACGTCACGACGCAATTAGTTTTTGTGTCTTATACACGTCTGCGACGATTAATTTGGTAGTTGCGATGCGACGCTTGTCTTGAGGGCAGTTTTGATCCAGTATTTATCGCGTCGTAGAATATCAAACATGTTTGTTATTAAAGACAAACCGTCGCGTCGTGACTTGTATGTCGGTAAAAACAAATCGTCGCAGACAAAATAAACATAGCCGCTGGCGAGTCGCGTCGTGACGCGTATGTCGGTACGATTTATGCCTACGTCGCGTCTGCGACGTATGTTTGGCATCAGTTCCGAAATGTTTTGAGGCACTTATATAGCCAATCAGGAGCTAGATGTGAAGACAATAATATTATTATAGTTATATATATATATATATATGCTATTTTTACGTAGGCCCTATTTAATTATGACGGCGTGGTATTGCAAATACAAATACTGTTTAATAATGTTTTTATGACATTTTGAGACCTTTTGGTAGCTTTTCGATACTCACGAAAAGTGACTGTCCTTTAAACGATGAAGAAAATGGCGCAACAGTAAATCATTTAGAACGATAACACACATAGTATACATATTCTTAATTACTGTACGTTGCACGTGCTCCAAAAAGCCAATCTATATGCAAATCGCTAGCAGGCCCGAAGATGCATGCTGGATGTGTGTGTAACACATGCAGGCCAGCGATACCGGGAACACTTACAGATCGAGGGACCATTCCTGTCAGGACACTCACATCCTCACAGCGCCCTGCGACATAATTGTTGCAGTACAACAAAGTATAACTTCGGTTGCGTTAGACGTCGCCGCCGTCTGGACTTAATTTAGTGTCTAGACCATAGTATATTCTATTGAGTTTAAATCCGGCTGCGATAGATGCCCCCGTCGGAACCTATCGTTCCGACACCAGTATCTTTTAGCGGGTATATATTAAGTATTACAATTTGTATTGGTAGTATTTTGCTGATTTAATCAACTGTGAAAATGTATAATCCGACATATTATTAGTGTGACTGAGTGAGTGAACGTGTGCCTGTATGCTTCCATGTCGACCGCTCGATAAACACGCTACAATTGGTGATTCCGAGGCATGCATAAACAACGCTATAATAATATATAATACTAATAATAAGATAACTTCTATTGCGCCTAAATCCTTGGAAACCAAGCTCAGAGGCGCATCAAAACAAAAGGATTGGTCAATCTCAAAATTCATAAGTAGTTTTCCAGTTGTCAACAGATGGGTCAAGGCGCTAGGGAGCTACGGTGGATAAGCAAGGTTGTAAAGATACGTTTTTAAATGACGACGGAATTTTGTAATATTTTTAACTGATCTAACACTAAGAGGGAGCATATTCCAAAGAGTTGGTGCAGCAACAGAAAAAGCCCTAGTTCCAATGTTATACACAAGTTGCAAGCACCGTTTGGCTTCTTGATCTGGAGGAGGAACTGTTATGTAGTGTTGTGTGTTTGTCACACATTGGCTGCAGATTTGTATGATCCGTCTAAGCCAGTGACTGTAACCCTATCTGTTGACGCGTCACAGAGAGGCTTCGGAGCCGTGCATGGTGCTGCAAAATGAACGACCAGTAGAGTTCGCGTCGTGTGCACTGACGGAAACACAACAACGTTATGCACAAATTGAGAAGGAAATGTTAGCGGTGCAGTGCGGATTTGCATGTTTTCAACATTACGTATACGGACAGGTAGTCACCGTTGAAATTGATCACAGGCCGTTGTTGGGGATCAAACAGAAGCCAATTGCAGACATATCACCGAGGCTGCATAGGATGCGTCGATCTGTGTTGCCAACCGTATGTTTACAACTTGAAGTACAAGCCAGGTAAATACTTGGTCTTGGCTGACACCCTGAGCAGGGCGTACTTGTCAAATGTCACTGATCAAACTGACAAGTTGGACACGGAACAGATCCACGGATCGCAGTGATTCCTCGGTGACAACGGAGCTCAATACGGTAGTTCTGAATTCCGTGAGTTTGCGAAGCGAATGAACATGATACATGCAACATCTAGTCCACATTATCCCCAAAGTAACGGGATGGCTGAGAAAATGGTGAAGACGATCAAACGAAGCTTGAGAAAGATGTTGTCTGAAAGGAAGAGTTTGCTGCAGACTCTGGCAGCAGTGCGCAGTACGTCGATAGGTGATGGATTGAAGAAGATGTCTGACGGGAAGAGTTTGCTGTAGACTATGGCAGCAGTGCGCAGTACGTCGATAGGTGATGAATTGAAGAAAATGTTGTCTGACGGGAAGAGTTTGCTGCAGACTCTGGCAGCAGTGCGCAGTACGTCGATATGTGATGAATTGAAGAAGATGTTGTCTGAAGGGAAGAGGTTGCTGTAGACTCTGGCACAGTGCGCAGTAGGTCGATAGGTGATGGATTGAAGAAGACGTTGTCTGAAGGGAAGAGTTTGCTGTAGATTCTGGCAGCAGTGCGCAGTACATCGATAAGTGATGGATTGAAGAAGATGTTGTCTGAAGGGAAGAGGTTGCTGTAGACTCTGGCAGCAGTGCGCAGTACGTCAATAGGTGATGGATTGAAGAAGATGTTGTCTGACGGGAAGAGTTTGCTGTATATTCTGGCAGCAGTGCGCAGTACATCGATAGGTGATGGATTGAAGAAGATTTTGTCTGAAGGGAAGAGTTGGCTGTAGATTCTGGCAGCAGCGCGCAGTACGTCGATAGGTGATGGATTGAAGAAGATGTTGTCTGACGGGAAGAGTTTGCTGCAGACTCTGGCAGCAATGAGCAGTACGTCGATAGGTGGTGGATTGAAGAAGATGTTGTCTGAAGGGAAGAGTTTGCTGCAGACTCTGGCAGCAATGAGCAGTACGCCGATAGGTGATGAAATTGTCGTCACCAGCAGTATTGCTACAAGGTAGAAATCTGTGTACCAATCTACACCAGATGGAGCACATGTTAATACCACAGCACGTTGATGCAGAGATGGTTCGACGAAACCTGGAAACAAGACAGGCGACAGCTGCATACTATCACGCTGCCACCACGTCGAGGTTCTGACGGGAACAACACCCAGCTAGGCGAGGCCGTGAGGATGAGACACAACGGGAAGTGCATGCAGCCGGCGACAGAGAGACAACACGATCGGGCGCCACAGTCTTCCTGATTGGAAACGGATAGTGGATCGGTGCTGCGACGGAATCGCAACCAGATCAATATGATCGACGGCCAGGGACAGTGCCACACCTGCTACTGACAACCCTAGTGACATCAGTAGTGGACTAGTGGGTCCCGCTATTACCCAACCATCGGGCAGTGTGGAGCAGCCGACTAACAATTCGCCGAGTCGTACAGGCAGATCGGAAGAGCCGACGCTTCGCCGCAGTGAACGTACTGTTCAGTGTGCGTCCGAAATATCTCCAGGACTTTGTATCCAATCAGAAAGCCGTTATAGTCAACGCAAAATGGACGATATACATAGATGTAGTAAACTAGGAGACTGTAGTGATAGAATAAAATTATATATAACAGTCTTACTTCCGTTTGAAAAAAGGAAGATGGTATGTAGTGTATAGCGTGTTTGTCACACATTGGACTGGTTGCTAAACGACAGCGTCCTTAAGAGACTGTGACTCTAGTAGACACTACACAGGTTGTAGGCCTTGGCAATGGCCAGTCTAATGATGTGTCATTGAGGACACTGGACATCGCCTTATATGCTGATGTACTGTAGTAAACAGGCAGTCGCCGAAATAAAGTAGCCATGTAAACTAGTACCACTGCGTTGATGATTGCCTTCATTGTTATCGTATGATACAGCGTTACTGTGTAGCAAATGACCACGTAAGAGGAACTAACAGATACGTGGCAGAAGAGACACTTTTTGTACAATGCTACATCAAAATTATACAGTCATTGCGACCATTTTCGAATAGTTCCACATGATTCCGCTGAACGATGGCAGGATGCAGTTTCAGCCGCTACCAACAGAGTGTATACATCAACCTGATACATTCGCCAGTCGCGTCGTAACGTGTATATGTATCACCTCCATAGGCTCATACACGTAACGATGCGACAAGTCGTCGCAAACAAATAATCGCAAACAAACCGTTGCGTCGTGACGTGTATGTCGGGGTTTACGTTGCACATTGTTGCATTAAAGTGCAATATTTTCCATTTTTTTCGAGTGTATTTACACACACATATATATATATATATAAAATATATATATATATAATAATAATTATTCACCAAATTCAAGAAATATATACTAACCATGCACATATGCGCGTCCTGCCATAATGTTATTGACCATGCATTATTATCATAGAATTCTGCCTAGAAGTCTCTAATCGGTATAATTATATGCCATTATTTGTAATTAATCATTGAGTTTATACTCACAATCGGAATATATGGGGCAGGTCGATATTCGTGGCGCTGAAATATCATGTTCTAACGCTCTTGGCCTATTTTATTACATCTTCGACGAGATTTGAATTTTGCCGGTATATTTTCGTAAGCATACTTCACTCAAAACAATTTTTTTAACAGTTTGTTTACAGAAATTTGAAGGAATATGGTTTTAGATTTAGCACATAAATGTCTTACAGAAGAATTTGATCAGGTTTTAATAAAAATTGCAAAACACGATTGGACACACGATTATTGCCCACACCAGTATAACTAAATCGTAGGCTTACACATAGGACGGTTCCTGGGACAGCGGCTAGTCCGTGGCGGTACGCAGCCCCGATAACTAAGGCTACAAAAGACGGGTGATTGAGTCTGGGTCGCGAAATGCACTACGGGTAGATCAACTTCCGATTGACAAAACATCCGGAATATGACTAGTCTCGAATAGCTATGATCTCATGCGGATGTGTCAAGTTTAACTTTTGATTTTGAGAAACTGCTTTGTCAATTGTGTCTCTTCATATGACTGAAATCATGGAACAGACACGTAAACGGCCTGCAGTTACGGCCAATGAAGAAAACAAACTACGCGTGAAGAAGTTATTGACGGAAGCAGTGACGCTCTTGTGCAAAAACTCCATAACGTACGGCACGGAACTCAGCATCGAAGGGTTGCTTGGCATAACAGTAGACGCCAGCGATGTTTACCTCGTGAACATTAACGAAAAGGTGAAGAATGACGCGAACCCAGAACCAGGTTACAAAAATGCTGAGGATAATGATGCCAGTTATGCGAAACGGTGGCGTCAACGATCGCACAACGCCGGTCATGAATTGTTACACGATAAACACCGTAGCCGTAGGCGTAGAAATGGGAGCACAGCTACGCCTATGGCGCCTACGGCTACGGTCATCGATGACAATCATGTCGCTGACGACATAGTTCAAATTAAGACTGAGCGTGTAGATGAAGACAGTGATGTAGCAAACATCTTAACGTATGAAGTAACGTCAAAGGACGTTGTGAGTGTCATTGATGTGTCCCATAACTCCGGCTTAACGAGCACAGCATCAACGTCACGTACATTTGAAAACGATATCGACTTCAACGCATCATCATCGCTACACTGTACAGACAGATATTCATCTATTGCTATCACAGATGTACCAGAACCTGTGTCATGTGCTAACCAGGAAAACACTGCAAACACAGATACAACACAGAGAGTGCTCGTGGATAAAAACTTTCCAGAACTGGCAGAAGGTGCTATTGTCACTATGGAGTCTGCTGGTACATGCTGTAATGCACAACAGGCACAACCACTACTAGCTGACACGTCATTCTGCAAGCCTAATTTAGTTCAATCGATGCCACCATTACTAAACACGGTAAAACAGTTTCAGTTGCACCATAGCACCAGCGACACCTGGTCAGAGCAGAGAAACATTGAAGCTGACTTTGTTGTTTTGGATGCAGACACTTCCCAGTTTTTTGATGGACCAACAGCGTGTCCTATTAACCCAATGATTTCCAGTGGTGACAAAGGTCTACATATAGAAACTATGTCTGGCCAGACGAGTTCAGCAGTGACTGGTCTCTGCAATGATAAAAAGAAACAGACTTTTGTCTCGGCATCACAGGCACATCATAGAATAGCTGCATACACATATTGTCCAATGGCGTGCAAGGTGTGTGGGCGTGTACTCCGAAACAGGACGATTTACATGCGCCACATCAAGACTCACATGGGCTGCATGTATTCCTGCCACGTTTGCAGTCGTAAGTTCAACAGAAAGGACAGTCTAAAGCGGCACTATCTGATGCTTCACAAGTATGACATATGGCCTAGCAATGCAGTTGAACAGTGTGTCATATAGTCAACGGTTTTCATGTGTTCTGAACATGCAGCGATGCATTGTTTCCAACAAATTGCATGATTGCTGGCAGCAGTCAGCATAAGCTTTTAAGGGTTACTGTCGTGTGATTATTTATAACACAAGTAAATTGTAGTTTTAATGTACATAACAGGGTGGTTGTTTGTGTGTAAAATGTCTGGACTTAAGGTGCATAAATGCATTTTATAATTGTAAGGTCAGAACGTTACAGTTTGAATTTACATTGTACTGATGATGAGCATGTACCATTGTTTCTAAATGATGGGAGAAAATATACAGTTTTACACGTAAATTACAGTTAACACGTGTGGAGGCACTAAAGCATTGGTCATAACATGATGTGTACATGCTCATATCATGTTGTGACCAAGGCTTTAATGCCTCCACACGTGGTAACTGTAATTTATGTGTACCACTTTATATTTGTTTCCGTCATTTAGAAAAAATTCCTTGTTCCATTTGTTGACATACATTTTTAAGCATTATGCTGCATATATAATTTGATAACAGATTTCAGTCCAATACTGCCACACAGAGTAACTATTTTGTAGAATGTTCCTTGCCTCTATTTGCTGCTCCATCACCACTCACCAGTAATGAATCGGGGTGAATAAAATTATATTTATATATATGGTATTTCAATATTGTTTGTTGCAAGCTATCCACCAGATGATGACAAAATCACTGTGATATAATATTAGTTTCACTGTATTAGGTTTACACTTGTGGTGACAGTGGTAAAGTACTTTTGTGAATAGCATTTCCAGTTTCATGCCTTCAACTACAAAATAATGCAACCAGTAACAAACCAAATACCAAAAAGTTCACGAAAGTGGGTGAATTGTTATGGTAATAATTAGAGTGATTCATGAAAGACTACATTAATTATATGATATTGATAATAAAATTGTTGAAACTCGATGTATATATCGTTCAGTATTAGTTTTTTGAAAACTTCATATATTGTGTTGCCACTCAGTGACTGATATAATTACTATAATAATTAATAATACTGTATAACCATGTAGCACTGACACATGTATTGCAAGTTGCAACCATCCAAACAATCATTTGTACATGTATAGTTAACTAGAGCTTGTAGAAGTGCATTTATTTTGTACTTGAGTAAAAATACAAATAACTAGGAAAAAACTACTCAGGTAAAAGTATTTTTTAAATGTACATGAAGTACAAGTAAAAATACGTTCTTGAAGTAACACAAAAGTACTTTTCTAAGTTAATGGCTTGATATTTTGTTTTATAACTTGTACACTACTTGGTAATCATGCATCATGAATCAGCCAATCAGAAATTATCACTTGTAGTTCCCGCTGATATCCATAATTATAGATATGGGGGCAAACAGTTCTGGGTTCCTGCAGAGGTCATTTGTTGGAAACATCTTAGAAGTTCCGAAATGGTAACACAAATTATGGATACTTCATTACATTCAGAAAAGAACACCTTAGTTGTACTTCGTTACAAGTAAAAGTACTTTTTAAAAAATCTTCGTTACTCAAGAAAAGTAAACTTTGTACTTAAGTAAAGTAATGAAGTAAAACTATTCCTTTAAAATATAATACACTGTTCATAAAATGCCCCTCGGCGTACTGGAGGGGAACCGTATCATGGAAGACGGTGGAGTTAATCACGAACTCCAAAAAGTCCATTTAACTTTCATGCCGTTTGCTAAGGATATTGCACCTCCACGCTGGATCTCAGAGCAAAGTTGGATCTTTCGTATGCAGATCCGTTTGTTAGTTAGTTTGGAATTACGTTTGCATTGACGACAGGTACATATGCCTGCACAAGTTGTCCCATGTTTCCTTTCACTGCGTCATCACCAAACGCTGCGTTGAGAAGTTTAAGTAGTTGACGTTGCCCTCCCACACCTTCAGCTTTACGATGAATGCTCGTACTTTACGCAAGCCAACTTCAAGACTTAGCCTTTTTTTTCTATAGTTTCTCCACGAATTTGAGAGACTGCCTTATAGAAGTAGTCAAATAATTCTACGATTTCATCTTTTATCCATTCCTCTTTTGTTCCATGTTCTCCATGACAGTGAATAGACCGCGGTGTAGAAGAGCGGCGTCTCTTGGTCCGCATGCAAATCTTGGCAAAAGCATAATCGAGTATTAAGAGCGTTGGATTGGGTGGTAGTTATACATATTGACACAACCATCAAGGTATGCTCTTAGCTCTGGTGGAACTATACCTATGATGCGAGAGTGTATCAATGGATAATGCAGGGAAGTATTTTTGAATAGTGAAACATATCACATCCTTTATTCACTCGGGGAAAAAACTGCTAAGAATGGCCAGCATACCGTCCACGCACACGCGCGCACATTGTTCTAGGATAATCCATCAGCCTCAGCATATTTGGAGACTTTTCGGAAGACGCCCTAGACCTCCTTAGATAATTCTAAGCCGGGATGAAGTCTCCTTGAAGTATCTTCATTGAACTTTTGAAGTACCCGTCTTTGGTGTAAAGCGCAACCACGTATTTACGTAAGAACTTTACAATTTTATTAAAATGTACCCTGCAACATTTTCTTTGTTTCGCTCATCCCTTTTCAGATTCATTTTGCAAAAAATTATTAATTTCAAATTTGGTATTTATATAGGCCTAGTTTTGCTGGGTGTGGAAACAAGTGGAAACCATCTAAAGCTGCTTCCTCACTTTAATTTACTTACCTCATTTCGAAGCAAGGCTGACTAAGCTCTAGGAGATCCATGATATGCACACTGAAGTCAAATCATTTACACACTATAGAAATTTGAATACCAACGAGCCTGATTTGCGGTGGCATATAACATTTTAATGAATAACCGGGGAGGCAAATTTAATATACCACAAAGACTCCGGTAGATGGCAGCTCTTCTATTGAATTAAATAAAGACTGATCCCTATTCATATTCATCCGGGCATACAACGATTATTTTGTTGAGGCGTTTGGTATTCGATCTTCGTAAGTAAACGAATTGGCTAAACGTAAGTACCTTTGGTAAGTTAGTAGCAACAAATACACATTTCCTTCCACCCATTAACAGGTTTTTCTAAGTTGGTTTCAAAGAACGCTGCCAGTACAACATGCACAAACACTAAGTTTTCCGATGGACGACCGGCTGAAAACGGAAACGTCCAAACCGTAACGCGAAGCCGAAGCCAAACTCAGTCAAGTAAAAAAAAGGCAATTCAAAACTTCAAAAACAAAACCGAGCCAGTGTTAGTGAAAATGCGGACCGGGAACATCAACGTAGATTACACAGAATTTAATCCGTATTTACTCAATACAAATAGAATAGACTCGATACCTGGAGTGGAAGACGGTCACAATGACGTCAATGTCACAATGACAATTTTCTATCCTTTGAAACGATTTTTGTTTTTCTCTTTTTTTGTAACTTGTGTAATGATCAGAATTGATCACATATTAGTCAGGATATTAACTAGCAAAAAGGCAACATGATGGTTCTCAGTCTCAAATAAAAAGTTATTGTGGCAATTTGTGTTGAACTATTTTATTTTAAAAATAATTAAATAATGATATTAACATCAATGATAGCTATTCTTTATATTATTAAAAATTTAATGTAAAGGTGAATTCTTATATAGCACAGTATTCATTCAGTCACTGCTCAAAAAGCTTTACATTTTACTCCCTGGCAGACCTGTTCAATCGAACACCATCTCCACTTTGCTGGGAAGCAATCAGCCATGCTGCAATTAATGCGCAAAGACTATTCGTACACAAATACCCGCCACTGTCTTAACCAGGTACTCATCCGTACAGCTGAGTTAACTATATCGATCTGTCTGTACATAACATGTAGATATCGATCTGTCTGTACATAGCATAGTTTATGACCGTTATTATCTATGATTATTAATGGTGATAATTACAACTGTGATTCAGATCTCAAGGTGAGTGAGACCCACTTGCTTCTTTCTATGTTCTCTCACTTCCTTGAACAATTTGGTGAAAACATTTAGTATTCAGGGCTAAATACGCTCGCTAGAGCCAGGCCCTTTAAATGAAGAAGATGTCAGTATTACCATATAATATATTATTTTAGTACATCACATACTACCTAGTGTTTTTACGTATTGTTACATGCCCCAACTTTGTACATCATGCAATTCCATGGCAGCATGATGTTGTTTTTCTACTAATCATTGATCACTGGATGTCAGTGTTTACATCGAACTGACAGTAGCCTACACTTGCTATGCAAAATTTTTCACATCAAATTACACAAATAAGGTGATGGGTCACGGGATATGGTATTTGATCTTAACAAATATGTATTCAGTATTGTCTACTAGTTACATCCATTTATGGAGCTTAACAAACCAAACACTACAGTAAATCACTATTAAAAATAATCAATGATTGTTTACTTGTCATCGTTTTGTACTGATAACCGTTTAGCTTAGAACTGCATTCACAAATTATGTCACGCTAAATGTTTTCACCAAATGATCCAAGCAAGGGAATGAACATCGAAAGAGGCAGGTGGACCACACTCAACTCAGTGCCTGGGTGGAGATACTGCCCTCAAAGTTGGTGTATTAATAATAGTATATAACAATTATGTAGATACCGTAAAATGCCCCACAGTGCATCCACCTGAAGGCAGTTGTGATTGTTTTAGGTGTACAGAAATGCTACTAGCAATGCAGCATGACCGACTCATCACGATGATCAAGGAGTCGATCACATTGATGTGCAAGAGCACATTGATGTACAGCAACGAGCTGTGTGTCGAAGGACTGCTAGGCATCACCCTTGACAAACGCGACGTCTTCCTCGTAAACATCAAGGAGATATTTCAGTCGGATAATCCACCGCCTCAGTCGGTGTCGTCATCGAACGTGACCGATGTCAGTCATGACACCGCCAGAGATGACCAGCAGGTGATGTCGGACAGTGAAACTGGAAAATTCCAGCACGAACCGCCAAGAAAAGTTGCCAAACATGTACCCAAACAGAACAAAAGTAGCAGTGAAAATTCATTCCAAGCACCACATCAGTCAGAGGCTGAACGCTCAAGTCGAGTTGCGTTCGAGAACAACATGGCAGAGTTAACGAGTTGTGTCGAGACACTAACCTCAGCCACCACAAGCACATCGGACTCGAAGTTTCCTGCAGGAATTGTGATCAAAGAAGAAGTGCATGATATCGATTTTGGACACGAAAACACAAATGACAGTACTGTGATAAGAGATGCGAGACTTTCTGCAGCAGTCAACCAGTCGTTTAGTTCAGTTCCGTTTACATCGACACCATATCATGCTTCAATGTATTCATCTGCAGTGTCGCCATCTACAACCAGTGCAGATGTCTTGGATACCAGGTTTTCGCTTCCGGTAAGTTTATGTGCGATGGCTATTAAAAATTGGGTGTCTTGACCAAGATTATTTATACTGTGATTCAGTGTCCTTTAGAGTTGAATGATTGTCATCAGTGGGAAGCTTTTTGTGAACACCATATTTTGATGCTTGAGTATATATAGTAATTCCAGCATCCAGTACAGAGGTCTTTTTCATATCAGTATAACTGATCGACCTGCATTGAAGCAATTATTTCACAGTTCATGGCAAATTATTGCGTTGCTTAAAATTGTGTTTAAATAACATACGTTTCAGAAAATCGTAAGTGCTGTCACACTATGAGAAGGACTTTTGCTTATCACGGACATAGATTCGTCTTTGAAGAGCCATAGAGTGCAGATTAGTGGCATGGCATAACTGTAGTTACAGGTGTAATCTTGAAAGCACACCCTATGTTCCTGAGGTTTTTGCAGACAAGTGTTGGTGCACCATATGGAGCAGACTTTGGAGTAACAGCCTCCACAGAGCTCTATATATATAATGTCGCCCGACCAAACATTTTACCATGACAATTGGGCAACCAGTAGACATGACCTGAAAGGTGAACTTTGCTAGCATCGATGGTCTTGCGTGCTGATCGTCACTGACCAGTGCTCTATTTCTGCACCTGCAGGTCAAGACTGGCATTGACCTCGGCGTAGTGCCAAACACCACTAACAGTGCCCACTCGTCGCAGTTTAGCCTTTCCGGACTGGACTTTGCGACTGGACCTACGGCCACCAGCAATAGCCCAGGAGAAATAGCACTGGTCAGTGATCCTCCCAGTGATATTAATAAAAGACACGCCAGGTTTGACACCACACAAACTGACCACAACCTTCATGCGTCATTCGATCAGACATGGTTCAGTGGCCCTGACTTGACCAGTGTGCCAAGTTGTGTGGGTCAGTGCTGGCTTCAGAAGCTGCCGAAACGACCATCGCCGTCAACAGGGAAACTCATGCAGGTGCACTGGGATTGTGATGTGTGCTCGGACAGGAAGCTTGACCGACGACGACGCTCCCAGTGGTGTTGTGGTCTGTGTCGCCGCGGCGTCTGTCCTGGCAATGACTGCTTCAAGAAACACGTGTTGATGCGCACCAGCAAGTTTGTAGATCTGCACTTGGCGACAACGTGACACAGTTGTCTCATGTTGGACTGGAGAAATGTCAAGGGTGTGACTTTAATGTGTATTGCCTTGTGAACACGTTTGAGTTTGTGAACTTGTGGTGAGAGATTGCGAACACATGAATTTTGAAAATAGTATGAGACAGAAAGCATACAATATGATCTCTTAAATACATTTCCTACAACACTCCACATGCCGGTAGCTAACAGGCAACCAGCATTTCACAGATAATGGAGATCTATATAATTCTGAAATGTTTGGTACACACCAGCCCAGCCACACTGGCATACAGAAATCTGTACATAAACTTGTTAAACCAGGATGTATTGAATGGAACTCATGATGCATTATATTTTTATTTAAAATACATATTTGTGGACTTTACAGTCTTTTGCGACCACCCCTTTGTTTTGATGAAATTTAGAGAATTGATCTGTTGTAAACATGGAATAAGAGATCATAAGGGATACCCAAACAGCAACAGCTATTTTGTATATGGGATAACGTATATATATATATATATATATATATTATACTTCTTCTGTATCAGAATAAACTCCTGAAATATCAGTATCAATGTCTTGTTTATTTATTCATACTCCGGATTGTTCCAGGGGTCACACCATGGATAATTTTTAGTTTTGTTTACATGCTTCAAAAGCCTACAATGCCTCGATAAGAAGTTTTTATTAATACTTTTAATATATTCAAAACTGTTTGTATCGCAACCTTTTTCTATTTGTTTCCTGTCCTTAGAACTGTGATATCTCCCATTCTTTTTGAGAGCTCTGATGACTAACTGTAATTTGAGGTTTTATTCCAGTCCTGTCTAATTTCAGAGTTTTCCTTCACATATATATATATATATATATATATGTAGAATGAGTGAATCTACTGCAATTTACATATACTCTTTGTGACCTTCTACATGTAGTTCCACTGGCATACACACCCTAGATAAAAGGGACCCCACAGCTTGTGTGTTGGTATCGTTTCTTCTAAAAGATGTATGCAAAGTGGGGTGAATGATCCTACCTCGACACAGCAGTAAGTGGAATACATTATATAGCATCACTTAGTAGTGTGGAGCACAGTAATGTAGGAGTTAAAACATCAGACTCTTATATTCAAGAGAGTGTGTTCGAAACCTCCTGCTGCCATTTCAAAGTTTGGGCAATTTCATTTCACTCAGCTCTATAAATGAGAGCCTGTCAGTGGTGTATTCATATATGAATGAATAGCCTTCGCACAATAACAGCAGCATGCTGAATACTTGTTAAAGAAGTCAAGATGGTGTTCAAATGAACACATCTGCCAGGGCTGAAGTGTTTACAGCAAGCTTAGACTGTAGTTAGAGCTGCCCTAAGGAAAGTGGAGAATGTACTACATAACTGAATAAATTCATTACCCAACAATCTTTGATAACACAGTTGCTATGTTGTGCTACTAGCTATATATGGGACTGCTTGTGACACAATATCCTTAAAGATGGCTTCAGCCAGTGGTGATGCTCAAGGAAGTGGTGTCAATCCCTTTCACTGGTTGTGAGTCTGTGCCGCAGACCTGGGGCCGAAGTACTCGGTACTCGTGTACTCATGTACTCGAGTACATTTTTGAAGTACTCGTACTCATGAAACTTATGGGTCATGGACTCGTACTCATACTCATTGTACTCAGATTTTACGAGTACATTACGAGTACATCTGAGTACTTTTTCAATATGTACTGGGGAAAATAAATATATTTGGTTATAATTTTTTTTTTAAACGTTCCTGAAATATTTTAATGTTCAACAATTTGTTTAATACTTTGTTAATTCTGATAGAATACCACCTTACCATCCCTACACATAGTACATCCTCATTCTCTGATAACCATGACTATGATACCCACACATGGCAGCATCTTTTCCCAGCCAGAAACACCCTCTTCAGCAAACAATAATTGTAGGCTATCAGTTCAGGCCATAAACCTGTTTGTTTAATTAAGCCACCAGGATGTCCATAAAGAGCCAATTAGCAGTTAACCCACCAATTAGACAGGAAATGCCTCTGATGTAGTCTGGAGACCATGCCACTTGACAGTGGCTGACAGTGCTAACTGCTAAGAACAAGAAATGTCAGTCTTCCTCTGTAGAAGTAAGGTAGCTCAAGTCAGGCTGCCTCCTACACTAGTATAATCCCATGCCAGCAGCCTGGCTAAAAAGTCCAAAGGGGATGCTGAGCCTGTTATGTGGACATGTGCTAACCCTCTCAACAACTAGTAATCTATGATCAGAAAATATAAACTGCAAACTGATAATATCAGCAGATTGCTGATTGTAGAGGTGAGAGAATACCTCAGTCAGCCATGTACAGATCATTACAGTGACCCACTGCAGTTCTGAGGTTTCCAACTCTGGCTCAGTTGGTCCCTCACCATCTCAGCATTCCGGCCTCATCAGCCCCAGTTGAAAGGGTATTTAGCATAGCCGAGAAAGTATTCTACCCTGAACGGTGCAGCCTGAAAGAATCAACCTGTGAACAACTCATGTTCATTCGGTGCAATGGCAAATAGATGATAAGATCATAGGATGCCACTGAAATGAATGCCAATGAAGTGAATTTCATTGTTGATGAAATAGAGATTGTTCTTAGTTTTCCTTATAACAAATGTATCAACTGCCATTGCATATTCACCTGTGTTGAGTTATATCAATTAGATTAATTAAATAATTTTAAAATACGTTATTATTTAATATTTATATATTTTTTAATGTACTCGTACTTTTACTCGTACTCGTGAGAATGTACTCGTACTTGTACTCGTACTCAGCTTTTAGCAATGTACTCGTACTTGTACTCATCCATCATCAAAGTACTCGTACTTGTACTCATGAAAATGTACTCGGCCCCAGGTCTGGGACTCTGTGGAGTACCTAGAAATTCCTGCTAGCAGTGACACCATGGTACAAATCAAGATAGTGAGAAGTCGTCTTTTTCCTTCATGCATAGCAAACATATATATATTGGACATGGTGACAGGGTTTACCTGAAAAACATTTCAGAAGTGTTGTCTCACATTTGACAATTCAGTTGAAAACATATTTACAAGTACAGTATTTGACACTTGCAGTTTTTATACACCAATTGAACTACACAAAATATGTGTGCCATAAAATAAAAAAATGACTGACTAACCAGTTAGAAAGAACAGTTGAAATGAAAAGTAATTAAAAAATGTTACTGATTTCATTGTGTGTACTTGCACCCAGCCCTAATGGAGCACAGTAGTGCAGTGGATAGAGCATCGGACTCTCATTTGAGAGAACAAGAGTTTGAATCCTACGCTACGGTGTCGAACCTTGGGCAAGTTCGTTCACTCTACGTTGTTCCAGTTCACTCAACTGGATGAATGAGTAACTGGCTATACACAGCGGTGGATATTTGTGTACGAATAGCCTTCGTATATTAATTGCAGCATGCTTGGATGCTTTCCAGAGAAGTCGAGATGGTGTTTCAGGGGTAGAACTTCAGCATTTATTTTACTGGACAGCAGGACTAGTAAAGACAAAAGTTTATTAGTCCGCCAAAAGGTTTACTAGTCCTGAAAATATCAAAACAACACAAATTTAAATTGCAACAAATGCGTCAGACGGTCCATGGTGGCCGTTTTCAGCACTTGAATGGCTCGGTGGGCAGTTGCAGTGTTTTTCCAGGTTGCGTTTTTCTGCTGGTTTTGCAACCCCAGTCAAGTAATGATACATCGTGCATAAACGTAGACTAATAAAGCAATGTAGATGTAAACCGTATTCGAAAACCGTGCATTTGAAAATGACCACCAATTGCACTCATTAGCCCTACCCCTCTACCAGATACGCTAAACCAAACAAAACTGTCATTTCAGAATTCGATGTCACACAACAGCCAATCAAAAGCACTGTTTCACTGTCGCCTCATTACGTAAAGAATTAGTTTGTCAATGGTACGGATGGTGGCATCATGCAACATGCTGATTTTTACTAGACAGCCGGACTAGTTGGTAGGCGGATTTACTAGTCCGCCGTAATCTTTACTAGTGTGCGGACTAGCGGACTAGTGGGTAGTTCTACCCCTGTGTTTGGTTGAACGGGTCTGCCAGGGAGTAAAGTGTAAAGTGCTTTGAGCAGTCATGAGGACTGGATACTGCGCTATATAAGAACGTACCTTTTGCTTTTTTATTACTGACATGTTACTGTACTAACTAAAGATAACAAACACCCATAACTCTTGTCGTCTCCCACAGATCTTCCCTCCTCCGACCACATCGACAGAGTCTCCTGCGGGCAGTGTCGCAAGAATATTCCACTGCCAGTTCGGCAACCAAAGAAAAGTAGTCCGGGTGATCAGCTCGGCGTCCGTGCTTGCGACGATTCGGCACGAGTTCCGCCTCAAGTCGACCTTTCAACTGCAGCGTTACGACCCGCACTGGTGCGACTGGATAGACGTGGACAATGAGGCGAGGCTCAAGGACCGGTGTAGACTGAGGATAGTGGTGCCGTTTACCGATGCAGTGGACGGAGGGGCATCACTCGGGGCTTTGGAGTCATGGTCAGGGACTCAGTCAGCACTGGGGAAGGAGGAACCAGTGGGGGCGTTGGAAGGCAGTCTGAGCATGGAGCACTCGGGGTATGTTGACAGCTTCCTGTCCCCCGCCAGTCCCCAGCATCCCATCGACAGGTGAGGACGTCGGGGTAGGCTGAAGTAGAGTTGATCAAATACAGTTCCATGTAAATAAAGGTATTTCAAAATGTACTTTTCATGTACATACCAATACATCGTAGGCCAAATATATTTTAGTGGTAAAAATAACTACTCGTGTAAAGAAAAAAATCAAAGTGTGATAGTTTTTAGACTAGCATTTTTTACACTGATCTGACTTTGTACTTAACAATCAGGGTAGCATACGTCAAACAAAAAAATAATATGCAAAAGCGGCATTTTTATATTGTATTTTATATTTTCCAAGAGCCCATATCTGTACTTGATGTTCGTATTTTAATCAAATACAATAAACATAGCAGCTTGTATATATATATATATATATGCTTGACAATTTGCCTTTATTTTGTTTGTTTTAATAAAGCATATAGATCTGTGTTTGATAATGTGATTTATTTGTATTTGACATTTAATAACAAATTATATTTTAAAATGCAACATATGATACATAATTTACCCTAATCCTACCCAGGGTTTGGTTTCTTGGAAGAAACCTATTTATTTCGGGACACCCACAAGAAACTGGAAGAAAGGCGTTTCTTTCACTTTCTTCCGGAAAAATCCGGAAGAAACTGGAAGCAAGTGGAAGATAGGGTTAAACAATGGAAACTATTCTGATATATATTTCTGTATTGATTTTATTATATATATAAATATAATACATTTAATGATTATAATATTAGGATAACATAAAAAGTGTATGCATTTGTGTTCGTGTTGATGTATTAGGTTATTACTTGTATTTTATTGCCAATGACATCATCTAAAAGCAAAATCCAGCATGGCTCCCATTTATCACCCACCATAAGCCATTTGGTGCATGCCACAATGACACATTTACTGCAGCCAATACCCCTTGAAACTATGTCCATCAATAAATCTCCACTGTGTCTTAGTTTTCTGTTGTGTATTTGTGTTAATCACATGTCATAATTGGGACAAAATATAAACTGAAAGATGTTTAAAATATCTCGGTCATCATCTACTTACCACAGCAACTCTGCTCTTAGTATTTGGGTAAGGTCACGAGTTGGCAAACCAATGTATAACATTGTACTGAAAAATTCATACTGATGTTTTTAATGTTTCTTTCCTGCTGTGTGGTGTAGAAATATGTATAATTTAAGTAAAATTAGACACAAGGAGATAATGACGCAACTATATTTATTGATTTTCAACATGCAAATAAATTACCAACACGTGTAACATGGACACCATTTGAAGGCAATTTCTCATACAAACACATGCATACTTCAACAGAATGTCATGCCTTTTTATTATTCCTTCTTCAAAATAGCTGTTAAAAGAGGCCTTGGCCATTACGTTGTGGCTTGACCAGAAAAAGTATGAAAACATTATATATATACTTTAAAGTATTATTATCTTACTTGTCTTGTGATATTAGTATGCTAGTTGGCATAATCTTGTGAGGCAAATACATGTTTAAGGAACTAATAACACATGTAATAGGCCCACCAATGCAGTGATTAACTTTTCCAAATACACGTGTATGAAAAAAAATGGTACAGGAGCATTACAATACACAAAGGTTGTGCGTGTAACATGGACACAAACATTATGCAAACAATGTATTGCACCATGGTAGCATCACTACATCAGGTACAACTACTCCTAAAGGTAGAATTATGTATCTTAGTACTTATTACAAAGTCCCAATAATTTGGGCTTCAAGGAAAAATATATTGAGTGATAGGGTTGTATGTGTAACCATGGACACCAAATATAAATGGTGTCCATTAGACGATGTACCAGGTAGAAACAACAGGTGGTGATATTTCCATCAAAGTCACCAGATTGCTAGCCACCAATAAAGTCAACATAATCACAAATACAGATTCACATATAAATCTTCCAAATTAATATATGTGTATTAATGGTTCACGTGTAACAAGGTTGTGCAGGTAACAGCTGAAGACACCAAACTTACCCTCGTTGTATATTGCTTGCTGCTTTTGAAAAGAGGCCAATGACATCATGACATGATGCTATCTGCCAGTCTCTGCACACTATTAGATACACATTATCTTGAAAGATAGCAGTGTTGCAGCTGTCAGGTGTGATGCATGGTTGCATGTGTAACATCTATTTGAGGACACGATAAATACCTAAACTCCCTATGACATGTTTGGTACATTTCAAATGCAGTATAGTTAAATTCACTGCTGATGTAATAATAATTTATACATGATGCCCTTTCTGTGTGATACTGATAAGTGTAAAGAAAGTGGTATCCTAAAAATATGGATATAGGTATGTGGTTGAAAGTGTAACCAATGTGGACACCACATGTTACATGTGCAACCACAAGTTTGCAGCCCCTTAACAGTGCTACACATGGTATCCCATAATTTTTTTGTTGGTTCCAAGTAATACACACATTGACCTATGCCAGGATGCATCAAATAAAATGCATGTTGTTTCATTCACAGCTTGGTACTAAAAACAAATTTACCCTGTTTCCATGTCACAAATTAGGCTTGCAAAATCAGCCTTCTACGACAAGACGTGCACTTACAAATAAATGGTTGCTACATCAAGGCTACTTTTATGTCTAATATATCTAGTCTACCAGGTACAATGTATCATTTGGTGTGAAATGCTTGCTATTACTGACAGCAATTATTGTAAACAATGTACATGAAATTAACATGCTAAAAGGTTTGCCAACTCCTGAACTTACCCATTTACATTAGCACTACTCAACCAGTGAGCAAGAAGTAGCTAACTAAACTAGGTGGCTGTCACGCCTGGTGATGTTACACAAACACTGAAGCCATTTAGTGGTTGTTCTACTACAGCTGTATATGGGAACAGCAAGACAAACCTAACTGCCTGAAGTAAGAAGTCATAAGTGACACATTAAACCCACTTATTATAAAGAAGTGTAATCTACATGCGCTGAAATGAACACAGCACAAGTGACAAGTTAGTGCATAAATAGCCCATGTATGCCTGAAGTAAGAAACCTTATTTATTTTGTGCAATGGAGTTACAATGTTAAAAAACATATTTTTATCAATATCACTAGCTTAAAATGATTTATAAGGATATTTTTAGCATAAAGCTTAAAATGATTTATAAGGATATTTTTAGTTACATATGTTCCTTCCAGAAAAAACTGGAAGAAACTAATTCTTCCGGAATGGAAGAAACATGGAAAAAACCGCCCTTCAGAAGAAACTGCAAACCCTGATCCTATCTATGATATTGACAGTGCCACCGGTTGAATGTACGCTCTGTATTCTTGCAGTCGCATAACTTGGCCAGAGAAATTTGAGTTGCCGGTTGATTACTTCCGGCCGGATGTGAAGATAGCACTGGAACAAAGGGAGATGTTGTCCCGCAGTGTCAAGATGGCATTCCTCAATGTTATCTTCCAAGAAATGCTCAAATACACATTGTACGTGTAATATGCCTGATCTGAATGTTACTGTAGTGACTGTGTATAATTGGACACCGTATGTTTTCAGACACTCTAAACATAATATTATATAAAATAATTTTTCCACACTGTCTTAGGTCACCTTTGTAAAATAATTTGCCATTGTTCTATATAATAGGACACCAATTATTAGTGATCTTTTCTAAATGGTAAGATATGTTTATGGACAGCTGCTAATTTAGTTACTTTTAGGTGTCCAAAAAACTCCAAATATGTGCAGTCATTACGGTAGTATGCTAACTTTGGAGTATTATAAGTGCATCTCTCCTTTCTGTGTTCTTTCGCTCATTGGACCAATGGCCTCTGATCCGTCAATTAGCGATATATTTCAGAAAACACAACAATAGTTATTTATTGATGTGTTTTGACATACACTTTCTAGTGTGCCGTTCTCCTTCCTAAGAACATTAAGTGGTGATCTCCTGATACAAACATTTGCAACACTGTTATTTATTAGTATTTTATCATATTTCAATGATGCATGTAGAACAATGTAGAACAATGCAAATCACCCACTTTTTTGAGGTTACAAACACTCGGTGAGTGTACGTATAAAACCATGTTAATTAACCATTGAGTATCAATTTCATGCCCTTAGCTGACTACTAGAAAGTTGTGTGTGTTGTCAGATATCCAACACCGAAACAGTACAAGGAAGTGGCATTGTTGATAGTGACACAGTATCCCCACCTGAGAGACACAACGCCGGGCTCTAGAGGATATGTAAGTAACACACGAATGCATATATGTCATCATGTGTGTGTGTGTGTGTGTGTGTGTGAGTGTGTGTGTGTGTGTGTGTGTGTGTGTGTGTGTGTGCATGCGTACGAGTGTGTTTACGGGCACTATCTCATTTTTCAATGTGTACCACAAAACCTCACTGCTAAAAGTCAAAAGGAAGAATCTGCCTTTAGAAAAGCGACAACGGGGGGCTTAGGTACTGAACTACTACTTTCCCATGGGATATATACGATATACCCAATACATCAGCAAGATCGTATGAGACTTGGGCAATTTTTGGTGTGATTTTGTCAATGTTATTAGTCCCCCTCACTGATTGCACAATGCTCTTGAAAGCTCAGTGTGCTTGATATGTAATGCAAAAATAAGAGCTCTATTAAAAATAGACATAGAAAATACATGTAAAACAGGGTTAATACCTTGTAAATCAATTGATATGTAAATTAATAAACTATACATTGGTACAGTGTAATAAAAACTCAAACCTGACTGAATAAAGCTGTAAGCAAATGAAACAGAGAACTTTAAATTTAACGAGACTGCCAATGTGAACAAATATTCAGCAAGCACAGTTTTATTTCCAATCAACACAATTTTAAATAAGAAATCAGGAAGTGTTTTTCATCTCAAATAATAGAACAAGGAAGAAACTTTGTACATAATCGAAGTTGACATTATACCAAATTATTCTGTATTAAAATGAAACCAATCAGTGAACAATCGATATATTTAAAATAACAGTTAATAGATTAAATATCAACTCGGTCAAGTGGGACAGACGACTCCAAATTGATCCAAATTGGTCGATGTGATTGGAGCCATCTTCTGTTTGATACATTGTATTGTCACATTAAACAAATAATTCAGTAATTATTATTCCATCATTCCTCCAAAACAAATTGTTGTAATCAAAAATTCTAGAGCATATACAAAGTAATACTTCAAGGAATGAATGCTACATTGTATTTCGACAAACACAACCATTTAGATTTTGATGGCAACATATAGGGAGAAAGCAGATCCCAATGAGAGAGAGGCTGAGAGAGGAGGAGAAAGAGAGGCTGGGGAGGATGGGATCGAGGAAGTCATCTGACGTTATCTCCTTTCAGGAAGTTTGGTGCACGTCACTGTCGGATAAATTTCGAAATGCCCGTCGCAACATGGACTCGCAGGAAGTAATGATGAAACGCCGCAAGTTGATGTATCACAGTCTCCAGCAGTCAACCTAAGCTAGGTACTGTCTGTAGATCAGTTAGTTGTCTCTTAGCTACACCCAAATTGTCCAGTTGCAAATCTCCCGTTTCCTACCCACGTCCGTCATAACCATCCTGAATAGACACCGGAGCTTTGCAGAAAGGCTGGTGTGAACATACATACTTTGGCATGGCTACAAAAGTTTTACGCATGATTTGTGCGCTGGTTGAGGGCTGATTTGGCAGGCTGTGATAGGTCATCGTTGCTGCAGACAATTTAAATCTTCATGTAGTGTGTTTTCAGGCGCCTGGTGATTGTGAACTTTTGTTGCATATTGTTTGTATTCTCAATCAGTAATGAGTTGTTTTTCGCCACCACTTTGTGATGTTCTGTTTTTGTCCACCAGGATGCCTGGTATTCATCGCTGTCGGATAAATTCAAGAACGAACGACGACACATGAACTCAAACGAAGTTCTCCGTCGGAAGAAGTCAATTTTCCGCAACAGATACGATGAGAACGTGACGCACGATTGGAATCAGCCACACGGTGATGCAGTATGACATGTTATTTGGTTAACTCTGTCTACTTTCACTTTCTGTATTGACTCCACAGAAAAACGTTCGTATAGCAGTGTAAGAGCAAGGAAAACATTATCGAGAAGCAGTGATGTAAACTGTGATGTTAAAGGAAGGTGCAGTGATTTTCAGTCTTATGTGTATAAAACTTGGTTATTTTATTACATCGCCACAAATTTTTATTTTTGAATAAATAGTATGTGGTGAAATGTCACAGTAATAAGATAAGAAATATTATTGACAATTTATAACATCGAATAAATGCCAGTGTTGCAATGTTGGGCCATAAAGCAGTCATTGCTCAAATTGAAACATTATGTCTTTCAACAAGTGGGGAGGACAGTTTTTTGTATTCCTGCCACTATAAAATCCTGTTTATGACAACTTACCACAGCACATTTACCAGCCTTTAGACAAATAAAGATTAAACCTCAAAGAATAATGTTGTTAATTTAGGTATAATTTGAGATTGACAAGTTAAGAACACACACTTTGACTTGACTTAAATGCACAGGCCAGTTTGACCCCTCATTGTCCTGCTGGATGTTACACCCCTCCATTTTGTCCTGTCTAGAGCACATCGCTCTGCTGTTAATAGCAGGAATCCAGTGTCACAAATATTTAATTTGGTCTTCTCTGCGTCCTTCCTCAAAATATGTATTTTAAAAGTTGTTCAGGAGCTGTGATCTGTTTTAGAAAAACTGAAATCTATTACTTGTCTGAAATAGAGGCATTCGACTAACACAAAGCATCACTATCAGTTCATCTTTGTTGACTAAATCCAAATCGAAAGTTTGTGGTTTAAAGTTGTCAGCGGTAATTTCGAACACTATAGATATTCACACGTAGCTCTCTTCTTGGAGTAATTTCCTGCCATATTTTTGTGTGAAAATGTGTTCCGTTTACACACACACACGTCTGTGGATGTGACCATGACCACTTTCAAAGGGTTACATTTCTTAGCTTACCAGTCAGGTAGAGATGGGAAGCGCATGTGTAAAACAGGTGCAAATACCATATATGCTGTTGAGTCAGTTGTTTTAACTGTCAAAATAGCATTATGAAATGTTAGTTGCATTTACGTTAACTGGAGGTTATCAGCATCTAAGATACAAGAAAGGAGAAACTTTTTTTAAAGTCGCTCTTGGGATGTGATCTGATTTTAGAAAGCGTAAACATATTACCTGTAAGAAATCAACTAAACAAATTTAGGTAATTTTGGGTGCAGTTTGCTATCCAAAGAAGTTACACTAAATGTGATTTTTTATTAAACACCTGCCCTTTTATTGCATCCATAGTAAATCAACACAATGACTCGTTGAATCGTTATCGGTGTACTTTTTCATTATATTATTTTAAGGCCTTTCAGAATAATATTTGTGTTTCCTGTTACATACTCTCAAATTGTAGGATTCGTAGTACAGATTTTCTTAGTTTTATTATTTTCCTGGGCGTTATTTTAAATTAGTTAGACATCTTGAATTTGTTCTTTGATGTCACCCAACAATTCTTCAGACCAATACAAGGGATTTACCTTTCCCCTTTGCTTTGATTTATACAAGGTTGCATATAAATAATGTATTTCCATGTCATGTCATAAGAACATCTGTGGTAAGCTACATTTAACAGGGATGCTCGGTAACTGGAAATATAAATACTATCATAAAAGGCACGATGTTTTTTTATAATGCAGATATATATTATTTCTACAAATATTTTGTATTATGTAAACATCATATTATAGTGGCAAGAATTTTCTTTTTGCACCACAAAAGTTGTCTATGTCGGATGCATGAATGAAGAAATTTATTTTGAAGATAGGATTTATTTGTTGTGCAAGTTAAATTATGTGGCACAGCTGATACACAGCACCACGGGCGGATCCAGAGAGGGTAGTCTGGGGGTGGCACAAAAACCTCCACTGGCGGCCGAAACAAATGGTGTAAAAAATTGTACGCTGCTGCGCCGCAGTAACTTCAGCCATTGTCTCGGCTTGACTAGTGACATCAGAAGAAGACCAGGGGGTGTTGTTGAATTTTGTTGTTGCTGCACACCCTTATCTTCTGTCTCCAACTTCTCCAGTGGCTCGCCTGGCTCAACTGTGACATCGGAAGATTGGGGGGGGGGTGCTGTTGGAGAATTTTCGCATCCGTGTAACTTCAGCTTATTGTAACATTTCCAAGGGTCTAGAGGGACACATTGGTTCAGTCAAAAAGGTCTATGGGCACACCAGATTCCAAAGATCTAGGATTGCACATACCCCAAGGCCCTCTGGATCTGCCTATGAGCACAGCAGTGAGAAAGATGATTGAGATTATTCAGAAAATGCAGTATAGATGATTTCAGGGAAGCAGCACCAAAGTGTTGACATTTAGTCATTAAGTGTAAATTTACTGGTGGTAATGTATATGTATAAAATAGTCATGTATTTGCCCTACAGTGTGTTTGTTTTCTGCTCACAGTTCATGAGGCTTGTTCAATTCACTTTTAGTGCTGCAAGAGGTTCTGCATTATGGAGCCTGATTATACACTGCACATGGTGATTACAGCGTGACGGATATGCTAAATGAGATTGGTTTTGTTTAGTATGAAACACATATGGTGTTAGATGGTCCCTTATGGAGGGTCTCATAGGTATCGTAAAGTCCAAAGAAACATGCGGTCAGCAATTTATCATTTGTTCAAATCACTGCCACCAATATGTGTTGTCAGCATATTTTTACATTAAGGTATGTTTCACTCACTAGGTGGTGCCACTAACAGATTATTCCCCCACATCATTAGCAATTACGTGACATCCAGTCTCGTATCGTAGCAACAGCCCTTGGCGGACTATAAACAACTTCAGAAAGGCTCGTCAGCGTCTACTGCAATCAAACGAGGGAAACAGTCCACTATTTTTTCAGCTGCATATCTTTGGCCTGTCACCTGAAGAACTCGTGTGTTATTGTCAGGCTTTAGAGGTGGCATTATCTTTTGTGTCCCATTGTACACAATGCACGGCATTCAACTTGACGACCGCACACCAAATAAGGGCAATGGCGTACGACTAATGGCCCCAATACACGGTAGTGTCTGAACCCCCCCCCCCAGGCAATGGTTAATGTATTTTGTGAACTTATGCAACCCGTTTAGATTTGTGATGCATTATCAAAGATAATTGTCACATCTGATGGATCGAACAAGATCGGTTATTGATATCACAATGTGTTTTTTTACGGAAACCAATCCCAAATGTTTTGACATGGCAGTACTATCGGACGCACAAATGCAAACTATACTGTGCAAGAGTCGACCTGTTTTGTGCATGTATAATTTTAAATTGCAAGATGTGTTTACACATTGTTATCGTGATTAAAAATAAAACTGTTTGCTCTTGTTATTTATAACTATTGTGGTTGTCAAAGTATGTCTCTTGTGTCTTTCACAGACACACCTGTGCCCGGTGGTGCACTACTGTGTACTCACACCTTGTGTGCAATGTTATTGTGCCAGGTTATATGTGTATATATTGAATAAAACGTGAAATGCATTGAGATGGTTATTATGGTATGAGCCTGTTTATTTAGCATAACAGCCTATGTTATACTTGCTTACGGATGTCTGCATCATTGGGTGATGTATTTTTTTATGCGGCTGCCGTGTAGCTATCAAACAGCCGTGCATATAATGCATTCGCGATGTTCAAACGACAATAAGTCAAAAAGTAAACAAAATCGCTGGGTACATGCATCGGCATATCTGTAGATAAGATTACCCGGTATTATCTTTACGGTGACATAAAATATTAACTTCCGCGATAGCAATTTCGGGTACAGTCTGAAACACCATCTCGCACCGCCGCACACAAAGGTAAACGCTTACGCGCGTTCAACGGCATCTTCTTACAAGACGGCACCAACGGTAGGTAGGTGTCGCATCAAACGGTGCAGAAAATTAAAGAACATGATCAAAAGGGGGCCGAGAGGGTTAAACATTTGAATATCAGGATTGTATTTTAGAAAAGGCCTATATATTATTCCGATTGTGAATACAAAAGTTAATTTCACTTATATTACTGAACATTCTTCGGGATAGTTCTTTTTAAAATCAAAAGCTTTCATTTAGCTTATTAAAAACATACTTTACCTGGTAAAGGCATTCGTCGAACGTCACTTTGACTTCTTCAGTACCGGTGACGCTGAATGACGTAATCGCGCACGTGACGCAGTTCGTAAATGCCATCGTCTTTGTTTTGGGTGTTCTGGTCTTCCTGATCCAGATGGCTTGCTTGATGTGCCGGATTCTTCGGTTGGGTTCCTTTTCTCCCAGTCTGTTAAGTGGTTTTCAGTTGTATTTTATTTACCAGGTAAAATAAGTTTTGGATATGCAAAATGAAAGTTTTTGATTTAATTTCACTTAGGCTCTAAAGTTATCGAATTTCATAGTTTCGGAGGTAGTTTTAATGGTTGATAGGGCCACTGTAGAGGGGCTGATCGAGAAAGCGAGTCTATGGGGCACAAACGTTCAATCGCGGCCTTACCAAATGGTGTAGTAGAAATGTTATTTTGTCGCTGCCGTCCCTTCGTAACTTCAGCCGTCTCGGCTGGACTGGTGACATCGGAAGATGACAATTACACAATAGGGCCTGTGACCTATGGAATACACTTAATGGGATATGGTTATTTTTTAAATAAATGTTTTGTGGTCAAATTATGTGATTATTTGCGTGACTAGCTAAAACCAAAAACCAAAATCATATCGTAGTCAAATTATACGATTTATTAGATTGATGTGTAAAACAGTTAGTCCATAATATTATTATTGAATTTTAGAGTTGAGCGTCTACACATTAAGTAGTCTACTGCACACACAATAAACAGGATTCATAATTATTGTCATCTTCTCCTATCACACACATGTTGTGTTATGTGATTGGTGGCAACAGAGTACGGGTTAACAACATGAAAACAACAGATATACGCGTCATCTTGAAAGCTCAATAAAAACAATACATACATCGCTGTTAATGCGCAGACGCATTGGCCTACTTTTTGTATATAAGTAAACAATATGGCGAATAACAACAATTTAGTTTTAATACACGTTCGACTATTCTGTTATTCTATCAGTGTGAACTGTAGCAGAATTTAATTGATAAATAAAACAAGAGTGCAAGTGGCACATGTTTTAGCTGGTATAACATGTAATGCGCATCGACGTAAGCATCCTCCTCAAACGTTGATGACATCATCACTTGGCGATCATGCTTTCTGCTAGACTACCGGTCGAACGTTCGACGTGAAATGGGTAGGTAGACGTGCTTCTTATCGCTCCGGTTTGTCAACGTATTTGATGGCAGTTGTAAATATAAATGCCATTTTCATTGATCGCATTCAGATGCAAAATGTTTTGGTGTCGCAGTCAAATAAAAACGCATCTGTTTGGTTATGTATTACAAAATGCATTTTGAATTAATTATAATTGATTTTGTTTTAAATTAACTGTGTTATGTTAGTGTAGAAAGGATTATATATATATATACATGTGTGTGTATATATGTATAGATTTACATGTGTGTATACATATATATACACAACAATTATTCATACAATTGCGTCTGTATGTGGAATGCAATTCTTCTTCCGTGCTTCCGCCTACTCTCAACGAGCTAAGGATACAGGCGGTCGTTGGTCATTTGCACAATCGAATGTTCGCGGCAAATTTGCAATTGTATAAGACACGTATTCATGTGCAAATGTATTAAAATATCACGGCAGCAATTGAATGCGAAATTCAGATGCTTTGTATTTATTACTAAGGCTGGTACTTATACAGAATTGGTCTGTATGACGTCATATATGTTGTGACCTGTCTGCTGGTCTGTCTGTCTCGTTGTGTTATAGTAGTCGCCTGCGTCGTGTACGACTCCTGAAAAACACGTGAATAAAATATCACAATCTTCGAATCAAAGCCATCGTTCAAAATGTAATAATGTTCAATTAGTTTGAACAGAAATGCCACCTTATTGGTTTACCACGGACGTCACTAGCTGTTCCCGCATGTAACAATTGGCCGTTTACTCGTGCAAAGCTTGACATAAATCTACTGATATGTCAACACTGTTATGATACACTGCTGGAAATAGATTCTTTTTCGTGTATACTGTATTCTAAATGAAACAAGAATACTGAATTAAACAGAATGTCAATGTGAAGTTCACGTCCATCGATAAGCCCTAGTCATGATAGTGTAGAACTTTCAAATAATATTCGTATTGCTATGACATTGGCGCGAGTGTAGATAAGCATTATTGTGTCTGCGTCTACGCCATGTTGCCAAATCTATGATGCAGGGACCGTTTTCCCGAAGTTTTTCCACGCGCGCCTAGTTCCTGCGATTGTCAGGTCACGTATTACGCGCACATTGTGTTTTACGTTAAGAACGACACATTTACCATAATTTTATAAAAGGTGAGAATCTTGTCATATGTTGGGTATTTTGAAAAGATATTGGTCTTACGTCCAATCCTAGAAGGTCGTATATTAATCCTTAGCAAAAACCCTGTAGACTTTTATAGTTTGTCGTAATCCATAGTATTTTATAGTTTTCTATAGTGTTCTATATAATTCGACAGGATATATGCTATAGGAAATATGACAGCCTTTTTGCTCAATATTCTGCACAATTCCATAGGATAACAATATAATTCTCTAGGAAAACCTATAGTCACTTTACCTTCTACAGTATTCTATAGACAAATCTAAACAAAACTATTGACACTTTACTTTCTGTGGGATTCCGTAGAATATTCTATACAATTGCATAGAATACTGCTCAAACATACGATGTCCTATAGCATACATCCTACATAATTACATATATTTTTTTGCTAAGGAAATCGTGCGTGAACGTGTGCGTGTTTGTGTCATCGTTAAAGGTCAATATTTTGCTACTTATATAGTCAATACCATTTGTTGTAAAACTCCATTTACCTTCCTGTTTCCGGGACCGTTTCGGCGGAATGACGTAACCTTGCGCATCATCGAAGGCCTCTGCAAAAGACGTTACTAATCTTAGGTTACTTAAATTTCAGTTGATTGGCATAACTATGCTGCAATATAGCGTCCGGTTGATTCATATTTATGCACGCATGCAGATGTTTATGAGTTTACCATTAGTAATATATTTATGTTGTCTAGCATTGTTGCACTTTCCTAGATAGATATATACAGTTTATTTTATGGAATATAACTATAGGGGCTATTTGTAAACATAACGTCTCGTAATGCAGTTAAATGTATCATAGTAGCAGTTGAAATTATCATTGTATGATGATTGTTACAACTATGTATTACAAAATCACCTTATTGATAATACACAAAATTCGACGATTTTAAAATACATGTATACTGACGAATCGTACCACTGCTGATATTTTCTGGACAGGAACTGTAGTCAGAATTGGTTCTAGTCGTTGGATAATACAATGCTGTGTTTGAGAAATGCTGGATCGAGTGGAGCTTGTATATATTGTTTGTCTACCGGGGGCTAAGATAGAACATGTAACTGAAAGGGTAGAGAAGGTACTGGGGCATGGCAAGGGAGGGTCTATACTAGTACATGTAGGGACAAATAACGCAGAGAGGGAGGGAACAACTGGGATAGTTCAGAAGTACAGACAGTTAGTGAAGAAGTTGTGCAGATGTGTAAAGAAGAGGGGGTGGGATTCGTAGATTTATGGGGATACTTTGTTGGGAGGGAAGATATGTACATGAGAGATGGCCTACATCTAAGTGGAAAGGGGGCAGCAGTTTTCTCAGAGAACTTGCTGCAATCTGTTGACAGTGGGACAGGCTGCATCTATTTAAACTAGATTCGCAGGGGGGATTCACAGAGAAGCCTGAAACTGGAGGCATAGATAAAGACAGCAGAAATAAATCGGCAAAGAACAGCCTGGAAAACTGTTCTGAATCAGGATATAAATGCATTTGTTTAAATGCAAGGAGCATAGTAAACAAAAGAAGTGAACTAAACATTATGGTAGAAGATATTGACCCTCACATAATAGGTATAACCGAATCGTGGGCCACCACTGATATATCAGATGCCGAATTGGGACTAACAGGATATGTAATGTTTAGGAAAGATAGAATAGGAAGAAAGGGAGGTGGAGTTATTTTATATATTAAAGAATCTATCCAGGCTTATGAAATAAAATTAGAAAGAGAAGCAGATTGCGAAGAAGCTGTTTGGTGTAACATAGTTACAGGAAACTCAACGTTAACAGTTGGGTTAGTTTATCGAAGTCCAAACATAAGCATAGAAGAGAATGAAAAAATACAAAACGCTATAAGGGAAGTAAGCAAACGGAACTGTATTATTATGGGGGACTTTAACCATGGGCATATACAATGGAAATCTCTACAGAGTATGGGGAGTGAGGACCACAAGTTTTTAGTTTTAGTACAAGATAGTTTCCTTTCTCAACATGTGCTAGAACCAACCAGGGGAGAGAATGTGTTAGACTTAGTTTTGTCCTCACAGAAAGAATTAGTTGACAATGTCAAGATATGTGAGCCACTGGGGAGTAGTGATCACAACCAGATACATTTTACCATCAAAGTAAAATCAGAAAGGAATAGTAAAAGCAGTATAGGAGAAATTTCCACAAAGGAAGGTATAAGGACATGAGGAAATATTTAGCAAAGATAGACTGGAATAACACACTGAAGAATAAGACAGCAACCGAATGCTGGAATATCTTAAATAGTGAAATTAAGTGCATAGTCGATAAATTTGTACCTTTCAAAAAACAAGGGAAACGGTCTAAAAAGAAACACTTATCGAAAGAAGCCATTAGAAAAATTAAGTATAAAAAAATGATGTGGAAGTCATATAGATGTACTGGAAATGATGAAGACTACAACATTTATAAAGAAGCACTTAATCAAGCTACAGCTGAAATTAGAAATTCAAAGAGAAGCTATGAAAAAAAATTAGCTAGTAATATAAAACATGACAGTAAGAGTTTTTATGCGCATATTCGAAGCAAACAGAAAGTTCAGGATAAGGTCGGTCCTCTAGAAGATAGTGCTGGAAATACAATATCAGAGGGATTCTTAATGGCAGAAGACCTGAATGAGTATTTTAGTTCAGTGTTTACCAGGGAAGATATTAGTTCACTGCCAGTACCAGAGGCTAAGTTCAAGGGGCAGATTCAGACTATTTAGGACAATTAATTGTAACCCCAGAAATGGTAGCTAAGAAAATAAGGGCTATGAAGGATAATAAATTACCTGGAGTGGATGGGATTCCGCCCAAACTACTATTGGAAATTGTAGAATAAATTAGCGTACCGCTTGCAACAGTTTTCAATTTGTCATTAGAAGAGGGAGTGGTTCCTTTAGAATGGAAAGAGGCAAACATTATACCGTTATTTAAAAAAGGTTCGAGAAACAAGTCAGAGAACTATAGACCAGTTAGTTTAACATCAGTGATTTGCAAATTATTAGAAAGACTAATTAAAGATCACATGGTGGATTTTCTTGTTAAACATAACTTGATAAACCCATCTCAACATGGGTTTTTAAAAGCGAGGTCATGCTTAACAAATATGTTATGTTTTTTGGAAGACATCACTAGGTGGGTAGATGAGGGATCACCAGTAGATATCATCTATTTAGATTTTCAAAAAGCTTTCGACAAAGTACCACATCAAAGATTACTCCTTAAGCTAAAGGCCCATGGCATAGGAAATGGTATAATAAACTGGATAGAAAAATGGCTGAATGACAGAAGACAACGTGTAGCAGTTGATGGGGAGGCTTCAAACTGGAAATCGGTATTGAGTGGGGTACCACAGGGATCAGTACTAGGACCTATATTAGTCTTAATATATATCAACGATTTGGACGATGATATAACAAGCAAGGTGTTAAAATTTGCGGATGATACAAAAGTGTTTAGAAGGATTAAAAGTGATGGAGACAGACAGAGCATTTACAAGATGATCTTGATAGGTTGATCAAATGGTCTGAAAAGTGGCAAATGCTGTTCAATTTTGGGAAATGTAAATGCCTCCACACAGGTCATGGGAATGAAGAGGTAAAATATAAAATGGGGGGTACTGTTCTAAGTACCACTGTAAAAGAAAAGGACTTGGGGTTAACCATTAGTGCTGATATGAAGGTTTCAGAGCAGTGCGGAATTGCAGCGTCAAAGGGAAATCAAATCCTTGGATTAATTAGGCGAAATATAACGTATAAGAAAAAAGAATTAATAGTACCGCTGTACAAAACAATAGTGAGGCCTCATTTAGAATATTGTATACAAGCATGGAGGCCATATCGCAAGAAGGACATAGATATGCTAGAAAGAGTACAGAGGAGAGCGACTAAAATGATACCAAATCTGAGGGATCTTAGTTACGAAATACGCCTAAAAGAATGTGGTTTAACAACATTAGAGACCAGGAGATTGAGAGGAGATCACATAGAAGTGTTTAAAATATTGAATGGTTATGAAAATATTGATAGAAACATTTTTTTCTCAGTTAAGAAAAATAGAAGGACCAGAGGACATGAAGCTACATTAGTAAAGGAGCAGTGTAGATTAGATATAAGAAAGTTCTCATTCTCACAAAGGACTGTAAATGAATGGAACAGATTATCTCCTGATTGTGTTGGTGCTAGTAGCGTGAATATGTTTAAAAATAAAATCGACACACACCTTAAAAAGGCGGGATACATGTAGATAAAAAGTATTGGACTCTCGATAAGCCAAAAGGCTTCCTTGTCCACCTGCCATCCAGAGTAATTTTCTGGATAGCAATCTTGTTAAATATGTTGAATTGTGTCCAATGTAATTATAAATACGTAATTATACATATGTACGGTTTTAGTACATACAGTTTTTTTGTTGCACGTACACGTTACTTTCCACAAATCATGATTTCAAGTAACACGTTAGTTGATTCAATGGGTAGTTTGTGTTATGCTAGCCTTTGCTTGTGACTCATATCTAGAGGGTTATATAGTTACTATTATTTACTAATCCATGTATTCTGGTTGCAGTTCTCATTGAGTTGCGATCATTCGTACTGATGTACACAATACATCGTGGAAATTGATCTCTGATCTTACCTATGATCGCAACTCAATCTCTATCGACGACTACCAGACGTACTCGAGCATCACCATGCCTGTGGTGGCCTGTCCCATCCCTAACTGCACGTATGTGACAGACGATGTTGACGCGATCACCGCCGTGGCGCTACTCAACACCTACGCGATCACTCACGCCCCAACATCCTCCACAAACGCCGCCGCTGCTAAAGTGGAAAGGGGGAAACGACCAAAGGTCACATCGGCGGGGAGCAGCGAAGAATGGGACTACTTCCTGTTCCGATGGTACGACTACGTGGAAGCAACCAAAGTATCAGGCAAAGATAGAATAATTCAACTACTCGAATGCTGCGACGAACAATTGCGAAAGGACGTCACACGGTCCATTGGCATGGGTCGTACACTCACTGACCGCCCTGAGGACGAGATATTGACGTTGGTGCGTACCTTGGCTGTCAGGGAAGAAAACACGATGGTCGCTCGGGTCACCCTGCATGACATGCGCCAAGACAGAGACGAGACTGTCAGGTCATTCAGTGCCAGGATCCGCGGCCAAGCCGGCGTCTGCAAGTTCTCCCTCCCGTGCCCAAATTGCACACAGACCGTTAACTACACAGAAGAAGTGCTACGAGACGTGGTGATCAGGGGCCTGGAGGATCCGGAAATCCAACTGGACCTGCTCGGCGAAAAAAATCAGGACATGAACTTTGAGGAAGTCCTACGCTTTGTTGAAGCAAAAGAAGCAAAAAAACGATCAGCCTCACGCTTGGTCGACACGCACGGGGCAGAGGCAGCCAAGAGCTCAAACACTCGCAAACGACTCGACCGCTTATAACAACAGCATGAACCCAGGGCAGGATCAACCGACCAGAACCCCTGCTCCTACTGCGGCAAAAAAAGGCACGGAAGGAACGCCCCACAGGACATCCGACGCACCGAATGCCCCGCATACAACTCGACGTGCACCGCCTGCCACAAGAAGCATCACTTCGAAGTGGTCTGCCGGGGGAAGTACCGCCGCAAACGAAAAGACACCAAGGTTGAGCTACAGGAAGGCGCCGTGTTTGATTCTCTCTGCATCATCAACAACACCGGCCGACGTCGCAATGAACGCTTCATTGCACTTGATCACCATCTGTACAACCAACTGTCTGACACGTGGCTGAAGCAGTCCTCTGAACCTCAGCCGTTCGTCAAACTTGGTGTGGACGTCCTCGTCGATGACTACAAACTCTTCGGCTTCGACTCTCTCCTCACCCGCACCCCTAGACACGCATATATACTGTGCATGGCAGATACGGGGTGCCAGAGTTGTATTGCCGGTATCAAGGCGATCCATCGCCTCGGCATCAATCAACGGGAACTGATACCGGTAACGATGAAAATGCATGCTGCAAACAAGCGCGGTATAAACATCATTGGCGCTGCCATCTTGAGGTTCTCAGGTAGAACATCGAATGGAGTCCTCGAGACTCGTCAAATCGTCTACGTCACAGATGTTGACAACAAAGTGTTCCTCAGCAGGGAGGCCTGTGTTGCGCTCGGGATGATAACTGAGCAGTTCCCAAAGGTGTCAAGTTTTCCGAACAAGACGAAATGTATCGATGACACAATCCTGTGGTCCAACGACATAACCGCGGCTTTCCACCAGGCAGTGAAGTGGCTCGATATATGTGGCAATCATGGTATCACACTCAACCCGAGTAAGTTCGTCTTTGCTCAGAACACTGTCGAATTTGCCGGATTCGAGATCACACCAGATAGTGTCCGTCCATCCCGGAAATTCTTAGAATCGATCCTCGACTTCCCGACACCCAAGACCATCACGGACATACGCGCCTGGTTCGGCCTTGTCAACCAAGTGGCGTACGCGTTCGCCGCTGCGGAAAGAATGCTTCCGTTCCGGGCCCTGTTGAAGCCCACAACCACATTCACCTGGAACGATGAGATGCAATCACTTTTCGAAGAGTCTAAAAGCGTCATCATCAGTGAAATCGAGGAAGGGGTCAGAATATTTGATGCGTCACGATCAACATGCCTAGCCACTGACTGGTCCAAGACAGGAATAGGATTCTGGTTATTCCAAAAGCATTGTGAGTGCCGCGGCAACAAGCCCTTCTGTTGCCGTGCTGGGTGGAAGATTACGCTCGCCGGAAGTCGATTCACCCACCCGGCTGAGTCACGCTACGTGCCTATAGAGGGCGAAGCCCTGGCAGTCGCTGACCCACTATACAAGGCCAGATACTTCATCCTCGGCTGCGACAACCTCATCCTCGCCGTGGACTATAAGCCGCTGCTAAAGATCTTCGGCGACAGGTCTCTTGAGGAGATTTCAAACACTCGTCTGAGAAACCTAAAGGAAAAGACCCTCGGATATCGCTTCCGTATAGTCCACATACCAGGTGTAAAGCACCGAGCCGCTGACGCGATCTCTCGCCACCCTACCGGCAACCCCGTCAAAATGCATCTACCAGATGACGTCGCGTCCCTACAAGACGGTGCTATTCCCGCAGGATTACCAACACTCCCGGAACTTCGCTCCTCCTTCCTGGCCGGCATCCGATGCGGTGAAGAGTTTCAGGACGATGTGGAACACTCAGTTCACGACGCCGCCCTCTCATCACTCTGCTCCCTTAAGGCCGTCACCTGGGATGGAGTCCGCATGGCAACCAATAGCGTCGAGGCCATGGTCAAGTCGGGGATGCCGGAATTCCGTCACGAGCTGCCAATAGAACAGTACCACCAGTATCGCGACAACCTCTACACTGTGGATGGTGTAGTTTTATACAACGACAGAATAGTCATGCCCGCTCACTGCGCCTCGATGTACTGCAATCACTGCACGCCGCTCACCAGGGCGTATCGTCAATGATATCTCGGGCGGAACACAGCGTCTTTTGGCCCGGAATTACCTCGGCCATCACTGACCTCGGAAACCGCTGCAACGACTGTAACAGGATGGCCCCCTCGCAGCTCAGCGCACCACCTTCCCACCAGATACTACGGGTCTACTCGTTTCAAAGTATGTGCTCAGACTACTTTACTTACAAAGGCGTGAACTATTTCGTTACTGTGGACCGGTATTCAAACTGGCCCGTAGTGGAGCAGTGTAGAGTTGGGGGGAAAGGCTTGATCGTTAGTCTACAGCAGATATTCGGCACCTTCGGCATCCCCGATGAGCTATCATCAGACGGTGGCCCCGAATTCTCATCATCCGCCACGCAGACCTTCCTCGGATCATGGGGTGTTCGTCATCGCCTGTCTTCAGTTGCGTATCCCCACGGTAATTGTCGAGCGGAAGTCGGCGTGAAAACGGTGACGCGCTTGATAACAGGCAATACAAGCCCCAACGGCAAGCTTGATACTGATGAATTCCAGCGGGCCATACTACAGTACAGAAACACACCCGACAAATACATTCTCCCCGGCAATGTGCATTTTCGGACGCCCTATCCGACACTTCATCCCCATCCTTCCAGGACTATACAAACCTCACACAACGTGGCGTGAGACACTAAGTGCACGCGAGGAGGCGCTACGGATTCGCCACATGAAGGATGCCGAACGATGGGCAGAACACACGAAGACGTTACCGCCACTCATGGTGGGCGACTTCGTCCGCATTCAAAATCAAATCGGCCCCAACCCGCGGAAATGGGACAAGACGGGGATAGTGATCGAGGTTCGGCAACATGATCAGTACGCGATCCGCGTGGACGGCTCGGGCCGCATCACCATGCGGAACCGTAAGTTCTTGAGACGATTCACCCCCGCCATCACGCGCCCGACTCCTGGCCAACTGGGCATCAACGCCGTTCTTCCACCGCCAGTCGCCTACTCTGTAGCACCAGCGGCGCAGCAGCAATCAGCCTCATCACCGAAAGAACGCGCTCGAGCGACACATATGCCAACCGTACTGTTATCGCCCACTCCACCTGCGTCCCTACCCTTGGCAGACGCCTCGCCACCACAGCCGCAATCGTCTGCGTCACCCAAGCCGGCGCCACGCCCAGCTCCTGCTTCACCACGTGCAACTCCTGCCGCCCCATTGCGACGTTCGGCCCGCAATGCGGCCCCGCCAACATGGCTAAAGGACTATGTTTCCACTGTTGACACTCAGTGAACTATGTTATTTCTTGTTCCTATTTTTGTTCTACTAACACAAGCCATATTATTATTTGTCGACATATCAGTCTTCAGTGGTTTAAAGACTTGGGGGGCGTAGAGGGTTATATAGTTACTGTTATTTACTAATCCAGGTATTCTGGTTGCAGTTCTCATTGAGTTGCGATCATTCGTAATGATGTACACAATACATCGTGGAAATTTATCTCTGATCTTATCTAATATCAATGCCAAGGAAAGAAAGAAAAGGAAGTGTATGTGCCAAATTGCAAAGTTACCAGTCGCTAGGTCAGGCTAGCGGAATAATAAACATATGGCCGTTGGATATATAATAATATTTCGTCTTTTACACCGTGCTGTCTTAAATTTGCGTATTCTATGAAAACAAGTTGATTTGGAATTGAGGAAAGTGATTATAAATATAGTGCATGGCGCATATTTGAGTTACTGGATATTTGTATCGGACGATCTCAGAATGTAAATTTAATCAAGCAATACCTTTGGCAAATGGATGTTGTTAGACAAGGCAAGATGAATACTGTTTACGGTAATAGGCCTAAGACGCTGAATGTATATTCCGAAAGCGCTTGGTATAAGCATGCGTGGGAACTGACAAGTGTGGAGACTATTATATGTCAACAATAGCACTGTTAGTTGTGGTCATTGTCCAAGCTTCGGTATGCGTGGACGTAGTATAGTGCGGGACTGATTCAATAAATTTACATTGTCAACGTGTGAAAGACCAACCCCCAGACACATTCTAAGGCCGCCATCTTGAAAAACTAATACACACTATAACATCTGATCAACGGACGTCACTTAGCGAATGGCTTATGCTCACACATGCTTCTATATACTGTACTAAGGAATAATTTTACATCACTATTTAGTTATGCTAGATGCATAGTTATAATGCATAGTCAATTTGTGGTTTTACGAAGTTATATTCCTAATCCAGCATGGAGTATTCGACGTTTTAAAAATTGTATGTATATACCCGATCTAAAATAAACAATACATGACTTGACTGAAGGCGCGGTTGGAGCAAAGGCGAACCTTCAAACTCACATTTAGTTGTTAAGTTAGGTTTCTGTTTTGCTAGTTCGCAAATATTGTTACATGTTCATATGTCTTCTTATTAGGTGAAGATTATTTTTTACGTTCTCTTACCATCCCTGTTCTGAGTTGGCGATAGTTCCGTGCCCTGCTGTTGGTTGGCAGTTTTGCCTACGCATTGACGTATTCTGAAACACAACCGTAACATACATTATTTAACAGATTTGGTTTTACCCCCATTTTGATGTAACATATAACATATGCGTAGTAACTCAGCACTGTAATTTGTGGTCCGAATGTATATAGCTTACTACATTAGTTTGGATATGACCACATGCAGAGTAGAATTCTTGGTGTAAATTTCATGCTAGCCTACATACATTTTGTTATAACATGTCACCGTATACATAGTAGTTAGGCCATATTTCATAACAGCTAACCTCGGAATGCCAAGCAGAGTGAATGCCATTATCACCATGCCAAGTATTAATGCTCCAACCGCAATTCCAATCCATGCACTAGTCCCCAATGTTGCTGCATAAAGTACGCCACGTCCCGTTGTCTGCAGCGGTGTCGCAGCTGCAAAACATGAAACATTCTAGATTATGTGTCTAAAATGCGTCACACACACACAGAACCTGCGAATCAAATCGAACATGGATATTATTCCATGAGTCATCTATGAAAATGATGGCGACGCCCACAGCAGGATTCATCATTTACGTAGCCACAGTTTTGCGTGCATAAGCAGAAATTTCGTTGAAACGGGAAGTAGTATAAGTTCAACGAAAAAAATGTAATCACGAGTTGTCCGATAATTATTATTATGTGGCCTCCGGGGACGCGTATTGTTGTGTCACATCAGATGTATTGATATTGCAAGCATGACTGCGGGGTCATATCAAATTAAATGCCATGTTTTATGATGTCACTCAATTCAAATAATCCTCACGTCCGTTGCAACTAAACCGTTTTAAAGGCATTCTGTGGCTTTACCTGTGCATGCGGTCTTGAACCAGACGACCCCTGTAGACACGCCTCCCTCGCGTTCTAAGTTGTTTTTACGATAAGGTTTCACTCGCAGTGAATACATCGTGTTGAACGTGAGTCCGGTGATCCGAGCTTCCATCCGTTGTTCGCCAGCGCCCTGCTCTACTCGTGTGACGTTCTTGTCTCTCTCCCCGTCGGCTTGTAGCCACAACACATAATAGTAGTGGCCTTTAAGACCGGGTGAGACGTTGTTGGCTTTAGGCCAACTTACTCTGGCAGACGAACCAGTGACAAGGTCAACGTCTGGCTTGACGGATGATTTAAAACCTGGCCTAGCTGGAACAAAGCAAGATAGCTAGATAAATATTGACATTTAAACAATTTATCTTTGTTTTATTACAAAAGCTACCCCCAAAAAGAGAGCTGTGTGAGTCAATACATTTTCCATTCCGATAGAGCGATGTCTCAAATAGCACTTGTAGTTTGCCAAGCAACTCCTTAGATTTGTTCGATATGAGTGAATAGAATAGTACTTATGGTACATACCTATGTAAGTCTTACACACGTCTGAGATGTACCAGGTTTCACATCCATCGGGGCAACTTCCGGTCGTGACCGCGCACCTTGACTGCTCCTTGCAGTGCCCGCAAGTTTCATTGCAGTTCACTCCGTAGGTTTTGCCGGTACAATCTGCATAAAACGACCTTTAATTAGAAAACTATATACAATAGCGCATCTTACCTGCACCATCGAAAACATTATGTCGTTTTATATGTATGTTTCACGTTACATTATCGAAGTGATTTTTAAATAATTGTATAGCATGGTATGTTTACAAAAACGCACGCTCGCATGGTTGACAGCAATCGCTACGCACGCACACACGCATACTTAACACACGTACAGGTACACGGACACGCTCTCATACACATACTGTTAACGTGTTGTTACCACGCTGTGTGTTTTCACAGCCAAAATACCTTGCATGCAGTCCGGCTGTTGCTTGCCTGGTGCGCATGTTTCACAACCGATGACGTCATTGCAGGTACTTGTTGACGGACAATTCTGGCAAGCTGACATCAATAACAATAGTGATTATGCGGCAGTGACAGTACTAATTCGGTTTGGATATTCTATAAAGTTGTCGAGCTTGCACAATATTAGAGTTCGTCATTCACATACAATGGGTTTCTGATGAAACGTGTACACTACCAATCCGTTTTATTACATGGGACTCCACAAGTTAGAAACGATAGACGTCAGTTTTGCTTTGCATATATATGCAATGGGTGTTGCACTCTATATTGTTCATGGCTATATACTCTATGAACAAATTGTATGTTTCTGAAGAAGCCAAAACGAGAACTCACGGAAACAAAATAAATAATGGTTACGTACATGCATATCTATGACCAATGATAACGACTTCACACAGGGCTGCCAGGTGATTCTGTCCTCCTCCACTCCGTCTGAAGGAGAGATATCGACCTGTGGTGGTACAAGACTCGTTGACTGTCGCTCCAGCAGCCACAGCGCCGTTGTGACTTGCACACTGCGTGTGGTCATTCACGTCGGAGCTGTTGCCAACGCTCAGTGTGAACGTGCTGAGTCGTCGCTCGTCTGCAATTACGTAAACAAAAACGGGAGGAAAACGATGACATTGGTACCTGCATTGTTGATGTTGGTGTTGTAATGTATTACTGTTTAAAGTTGTATATATATATATATATACATATATATAAATACACACACACATATATATATTTATATATAAAATGAATCTGTGACGACACAAATGAGTTATATTTAATAATTTATCATTGCTCCACAGCTTCTTTAACACTGTGTTGCTATTGGAGTCAATGCCACTCGCGTGCCAATTATTTACGTGTTGTAGAACCAACTATTGAATAACATAATTCTTTTTCTGACCAGTTGTTTAGTTTGTCTAGATCAACTATTTGTTTGTTGAAATTTCAATCCATTGAGCTAGTTAAGCACTTTCCTCACGCCGGGAATGTCGCTGAAGAACCCGTTTCACTACGTATTAGTCATCATCTTCGTTACGTCCTTTTAAACGCTAACTTAAGAAACTCGCAATTTGTCATGTGTCATATAATCACAACAGCATAATCGACCTGTCTGACAGTTGTCACCCGTCCAGCCAGCAGCACATCCACTAGGACAGTGTCCAGTCTTCTTGTTACATATGCCAGAGAGACAGTTACACGTGCCGTCACAGAACACGCCAAAATTTCCGTCTTCGCATTCTACAACGAGAGAGACAACACATGTCACAATGTGATTATGTGTGTATGCAGGAGGTGTGTGTATGCGCGTGCGTGTGTGTGTATGTGCGTGTGTGTATGTGTGCGCGCGTGTTTCTGTGTGTGAATGTGTGTGTGCGTACGCAAATACATATGCACGAATGCAGGAATGGAAATAAGCACGTTTATATTATGTATGTATAATGTATGCATCTATGTAAGCAAGTATATATGTATGTGTGAGTATTCATGTGCGTATGTATTTGTATGAGTGTGCGCGTGAGCGTGTGTCCGTGTTCGTGCATGGGTACATGTACGCATGCGCATACATGCGTATTTATGCACATATACGCATGACGTGTTCACGCCATTTCTTGTATATGTTTATAAAACGTTAACATATTGTGATTGCAATTTGTTTATAATAAAACATAGGTTAAGCAATAAGAATATGTTACCTTGACACGTTGATCCCGTGAAGTGTGGAGCACAGCCAGACATACATCGACCTTGGGCAGAATTCCTCTGACAGTTCTCGTTCTCGTCATTGCAGTGACACTCTTTCTCACAGTTGACACCAAACCGACGACTGTCGCACGCTGAATACAAAGGTAATTATTCGCAGGTGAATCACATGATAATAATATACATACACTGTTTGCGATATGTGTTTTATATATAAGCATAAGTTGGTTTTAAATTGGCAGCGCACATCATGTGACACAAATGTACGTGGCAGATTTGATACAAGTTGTTAAATACTCGTAATATTTAGGACATCTTTGTGGTACACAAAACTATAACACGTTTCATGGTAACTATGTCGTTTAACGGAAGATTATTTTGCTGTATGGAGCGTGTACATACTGCATCGTCCGTTTGAATATGTGCTAGGATAAGTGTTCTAAACTTGAATACGTACAACATGTCGTAATTTGGCAAGCCACCCAGCTTGTGCCCTTATAGAAGCACCACGGCGTGTGATAGTTGTCCACATTGCGACAGTAGTTTTTCGCCGCTGCCCGACTGCCGTCAGGGAACGAGGAGTCGGATCGGTAAGTCTGCTGTGTCCAAGGTAAACAAGTTTTGTTGCCCGTCCAGTGTATAGCGTCTGTGTATCCATGTGCCGTCAGTCCCATGTAGTCCGTTCCCTTAGGATCGTTATAGTGACAATCGCTGTCTAAAATAACAACATCAGCAGCGCAGGTTATGAAAACGTATATTTCTAAACAAAGATTCATCATTGTTGAAATGCTAACTGTGAACATGAAAACATTTGTTTAAAACTGTAATCTGTATTAATGCTTTTGTTTATAAAATAGGTTTATTAACTACTCACGCCATTTTCACTGCCTAGTATTTGCAGGCATTCCAAATGTTAACATTACTTTCTGAAAAACACCGGGTTCAATCCCCGACATCTCCACTTTCTGTGTTTTCCCTCAGCGTAATATCATAGACGGCCTTAGCTGAGTAATTATCCAGATTAAATTTAATGTAGGCCCCCTACTATAATTGTCACTAGATTGTAACACACAAACTAGTTTTTTTATTATATGTAAAGAATATTTGTGAGAATATGTCAACAGTTCCAGTATGTCATATACATTTGTAAGTGTACATTTGTAAGTATACATTTGTAAGTGTACATTTGTAAGTATACATTTGTAAGTATACATTTGTAAGTGTACATTTGTAAGTGTACGTGAGCCAAACAATTGGTACCAACACATGTTCACAAACACGTTCATTCGCGTACTTATAGTGTTTCAGTTTGGCGGAATGTTTGTTCTTCCGTCCTGGACTCTGGTATGTTCCACTTCCACTGTCCATGATCAAAGTCTTATTGGAGAGCCATTACAACCTATTCCCCTACCTTCGTTAGGTTTGTATGACTAACATGATTACTGTGCTACGGTGATTGACTAGCAAACAGCAATGAATGAAGTTTCTTCGTCTTCGTGATCCCTTGTGGGGTGGAAGTTCACATCACCAGGTGTGTTCTGCTCAACTTACGGCTCTTTACCATATACGCCGGTCTTTTGTTCTGTTTTCCTACACCAGGTTGTGAAAGCCTGCCTTTTTGTCATACATTTTCATAAAGTATATTCAAATGTGTTTCAGCCTGTTTGTAAGAACCGTGTTGCTAGGCAATAGATCACATGTTGGACAGGCCAACATCAAGTGAACGTACGTAAAGTTCCTTCCTACAGAAAGAGTTTATGACTGGATGCGGGCCAATAGTTCAAGGTAGAAACATGCATAAACTGATGAGCAGACCTTTTAGTACTCTGCATTCGTTGATGCCACTTTTTGTGTATACTAAATGCAGTTAATTAATACGCATACTTTTGCATGTTAGTTTCACTAACGTAAACATGACTAATTGTTATAAAAGTTTCCGTTGATGTGCTAAACGTGAACTTTGAAGTGTTTACAATTCCAGTCTCTACTAGTTACCTGTATTAGGCGCAAGTATTTATCGATAGGGGCTAGTCTTTATAGGCAAGGGATAGTTAATCAAACCAAACAACTTACTGAGCATGCACCCAACTCCCCATCGGTTGTCTTGGCAGGTGGTTGGACATTTGCCTGTGACGGCGTCACATGTTGGACACTTGTAGCACTGGAAGCGACATCGCCAGCCAAAGAATCCCGCCTTACACTCTACAAACAAGCATGTCACATGTACATTTGTGGTGCTGAGCGGAGCAAATATTGCTGTAAATATTTCGTTAATGATTTGATACATCTTACCCTCAATTATGCATTTTTATTTATGAATCGGATACAATGTTCCGTATACTGACAGCATCGAAATTAGTTTGGTTTACCTAGGCGCTGCGAGGTGGCGATACTTTCTAAGCCCCTTACATTAGCCTGGAAAGGTAAAGCACTTGGAAAAATTGATGGTAGGCGGTCGGTAGTCGCGGTTTACCCTGAAACCGGGTAGAGACCATGATTGGCTGTCAGGCTAACTAAAAAAATAAAAAATATAAGAGTATACTTTTATCAGTTAATAATAATTTTCCAAAACTTCAAAACGTAATTTATACTGAAACAAGTCACACAGTATTATAAACCACAGTCTACCACAATTGCATCACCCTCGTAGTCATTAGGTGGCATATTGCCCCGTGGATACTGTTCTCGTTCAACATCGCTCACACCCACAGACGCACACGCGCGCACACACAAATGTACGCACGCACACACAAACATGCACGAACATGTTCGCATACACACAAACGCACACACGCTCGAGCTAACCCATACAGTTAGTAATACAATGACATTTTGGTAAGAATATCACATATAATGAACAAGAACCGTGAAAGAATTTTACATGATAAAAAGGCAACACTTTCAAGGAAGTTAACCTTTTGAAAACAAACATCCCATGTGGGTCCTGTCAATATAAGAACCTGTAGATAGGGATAGTGTGGCCAATGATGCACAATGCTAACTTACCTCCAAACTAATATATTTGTCTACATTGACAAAATCCATAATTATCCTATATTCTACCTAAATAGATATTGATAGTATAAGTTAGTTCCTTCCTCACAAAATAGAGTATAAGATGGATATCAGTAACTAAATTCTTGTTTGTTTATGACGTTGCCCTTTCTGTTCACTGGACGTGTTCACGTCTGTCCATTAGACAGACACAGTTAATCTTCGTTTCCCATATATGGGTCAATCTCCAAATACCGTAACATTTATGTCTTCGTTGTTTTTAATTACATCGTGCATCTCAGTGCAATTGTTTCTGGTGCGATGCTTCATATTAGGTCTAATTCATAGAACCTGACACATTTATACTACATTTATGTACAACGCAGTGGTGCTGTGACTAGAGGGACGGACTATCAATCGAGAGTACCCGAGTTCGAATGCTATGCTGCCGGGTATAATCTTGGCCAAGTTCGTTCACTCTACGTTGCCCAGTTCACTCAGTTGCATGATTGAGTACCTGGTTATAGACACTTTTGGATATTTGGCTAATGATAGTGTTGGATATTTATGGTCGAATAGTCATCGCGCATTAATTGCAACATTGCAGAATACTTCCCAGAGGAGTCAATATGTTTTTTGATTGAACACGTCTGACAGGTAGTAAAGTCTAAAGCGCTTTGAACAGTTCTAATGACTGGATACTGAGCGCTTTGGTTCAACTCGTCAGCTCACACCCGCTAATGCAAATAGTTTGGTGTGTAATTGAATATAAAACAAATGTTTCCTTATACCAGGAATATAGTAATATATCTTGCTGTCTATGAAAGGACAAATTATTTTGAATTATACACTACCGGCTGAGAAGAATAAAACTGCTAGTGTACACGTTGGATGAGATCATATAAATGTAATTACGACACAAGACATGGTCTGGGTGAACTCATAGAACATTTAATCCAAGAACATCACGTGTTCAATCAGCAATACCTTAATGACAGTATTGACAGATTAAATGTCTCCCAAGCACCCCCAACCATGTGGTAGGGAAAACGATATGTAATCTCCGCTCATAGGTGGGTAAAAAGCGCATCAGCAAATCAAGGACCAGTAACCTGTACTACATGTTTCCCTAGCGTAGCAGAACTTTAATCCAATAAACTGCTGACTTTGAGTGTTTATACTAACATATCGGTACGCTGACTTCACGTCGACTTTGCACATACAATAGCCTTCTTGTACTAAGGATCATCAATGATTTGAAATTTGTTTCATCAATCGTTTGAAATTAGTGAGATCTCGATAGATGCATAATCATTTAGTTATTTTCCGATAGGGCGACTGCAATCATGGATCAACATAATGTCCCCATATTTTTGGGACAGCGCCAAGTGGTCTCACCAAGCTGGGAGGGTTGTCACATAACACATAATTGCCATCTTGTAATTCTGATATCACCTGCTGTTTTATTGCCTCGTAATTACTGTTGCCTGGAGTTGCTGAGAGGTGATTGTTTGCTTGCATAAATACAACCTGCGCTTCCTGGTCAATTATAGAAAACCCGTGTCTTAGCCCATCGAACAGGAAATCACTATTAGGATCGTCCGCTAATTCAGATTCCAATGCAGTTAAGTTGAGACCTGGCGCTGCCTCCAGCGATGGGTGCTATTTAGATTGGTGGTGGGTGAATGCAGAGTGGGTCTGGTTGCAACCCCTATAGGAACATGCATGTGTAAATTTACAATCAGGGTGCACACATACCCTTGCTGTGTTAAACAGTCTGGACTCTCGATAAGCCAAAGGGCTTCCTTGTCCACCTGCCACCTAGAGTTAATTCTCTGAGTGGCAATCTTGTTAAATCTTGTCTTGTTAAATAAGGTTTTACTACCAGCAGTAACCGGTCCTGAGTAGTAGGTTGGCTTATAGGAGGGACCTGATTCGTTTTGAGCCCGGCGGGCGTTGTTGCTGGGTACACGAGGCGTTAGTTGCATTGTCTGCAAATATGGTATACTAGTGCCCCATCTGAAATTGTGTGCGGCTTGTAATTGGCTATATTCTCTGTCGTAGAAATAGACAGAGACGTTCTCATATCTTTGGGTCAACTGCAGAATATTTGCAGTGTACGACATGTAGTCAATCATGCCATCCTGGGATAAATTACCGTCGCACAACAACGGTACTGAACAGCCAGATTATCTATGGACCATTGGGACAGTGTGATTGTTTCGAGTTTCGGCTTTCTGCCGGACTCGATAACGATTTGTTTGCCCTCGTGCGCCCCGGCAACAACCACCTCCTCGATAACGTCACGCGACAGAAAGTCGGTCATATCAAAGTAACTGAGCGGAGACTTATTAAATGGATCCGCGGATCTTGCCACGTGCCAGGGATGGTCATGCCGATCGGTGTTGCAGCTGTAGTCGGACGTGCGTTCCTACCCGAATGGCGATGGGTCGAACGAGGGTCCTGGTTCAAACATATGTCCTCGTTGCGATTGTTCGTCTCCCGTCTGCTCCGTTCCCGTTGCCTGCATCGTCGGCAAGTCAGTGAGTAAGTTGACATACGCGTCTATTCCAGCGTCGGGCCTGTCTCGCCGATCTGTGGTCAGCTGTGCGGTGTCGCTGTGATGCCAGTCTGACTGCGGCTCGCGACCACGTGCGTGTACGGCTTGGACGGCTTCGGCAGCGCTTTGAGTAACTGCTTTTGTTGCCCCACGAGGCATCTTCGATTGCTCCAGATCATCTGCGTCGGTGATGGCCACCGCATCCATGGAAATGAATCCTTCTTTAATCAGGATGTCGACGGCTTTCGCCGTTGTCTTTTGTTCTGCGGCCCATGTACGCAGCTCAGTCTCGTTGGCAAGGTATGCCGTTTGGCAGTCGTTTGCTTCCGTATCTTGTAATAAACGTAGGCAGAGCGTGCTACGCCCGCGGCTGCCTGATCTGGACCTCGTGGGTGATGGCGCGAAGTCGCCTATATAGATTCCGGAGCGAATGCTAATGGGTAATTAACGAATTATCGAAACGTGTTAAACTGCAGAACGTACACATTTAAAGACAGGCCAAGCGGCACATGTGAACCACAAAGAGCAAGAGCGATCTGCCTATGTGAATAATAACATATTAAAAGTAATTAATATACACATTACTGAGGATATTATTTTATCGTGAATCAGTGTCTTTGATTATTTGTCACTGTTGCTACTAGGTGTGATTTGGACGCTTCATTAAAATCAGGAGCGCTTTTAATAGTCCTAATAGACAAGGTGTGTCAGGAGAAGCTCGCATCATTCACGAGAAGACAAATGCAGTTTTTCAACCAAAAAGGGTGTTGAGTTAATGCGTATGTTTAATATATGTCACTGGTGTTAACAATTTTACAAAATGACGGGATCATTAGGAAACATTTTAAGCGTCCAATGTCGTAAATCAATTATTGTACTTCTTCGAAAATGTCACGGGTGTTACTGTCACTAGTGTAACGAATTCTTACATAATGTGTTTATCTCCGAGTTTTCTGGCAATATCTTATTTGTGAAGCTTGTTTACCAAGCCTGAACAGGGGCGAAGTGAATAATGCTCCAAATTTACCCTACCTATCCTCTTCGGGCCTTGTTGCCCTTAAGACTGCTGTGCAACTCCGCCATATCGCCTTGTCAACGGCTATGTGTCTAGTTTTCCATCCCAGTTAGGTTCGTTCTTTTCCACTGTGGTTCGCCATGTTGTTTTTGGCCGACCAACTTGTCTCGTTCCTTCCGGCTTCCATGTCAGTGCAGTCAGGCAGTGGTTGTAGTCCTCATTTCTCAGCACGTGCCCGATTCAATTCCAACTTCTTCTCTGTACTTCTGTGCTAGTATTCTCTTCTGGTGTTATACTTTAAAAGTCTTTGTTCAAAATTACTTCAGTCTATCTCATTTAAAAAACATTCTGAGACAGTTGAATTGGAAAATGTCAAATTTTTTGATGTCGCTTTTGTTTATTTTTCATGTTTCACATCCATACAATCGTACTGATTTGACCAGAGTATCGCATAATCTGAGATTAGTTCTTAATGTATATATAGTCGATGATGTCCTTGCTTTTTGTACTCTGTTAATAATATCATCACGCCTCCCCTTGCTTGCTCACGTTTTCTGGAAATATCAGTACCTAATCTAAGGATTAATTTTCGGACTATCTTGTTTGAGATCACGAATTGTTATGATTTTATATCTTAGCCGTTTTATTATAGTATTTGCTTTGGAGAGATGTGTATGTCTTAACAAATATAGTGATTCTTCGAATTGTTACTGGTCTTACTCCACCTGTCACCCGTTATTCCCGTCACGGCAAATAGCTAGCTTTTCAAGCGTATACATGTTCGCATTAAGTGTGGGCAAAATAACGGCATCAGCCATCTACAAGAAAATCTCACGGTACAGGTATCGGTCACCAAACTAAATGTTTGCATCCGATGGAGTGAAACAAACAAGATTAGAACGTGAAAAACTAATTTTATCTATTTCTGTATGCACAATAACAATACAATGCATTGCCCATAGTACAAACCAATGGATATATCTTTAAATACCATCTAAATACATTCAATCTGGAATAGTTTGTCCGTAATGACAGTGACAAAATAAAGGTCGCCATGATTATCACTACCCTGAAATGAGGTAAATACGCCATACACAGCTCCATCCGCTTAGCGTAACTTCATACGATAGGTGATCATTAATCATAGTCACAGCAGGACAATTTCCAACTATGTTGCGTCCGTCCGAAAATCTACTTCGAAATGTTACGCTATTTGGAGAATGACCCATATGGCAACAACTACAAACGCAGATCACTTGTGACAGAAGGTGGTAACATCACAAAGGTTTACAATAAGAATAGGACTTTCCTAATTGTAATGAAAAATAAATTGTGTCTGCATGAAAATTGTGTTACTTACCCTTGTTGCCGTTATATATGATAACTCGATATATTTTGTAGTTCCCTCCAAAGTCTACCTTCCACCAGGCATTGGTACCTCGCACTACGTTAGGAACTGCGCAATTGTGATAAGACCAATCGATGGAACCATCAACACCTTTGCTGGCCGCGTATCCTTCATACCCTTCAGCCGTACTCTGACTTGCGGTCTTGTTGAAAGCTACATTTCCTGGAATAGCATATATCATTTTAAAACGACCACCCCGTCCCACAAACACACACACACACACACACACACACACACACACACACACACACACACACACACACACACACACACACACACACACACACACACACACACACTCACACATATATAATTTATATAAGACAAAATGTCCGAAGTAATAACAATAGCCTACCAGTTGTAATGTATAATATAAGTCAGATTAAATGTTTATATTCAACCACTAAAAACGAGGAAATATATTCCTAGGTTTTCATTTATTAATTAATATCATGTTCTTAAGACTATAATAAATCTGTTGAAGGATTATTGTCTTCCCAGTTGTGTTTAGTATGTCCGTAACAACGTTCGCTATTTGGAAGTTACGCCCCCGAAGCATGCTCTAATGGTAAACAAAACATGCAGTTTCAGAACAAGCTTTTTTGCAATATAGCCGAATTGGGAATTAACCACAATGTCATTTATTGTTCAACAATTTTCCATTATCCTGTGTTCAACATGGCAGACTTCCTTTTACAAATGACTACGCTGGCTAATTATAGGTAGAGGAACAGACTGCCTTCCTTTAAAATGAAAAGGTATACCGTTAGCTGGTCTGATTTACGTGACAAAATCAGAGGCAGTTACATATATGGTTACGCATGGACACTATTGTATAAGGCTTCCTAATCCACATGACATCTGGAGGGTGCAGCTTTGGATGGCAACCTTGTTAAATATCTTGTTAAAAGTGAAAACATAATCGCATGAACACCCCTTATATATATATATATATATATATACATTTATACATATATATATATATATAAGATAGGCACACACACACATACACACACACACACTCACACACACACACACACACACACACACACACACACACACACACACACACACACACACACACACACACACACACACACATATATATATAAATGACATATCTGCATCTTGTTTAGATATAATTATCTTATTTGCTTGTATTGTGACATGCTCAACACAACTGACATTTCAAGTACATTAACAATGCAATCGTGTTCAAAATATAAAATATTCCGGTATGTGTATAAAATATGCATAGTTCATGCCAACGACGGAAACAGAAAGTTACATAGATTTAAGTCGATCTATACACAATAATAAAACATGGACCCTCTAATTTTAGGTAAATGCACATAATCTTATTTCAACAAATGAAGTTAGCAAGTGAATTTTTAATGATTGCATTCGCGAAACGTACACTCGTCCAGCATAGTATATGTACACTGCAGTATACGACCATTTCCTCAGAAATTACTACTGTTACGTAGGCACTACCAAAATAGATAAGCGAGCAAAAAATGTACAACTCCATTCACTTTCAAAAACATTAATCTCAAAGGTGGCTAGCACCCTCATGGCTCGTCCGATCCCGATGATCTTGGTACGGTATGAAAGCTTGCACTTTCTTTCATTCTAGCTGTAAACGGACCTACAATTGTGCCGTTTTCGGTATTCTGAACGAGGCTGGCGGCGGGTACTCAGTGCACAATCTTCCGATTGCTGCGCTGCATCTCATTTGAATAGAATTCAGACAAGCGCACTTCACAAGTTCTTGATTCCTTGCTTATAAGCCCCATCTACTAATAAACGTGTTTGAGAAGTCAAGCCGACTTCAAGAGTGTCAGTTTCACCGCCGTTTAAAAGTGGATGGAGCTTATACAAAAAAATCAGAAAGTAGCGCTTCAATTGGTAGATTGTATGTCCTTTTATAGATTATTTTAGGAATGCTTATTGGGAAACCATTTACATGTTAGAATAGCAGAAGCGGTTAGCTTTCAAACGATATCAAGATCGTTGGGACCAGAAGAGCCATAAGGGTGCTAGTAACCGACCGCTAAAATGAGTATTTTTGGAAGTGTTTGGAGTTGTATATTTTTCGCTCGCTTATTTACTTTGGTACAACACATATCCAATACCCTTGACGCCCACCTATCTGGCACACTAATCCACTCCATCTGTAGCCACTGGGAACACCGTCGCTACATTTTCCGTCGTTCAAACATTGACCGGTGACCTGGTCGCAGCCGTTGGTACAATGACAGGGGAAAATACACGTCCCTCGGCTATCCGACGAGTTGTCGAATCGACAAGGTGCTCCTGCAACACAGAATACAACATGCACGTGTAGGATACAGCAAATGACTGGATATTGTGTTTACGTTTCCAGAAAAAAACAAAACGTTAAAGATAAGATGATAAACATGCTGATGTAGACCCATTAGGCACTCTGACACATTACATACATTCACACGCCCATACGCATTTAAGATCAGTTTTTCCCCAGGGTCATTCCTGTGTGTAACTCCCTGTCACCAAGTATTGCTGAGATTCCCAGTTCAGCTATCTTCAAAGGGGAGTTCGTTCAGCTTTTCTTCTAATGTATTTGTGTTTGTCCTTGTCCGAAATAGGGTATATGTTAGACTAGGCCTGTGTCGGTCGGGGTTTAAGCCCCGGGGACGACTACAGCTGCCGAATTTGCCTAGACCCAATACTTGGAAAAACAAAGACAGTTTCGTCTCCTTTCACTCTTTTCTCTTTTTCTTTTGTTTCCTCCACCGACAAATCAACCGTTGTTTAATGATCAGGATTCGTCGCTTAAAGTAACGTTCAGATTAAGATTTGCAGGGTATGTTTCTAAATGCCTACACATAGGACATGGGAACAAGACGAATGTGGACAATACTATTTTAGATAAAGTGGCGCATCGAAGACCTCGTCAGGAGATCAAAGAGAAGGGTTATGTTTGCTCACGTATTAGTTTCTTTTGGAAAATGTAATATTTAACAACAGATAGACATAGCGTGGAGGCCATGTTATAAGAAAGTACAGTGTTTACCGACACAATCCAGGCAAAATGGTCTTTTAAAAATAACTGATTCTGTTTTATTACGCGATGAACCTGGAAGTTAAATACTGATCTATTCCCATACACTGACACAACGTGTGGGTTAAATACTGATCTGTTCCCGTACAACGACTTGGCGAACTGGAAAGTTCACGGGCTCCTCGAGTTACCACTTGTAAATTTATGCAACTAGGTCAAGTGTGGGTTACGAAGTCCTATTCACGGTATACAGGTGATTGGAATGCAGCATTATACCAGGAAGTAGCCTGCGGCCTGTAAACTGACGTCAAAGTACACACATAGATCGACACGCCTGGCTGCACAACGACAGCACACCGTCTGGTAAGGCTGTTCGACCCCACGGGCGTTCGGATACACGTGGAATGCTGAGGTCGGTCGGCAAGTAGTTGACCGCGCTATACGATGTCCCACGCGTGGGGGGGGGGGCGCTAGTTTCTTAAAATCAAACATTACCATTCAAAGAGAAGCGAAAGTCATAAAAATCCATTCACTTACAGCAAATGTTATGCTAATATATTCACAAATGCTGCATATAGTAAATCACACATAAGAAAGAAATTATCCCACAGTGGCAAAGAAGGTCCATACGACACACGAATCAAGGCTTGCGTCCAAATCTCTACTTATACCTTCTGATGACACACTTTTGAACTATTAAATAAATGTTGAAATGTGTTGTCATATGACAATAATTTTATACCACTTAGGTCAATGCAGTGAGTGCTTTAATTGTATTTCTTTGGGACAATCAGATAATAATTATTAACATTCCTCCTGTGTAAGACCACTATTATGTCCCAAGCGACTGGCGCTGTGTAACCAGCTAGGGGAACTGGGGCGGTTTGGAGTGAAATAAATGGTCCTGTCTTCGCGCAAAGGAGTTCAACACGGATCCTCTGGATTGTGGGTTGACTCACCCCGCTAAGCCACCGCACATCACATCACTGTTGTCAGTCGATGATGAAGGCTGCATCAAGTGGACGTGATTGTTATCACATGCCATATACACATGTATATTGAAGGGTTTTGTATAGTGCCTATTCAATGGGTTTACAACAAGAAGACGTTTGATGATAAGTATTAGGATTACTTTCAACATCCAGTGACCATTGCCAAGATATTCGGTCTGTAACCGTCCATATAATAACACTCAATGCTACCGGGTCCGCTCGTTTTCTACAAACTTCCGCTCTCGTGGAAAATGATCTGGATGTCAGACATGGGGTGGATAAAACCAGTAATCGATGTATAAATATTCGAAACCATTAGAAGCCATCCACAAAGTACGTCATGTTTTTCTTGAGGTGTTGAACGTGTTCTTTCTTCGTCAACGTTACGTCCTATATAATTATTACTCTGTTGGCATTGTTACTCGTTGTGAGTGCATAACTTGGCTTTGACGTACGCAATTGTATGTTGACACGACGTCGCAGCGGAAGTTGCGCAGCGGAATCCGGCCTAGACATCAACGCGCACACACTGTCATTTATGGTATCATCCCAACAGTTACACTATTTTCCATCTAACGTCCAACTGTAAGTCGAAGTGTGTGAACGGATCACATCAAAACAAAATGGTTGATCAATCTCGAAACCAATCAACAGTATTAAGTTGTAAACCGATGGTTGGATACGATGACGAAGCTAAGGAGGGTAATTAAGGATAAAATGTAAGTTTCTAAATGACGGCGGAATTAAAATAGAAAGCATTGGTTGTTCGCGAACGATAGCGGAATTGGACAATACCTTTGAAGTTGGCGAAGCTGCGATTATTTAGGGCTGTGCATTATTCATAGTTGTTAGATTTTAAAAACTTAAATGCTTGGAGGATTTATCTGGTCTAATGTTTTTTGATAACCACGGTTTGGTCGAGGAGAGTAAGAACATCGTTCAATCATCCATCATTGTGCATAGCAAGGCACAATTTCATACTTCTCAGTGCATCTTTACCAGCATGCAGCGTTTTACATTGTTTGCTTTGAAGGTAAATACCTCAGAAATCTATTTTTACTAGTTCGTCGCTCATACACATTCTAGTGAGCAGTTGTACGTGATACACATATATACGAATATTAAGACACTGTGTCCAGCAGAACTGTCCTCCGTAACCTCTCACTATCTCGTCCTGTTGTATATTATCTCAGCTCGAGTCAGTTTATGAAAAGGCTTGTTCATGCGCGTCAACGTGTAGCGGGTCCAGTTCGTTGTGTCGACTTCGCAACTCAACAACCGAACGACGTTGTATGGGGCCGCCATACGATGTTTGTCTCTGTAAGGTTCGATGGTCATGGGAGCAGGTCACTATTTTACTTCCTTGTTCTTTGATTACGAATGAATTGATCAATCTCCCGAAACAAAATGCGACGTAGTGCCTGCGAGGCATACTTTGTTAGATTAGTGTATGCAAGTGTGCAGGCGCGTGGTTGTGTTGTGTGGTGTGTGTGTGTCTGTGTGTGTGTGTGTGTGTGTGCGCGTGCGCGTGTATGTGTGTGTATGTTTGTCTATCTGTCTGTCTAGCTATCTGTCTGTCAGACAATAAGTCAGTCTGTATGTCGGTCTGTCGGTCTATTTGTTTGTTTGTCTGTCTGTCTGTGTGAGCGTATTTGGGACTTGTGTATGTGTATATGTTCGAACGGGAGGTTGCCCAACTTTCTTTCTAATTTATTTGTTTTTGTCCTTGTCCGAAATAGGGTAAATGAGGAACTAGGGCTGTGTCGGTCGGGGTTTAGCACCGGGGACCGCTGCGGTTTCAGAGTTGGCCTAGGTCAGATACCTGGAAAAGACAATGACACGTTTCTCTGTTTTGTTTTTGTTTCCTCCACCAACAAACCAATAGTTGTGTAAGTATCACGTTTGACCCCTCAACATAGAATTCGTATTAATATTTGCGGGACATTTTTCTACATGTCTACCCACATGACAGTGGAACATAACAAATGTGGATATTACTATTTTAGATAAATTGGCGCATCGAAGGTCTCGTTAGGAGGTCAAAGAGTGTTGTCACCCATTAGCTTGCCATGTTAGCAGCTGTGAGTTAAATACTGATCTGTTCCCGTACAACGACACGGCGAGTAAGAAATACAGGTCTGCGATCAGTCAGGCGTGTCGCAGGCCTGTAAACTGACGTCAAAGTACGCAGAGAGTTCGACACACCTGACTGCACATGCATAGCGCACCGTCTAATAAGGCTGTTCGATTCCACGGACGTTCGGAGATACATCGTGCAATTCTGAGGTGGGTCCGTCAAAAAGTCACCGCCCTGTTCTATGTCCCTGGCGAGGGCGTAAGTTTCTTCACAACAAATATTAACACTCAAAGTGAAGCGAAATGCCTATAAACAAGAACGTAATCCATTCTCTCATATCTAATATTATGCGAATATATTCATAAATGCTGTAGAAGGTAAACACACATAAGAGAAAATCTATTCCCCCGTAGCAAAAACAGTGCAAGCAACACAACATTCAAATATCTTTACGAATATGTTTGATGATATGATGAACACATATCGACACACTTTTGAAATATTAAATAAATAGTGACAATTATTTTAGGTCAATGCAGTGAGTGCTTTAATTATATTTCTTTGGGGCAATCATATAATAATTATTAACATTCCTCCCGTGTACGACCACTATTAAGCCCCAAGAAACTGGCGCTGTGTAACCAGCTAGGTGAAGTAGGGCGGATTGGATTGAAATAAATGGACCTGGATCTTCTGAACTGTTGACTGACACACTCTGTTGTGCCATCGCTTATCACTTTTGTCAGTAGGTCAAGGCTGCTTCGAGTGGACGTGATTGTCATCACATGTTATATACACGTATATACGGAGTTGCGCATGCGTCAGGTTTAGTCCAATCCGATATTCCCGCTCCGCTATTATCGATTATTTTCACGATTTCTAAACCAGAATATAATCCCATGGTTATATCTGAAATAAAATAAGCCTAACACACGATTTGATAAAGGCTTAGCCTTAACTTCTATAACAATCAGTTCAAAACAAGATGGCGAATCTGAAAACAACTTACATAAACGCGCCGAAACTAAATCGCCCCTAAGACAAGCCAAAAATCAGTCCATTCACATAACGTTTACGTACTATACTATTACAAATCCGGATTGTAGGCTGACAGTAACAAACAAGAAATCAACAGTAAACACAATAAACAATACAATAAACTGTCTACTAACTGGCAAATTTTACTATTGTCATTTACATCTACTGTGATCTTACAACTACTGTGATTTTATATTAGCTGTGATAGATAACGTAATAATAAAAACAAATACCCACATCTATAGTGGAATATAATCTCTTGTTTTTTACTGTTTTAACATAACTGTATAAGAAAAGCAGCTTGTGCAATAGCTGCTCTTATGATGGTGCCACCCAAAATGGGCACACCAGTGGTAGTTCTGATTAGTATCTTTATTGCATTCATACCCAAATTCCCGATACACCTGGACCATACCCAATTCACGGATGATCCAAATGGTCTGCTAACATATGACAGGTCTTGTTGGACTGATACAAGTTTTAGACTGGCACTAGCTTTCACCAGAGACTCCCGTAACAAGTACCACACCATATTGGCTTATACAATCCCTACATCGGAACACAAAACACATTATCTTGTCCTAATAATCCTCTGTGGGGACATCCAAACAAACCCTGGCCCAGTCAGACACCCCTGTGGATTTTGCAAAAAGCCTGTTGCTTCAAATCACCGAGCAGTCTGCTGCGACCGGTGCAACCAATGGGTATACATTAAATGTTGTGACATAAGTCCTGATCAATATCATCTCCTCTGTAACAGTTCCTGTTTCTGGCAGTGCATGAAATGCGACCATCCTAACTACAGTCATTCCTTCTTCCAAGACCAGTTATTGGAATGTTCTTAAAACCGATATAACAGCCTTAGTGACACATACCAAAATAACCAAAACATTGACCCCAACACACAGACCTCTCAAACAAACACGAGTCATCCATCCCAAACCTGGAATCCAACCTTTGGACCGAACCCTCAAAATGCATCAATCCCTGAACGTCGTAAGAAAACAAAACGTAACACACTTAGCGGAATTCTGATCAACCCCAACAGCGTCAAAAGCATCGCAAAGACAACCCAATTAAAACAACTATTCAGTCAAATAATCCTGACATCATAATCCTAGTCGAAACCAAAATAGACGAAAACTACCCTACCTATTCGTTCCTACCACCTAACTATAACGCCATCCGAAAGGACACAAACGCCCATGGTGGTGGAGTTCTCACAGTCTTCCGCGATGACATTGTAGCAGAACCACTTGCAAATCAAAACTCAACAAAAACGAAATAAATCTATATACTTTGTATCCTACTACCGACCCCCAGTGACCACCTCCAATCCATGGAAGCTCTCCACGAATCCCTGACAAAACTGTACAGATCACAATAAACTTCCCCTAATCTAGTTATAGCAGGTGACTTCAACCTTCCTGAAATTAACTGGGGCAAGCAGCAAACCACTGACAACAGAACTGCCAGCAAGCATAACACACTGCTAGAAATAATGAGAGAATTTGGATTACAAAACATGGTCAACGATCCCACACGACTTGATTCGGGCAATATGACCTCATACTCACTTCAAATCCATCGATAATTGCTAACACTCACACCACTACCGGCATGAGTGATCATGAAGCTGTGACCTTTAACGTAAACCTAAATCCAGTCCGTAACAGTAAACCAACACAAAAAGTGTTCCAATATAAATCTGCAAACTGGGATAAGCTTAAAGACGACATAAAACAACTAACAACAACATTCTTTGACACGAACCCAAACTCAAGAGTTATCAACACAAATTGGAACTTTATCCTGAATAATCTTACTTCATTAGTCAACAATAATATTCCCAGCCGCAAAACCAAAGCAAAAAAACCCACCTTCCCTGGAAAACACGTGAAATAATAAGAATGCAAAGTAAACGTAACAAAAGCCATAAAAAAGCAAAACAAACTGGACGTAATAGCACTGGGAAAGGTTTATACAATTCCGAAAACAAGCCACTAAAGCTGCAACCAAATCCTACTCGGACTATCTAAACAATCACATTGGAGACAGCTTAAAACAATCCCAAAACAATTCTGGTCAATCATTAAAGCAAACAAACGAGAATACATTGGCATCCCTACGCTGCAAGCAAACGACCAACCAGTCATAAACAATCACGACAAAGCAAATACACTTAACAACCAATTCAGTTCCGTGTTTACTAAAGAAATCTACCCCATCCCCCAACTAGCTCCATCTATCTATCCCGATATGCCCTCCCTCGAAATCGGGATAGACGGAGTAATTAAGCAACTGAAAAACCTAAACCTAAATAAAGCTACAGGCCCCGACGAACTCCCAGCCAGAGTCTTAAAAGAGAATGCAGTGGAAATTGCCCCCATCATCACACACATTTTCCAGCAGTCATACAACACTTGCAAACTCCCAGATGACTGGCTCCAAGCACTAGTAACACCAGTACACAAAAACGCCGCAAATCAGACTCCGCTAATTATAGACCAATTTCGCTAACATGCATCCTCGGCAAAGTTTTCGAGCACATCATCCTCCACTTCCAACATGGATTCCAGCCAGGTCTGTCTTGTGAATCCCAACTCATCGAGACAGTCCACGACTGGATAATTGCTATGGACAATAAGACACAAATATATGCCATCCTACTTGATTTTGCCAAAGCCTTCGACAAAGTCCCCCATACACGCCTCCTATCCACATTAACTTTGTGTGGAATAACTGGAAACACACAAAACTGGATCAAATCGTTTCTATCCAATCGCAAACAGAGTCTCAGTCAATGAAGCCCTGTCGGGTGGAACAGATGTTACATCTGGTGTACCGCAGGGCTCAGTCCTAGGACCTGTCCTATTTAAAGGACCTAAACGAAAAGTCCAATCTCCCGTACGTCTCTTTGCAGACGACAGCATTATATATATCGCAAAATCACATCCGAAACGGACCGCGAAATTCTCCAATCTGATTTGATCAAACTCCAAATATGGTCTGACAAATGGCAAATGGAATTTATCATATCTAAATGTGTGCATCTCGCAATAACAAACCAAACCAAACCCAGGCTACATTCATATTCACTCTTTGGCATGCCACTCTCTACCGTCTGTAGCCACCCATACCTTGGAGTAAAATTACATTCTACTGTAAACTAACCTGGGCAAACCATATCACTGACATAGCTTCCAAATCTTCAAAAGTCCTAGGCATTATTAAACGAACCCGCGGACCATGCAAACCCGAGGTAAAAGAAACAGCCTATAACATGTTAATCCGACCAGAACTCGAGTATGCCTCTCCTATATGGAATCCACACACTGCCACCCAAATTAAACACCTTGAAAGAGTACAACACTGTGCTGCCAGATTTGTTAAAGATGATCATAGACGCCAAATAAACTCAGCAGACCTAATAGCCGCCCTTGGATGGCCAACTCTTTTGAACGATGACGCATTATCCAACAAGCCATGACATTAAATATTAAATAACATAATCAACGTCACAACCCCACCAGTTATACACAGTAAACAAACTGTGGCCACTACGTAGCCCCTAGGTGCCGCATCAATGCAGCAGTGTTCTCTTTCTACCCCCGAGCAGGTCGAATCTGGAACATGATCCCACCACAATTTACTGAACTAGAAAACCCCATGGCATTTCAAACAGCAATCATGAACCTCCCTTTCACCACACTCATTCATCTAAAGTGCCTATAAAATAAACAAACAAACTACCCACAACGCATGCGCACAAACAAGCACCATAACACTCCTGCGTTAGCTCAAGTTTGGGCTGTTTGGAGTAAATCGCGTAAGACCTAAGAAGATGTGTTTCGCACAGTACACATTTGTTAGGTTTGCAGCCAGAATATATTTAATGCAATGTTTTTTTGGAAACAATGGTTTGGTGGAGAAAAATGAAGGCATCCTTCATATACACCCCACTGTCTAAAGCCAAGCTCTATTTCATGCAGCTCAGTGCATCTTTATAAACTTGCTGCTTCCTTCTCTACATACAAAATGTGGGACGCAAGTTAAGAAAATGATAATACTCTCTCTAGGTGTATCAATCTAAGTATGACAATTGGTTATTATTATTAGTTGATCACAAAAATTAATTATACAATCATCTAACCTATCAAGAGTGTCCTGAAATACGGAGGCCTTTGATATTATATATATATATATATATACACACATATAACTATATATATATATATATATATTGAAGATAAGCGTAGTCTTATATGTTGTAGTCTGGCAATATAATTGACGTAAACCTGTTTGGGTGTATAAGCCTCAGAATTCAATATTTTCATTAATTCTTCACTCATTCACATTCCAGGAAGCAGTTCATTGTGCGCTTATACAAAAATAATAACACACAGTGCTCAGTAGAACTGCCGTCCGTAACCTCTTACTATCTCGTCCGGGTCGCCCATTATCTCGTCCTGAGTCAGTTTATGAAAAGACATTATTAATTCGTGTCGACGTGTTGCAGGTCGAGTTCGTTGTAACGACTTCGCAGCACAACAAACGACATACGTGGTATGGGGCCGCCGTACGATGTTAATCACAGTAAGATTACATGCACATGGGAACATAGGTTAGTCTCTGTAAGGTTATATGCACATGGGGACATATAACTATTTTACTTCCTGGTTCGTTGAAATACGAATGTAGCATTCATACTCTCAAAACAAAATGCGACGTATGGCCTCCGAGAAATACTTGGTCAGATTAATTGGAGAATAAGACGCCAGTGCATGCGTGAATGTGTGTGTGTGTGTGTGTGTGTGTGTGTGTGTGTGTGTGTGTGTGTGTGTGTGTGTGTTTGTGTTTGTGTGCGTGTGAGTGTGGGGGGCATATAAAATATGGTGCAATCATTGTCGATACAGGGAAAGTTTCTGCAGAATGCACGCTTACCGACGAACAACATAGCAACCAGTGGATCGACAGGACACGCTTCATTGGCTAACACTACGACAGCCATAGTGTCATACGTCTGAGTAAATATCCTTACCTGAAATGACGTGCTCTACTCCCAACGTGACCAGCACCGCCATCAGCATGAGCCGTGCCATGTTATTTACACTATATACGAATTATATCACTAGTGAAGCTGAGTTTTGTCAGCAATCGCCGAAAATAGCTGGGCCTCACGCCGCGACACACTAACAACCAGGTACAGTTTGCTCTGTCCCATTTCGCCTGCCGGACCTGCTCATGACGGGTCCAGATTATGAATAACACAAGTCAATGATATCAGAAAATCGAATCTTAGCTCGAAACGTTTGTGGAAGGAAGTTAGTCTAAATGTTGGCGGTGTTTATACTCAGCTATATTAAGAAAATGCAGATATATGATATATTTGTGTAAACAGAGTTGATCTTTAGAATCTGCAGTCGCCTCTTAACAGTAATCGGGCATGGATTTTAGTAAACACATTTAGAATTAGTAAACATCGGAGTTCACGCAAATGCGTTACGTTAGATAGACATGACACGAAAAAGGCTTCATAAAACCGGCCCCATGCCAGCAGCGCGGCTGGGTTTTGTGTTGGCCGTTTGCTAAGACGGTACATACATGAATACGAACTATTAACATGATTTGTGTGAAGAGGAGGCGGAGAGGAGGTGGAGGTTTGAAATGTCTTCCCTCGTAGAAATGGACTGTCTTTGATGGCGGATACATCGAAGTGACCGAGCCAGCTGCTCTTGTTGGACCAGTCCATTCGTTCGGGGAAGACAGGTTACTCCCTAGCATCTACATAAAGATCAATCTTATAAATTCGAACTTCGCATTTATGTATCATACTAGAGAGCGAATTAACTGTGTACCTACGTGTGGCCGCAGCTTGTTTGGTGCAACAATACCAACACACGACAACAACATGACAACAACAATGCATTATAATAACAGCATACGAATTAAAGCCAGCATTACAAATATTGCTGTTTACATGCATCAAAGGTAAGGGGCCAACCGCCACAGGCATAAAGGTTAGTATATCATGAAGTATCCAATAATAAAACATTTTAAAGTTCTAAACACTGCTCGCTTTGACGCATCTGTTCATTTGAACAATATCCCGTCCTCTCCTGGGCACAATTGGTACGCTGCTACTGCCGCGAAAGACTAATTGTATATCTACACATCGGACACAGGCTACAGCCTGGTAGTCATGTATACACCTTATTGCTATATCGTTTTTGCATTTTGTTCGTATGAGACTAATGTGCGTGCGTATATCTCTTATTCTCTGTGCCTGTGTCTCCGTGTTTGTGTGTGTCAATTTATAGATTGTGTATTACAACGCTTTGCAATGAAACTAGACAACAAGTACTGTAGCTATACAGAATTAGGTTTGTATGATGTCATATAAGTTGTGGCCGTTCTGCTGGTCAGTCTGTCTTGTTCTGTTATAGTAGTCACTTGCATCATCGACGACTGAAACACGCGGGTAAATACGACAATGTTCAAATCAATGCCAGCTTGTTGTAAAAATGTATGAACGTAATTATAAAAATTGCCCTTTACACTTGGAAAGCTTGACATAAATTTATGAATGTGTCAACATTATAATATATTGCGGGTACTATTTTTTTCGATGTGGCATCCATTCATGCATGCTAGATTCTAAATGAAGCAAGTATGAATGAATTAAACAGGGAGACCCTAAGTTGTTTCTCATCAGACACACGCACACTAGCAGGCGCGCAACTCCGCTTATTAATTATATGCATGCGTGTCCGACAGTGTGTGCGTGTGTATCATCGCTAAATGATATTACTTATATTTATATCGTCTATCCTCTTTGTAGTAAACTCTTTAAAATTACCTTCCTATGCTTGTGGCCTTTCTGGTGGAATGACGTAGCCTTGCGCATCCTCGGAGGCTTCTGCAGAACGAATTAATAATATTATGTTAGTTTTGAAAATATGGTAAGTTACCTTTCCGAGTCCTATGTTGCACTGAACGGAGCATTCGACGTCTTCACGACGTCTTCATCAGCGTTGGTCTGCGTCACTTTCGGTCGTCGTGTGACGTAGTGAATGCGTCGAAAGCTCCGTTCAGAGCAACATAGGACTCGGAAAGGGAGAGAGAGAGAGAGAGAGAGAGAGAGAGAGAGAGAGAGAGAGAGGGAGGGAAGAGACAGACAGAGCGAGAGAACGCGAGAGAGAGCGCGAGAGCGAGGAGTGTGTGTGTGAGTGTATGTGTGTGCGTTTTTTTTATGTACGCGCGCTCTTGTGCTAAGTTGCGTATGCAGGCGCGCATTCGTGTGCATGTGTTGCGGGTGCGGCACTTGCGTGAATATTTTTGTGTGTATACATGTGTTCTATTACATGTGATGTACTACAAAACGTATTGGAAATAACACACTCATTGGAGTGTGAATGCTTGGGTTTCCGCGTGTGTTTATAGTCACAAAACTCATTTGAGTTGAATTCGCCGAATTTACTGGCGCTGATAGATGTAATGTACCCGTAGTTGATGACAACCAGTCTCACTTCATACCGCTCATAGCTGAGATTATCGAAGGTGACGGTAGTTTGACTGAATGAGTCCGCCTCTACGGACTTCTACAAGTCAGTCGAGTCATCTCTGTAGGCCACTCGTACAGCATTAATAGCGTCGCAACCACTCTCCGATATCACCTACACACAAATTCATGTACAGTTTACCTGACGACTATATTACTATTTACACTTGGCGTAGATGGAAAACTGGAATGATACTTTACGATGTCGACCTAGGACCGGTATTACAGCAATAGAATGTCGGATTGCTAGTTCGGAAGGCTGAGTAGTGAATATTGTAATTGCTGTTCCAAATATGCTAATTACGTTCAATTCCGTTTACTCAATCCTGCTCATCTTTGTACATGCGAAACAGCCGATATATAAATATGGAATAGTTGAGCGAACACCTTTCTCTTTGTGAAATAACATTTCATCGAGGCTGTGCTGTTGTTCTAGTGAGGTTGTATACCTTACAAATGTCCAGAAAGACGTTGCAAATACTACAAATCTATGCCACGCAACGCACTTATTAGGTACTGTCTGTGCATCAGTTAATTGTCTCTTAGCAACATCCAAATTGTCCAGTTGCAAATTTCCCGTTTCCTACCTACGTCCTTCATAACCGTCCTGCATAGACACCGGAGCTCTGCAGAAAGGCTGGTGTGAACCTATATACATTGGCATGGTTACAAAGGTTTTACACATGATTTGTGCGCTGGTTGAGGGCTGATTTGGCAGGCTGTGATAGGTCATCGTTGCTGCAGACAATTTAAATCTTCATGTAGTGTGTTTTCAGGCGCCTGGTGATTGTGAACTTTTGTTGCATATTCTTTGTATTCTCAATCAGTAATGAGTTGTTTTTCGCCACCATTTTGTGACGTTCTGTTTTTGTCCACCAGGATGCCTGGTATTCGTCGCTGTCAGATAAATTCAAGATCGAACGACGACATATGAACTCAAACGAAGTTCTCCGTCGGAAGAAGTCAATTTTCCTCAACAGATACGATGAGAACGTGACGCACGATTGGAAACAGCCACACGGTGATGCAGTATGACATGTTAAATGGTTAACTCTGTCTACTTTCACTTTCTGTATTGACTCCACAGAAAAACCTTCAAGTAGCAGTGTAGGAGCAAGGAAAACATTATCGAGAAGCAGTGATGTAAACTGTGATGTTAAAGGAAGGTGCAGTGATTTTCATTGGCTGATATATTGGCATGCCAAAATTTATATAACTGTGGTCTTATGTATTACAAAACTTGGTTATTTTATTACATCGCCACAAATTTAGATTTTTGAATAAATATTAAATGGTGAAAGGTCACAGTAATAAGATAAGAAATAATATTGACAATTTATAAGATCAAATAAATTCCGGTATTGCAATGTTGGGCCAAATGTTTCGTTCAAAGTTAAACTACGTCTTTCAACAAGTGGGGAGGACAGTTTTTTGTTTTCCTGCCATTTTAAAATTCTGTTTATAACAACTTATCACAGTACATTTACCACACTTTAGAGCAATAAAAATTAACCTCAAAGAAAAATGTTGTTAATTTAGGTAAAATTTGAGATTGACAAGTTAAGGACACACACTTTGACTTGACTTAAATGCACAGGTCAGTTTGACCCCTCGTTGTCCTCCTGGATGTTACACCCCTCCATTTCGTCCTGTCCAGAGCACATCGCTCTGATGTTAATAGCAGGAACCCAGTGTCACAAATATTTGATTTGGTCTTCTCTGTGTCCTTCCTCAAAATAACTATTTTTAAAGTTATTCAGGGGCTGTGATCAGTTTTTTGTAAAAATTGAAATATATTACTTGTCTGATATAGAGCCATTTGACTTACACAAAGCATCACTATGAGTTATCCAATGAAAAGCGCTGTGCATCCCGTTAATGTGCAAATAAAATACAGATTACTTGAATGTATTTTGTAATAAAGTTTATTTATGTTAATTGTGTTTAAAATCTGCTTTAAAAAATGTAGGTCAGTCGGGTCGTTAACTTTGTAAAATTTATGGTCCAAATCATAACATGGTGATCCACATATTTATGACAATACACAGGCTATGTGAATTTTTTACGATTAAGGGAAACTGGCTGAATAATATGCATGTCATTGATGCCATCATTTTAAAAGTTGTCAGCCCAATTCGAAAAGTTGTCTCTCTTGGGTTTCCGAGTCGGCAGTAATTTCGAACACTATAGATGTTCACATGTGACTCTCTTCTTGGAGTAATGTTACGCCACATTTTAATTCTTAGAAGAAAATGTGTTCCTGTTACATGCACACGTCTGTGGATGTGACCAAGACCACTTTCAAAGGGACCTATTTCTTAGCTTACCAGTCAGGTAGAGACGGGAAGAACATGTGTAAAACAGGTGCAGATACCATATAATTATGCAATTGAGTAAATTGTTTTAACTGTCAAAATAGCATTACGATATGTTGCAGTTACATTTACATTAATTGGAGGTTATCAGCATCTAAAGTCGCTCTTGAGATGTGATCTGTTTTTAGAAAAGTTAAACTTTTATCAAACACCTGCCCTTTTATTGCATCCACAGTAAATCAACACAATGACTCGTTGCATTGTTATCTGTATATCTTTTTATGATATTATTTTAAGGACTTTCAGAATAATATTTGTGTTTCCTGTTACATACTATAAAATTGTAGGATTCGTAGTAAAACAGATTTTCTTAGTTTTATTATTTTCCTGAGCATTATGCTAAATTAGGTAGACATCTGAGTTTTTTCTTTGTCGTCACCCAAAAAATTTTCAGACCAATACAAGCTAACATTTGACAGCTAGAAATTGGGGTGATTTACTTCCCCCTTTACTTGGATTTATACAAGGTTGCATATAAATAATGTATTTCCATGTCATGTCGTAAAAACATCTGTGGTAAGCTAAATTTAACAGGGATGCTCTGTAACTGGAAATAGAAAATACTGTTATAAAATGCATAATCGTTTTTATAATGCAGATATATTTTATTTCTACAAATATTTTGTATTATGTAAACATCATATTATGGTGGCAAGAATTGTCTTTTTGTGCCACAAAAATTGTCTATGTAGGATGCATGAATGAAGAAGTTTATTTTGAAGAAAGGATTTATTTGTTGTGCCAGTTAGATAATGTGGCACAGCTGATACACAGCACCACGGGCGGATCCAGAGAGGGTAGTCTAGGGGGGGGGGGCAAAAAAACCTCCTCTGGTGGCCGAACCAAATGGTGTAGAAAATTGTTCGCTACTGCGCCGCCGTAACTTCAGCCAATGTCTCGGCTTGACTAGTGATGTTATCAGAACACGAGGGGGTATTGTTGAATTTGTTTGTCGCTGCACCCCCTTATCTTCTGTCTTAAACGTCTGCACTGGTTCGCTTGGCTCAACTGTGACATCGCATCCGCGTAACTTCAGGTTATTGTAACATTTCCAAGGGACTAGAGGGACACATTGGTTCAATCAAAACGTCTATGGGCACCCCAGATTCCAACGATCTGGGGTTGCACGTCTGGATCCGCCTATGAGCACAGCAGTAAGAAAGATGATTGAGATTATTCAGAAAATGCAGTAAAGATGATTTCAGGGAAGCAGCTAAAAGTGTTGAATTCTTCTTGACCGGCACTCTTGTGTTTGCCTGTCTTTAGCATCATAAATGGTCGAGTTACATTACCTCAGGGGTGAGTGGAGAGAGAGCGAGAGAGAGAGAGAGAGAGAGAGAGAGAGAGAGAGAGAGAGAGAGAGAGAGATAGAAATGCATTGATATATAGGGTTCGTTTAGTCATTAAGTGTAAATTTTCTGGTGGTAACGTATATGTATAACATAGTCATGTGTTTGCCCTACAATGTGCTTGTTTTCTGCTCACAGTTCATGAGGCTTGTCACTTTTAGTGCAGCGAGAGTTTCTGCATTATGGAGGCTGATTGTAAACCGCACATGGTGATTACAGCGTGACGGATATGCTAAATGAGATTGGCTTTGTTTAGTATGAAACACAGATGGTGTTAGATGGTCCCTTATGGAGGGTCTCATAGGTATCGCATAGTCCAAAGAAACATGCGGTCAGCAATTTATCATTTGTTCAAATCACCTCTACCAATATGTGGCGCTGGATGGTTGTCAACTTATTTTACATTAAGGTATGTTTCACTCACTAGGTGGTGCCACTAACATATTATTCCACACCCCATTAGCAGTTACGTGACATCCGGTCTCGTATCGTAGCAACGGCCCTAGTCGGACTATTAACAACTTCAGGAAGGCTCGTCAGCGTCTACTGCAATCAAAACAAGGGAAACAGTCCACTATTTTTCAGCTGTACATATTTGGCCTGTCACCTGAAGAACTCGTGTGCTATTGTCAGGCTTTAGAGGTGGCGAAGAAAAATGCAGTGTATTTTTTAGAAATGATTTAAAAGAAATTCCCATGCAGTGACATAAGTGCATTTGAGTAGGGAGATTTTCATGTGTGATTGTAGAAGGTGTTGACTGTAAAATGGTGGATTTTTAGATGATTTGAATAAGCGGAAGGATATTTGGCAGCAATTTGCCTGTGTGACCTGTTTGCGGAGTAATTCTTGCCGGCATTTGTAAATATTGACGGGTGTCACACATACAGACATTTTACGAGAGCTGGAAGTATGCAATTTTTGTTAAAATCTATCAGCATGTCAACGAAATGATGATAACAGCAGGTGAGAGGTTTAAAACATTTTATAGGTCACGTTTTCTTATAATCAGACAAAACGTTAACATGGTCGCCTATGGGAAAACCAACAGTGTGCTGACCCCTGCACGGCATTCGGTTGTGTATAGGAATGAGGGCGGACCAACTTGACGACCGCACACCAAATAAGGGCAATGACGTACGACTAATGGTCCCAATACACGGTGGTGTCTGAACCATCCCCTCCCAGGCAATGGTTAATGTATTTTGGTATTTTGTGAACTTATGCAACCCATTTAGATTTGTGATACATTGTAAAAGATAATTGTCATATCTGATGGATTGAACAAGGTCGGTTATTAATATCACAATGTGTTGTTTTTACAGAAATTAATCCCAAACGTTTTGACATGTGTTCCATGGCAGTACCACTGGCGGCCGAACTAAATGCTGTAGTAGAAATTTTATTTTGTTACTGCCGCGCCTCTCTATCTTCAGCCGTCTCGGCTGGGCTGGTGACATCGGAAGATGATTGTTGCACAATACGGCCTGTGACCTACGGAATATGCATACGTGGGATGTTGCCAGTTTTTTAATAATTGCTTGATGGACAAATTATATGATTATTTGCGTGACTCTAGCAAAATAAAAACAAAACAAAAATCATATCATAATCAAATTATATGATTTATTGATTTATTAAGTTGTACACTGAAAACAAGCATTATTAGTTTGATGTACAAAACAGTTAGTCCATAATAGTATTATTGAATTTTAGAGTTTATTGTCTACACATTAAGTAGTCTACTACACATACAATAAACAGTTTTCATAATTATTGTCATCTTCTCCTATCACACCCGTGTTGTGTTATGTGATTGGTGGCAACAGAGAACGGTTTAACAACATGAAAACAACAGATATACGCGTCATCTTGAATGTACATAAAATACAATACATACATCGCTGTTACTGCGCATACGCATTGGCCTACTTTATGTATATAAGTAAACAATATGGCGAATAACAACAATTTAGTTTTAGTACACGTTCGACTATTCTGTTATGCTAGCAGTGTGAACTGAAGTAGAATTTAATTGAACAAAGAAACAAGAGTGCAAGTGGCACATGTTTTAGCTGGTATAATAATCGCATGGACGTAAGCGTCCTCCTCAAACCTTGATGACGTCATCACATTACGTTCGTGCATTATTTCTGCTCGACAACCGGTCGAACGTTCGACGTGAAATGGGTGGTAGACGTGCTTCTTGCCGCTCCGTGCAACCGCCGCCATGACTCCCAGACATGGACAACACCGGGATCAGCGGGACGGTTTGTGAACGTATTTGATGGCAAGTGAAAATGTTTCAAGTTATGTAAATCTAAATACCACTTTCAATGATCGCATGCTTTCTACACTAACATAACAAAGTTAATATAAAACAAAAGCATTTAAAATTAATTCAGATGCATTTTGTAATATATAACCAAAACAATTGCGTTTGCATTCGAATGCGACCGCGAAACATTTGCATTTCAATGCGATCATTGAAAGTGGTATTTATATTTACATTTACATATATATATATATATATATATATATATAATGCTTTCTACACTAACATAACAAAGTTAATATATTTATTTATAACAATTATTCATACAATTGCGTATGTATGTGAAATGCAATTCTTCTTCCGTGCTTTTGCCTACCCTCAACGCCCTGAGGATACAGGCCTGCGGTCGTTGGTCATTTGCACAATCGAATGTTCGCGGGCGCATTCAAATGCGAATTTGCAAATGTATAAGACATGTATTCATATGCAAATGACAAATATCACGGCTGCAATTGAAGCGAAATTCAGATGGTTTGAATGTATTAACATGTCTGGTACCTATACAGAATTAGTCTGTATGACGTCATATAAGTTGTGGTCTGTCTGCTGGTCTGCTGATCTGCCTGTCTCTTTGCGTTATAGTAGTCGCCTGCGTCGTCGACGACTCCTAAAAAAACACGTGACTAAAATATCACAATCTTCGAATCAATGCTATCATTCAAAATGTAATAATGTTCAACAAGATTGAACAGAAATGCCACCTTATTTATTTGCCACGGACGTCAATAGTTGTTCCCGCATGTAACAATTGGCCGTTTACTTTTGTAAAGCTTGACATAAATCTACTAATATAGCAACATTATGTTGCACGGCTAGAAATAGATTATTTTTCGTGTATGCTATATTTGAAATAAAGCAAGAATACTGAGTTAAACAGAAGATCACTAAGTTTTTTCTCATCAGATTCACGCTCGCTCGTACGCACGCATGCACGTGTGCGTGCGTAGCCAACTTCTGTACTTTCGTGAGCGTGCGTTACAGAAACACCATAACTCGTTCGCAGATATTCGTTGTTTGTCCAAAATGACGAAGGTTGGAGAGAATGTGAAATACACGTTCATCGATAGGCCCTAGTCGTGATAGTGTAGAATTACACATTTTCGACCGTATGCGGTTACGGTTACGGATATGGATAGTGCCTCTGACGTCAGCAATGCTTATTGCCATCTGTTAAGTCAGAAAAGTAAGAATGATCGCGTAGATTTCGTCACAAAATTGCCCTTAAAGTTCAATGGAAATTAATTGTTAACCGATTTCCGTTTTATGTGTTGTATTGTAAAACTGACCATCACATTGTGTTGACTGTGTTTCTTATTTAGGAATTATAGTCGTACATCTATTATTTTCTGAAAACAATTTACATTTTTACAGCCTACCTGATCGTTCAATCTGTACTGGAAAACCCAGGAAAATAACTTAGCGGCTAACCGGTAACCGTTAATTTAAGCATAACTGGTTTTAGCCGGTGCTGTGTATGTGTAACCGCGCTATTTCGAAAGGTACGTATTGTCAAATAATATTTGTTTTTGCCATGGTGTTGGTACCAGTGTAGACATAGGCATTATTGTGTCTGCGTCTACGCCATGTTGCCAAGCTTATGACGCAGGGACCGTTTTCGTTAAGTTTTTTTGCACGCGTGCGTGGTTCCTGCGATTGTCAGGTCACGGTCACATTATGGTTTACGTTTATTTACGTTTCGAACAACATATCTACCACATAAGAGGTGAGAATCTTGATATATGTTGGGAATTTTGATAATATATACAGTAGTTCATACGTCCAATCCTATGGGTCGTAGATTAAACCTTAGCAAAAACCCTATATAATTGTATAGTTTTTTCTATATAATTATATCGTAATCTATGATCTTGTAAAGTTTTCTATAGTAATCTACATAATTATATTGGATATATGCTATACGAAATATGACAGCCTTTTTTGCTAAGTATTCTGTAAAATTATATAGGATAAACTATAGACTTATCTAGGAAAACCTGTAGCCACTTTACCTTCTAGAGAATTCTACAAAAAAATATATAAAATATTGACATTTTACTTTCTGTAGGATTTAGTAGATTTTGCTATATAATTCAATATAATACTGCTCAAAAATCCTATGTTCTATAGCACACATCCTATATAATTACATATATTTTATGCTAAAGAATCGTGCGTGCATCCGTGCATGTTTGTGTCATCGTTAAAAGTCAATACTTTGCTACTTATATAGTCAATACTATTTGTTGTAAACCCCATTTACCTTCCTGTCCCCGGGACCATTTTGGTGGAATGACGTATCCTCGCGCATCCTGGAAGGCCTCTCCAAAACAAGTTATTAACCTACGGTTAATTAAATTTGAGTAGATTAGCATAACTCTGCTCCATTATAACTCCCGTTTGATTCTTATTTATACATGCATGCATGCAGGAGTATGTGGGTTTACCGTTAGTAATGTATTTCTGCTATTTTTCACTGTTGCTCTTTCCTGGAATATAACTCCAGGGGCTCATTTATAAACATAACTCGTAATGCAGTGAAATGCATCATAGCGACAGTTGAAATTATCATTGTATGGTGGTTGTTACAATTATGTATTAAAGAATAACTTTTCTAATAATACGCAAAATTCGACATTTTAAAAACGTACTGACAAATAGTACCACTGGTGATATATTCTGGACAGGAATTTTAGTCAGAATTGGTTTTAGTTGTTGGATAATAGTAGGATGTTTTTGAGAAATGCTGGCTCGTGTGGCGCGTGTATATGATGCATTATGTCTGATGTAATTATAAATAGTATAAGTACAAGTGCGTTTTACTGCATGCATTATTGTGTTGCGCATACACATTACATTCCACCGAGCCTGTTATTTCAAGTAACACGTTAGTTATTTAAATGGGTAGTGTGTGTTGTATTACAGTTTGCTTGTGACTCTTAAATGCAAAGGAAGAAAGAGAATGACGTGTATGTACAAAATTGATTTAGTTAATATAATAATAATAATAATAATACAGGTTCTTTTACCGCGCTATCTCTAATTGTTAATCAATGCGCTCATAATATTGAAACAATATAAAACAATTAAAATAATATATTGTTATTTTGTTATACATTAATTAATTTACAAAATAAATAAATAAATAATGAATAAACAAATTAAAATAAATTAACAAGAGTCACTGAAACGTCCTGTAAATTAATGTTGCTATTGTCCACCATAAGTTTGTTTACATAAATATGTCTTCAGATAAAGTTTAAATAGAAACACAGACGGGGCATCTCGTAGTCAGTGGCAGTTCGTTCCATATGGTAGGACCAGTTATGCCAAACGCTCGCTTGCCGATGGATTTTGATGCTGGTAGAACTGCAAGCTGAAGATGGTCATGAAGCTGCCGAAGGCGAGTTCGTGGATGTAGTAGATGTGCAAGGTACTCCGGCGCCAAACTATGGAGCGCCTTGTAAATATACACAAATACTTTAAACACAACGCGTTGTCTGACTGGCAACCAGTACAGGTGCACCAGTACTGGCGTGATGTGTGAAGATATATATTTGAGGACAACTAGGCGAGCTGCCCTATTGTTTATCTTCTGGAGACGTGCTAAGTGAAGTTCTGGGAGGTCCAGCAGCAGAGCGTTGCAGTAATCCAAGCTTGAAACAACCAGCGCAATGACCAATGAATGGCAGATAGGCTTCGCGATATAGGCCCTGATGGAGCTAATACGTCTCAGATGGTAGTTACACTTCTTGGAAACAGCATCAACATGCTGCCCCATGCTCATGTGAGTGTCAAAGTGAGCTTCTAAATTCTTGACAGAGACAACATGTTTGATGTTGACTCTACCAACAACAAGGTACTTTGGTAGTTCAAATTTCTTCAGATGATAAGGAATGAGGGGCACCATCAATTCAGTCTTGTTGTCGTTTATCTTGAGTTTATGCTTAACCATCCAACATTTGACCTCACCGATGTAGTCACTAAGTCTCTGGATAGCGTACTCCAAGTAACCAGGTAAGCGAGGACAGTAGGATGTGTATATCTGAAGATCATCTGGAAATTTATGATATTCCACAAAGTGCCTCGTTAATATATGTTGCGTTGGTGCCGTGTACACAGTGAACAAAAACGGACCTAACACCGAGCCTTGTGGAACACTGTATCTCACAGGACGTTCTTCAGATGCATCCACCCCAATCCAGAGACGCTGGGTACGATCCGACATGTACGAACCGAACCATGCAAGTGCCGCACCAGATATTCCCAGGTGGCTATGCATAGTCGTTAGTAGGATAGCAGCATCGATCGTATCAAATGTAGAAGATAAATCCAGGAGAACCAGAAGGACACCCTTAGACTCTGCCAACTAACTGGTGATATCGTGCTGCACTCTCATTAAAACAGTTTAAGTGCTGTGTCGGCGTTTGTATGCCGATTGTAGCTCCTCGTGAAGGCCATTGTCACTTACATGTTGAATAAGTCGTTTGACTGCTACCTTTTCCAAGACATTAGACACGAATGGCAAACTTGAAACTGGGCGGTAATTTTTTTGCATGTTTTGATCCAAACTAGGATTTTTCAACAGCGGTGTTATGACAGCCTTTTTGAGTTCCCGCTGAACAGTGCCCGGCTCGAAAGACATATTGATAAGCTGAGTCAGTATTTGAACATGAGCAGGAACAGTGTTCTTCAGCAGCGATGTAGGTAGACGATCTAATGTTGACTTGGGGTTAGCATCTTGGATAATTTTCTTCACTTCACACATACATTTCAATCATAGGATATTCAACTACTCTCTTTGTCGCAGTTTCGATGTCGCTAATGTTTGTTTCTGAGGCATACATTTCTTTCATAATTTTCTCAATGTTTTCTTCAAAAAAGTTAAGAAACTGGCAGCATAATTTCTGCCTTGAATCAGTGTCAGGCAGTTTGGAAGATTCCACATTGAGCAGGCTGTTCACGGCTTCGAATGCAGCACTGTGATCGGCATCTTGGAGTAGATTTTGGTAATGCTGAAAATGTTGGCTTGCCGTATCCTCGCGCTGACAGCATTACGATGATTCAAGTAAATTCGTCTGTGTATGTCTAATCCCGACGCACGCCAAATGTTCTAATTTTAGCGACGCAATTTTTGCATTGCATGTAGTTCCTTTCAGTATCAAGGTGGAGTTCTTCTCTTGCGTGGCCGTCCTAGCATTACCGGAGCAAATTAATCAAAAGCCGAATTAACAGCACACGTATATATATATATATATATATATATATATATATATATCAAGAATGGAATCCGGATATGCGGATGATGTATCAAAGCCAGATAAGTTGGAAATGAGTTCACTGGTCAGTGTTTTACAATCTACATGTTGAAGATCTGTTCTGGGTTGCAATTTAGCCTGTGGGTATTTCTTGTGGGTTGTGTGCTTGATAGAGAATGTTACTGATTTGTGGTCGGATATTTCGCTGCTGATCACGGACACTTTGTAGATGATAGAGTCGGTTGCCGGTGAGATGATCAGATCCAAAGAGTAACCAGCCTTGTATGTTTGACAATCAATATATTGATGTAGAAAATATATCTTTAGTAAATCCATGAACCGGGAGACCCCATGTGCTGAAAAACATCAACATGCAGATTGAAATCTCCCGTGATGACTACTCTCCCAGCAGCAGAAGCCAGGTCAGCAGTCAAATAATCGAATTCGTGCAGGAACTCTGGTATAAGTGACGATGGTATTGCAAGCACTGTCAGATGCTTACATCGCACTGTCAGATGCTCAAATGAAGAGTATTACACAGTGCTTGTAGATATAAAAGGCTATTCGATTTTTTGTACAATGCCAAGGCCACCACCTCTCTTTTCTTTTCTTCCAACTCCAGAAAATTAGTAGCCAGGAGGACATAAGTTGAAGACTGTAGCAATGTCTTCTTCCTTTAACCACGTCTCTGTCAATATCGCGACATCAGCCGCCGTGCCAATGATGTGTTCGCTGACGTGGAATGCTTTCCCAAGAACAGAGCGTGTTTTCAGCAACAGAACATTCAATTCAGTTGCCTGAAACTGGTGCTGCCACAGGGCGCGACCGAAAGTATTACGAGTCTCCAAGTGAGGCCTGCGAAGTAATAGCGCATATTGGAGTTACGGGATATTTGTATCGGACGATCTCAGAATGCAAATTTAATCAAGCAATATCTTTAGCAAATGGATGTTGTTAAACAAAGCAAGATGAATACTGTTTACGGTAATAGGCTTATGACGCTGAATGTATGTTCCGAAAGCGCATGTTATATGCAAGCGTGGGAACTGGCATGTGTGGAGGCTATTATATGTTCGTTGTGGTCATTTTACAGACTGCAGTATGCGTGGACGTAGTACAGTGTGGGATTTATTCATTAAATTCCGTAGCTTATGTGTGAAAGACCAACCCTCAGACATATTCTAAGGTCGCCATCTTGCAACATTAATATAGACTATAACACCTGATGAACGGATGTCACTTTGCAAATGGAATAGGATCATCAATGCTTCCATATACTGTAGTAAGATAGCATTTTACATCACTATTTAGTCATGTTAGATGTTTATCATAGCGATATGCATAGCAAAGTTGTGGTTTAACTATTTTACGAATTTTATTTATATTCGTACCACCTGACCCAAATTGAACTATACATAACTAATTGAAGGTACGATTGGAGCAAAGCCGAATCTCCAAGCTCACTTTTATTTGTTAAGTTATGTTTATTTATTGCAGGTTCGCAAATATTGACGCACGTATACGAGTCTCCTTATTAGGTGACGATTATTTTTTTAATTCTCTTACCATCAATGTTCTGAGTGGGCGACAGTTCCGTGCCCTGCCGTTGGTTGGCAGTTTGGCCTACGCATTGACGTATTCTGAAACACAACCGTAAAATACATTATTTAACAGATTTGGCTTGACCCGGAGTTTGATTTAACATATAACATATATGTAATTACTCAACACTATAATTTGTTGTCCGAATGTACATAGCTTACTACATTAGAGTAGAATTCTTGGTGTATTTTTCATGCTAGCCTACACACATTTTGTTATGATATGTAACCGTATACATAATATTTGGGCCATATTTCATAACAGCTAACCTCGGAGTGCCAAGCAGAGTGAATGCCATTATCACCACGCCAAGTATTGATGCTCCAACCGCAATTCCAATCCATGCACTAGTCCCCAATGTTGCAGGATAATGAGCGGCACGTCCCGTTGTCTGCAGCGGTATCGCAGCTACAAAACATGAAACATTCTAGTTTATATGTCTAAAATGCGTCACACACAGAGCCTGCGAATCAAATCGAACATGGATATTATTCCTTGGGTCGTCTAGGAAAATGATGGCGACACCCTCAGCAGAATTTTTCATTTACTTAGCCATAGTTTTGAGTGCATTAGCAGAAATTTCATTGAAACGGGAAGTAGCATAAGTTCATCGATCACAAATTTTATCATGCATCGTCCGATACTTATTATAATGTGGCCATCGAGGGACGTGTATTGTTATGTCAGGTAAGATGTGTTGATATTCCAAGCACGACGGCGGGGCCATAGCAAAGGAAATGCTATGTTTCATGATGTCACTCAATTCATTTAATACAAACACGTTTTCCGAGGTCGATGGCTGTTGTCTCACTGACTGTTCTGGTGTTCTCGTTATTGATGACGACCAGTCTCACTTCGTACTGTCCGTTGCAGAGATTGTTGATCGTCATGTAGGTTTTGGTGACTGCCTCTGGCTGTACGGACTTCCACGAGTCACTCGTCACCTGTCTATATTCTACTTGTACAGCAGTTACAACGTTGCATCCATTATTTCCTAATGACAAAACAGCAAAAAACAAAAAATTACCGATAGGGGATACATGGCATGCACGGAAAAATCATACGAAGGAAGCTGGGTTGTTACGACCGCGTCACCACCTCGAAGGAACGATGGCAAACGTCTTAACATTTCGTACCATACAACTGCCCCAGGTCGTAACGCATTTGACGGGGAGGCAATAAGCTTTCCAAAATGTACATGTTCAATTATTAATTAAATAAAGTAGATATTCAACCATTGAAACGATAAGACGTTTGTGGATGCGTACTATTTCGAAAATTCATCATTTCATGGTGATCTTTTTGACAACACTACGACAGGCCTTTCAAAGGATGTATACTATTTGGATTTGTGTAGGATGCCGTTTCAACTGATAAAATATAGCACTTTTTATGGATTTGCCCTCGCCAATGTCAGTGTGTGAACGAGTTGAACGAATACCGTTTCCTTTGCAAATGTTTTGCAACTTGATCAATGCATTCCACAGAGACTGACAAAATGTTGCAATGGCGAAATTGGGTTTAGGTATGTTCTAAATGAAATAGTGTAAAAGCAATATATGTTACACAAGAAGCGAGCTAATATATGTTACTTAAATATCTTCAATTGAAATGCCAATTGTTGCATATGGAGGTCACCATTCAACGCATAACTGACCTTCCAAATCACTACAATGTAGGCATGTGAAGTAACAAACAAACAAACTTAATCAACGTAGTTTATAGAGAGTACATAACGTAGATTAGATATGTGAAAATACACGTATGTTCTTATTTAGGACAATTAATAAATACGACAATCATTAATTGTTTACTATGACCTATACAGTCACGGTGCTGAATAGTAATACAAAAAGGGTGCGACGTTCATAGGCATAGATCAACATTTGTTGGACCGTTATAATCTGATTCAAATGTCGGCCAAAAATCCATACGAAATATGTCAAAGGCATTTTATGATTTCGTGTACAAGTTGGATAGACAAGGCAGAGTGAAGCAAGTAAAATGAATGATGGGATATATATCTACCAATTTCTGCATCACGTTACCATGCATTGAATAATAATAATGTATGTAGTTAAGTTGTAAACGGCTACTAACAGACACTTTAATAGTGCATGTGGTTTTGAACCTGTCGACCCCTGTAGACGCGCCTCCCTCGCGTTCTCCATTGTTTTCACGATAAGGTTTCACTCGCAGTGAATACATCGTGTTGAACGTGAGTTCGCTGATCCGAACTTCCATCCGTTTTCCGCCAGCACCCTGCTGTACTCGTGTGACGTTCTTCTCTCTCTCCCCGTCGGCTTGTAGCCGCAAGACGTAGTGGTAGTGGCCTTTAAGACCGGGTGAGACGTTGTTGGCTTTAGGCCAACTTACTCTGGCAGACGAATTAGTGACAAAGTCAACGTCTGGCTTGACGGATGATTGAAAACCTGGCCTAACTGGAACAAAACAAGATAGCTAGATGACTATTTCCATTTGAACAATATATCTTTGTTTTATTGCAAAAGCTGCCTCCAAAAAGAGAGTCGTATGAGCCAATGCAGTTCCCATGACATGTATTCCGATAGAGCGATGTCACAAATACACTTGTACTTTGCCAAGCAACTCCTTAGATTTGTTCGATACGAGTGAATACAAATAGTACTTATGGTACATACCTATGTAAGTCTTACACACGTCTAAGATATACCAGGTTTCACATCCGTTGGGGCAATTTCCGGTCGTGACCGCGCACCTTGACTGCTCCTTGCAGTGCCCGCAAGTTTCATTGCAGTTCACTCCGTAGGTTTTGCCGGTACAATCTGCATAAAACGACCATTAATTGGAAAATGATATGATATTATAGATCATCTTACCTGCACCATCGAAAACATCACGTCGTATTAGTAAGTACGTTCCACGTTACATTATCGAAGTAACGAAAGACACAACACATAGCACAATGTGACTATGTGTGTATGCAGGTGTGTGTGTATGTATGTGCGTGTGTATGAGCGTGTGTGTACGTGTGCGCGCGAGTATCAGTGTGTTTCGGTGTGTATATGTGTGTGCGTACGCAAACACATATGCACGTATGCAGGAATGGAAATAAGCACGTTTATATTATGTATGTATACTGTATGCATCTATGTAAGCAAGTATATATGTATGTGTGAGTACGCATGTGCGAATGTATTTGTGTGAGTGTGCGCGTGAGCGTGTGTCCGTGTTCATGCATGGGTACATGAACGCAGGCGAATACATTCGTATTTATGCACAAATACCCATGACGTTTTCACGCCGTTTCTTGTATATGTTTATAAAACGGTAAAATACAGTGATTGCAATTTGTTTATAATAAAACATAGGTTAATCAATAAGAATATGTTACCTTGACACGTCAATCCCGTGAAGTGTGGAGCACAGCCAGACTTACATCGACCTTGGGGCGAATTCCTCTGACAGTTCTCGTTCTCGTCATTGCAGTGACACTCTTTCTCACAGTTGACACCGAACCGAAGACTGTCGCACGCTGAATACAAAGTTAATTATTCACAGCAGTTGAATCACATGATAATAATATACATGCATTATTTAGCGATATGTGTTTTATATATCGCATCAGTTGGTTTTAAATTGGCAGCGCACATCATGTAACACAAATATACGTGGCAGATTTGATACAAGTTGTTAAATACTAGTACTGTTTAGGACATATTTGTGGTACACAAAATTATAACATGTTTTATGGCAACTATGTCATTTAATGGAATACTATTTTGCTGTATAGAGCGTGTACATACATAGTTGTCCACATTGCGACAGTAGTTTTTCGCCCGTCCAGTGTATAGCGTCTGTGTATCCATGTGCCGTCAGCCCCATGTAGTCCGTTCCCTTAGGGTCGTTATAGTGACAATCACTGTCTAAAATAACAACATCAACAGCGCAAGTTATGAAAACGTATATTTCTAAACAAAGATTCATCATTGTTGAAATGCTAACTGTGAACTTGAAAACATTTGTTTAAAACTGTATTCTGTATTATTGCTTTTGTTTATAAAATAGGTTTATCAACTACTCACGCCATTTTTACTCACTAGTATTTGCAGGCATTCCAAATGTTAACATTACTTTCTGAAAAACACCGGGTTCAATCCCCGACATCTCCACTTTCTGTTTTTTCCCTCAGCGTAATATCCTAGACGGATTTAGCTGAGTAATTATCCAGATTAAATAAAAGGTATTCCCCTACTATAATTGTCACTAGATTGTAATACAGACTAGATTTTTGTTACTAAATGCAAAGAATATTTGTGAGAATATGTTAACAGTTCCAGTATGTCAGTATACATTTGTAAGTGTACGTTTGTAAGTGTACATTTGTAAGTGTACGTGTGCCAAACAATTGGTACCAACACATGTTCACAAACATGTTCATTCGCGTACATATAGTGTTTTAGTCAACATCAAGTGCACGAACGTAACGTTCCTTTGTACAAAAATAGTTTATAACTGGATTTGGGCAAATAGTTAAAGGTAGAAACATTCTTAAACTGATGAACTGCCTTTTTTATACTCTGCATTCGTCGATGCAATTTTGGGGGTAAAATAATTGCAATACAAATACTTATGCATATTAGTTTCACCAACATACACATGACTAATTGTTGTAAACTTTTCCGTTGATTTATAAACGTGAACTTTGAAGTGTTTGCAATTCCATTCTCTTCTAATTACCTGTATTAGAGGAAAGTCTTTATCGATAGGGGCTATTTTTTATAGGCAGGAGATAGTTAATAAAACCAAACAACTTACTGAGCATGCACTCAACTCCCCATCGGTTGTCTTGGCAGGTGGTTGGGCATTTGCCTGTGACATCGCCAGCCAAAGTATCCCGCCTTACACTCTACAGACAAACACGTCACCTGTCGTACACTTGTGGTGGTGAGCGAAGATAATATTGCTGTAATTATTTCGCAATGATTTGACATATCATGGCCTCAAATATGCATTTTAATTTATGAATTGGGTACAATGTTCCGTATATTGACAGCTTCCGCTTCGAGATTAGTCTGGGTTATCTAGGCGCTGCAAGGTGGCGATACTTTCTAAGCCCCTTCACATTCGCCTGGAAAAGTAAAGTACTTGGAAATGTTGCTGGTAGGCGGTCGGTAGTCGCGGTTTACCCTGAAACTGGGTAGAGATCACGATTGGTTCTTAGGCTAACTAAAAAAATACAAAATATAAGAGTATACTTTTATATGTTAATAATACCTTTCCAAAACTTCAAAATGTAATTCATATTGAAACAAGTCACACAGTATTATAAACCACAGTCTACCATAATCGCACTACATGCGAAATCACCATGTGGTATATCGCACCCAGGAGACTGTTCTCGTTCAACATCGCACACATCCACACGCGCACATGCGCGCACACACAATCATACACGTACATGTTCGGATATACACACACACACACGCGCGCGCGCACACACACAGAAATTCACGCACTCACACACAAACATATACGCACATGTTCGCATATACACACACGCACACACGCGCCAGCTAACCCACAAAATTAGTAGTGCAACGTCGTTTTGGAATGAATATCACATCTAATGAACAAGTACCCGTGAGAGAATTTTACATGATAAAAAGGCAACACTTGCAAGTTAAAATATTTGTTTGGAAACAAACATCTCATGTGGGTCCCTGTCGATATACAAACCTGTAGGTAGGCAAAGTGTGACCAATGGTGCACAGTGCTAACTTACCTACCAAAATATACCAAAATAATATACTTGTCTACTTTAACAAAATCTATTTTAAATCCAAATTATCCTGCATTCTACCTAAATAAATATATATATTTTTTTAATAGTTCCTTGCTAAAAAACAGTGTATAATTCTTGTTTGCACATGACGTTGCCCTTTCTTGCCACTGGAAATGTTCATTTTGAGAACGATTTGCTTTGAATATCATTAAGCAGACGCAGTTAGTAATCTTTTCCTATGTATGGGTCATTCTCCAAATACCGTAACATTTATGTCTTCGTTTTTTTTATTACATCATATATCTCAGAGCAGTTGTTTCTGTTGCAATGCTTCATATTAGGTCTAATTCGTAAAACCTGATACAATTATACTATATTTATGTACATCGCAGTGATGCAGTGACTAGAGGAACGGACTATCAATCGAGAGAACCCGAATTCGAATCCTCTGGTGCCGTGAAGAACCTTGGCCTAATTCGTTCCATAGAACCATTCGATAAAAACAGCAGACAAATAATAAATAATACATGCATACACATTACCGATGTCACCAGCTGGTAACACCAGTGACGTCGAATTCTTACATAACGTGTTTATCTCCGAGTTTTCTGGCAATTTCTTATTTTTGAAGCTTGTTTACCAAGCCTGAAGATGGGCAAAGTGAATGGGTAAAGTGAATACTGCTCCAACCTTATCTGATCTTACCTATCCTCTTCGGGTTTGCTCCAAGTTTTCCATCCCAGTTGGTTTCGTTCTTTTCCATCGTGGTTCGCCATGATGTTTTTGGCCGACCAACTTTTCTCTTTCCTTCCGGCGTCCATGTCAGTGCTGCCTGGCAGTGGTTATAGTCCTTATTTCTGAGCAAGTGCCTAATTCAATTCCAAATTCTTTTCTGTATTTCTGTGCTGATATTCTATTCTGCTGTTATACTCTCAATGTCTTTGTTCAAAATTACTACTGGCCATCTATTTTGTAAAATTCTTCTGAGACAGTTGTAGTGGAATATGTCAAGTTTTTTCATTGTCGTTTAGTTTACTTTCCATGTTTCATATCCATACGATAACACGGATTTTACCAGAGTATTGTGCAATCTGAGTTTAGTTCATAATGTACATATAGTTGTGCTCCATATCTGCTTGAGTTTCATGAATGGTGCCCATGCTTTTCGTATGCTGTTGATAATATCATCACCCATTCCTTCTTGCTTGCTGACGTTTTCTGGAGATTTCTGTACCTAATCTACGGAATCATTATTGAACTATGTTGTTTGAGATCATGAATAGTTATGTTTTTATATCTTAGCCATATTAGTATAGTATTCGCTTTGGAAACACGTGTATGTCTTGCAAAAACATGGTGATTCATCGCATTGTCACTGGCATTACTTCACCGTCACGCGTTAATCGCTTCATTTTGATTGCTAGAGCCAACGACTGTCATTTCAAGTAGCTAGCTTTTCAAGCGTATTCATGTTTGGATGGAGTATAGGTAAAATTGACGGTATTAGCCATATACAAGAAATCGCATGGTACTGGTATCAGTCACCAAAATGAATTGTTGCATCCGATGGATTGAAACAAACAAGATTATAACGTGAAAAACTAATTTTAGCTATATTTATTGTACGTACAACAATAATACAATACACTGCCCACAGTATAAACCATTGGATATATATCTAAGTGTCATCTAAATACATACACGCTGGAATAGTTTGTCCGCACCAACAGCGACAAAATAAAGGTGACGTCAAGTAAATTCGCCAGATTCAGCTATAGCCACTCAGCGTTGCTTCTTACAATAGGTAATCATTAATCATAGCCACAGCAGAACCATGTGCAACTGTATTGCGTCCGTCCGAAAATCTACTTCGAAACGTTACGCTATTTGTTGAATGACTCATATGACAACAACTACAGCCGCAGATCACTTGTGACAGCAGGCAGAAGCTTCACAACTGTTTAAATAAGAATAGGACTTTTGTGATTGTAATGAAACATAAATTATATATGCGTGAAAATTGTGTTACTTACCCTTGTTGCTGTTATAGATGATAACTCGAGATATGTTGTAGTTCCCTCCTAAGTCTACCTTCCACCAGGCGTTGGTACCTCGTACTACGTTAGGAACTGCGCAGTTCTGATAAGACCGATTGATTGAACCAATAAAAGATTTGCCAGCCGGGTACCCTTCATTTCCTTCAGCCGTACTCTGACTTGCTGTCTTGTTGAAAGCTACGTTTCCTGGAACGTCATATATCAGTTTGACAAGCTATGTATAGAGAACAAAATTATCAAAATAATATCAATAATATACCACTTCTAATGTGTAATTAAGTCAGATTAAACTTTCCTATTCAACCACTTAAAGGAGGAAATTTGTTCCTAGTTTCTAATTTATTATACTATAATGTTCATAATAAGACCATAATAATTATGTTGAAGGTGTACTGTCCTCCAAGGTGTGTGTTGTAAGCCCGTAACAACGTACGTAATTTGGAAGATACGCCCCCGGTGCATGTTCAAATGGTAAACAAAACATCTAGTTTCAAACAAGCTTTTTTGCAATATAGCCGAGCCGGCTGAATTAACCACAATATCCTTTGATTTTGAACAATTTTCCATTTTCCTACGTTCAACACGACAGACTTCCTGTTACAAATTACTACGCTGGGTAATTCGAAGTTAAGGAACATACTTTAAAATGAAAAGGCATACCTTCCGCTCGACAGATTTACGTCACAATGTCAGAGACGTTTACATATGAACATCATTATACTAATCCACATGACATCTGGAAGGTGTAGGTTTGGATGGCAACGTTGTTAAATACCTTGTTAAAAGTGAAGCAATAATCGTATCAACACCACGTATATGCCTATCTTATTTTGTAGTTATCTTATCGAGTAAATAAGCCTGTGATCGTATATGCCTATCTTATTTTGTAGTTATCTTATCAAGTAAATAAGCCTGTGATCGTTTTTGAAGTGTAAATCAGTTCCAATGTTCATCCTAGCTAAGCTAATTCTTGCTAAGTCAAAGGTTTTTACATTATGAATTCTCATAGGCATTGCGGAAGCAAGCACTGCATACGAAGAAATGAGATAGATCTCGTATCCGCAACAAGTATAGGTATATCTTATTTTGTATAGGGCTATGATCTGACTTTAATTAATGAAGTTACCAAGTGAACTAAGAATGAATTCAAAGGCGTAGCATGAACTCGTCAAGCCTGGTATATGTTCAATGCTGTACACGAACGTTTCCTCATAAATTACTATTGTTACCTAGGTACAACACATATTTAATACGCTTGACGCCCTATTCCACTCCATCTGTAGCCATTTGGAACACCATCGCTACATTGTCCGTCCTTCATACATTGACCGGTGACTTTGTCGCAATCCTTGGTACACCGACAGGGGAAAATACACCTCCCTCGACTAGCCGACGAACTGTCAAATCGACAAGGTGAACCTACAACAAAGAATATGTGTATACGTGTAGTATAGTGCAAACGGTTGGACAGTGTTGCATATTGTCTGCGCTTGTCAGGTGATAAAACAAGTGAAGTATTAACGTTTGCATAAAAAGGCAAGTGTGTTTAAAAGGTTAAATATAGTGATGACAAATATAAACTAAGCTAGTAAAGTGTAAAGCGCTTTGAGCAGTCCTGAAGACTGGACACTGCGCTATATAAGAACTTACTTTTACATGCTGATGTAGACACATCAGGCAAATGGTCACATTACATTCATTCTCAAGCATAGACGTATTTAAGTTTAGTTATTCAACAAGATCATTTCTGTGGATCTAACTGTCAGCATGTGATGCTGAGACTCCCAGTTCAGGTATCATCAAACGGGAGTTTGTTCAGCTTTCTTTCTAATTTATTTGTTTTTATTCTTGTCAGAAGTAGGGTATAAGAGAGACTAGGCCTGTGTCGGTCGGAGGTTTAGCCCCGAGGCCGTCTACGGCAGCCGAATTTGACAAGACCCGATACATGGAAAAACAATGACAGTTTCGTGTCCTTTCATTCTTTTCCCCTTTTCTTTTGTTTCTTCCACCGACAAACCAACCGTTGTATAATGACCAGGATTGGTCGCTTAAAATAACGTTCAGATTGAGATTTGCGGGATACGTTTCTAAATGCCTACACACAGGACATGGGAGTAATACGAATATGGACAATACTATATTTTAGATAAAGTGGCGCATGGAAGATCTCGTCAGGAGGTCAAAGAGAGGGTTCGTGTTTGGTTAGATATTAGTTTCTGTTGGAAAATATAATTTTTAAGAACAAATAGACAAAAAGTAGTAAAAGTATTATGTTTGAAAGATAAACATATAAAACAAGAAAAACAGTTAATGATACCACCGTATATAAAGCAATCGCTATGTTTCATTTAGAATATCACATGTAGGCGTGGAGGCCATGTCATAAGAAAACACAGTGTCTACAAAGCTGGAAATACTTTACAATCCGACACAATCCGAGCAAAATGGTCTTTTTAAAATAACTGACATTGTTTTATTACGCGATGAAGCTGGAAGTTAAATGCTGATCTATTTCCACACAACACATCGTATGAGTTAGATACTGATCTGATCTCGTACAACGATACGACGAGAAAGTAATACCAGGAAGTAGCCTGCGGCCTGTAAACTGACGTCAAAGAACACACAGAGATCGACACGCCTGGCTGCACAACGACAGCACACCGTCTGGTAAGGCTGTTCGAACCCACGGGCGTTCGGATACACATGGAATGCTGAGGTCGGTCGGCAAGTAGTTGACCGCGCTATACGATGTCCCACGCGTGGGGGGCGCTAGTTTCTTCAAATCAAACATTACCATTCAAAGAGAAGCGAAAGTCATAAAAATCCATTCACTTACAGCAAATATTATGCTAATATATTCACAAATGCTGTATATAGTAAATCACACATAAGAAAGAAATTATTTCACAGTGGCAAAGAAGGTCCATACGACACAAGAATCAAGGCTTGCGCCCAAATCTCTTTACTTATACCTTCTGATGACACACTTTTGAACTACTAAATAAATATTGAAATGTGTCGTCATATGACAATACTTTTAGGCCACTTAGGTCAATGCAGTGAGTGCTTTAATTATATTTATTTGGGACAATCATAATAATTATTAACATTCCTCCTGTGTAAGACCACCAATAAGCTCCAAGTGACTGGCGCTGTGTAACCAGCTAGGGGAACTGGGGTGGATTGGAGTGGAGAGATTCTGCGGACTGTGGGTTGACACATATCGCTGTGCCTCCGCTGAGCCACCGCACGTCACTTTTGTCAGTCGAGGATGAAGGCTCGCCCACACACTGTCAGTTATGATATTATCGCAACATTTATAATATTTTCCATCTAACATCCAACTGTAAGTCGAAGTGTGTGAGCGGATTGCATCAAAACACTACGGTTTATCAACCACAAAACCAACCAACAGCAATAAGTTGTCAACCGATGCTTAGATACATCTAGATACGATAGTGAAACTAAGGAGGGTAATTAAGCATAAAATGTAAATTTCTAAATGACGGCGGAATTAAAAAGCGCCAACAGGAAGCACTGGTTGTTCGCGAACTCTAGCGGAAAGAGACAATACCTTTGAAGTTGGCGAAAATGCGGTTATTGATGGTTGTGTATTATTCATAGTTATTCGACTTTAAAAACTTAAATGCTTGCAGGATTTATTCGGTCTAATGTTTTTTGATAATCACGGTTTGGTCGAGGAGATTACGCACATCGTTCAATCTTCCTTCATTGTCTATAGCCAGGCACAATTACGTACTTCTCAGTGCATCTTTATCAACATGCAGCGTGTTGCATTACACACGTGTTGGTTTGTTAGCTTTGGGGGTATATACCTCAGAAATCTATTTTTTACTAGTTCATCGCTCATATATATACATATATATATATATATATATATTCAAGTGAGCAGTTCGTGATACGCATATATATATATATATATATATATATATACAAATATTAACACGCTATAGAACTGCCCTCCGTAACCTCTCACAATCTCGTTCTGTTGTATATTATCTCAGTCAGTTTATGAAAAGGCATTGTTCATGCTCGTCGACGTGTTGCGGGTCGAGTTCGCAGCTCAACAGTAGAACGACGTTGTATGGGACCGCCATGCGATGTTAATCTCTGTAGGGTTAGATGTTCATGGCAACAGGTCACTATTTTGCTTCACTGTTCTTTGTGTACGTATGAAGTGATCAAAATATCGAAACAAAATGCGACGTATTGCCTGCGAGATATACTTTGTCAGATTAGTAAAAGCATGTGTGCAGGCGCGTGCTTGTGTCGTGTGGTGTGTTTGTGTGTGAGAGTGTGTGTGCGCGCGCGCGCGTGTATGAGTGTGTATGTTTATTTGTCTGTCTGTCTGTCTGTCTGTCTGTCTGTCTGTCTGTCTGCCTGTCTGTCTGTCTGTCTATCTGTCTGTCTGTCATTCACTCACTCATTCAGTTTGTTTGACTCACTATCGGTCTGTCTTTTTGGCTGTCTGTGTGAGCGTATTTGTATGCTTTGGGAGCGTGTGCATGTATGTATATATATATATATATATATATATATATATATATACACATATATATATATATACATATAAATATATATATATATATATATGTGTGTGTGTGTGTGTGTGTGTGTGTGTGTGTGTGTGTGTGTGTGTGTGTGTGTGTGTGTGTGTGTGTGTGTGTGTGTGTGTGTGTGTGTGTGTGTGTGTGTGTGTGTGTGTGTGTGTATATCTTCAGGAGCTTGCCCCACTTTCTTTCTAATTTATTTGTTTTTGTTCTTGTCCTAAAAAGGTTAAGTGTGGAACTAGAGCTGTGTCGGTCGATTTTTAGCAACGGTGACCGCTACGGTTTCTGAACTGGCCTAGGTTCGATAACTAGAAAAGACAATGACACGTTTCTCTCTGTTGTCTTTTTGTTTCCTCCACCAACAAACAAATCGTTGTGTAATTATTACGTTTGATCGCTCAACGCAGAACACATTTTAAGATTTGCGGGACATGTTTCTACATGCCTACACACAGGACATTGGAACATGAGCAATGTGGACAATAACAATACTATTTTAGATAAATTGGCGCATCGAAGATCTCGACAGGAGGTTGAAGAGTGTTATATGCCATTAGCTTGCTTTTTTAACAGGTGTGAGTTAAATGCTGACCTGTTCCCGCACAACGATACGGCGAATAAGTATTACCAGGAAGTAGCCTGCGGCCTGTAAACTGACGTCAAAGTACATAGAGTTAGACTCGCCTGATTGCACAACAACAGCGCACCGTCTGGTAAGGCGGTTCGATACCACGGACGTTCGGAGACATGTGCAATTCTGATATGGGTCAATAAAAAGGTCACCGCATTGTAAACTGTCCCAAGCGTGGTCGTTAGTTTCTTCACAACAAATATTAATGGTCAAAGTGAAGCGAAATGCCTATAAACTCACTCATATTTAGTATTATGCTAATATATTCACAAATACTGTAAATAGTTTATCAGTTTAGAGAAAAAATATTTCACAGTAGCATATACAGTGCATACAACACAATAGTCAAGGCTTGCATCCAAATGTCTTTAATTATACGTTCTGATGCCACACTCTTGAAATATTAAATAAAATTGAAATGTGTTATCATAATTTTGACAATAATTTTAGGCCTCTTAGGTCATTGCAGTGAGTGCTTTAATTATATTACTTTGGGACAGTCGAGGATTGAGGCCGCTTCATGTGGACGTGATTGTCATCACATGCTATATACACATGCACATTGAAGGGTTTCGTTTAGAGCCTATTCATTGGGTTTACAACAAGAAGACGTTTGATGATAAGTATTAGGATTACTTTGAACATCGAATGAGCATTGACGAGATAGTCGGTATGTCACCGTCAATATAAGATCTCTCAATGCTACCGGGTCCGCTCGTTTTCTACAAACTTTCTCGTCTCGTGGGACATGATCTGGATGTCAGACAAGAGCCGTAGAGAGACCCCTTTCATGGGGTGGGTAGAACTGGTAATCGATGTGTAAATACTCTAAATTATTAGAAGCCAGCCACGACGTACGTAATGTTTTTTTAAGTTGTTGAACGTGTTCTTTCATCGACAGCTTTAGTGTCTATACATTACCCTGTTGGCATTGTTACCCGTCATGAATGCATAACTTGGCCTTCACGTACGCAAGTATATACTGACACGACATCGCAGCGGAAGTTGCGCAGCTGAATCCTGCCTAGGCGTCTATGCCCACACACTGTCAGTTATGATATTATCGCAACATTTATACTATTTCCATCTAATAACCAACTGTAAGTCGACGTGTGTGAGCGGATTGCATCAAAACACAATGGTTTATCAACCACAAAACCAACCAGCAGTATTAAGTTGTCAACCGTTGCTTAGATACGATGGTGAAACTAGGGAGGGTAATTAAGGATAAAATGTAAATTTCTAAATGACGGGCGGAATTAAAAAGCGCCAACAGGAAGCACTGGTTGTTCCCGAACTCTAGCGGAAAGAGACAACAACTTTGAAGTTGGTCAAGCTGCGGTTATTTATGGTTGTGTATTATTCATAGTTATTCGACTTTAAAAATTTAAATGCTTGCAGGATTTATTCGGTCTAGTGTTTTTTGATAACCGTTTTTTGGTCGAGGAGAGTAAGAACAACGTTCAATCTTCCATCATTGTCTATAGCCAGGCACAATATCATACTTCTCAGAGCATCTTTATCAACATGCAGCGTGTTGCATTACACACGTGTTCGTTTGTTTGCTTTGGGGGATATACCTCAATACCTCAGAAATATATTTTTACTATTTCATCGCTCATGTATATTCTAGTTAGCAGTTCGTGATTCGCATATACAGAAATATTAACACGCTATGTCCAGTAGAACTGCCCTCCGTAACCTCTCACTATCTCGTCCAGTTGTATATTATCTCAGCCCGAATCAGTTTATGAAAAGACATTGTTCATGCTCGTCGACGTCTAGCGGGTCGAGTTCGTTGTGACGACGTCGCAGCTCAACAAAAGAACGACGTTGGTTGGGTCCGCCACGACGTTAGTCTCTGCAGGGTTAGATGCTCATGGCAACAGGTCACTATTTACTTCCTTGTTCTTTGAGTACGTATGAAGTGATCATTCTCTCGAAACAAAATGCGACGTATTGCCTGCGTGAGATACTTTGTCAGATTAGTAAATGCATGTGTGCAAGCGCGTGCTTGTGTCGTGTTGTGTGTGTGTGTGCGCGCGTGTGTGTGAGTGTGTGTGTGTGCTCGCGCGCTCCTTTATGAGTATGTATGTTTGTCTGTCTGTCTGTCTGTCTGTCAATAAGTCAATCAGTCAGTCAGTCAGTCAGTCTGTCAGTCAGTCTGTTTTTCTGTGTATTGGTCAATCTGTCTATTTATTTGTCTTTTTGGCTGTCTGTGTGAGCGAATTTGTATGCTTTGGGGCCGTGTGTATGTATATCTATATACATATATAATATATATATATATATATATATATATATATATATATGAATATCTTCAAACGGGAGCTTGCCCAACTTTCTTTCTAATTTATTTGTTTTTGTTCTTGTCCGAAATAGAGTAAGTGGGGAACTAGGGCTGTGTCGGTCGGAGTTTAGCAACGGGGACCACTACGGTTTCTGAATTGCCCTAGGTCCGATAACTAGAAAAGACAATGACACATTACTGCCTTTTGTCTTTTTGATTCCTCCACCGACAAACCAATCGTTGTGTAATTATTAGGTTTGATCGTTCAACTCATACTAAGATTTGCGGGACATATGTCTACATGCCTGAACAGGACATTGGCACATGAGAAATGTGGACAATACTATTTTAGATAAATTGGCGCATCGAAGGTCTCGACAGGAGGTCGAAGAGTGTTATCACCCATTAGTTTGCCTTGTTAACAGGTGTGAGTCACTGTACACTGCCCCACGCATGGGCGTTAGTTTCTTCACAACAAATATTAACGCTCAAAAGGAAGCGAAATGCATATATAAACAAGAATGTAATCCATTCACTCATATCTAGTGTTGTGCTAATATATCCACACACGCTTTAGATAGTTTATAAGTTTAGAGAAAATGTATTCCACAGTAGCAACTACAGTGCATACAACACAAGAGTCAAGGCTTGCGTCCAAATCTCTTTACTTTTACGTTCTGATGACGCACTCTTGAAATATTAAATTAAATGTGTTACCATAATTATAACAATAATTTTAGGTCACTTAAGCCATTGCAGTCAGTGATAATTGTATTTCTTTTATCTCGTCCTGAGTCAATTGATGAAAAGACATTATTAAATCGCGTCGACGTGTTGCAGGTCGAGTTTGTTGCCTAGTCTTCGCAGCACAACAAACGATCGAAGTGGTACGGGGCCGCCGTACGATGTTTGTCACAATACGATTAGATGCACATGGGTACATAATTATATAAATTATGTTAGTCTATGCAAGGTTAGGTGCGCATGGGAACTATTTTACTTCTTGGTTCGTTGAATATGAATTAAGCATTTATTCTCTCGCCAAACAAGCGACGTATGGCCTGCGGGAAATACTTGGTCAGATTAATTGGAGAATAAGATTCCAATAAGTGTGTGTGTGTTTGTGTGTGTGTTTGTGCGTGTGTGTGTGTGCGTGTGCGTGTGCGTGTGCATGTGCATGTGTGCGTATGTGTGTGTGTGCGAGTGCGCATGGGTGCGTGTGCGAGTTTGATATGGGGGGCATATAAAATAATGTGTATCCATTGTTGGTACAACGAAAGTTTCTGCAGAGTGCACTCTTACCTACGCACAACATAACAATAAGTGAATCGACAGGACACGCTTCACTGGTTAACACTACGACAACAATAGTGTCATGCGTATGAGTAAATATGCTTACCTGAGATGCCGTGTTCTGCTCCCAACGTGACCAGCAAAACCACCAGCACGATCTGTGCCATGTTATTGCCACTACACATGAATGTTATCACCAGTGAAGCTGAGTGTATTCAGCAATCATCGACAACAAATGGGCCTTACACCGCGAAACAGTGACGGGGCCAGGTTATGAATAGTATTTAGGTGAATGATATCTGAAAATCGAATCTTAGCTCGAAACGTTTGAGCGATAAGGAAGTTAATCTAAATTTTGGCGGTGCTTATCTACTGCTGTAATTAGAAAATACGAATATTTAAAATCCGAATTTGCTTAAACAAATCTGGTCGTTAGATTTTGTCTAAACAATCGCCTCTTAACAGTACTTAGGTGGGGATTCTAATAAACACTTTTTATATAACGAAACATGGGAGTTTACGCAAATGCATTACGGTGTGCGATCGCATAACTTAAAATAAATTGATAAAACCGGCCCCAGGCCCGTAGCGTGGTTAGGTTTTGTGTTGACTGTTTGCAAGACGGTATATACAAGCATCACGTTGCGTAGTCTACATTTAAAACGAAACAGCTCTGACTTCCCTCATTAAGTATGTTTAGTGTAGGGCCGTATGTAGTAGTGATACGTGCTGTTTGCTTACAATGATTGCTTTGATTTCCCAGTATATTTATCTGTCGAACCTCTCTCGGGCGACCTCCCATTTAAGAGGCCTCTCGTTATGGGCGATAACTCTCATAGTTTCTCGTTGTTTCTAACAACAGTGAACGTGAAATAAGCCACCATCTACAAAACACGTCCAACGAAGCCGTAAGCCAGAAGAGCGTAAGCGTGTCGCGAAGGTAGCTGTTATATGCGACGAAAACACGACGACAGCCGATATTTTATTATTCAAGAAGAGCAGATTGAATAGGATAATCATTATTAGAGAAAGAAAAAAGGGATTCATTATAAAAAAAACCACCGTGAGGTTCCATATACCCTCAAGCTCGCCAAAAAACCCACCGTGATGTCTCCAAAAGAATCCATTTGCATCACCCATGAAGCTCACCCAAAGCCACATCGAGGATCTAAATATTGGAGGGATTATCATATTTCCAACACCAAGACATTTTGTATCTAGATATAGGTCTTAGGGCTCAAAGAATTATTTTATTTAAGTATGAACTTCTCCGACATTCGCATCCGCCATTTACAAAAATGGCGATCGTCTATACAAAGGTAACGATATCTTAGTAACTGCGTAATGTAGAGCCAAGGAGTTCATGTTTTTGAATATCATGGCATGGTGAACAACGATTTCAAATAATATAACGTTTGATACTACACACTACACTACAGCAACAGGCCTGCGCATCACATAGACCCGTGTTGATCCACCACACTACAATGTGGTGCAGTTTCCATTCCATTAAATATAGAACACCCAAAGTCCCCGGTTCCGATATCAATTTTATGGGGTGGTCTGTCATGCGGGTTACGGAAATCGTATACATACATCGACCGGGATTTGCGTAGAGCTACTTGCTAATGCTTGCCCATATTGAGTGGTGCCATGTACCGGCTACGCATTCCGGAAGGTTTATGCGTGAATAATAGTATTTTCTCAACGTTTATGGATTGCTGGCGGGGAAAATTCACGACCTCCTATTAATCCTGTCAATGGTCAGTCCGGAGTCGGGGAACAGCAGTGGAGCTGTTGATGCAGTTTTAGACATTGTCGTCGTTTCCAAAAATGTGCATGTATTTTTCTCATCCTCGAAACGTTGCTATCAGTGGAACCAACACCAAAATGTTTATTGGTCACTCTCTACTAATGGAAATACACGGGAAATTTTGAAACTGTTTTTCGCCTTCGCGTTATTCCCATAAATACGTGTACCTTTCCGCGTATTTCACGGAGTATTTAGGGGGAAATCCAGAACACAGTCCTGATAACAAGGCATTATTTTGTTGTCAGGGGACGATCCCTTAAATACTTGGGGTTAGGAATTTTTGCATCGTTCACATAAATAAAAGCTTTGGACTCCCAACTAAACGCCAAATTCAGTAAATGTGTGGTTGCCGGGACTTGCGGGGGACGGGGTGGCGGCTTCGAAGAGGTGCTGATTCGTGCGGGGAAGCAAAGCACCCGTCGCATCGAGATGACGGCACTGGAACAACGCAGGAACGAGAACGGCAATATCGTCGATGTCGAGACGTAGTTGTCTCTGATAGTGTTGCAACAATGCACCACGCGCCAGTGGAAACGGAGTTTGTTTGTTCCGTTCCCTCAGGTAGTCTTCTTTAGCAGGAAGTTCGCTAAATAATTATTACTGAGACAAACGTGATTTTGATGACGAAATACATGCCGGTGACGCTCACATTAAATTAGATGCTGATATAATGTTAAAGTGTCTACACACTTCGTATTCGGACATAACACAAATGAATTCGTGATCAGTTAAACCAGTCGAGGAAGCCATTTTAATGCGTTCACTTTTCGGCTGTACGTGTGAGCGAGCAAATTTCTAATGCAGGCGGCTATTTTTAAATGTCCAACCGTTCGGCTATTCACGCATACGACGACGTTTGTAGGTAACACGTTTTTTTTCTCGCGGCACTATGGCGCACATTCCCGCTGCCATTGATATCCAGCGGAGCATGACCTTGCCTCTTGCGTATAGGCTTCAAACAACTTCCTGCCATAAGTTATTTCGTATTTTGAACACACAAATGATTGAGCTATCGCAAAATATCGTCAAATAAAGGTGTGAGTACACGGCATTTCAACACGAATATCTATAAAACTCGCGTCAACAACACCACTTGTGAGTACCCGCTAGCTCAAGATTGACATATTTGTGTACACGCTTGCTTTGCTCGGTAATTTTTGTGTGTTTACACGATAGCTCATGAATGACATTTGTGATTACACGCTAACACTGGACTTACATTTGTGAATGCACGCCAAGTCAGTAACGATATATGTGAGTACCCGCTAGCTCAGTACTGACATTTATGATTACACGCTAGGCCAGTACTGATATCTGTGGGTTTACCCGAAGTCAGTCCTGACATATGTATGTACATGCCAATCCAATCCTGCCATTTCTGTGTAAATGCCGACGCAGTCGTTACATTAATATTGTGTGTACACGCCAATTGATTAGCGACATTTGTGTGTACACACCAACTAACATATTTTTGTGTACGCCAACTAAGTACTGACATTTGTGTGTATACACCAACTCAGTACTGGCATGCGTCAATATACACGTCAACTTCAAGGGACGTAGTCTGTTCGTCTACCCGTAATTAGTGGGCGTTGTAATTTGTAGCAGCAAGGAAGTTGCGCTGAGCGTGGAAACATTGAACGTCAAAGGGCATAGCAGTTACCTCGGACCGAATCGACCGTATTGCCAAAAAAGATTGTTTTGAAAGTGGATGTTTTGTTTACTATTTGAACATATTTGTACCCGTGGTTGTACCTTCAAATTGCGACCGTTGTTACTGAACACAACTTGACGGACAATATACATTCAACATAGTTAATATAGTCTTAAGAACATTATATTAATTAATTTATTTTAATACTGCAAGTTGTCAGTATACAATCCGTCAACTCTGCCATCGGCACATGACACTTGCCTAAGATCAACTGTCATCACCAAGCTGTATTCCAACGTGGATGTCAGCAGGTGCATCGGAAAGACAATATATCTTAGTCTTATGACAAGACTACCCAATACAATAGTCCCCCTCTTATAAGGCCTCCCTCGCCGACTGCCACTCGGATTACGCGGCCACATTTTCATTGCATTAGCGTTGTCTAATACAAAGCACCCCTCACTAGCGGCCACCCGGGTAACACGGCCAACGGCAGCGGTCAATCGGCAGCCGAAACTGCTATTTTTAATAATAAGACTGATATCCGCCTGGGACAGCGTCAAGCCGGAAACGATCAGCAAGTGCTTCCAGAAGTGCGAGTTTTCTCACACCTCCATAAGGTGTCGCAACGTTCGATTCTCGACCACGCATGTACTTGTGTGTGACGTTGCACATTCTCTGACTACAATTATCAACTGTCGTGCTCTCTTTACGATGTCTGCTGCAAATTTCACACCTACATCAAACGAAGGATCACACGTTGAATGCTCAACAATAGTGTGTGGGGCATCCCGTAGCGAAGCGCATTGGTGACACTTCGAACTCACTTCAATAATGACCATGTCCATTTCGAGTGCGTAGAAGAAGCGGCGCACGACAAGCTTGAGTTGGTGTGAAGTAGGGTGGTCCAGATGGATAGGCAACGCAGTCAACAAACCGTACAGGACTTGGCGGGGTACGATAATGCATCCACGAGTAGTGGAAAGTGGGTGGTCTCGCTTTACCACCAGCAAACCGTCCCTGGAAGTATTCGCGACATTTAGGTAACGTTTTACAACCCTGACATTTGTTAATTTCGTCAATGGACAGTGATTTGTACAAAGTGTGCATGAGTACGTCTCAGATCCTGAGATTCATTTTGGATTGAAGGCGCGTGCTTGTGTCGTGTGTTTGTGTGTGAGAGTGTGTGTGTGTGCGCGCGCGCTCGCGTGTATGAGTATGCATGTTTGTCTGTCTGTCTGTCTGTCTCTTTGTCTGTCTGTCTCTTTGTCTGTCTGTCTCTTTGTCTGTCTGTCTCTTTGTCTGTCTGTCTCTTTGTCTGTCTGTCTCTTTGTCTGTCTGTCTGTATGTCTGTCTGTCTGTCTGTCTGTCTGTCTGTGTTTCTGTCTGTCTGTCTGTCTGTCTGTCTGTCAGTCAATCAATCATTCACTCAGTCAGTTTGTTTGTCTGAATATCGGTCTGTCTGTCTAGTTATTATTCTTTTTGGCTGTCTGTGTGAGCGAATTTGTATGCTTTGGGAGCGTGTGTATGTATGTATATATATATATACATATATATATATATATATATATATATATATATGTGTGTGTGTGTGTTTGTCTTCAGGAGCTTGCCCCACTTTCTTTCTAATTTATTTGTTTTCGTTCTTGTCCTAAAAAGGGTAAGTGTGATACTAGGGCTGTGTCGGTCGAGTTTTAGCAACGGTGACCGCTACGGTTTCTGAACTGGCATAGGTTAAATAAATGGAAAATACAATGACACGTTTCTCTCTGTTGTCTTTTTGTTTCCTCCACCAACAAACCAATCGTTGTGTAATTATTAGGTTTGATCGCACAACGCAGAACACATTTTAAGATGTGCGTGACATGTTTCTACATGCCTACACACAGAACATTGGAACATGAGCAATGTGGACAATAAGAATACTATTTTAGATAAATTGGCGCATCGAAGGTCTCGACAGGAGGTTGAAGAGTGTTATATGCCATTAGCTTGCTTTTTTAACAGGTGTGAGTTAAATGCTGATCGGTTCCCGCACAACGACACGGCGAATAAGTATTACCAGGAAGTAGCCTGCGGCCTGTAAACTGACGTCAAAGTACATAGAGTTAGACTCGCCTGATTGCACAACAACAGCGCACCGTCTGGTAAGGCGGTTCGATACCACGGACGTTCGGAGACATGTGCAATTCTGATATGGGTCAATAAAAAGATCACCGCGTTGTAAACTGTCCCACGCGTGGGCGTTAGTTTCTTCACAACAAATATTAACGGTCAAAGTGAAGCGAAATGCCTATAAACAAGAATGTAATCCATTCACTCATATCTAGTATTATGCTAATATATTCACAAATGCTGTAAATAGTTTATCAGTTCAGAGAAAAAATATTCCAAAGTAGCATATACAGTGCATACAACACAATAGTCAAGGCTTGCATACAAATGTTTTTAATAATACGTTCTGATGCCACACTCTTGAAATATTAAAGAAAATTGAAATGTGTTATCATAATTTTGAAAATAATTTTAGGCCACTTATGTGATTGCAGTGAGTGTTTTAATTATATTTCTTTGGGACAGTCAAATAATAATTATTAACATTCCTCCCGTGTAAGACCATTTTTAAGCTCCAAGTGACTGGTGCTGTGTAACCAGTTAGGGGAACTGGGGTGGATTGGAGTGGAGAGATTCTCTGGACTGTAGTTTGACGCATATCGCTGTGCCTCCGCTGAGCAACCGCACATCACTTTTGTCAGTCGAGGATTGAGGCCGCTTCATGTGGACGTGATTGTCATCACATGCTATATACACATGCACATTGAATGGTTTCGTTTAATGCCTGTTGATTGGGTTTACAACAAGAATACGTTTAATGATACATATTAGGATTACTTGAAACATCGAATGAGCATTGACGAGATATTCGGTCTGTCACCGTCAATATAAGATCTCTCAATCCTACCGGGTCAGCTCGTTTTGTACAAACTTCTGGTCTCGTGGAACATGATCTGCCTGTCAGACAAGAGCCGTAGAGAGACCCCTTTCATGGGGTGGATAGAACTGGTAATCGATGTGTAAATACTCTAAATTATTAGAAGCCAGCCACGACGTACGTATTGTTTCTTTAAGTTGTTGAACGTGTTCTTTCATCGACAGCTTTAGTGTCTATATAATACCTTGTTGGCATTTTTACTCGTCATAAATGCATAACTTGGCTTTCACGTACGCAAGTGTATGCTGACACGACATCGCAGCGGAAGTTGCGCAGCTGAATCCTGCCTAGGCGTCTATGACAACATACTGTCAGTTATGATATTATCGCAACATTTATAATATTTCCATCTAATAACCAACTGTAAGTCGAAGTGTGTGAGCGGATTGCATCAAAACACAATGGTTTATCAACCACATAACCAACCAACAGTATTAAGTTGTCAACCAATGCTTAGATACGATGGTGAAACTAGGGAGGGTAATTAAGGATAAAATGTAAATTTCTAAATGACGGGCGGAATTAAAAAGCGCCAACAGGAAGCACTGGTTGTTCCCGAACTCTAGCGGAAAGAGACAACAACTTTGAAGTTGGTGAAGCTGCGGTTATTTATGGTTGTGTATTACTCATAGTTATTCGACTGTAAAAACTTAAATGCTTGCAGGATTTATTCGGTCTAGTGTTTTTTTTATAACCGCGGTTTGGTCGAGGAGAGTAAGAACAACGTTCAATCTTCCATCATTGTCTATAGCCAGGCACAATATCATACTTCTCAGTGCATCTTTATCAACATGCAGCGTGTTGCATTACACACGTGTTGGTTTGTTTGCTTTGGGGGGGATATACCTCAGAAATTTATTTCTACTATTTCATATGTATGTATATATATATATATATGTGTGTATATATATATATATATGTATATATGTATATGTATATATATATATATATGAATATCTTCAAACGGGAGCTTGCCCAACTTTCTTTCTAATTTTTTTTGTTCTTGTCCGAAATAGGGTAAGTGGGGAACTAGGGCTGTGTGGGTCGGAGTTTAGCAACGGGGACCACTACGGTTTCTGAATTGCCCTAGGTCCGATAACTAGAAAAGACAACGACACGTTTCTGTCTTTTGTCTTTTTGATTCCTCCACCGACAAACCAATCGTTGTGTAATTACTAGGTTTGATCGCTCAACGTAGAACTCATACTAAGATTTGCGGGGCATGTGTCTAAATGCCTGAACAGGACATTGGAACATGAGTAATGTGGACAATAACAATACTATTTTAAATAAATTGGCGCATCTCGGCAGGAGGTTGAAGAGTGTTATATGACATTAGCTTGCTTTTTTAAAAGGTGTGAGTTAAATGCTGATCTGTTCCCGCACAAAGACACGGCGAATAAGTATTACCAGGAAGTAGCCAGCGGCCTGTAAACTGACGTGAAAGTACATAGAGAGTTCGACTCGCTTGAATGCAAAACAACAGCGCACCGTCTAGTAAGGCGGTTCGATTTCATGGACGTTCGGAGACATGTGCAATTCTGGGTGGGTCGGTAAAAAGGTCACCGCGCTGTACACTGCCCCACGCATGGGTGTTAGTTTCTTCACAACAAACATTAACGCTCAAAAGGAAGCGAAATGCCTATAAACAAGAATGTAATCCATTCGCTCATATCTAGTGTTGTGCTAATATATCCACATATGCTGTAGATAGTGTATCAGTTTAGAGAAAATGTATACCACAGTAGCAACTACAGTGCATACAACACAAGAGTCAAGGCTTGCGTCCAAATCTCTTTACTTATACGTTCTGATGACGCACTCTTGAAATATTAAATGAAATGTGTTACCATAATTAAAACAATAATTTTAGGCCACTTATACCATTGCAGTCAGTGATAATTGTATTTCTTTTATCTCGTTCTGAGTCAATTGATGAAAAGACATTATTAAATCACGTCGACGTGTTGAAGGTCGAGTTTGTTGCCTTGTTTTCGCAGCACAACAAACGACCGAAGTGGTACGGCGCCGCCGTTCGATGTTGGTCACAATACGATTAGATGCACATGGGTACATAATTATATAAATTATGTTAGTCTATGCAAGGTTAGGTGCACATGGGAACTATTTTACTTCTTGGTTCGTTGAATATGAATTAAGCATTTATTCTCTCGCCAAACAAGCGACGTATGACCTGCTAGAAATACTCGGTCAGATTAATTGGAGAATAAAATTTCAGTCAGTGTGTGTGTGTGTGTGTGTGTGTCTGTGTCTGTGCGTGTGCGTGTGCATGTGTGCATTTGTGCATGTGTGCATGTGTGCATGTGTGCGTGTGCGCGTGTGCGCGTGTGCGCGTGTGCGTGTGTGCGCGTGTGTGCATGTGTGCGTGTGTGCGTGTGTGCATGTGTGCGTGTGTGCGAGTGCGCGTGGGTGCTTGTGCGACTTTGATATTGGGGCATATAAAATAATGTGCATCCATTGTTGGTACAAGGAATGTTTCTGCAGAATGCACTCTTACCTACGCACAACATAGCAATAAGTGAATCGACAGGACACGCTTCACTGGTTAACACTACGACAACAATAGTGTCATGCGTATGAGTAAATATGCTTACCTGAGATGCCGTGTTCTGCTCCCAACGTGACCAGCAAAACCACCAGCACGATCTGTGCCATGTTATTGCCACTACACATGAATGTTATCACCAGTGAAGCTGAGTGTAGTCAGCAATCATCGACAACAAATGGGCCTTACACGGCGAAACAGTGACGGGACCAGGTTATGAATAGTGTTTCGGTGAATGATATCTGAAAATCGAATCTTAGCTCGAAACGTTTGAGCGATAAGGAAGTTAATCTAAATGTTGGCTGTGTTTATCTACTGCTGTAATTAGAAAATACGCATATTTAAAATCCGAATTTGTTTTAAACAAATCTGGTCGTTAGATTTTGTCTAAACAATCGCCTCTTAACAGTACTTAGGTGGGGATTCTAATAAACACTTTTTATATAACGAAACATGGGAGTTTACGCAAATGCATTACGGTGTTCGATCGCATAACTTAAAATAAATTGATAAAACCGGCCCCAGGCCCGTAGCGTGGCTACGTTTTGTGTTGTCTGTTTGCAAGACGGTATATACAAGCACCACGTTGCGTAGTCTACATTTAACACGAAACAGCTCTGACTTCCCTCGTTAAGTATGTTTAGTGTAGGGCCGTATGTAGTAGTAAAACGTGCTGTTTGCTTACAATGATTGCTTTGATTTCCCAGTATATTTATCTGTCGAACCTCTCTCGGGCGACCTCCCATTTAAGAGGCGTCTCGTTATGGGCGATAACTCTCATAGTTTCTCGTTGTTTCTAACAACAGTGAACGTGAAATAAGCCACCATCTACGAAACACGTCCAACGAAGCCGTAAGCCAGAAGAGCGTAAGGGTGTCGCGAAGCTAGCTGTTATATGCGACGAAAACACGACGACAGCCGACATTTTATTATTCAAGAAGTGCACATTGAATAGGATAATAATTATTAGAGAAAGAAAGAAGGGATTCATTATAAAAAAAACCACCGTGAGGTTCCATATACCCTCAAGCTCGCCAAAAATCCCACCGTGCACTCTTAGAAAATGTACCGTAAAATTACGGTAAAATGACTGGCAGCACGGATGCCAACCGAATACCGTAAATTTAACGGTATAATGATTTACGGTGTACCGTATTTTTTATGGAATAATACTGTAAAATTTACGGTAGCATATTGATGGTGTACCGTATTTTTACGGAATAATACTGTAGAATATACGGTAGCATATTTACGGCATACCGTATTTTTACGGAATAATACTGTAGAATATACGGCAGCATATTTACGGCGTACCGTATTTTTACGGAATTATGCTGTATAATATACGGTAACATCTTTACGGCGTACCGTATTTTTACGGAATTATGCTGTGTAATATACGGTAACATCTTTACGGCGTACCGTATTTTTACGGAAATGTGCTGTAGAATATACGGTAACATTTTTACGGCGTACCGTATTTTTACGGAAATGTGTAGAATATACGGTAGCATCTTTACGGTGTACCGTATTTTTTACGGAATTGTGCTGTAGAATATACGGTTGAATGTTTATGGTGTGCCGTTTTTCATGCGGAATTATACTGTTAAATTGTTTCTGTGTACCGTAACACAAACATAAGCATGCTTATCACATAGAAAACCTATAATTAATTAACAAGATAGCAAATGTTGGGGGAGGGGGCATTTGTCCCACAATATAAAGTGACATCAGCATAACAATTATAACGCTGTTAAAATTCAACTTTATGCAGACCTATCAGACATGCATTTGAAATGCACAACTTTTGTAGAAGATTAACAAATCCTGTAGGAAAAATTCAGAAGGAAAGGGTTAAAACATACTGCATACGTATTAAAAATGCACTCAAAGTAAAGCATATACACTAATGTCTCCAAAAGAATCCATTTGCATCACCCATGAAGGTCACCCAACGCCAAATCGAGGATCTAAATATTGGAGGGATTATCATATTTCCAACACCAAGACATTTTGTATCTAGACATAGTGTCACGGATTAGCGAGGTCTCCGTACACTAGATGGCTCAGTCTAGTAGGGTTCTTATATATCAAGGTCAACGCATATGAGAAGGAACGGTGATCGTGAACAAGCAACAAAGAACGAGGAAAATGTAATACTTTATTATTAAGATATCTTCCTTTTGGTAAATATCTCAATTAACAAAATAAACAAAATAAAGAAATCCCGTAACCAATCTTAATAGAACATAATAAACAATAACACTGAATCTTTCGATTATCAAATTCCACTTCCTTTCTAAGGTGGATTATACCGCTATACGACCATACACTAGGCGCCAAGTGTTATCTAAGAATAACTCCCATAATATAAATACACAGTATAAGCTAGTCCTCGCGGACTCTCATTACAGTAATATGTTACAACACACACATATATTTATATATACGTGAATACTTCATGGGTAATAATACCTCACTTCAAAACACAGATAACTACCAATCATAATACAGCAAATAATAGATACATTCAATCAGAAAATAGACATTGACACTGGGCTAGTCCCATCTCGAATATATACGAACGTTTGTTGAAGTCAACACGCCGAGCTCAGAACACAATTGGAACGGTGTATCTCGGCCGCACGAGTGATGATGCCGGGCACTTGACGATTGCTGTCTTACGTCGCGAATTCTCGAGTCGCGTCCGTTCAATAATCGCACGGTCGCAAACGATTGCGAAGTCAGTTGAATACGTTCAACTGAAAGACGAAGCCGGGCAGTAAGACGCTTACCGCCGGCCGCTACGAATTCGAACGAGAGGTCTTGTTTTGTCGCAAACGATCGAGAAGTCGGATGAACGGGTTCGCGCGAATGACGACGCCTGGCAGAATACATTTACCGCCGGCCGCTACGAGTCGCATTCGGTCAAGCTTTCTGATGATATGATATCGCTGTGAGACCGCTGTTCGAGGATGGCCCGTGCTGGGTGAGCGCGTCGCGATTGTCGCTCATCGACGCAAATACGTTGGGGCCGACCGGAACGTTGTCTCAAAGTACTGCTGACGTGGCGGCATGGTTTCTTCGAAGTTCGATCGAATAGTCACTCTGGACACTGAATATTACACACATACAAAAGCTTGGGAACGTAACCCACGTTAACGATTCCCACCACGCTTTACGACTTTCCTTGCCATTCTCTTGGCAGCAGGGCAACCTGTCTAGTTCAACCCTGGATCTGTCCCAGTCCTTCGCCAGCGCCCAGATGGCGAAATGCATACAACATACGTTTATATAAGCGGACCTAATTACACATCATGTGACAGGTTTCCATAATATATATTGGCTAATGCAATATACAATTCAAACTAAACATTGTGGAACACCCTCTAAGATTACAATGAAACCACCTGCTGCATGGCGTAGAAATGCTAGCAACAGAATACCACGCCCCACTGAGCGCATCTGCAACCGAGTTGCCGTAATTACGTAACCAAGGCGGTTGGTCAACAATATGTCTATCTACTGGCTTAACCTTCCTCATTTCCCAAATTAGACCTCAGGCAAGTAGATTTAACCATCTAGAAATAGCAGAAATGCTACACATAGGTCTTAGGGCTCAAAGAATTATTTTTTTAAGTATGAAGTTCTCCGACATTCGCATCCGCCATTTACAAAAATGGCGATCGTCTATACAAAGGTAACGATATCTTAGTAACTGCGTAATGTAGAGCCAAGGAGTTCATGTTTTTGAATATCATGGCATGGTGAACAACGATTTCAAATAATATAACGTTTGATACTACACACTACACTACAGCAACAGGCCTGCGCATCACATAGACCCGTGTTGATCCACCACACTACAATGTGGTGCAGTTTCCATTCCATTAAATATAGAACACCCAAAGTCCCCGGTTCCGATATCAATTTTATGGGGTGGTCTGTCATGCGGGTTACGGAAATCGTATACATACATCGACCGGGATTTGCGTAGAGCTACTTGCTAATGCTTGCCCATATTGAGTGGTGCCATGTACCGGCTACGCATTCCGGAAGGTTTATGCGTGAATAATAGTATTTTCTCAACGTTTATGGATTGCTGGCGGGGAAAATTCACGACCTCCTATTAATCCTGTCAATGGTCAGTCCGGAGTCGGGGAACAGCAGTGGAGCTGTTGATGCAGTTTTAGACATTGTCGTCGTTTCCAAAAATGTGCATGTATTTTTCTCATCCTCGAAACGTTGCTATCAGTGGAACCAACACCAAAATGTTTATTGGTCACTCTCTACTCATGGAAATACACGGGAAATTTTGAAACTGTTTTTCGCTTTCGCGTTATTCCCATAAATACGTGTACCTTTCCGCGTATTTCACGGAGTATTTAGGGGGAAATCCAGAACACAGTCCTGATAACAAGGCATTATTTTGTTGTCAGGGGATGATCCCTTAAATACTTGGGGTTAGGAATTTTTGCCTCGTTCACATAAATAAAAGCTTTGGACTCCCAACTAAACGCCAAATTCAGTAAATGTGTGGTTGCCGGGACTTGCGGGGGACGGGGTGGCGGCTTCGAAGAGGTGCTGATTCGTGCGGGGAAGCAAAGCACCCGTCGCATCGAGATGACGGCACTGGAACAACGCAGGAACGAGAACGGCAATATCGTCGATGTCGAGACGTAGTTGTCTCTGATAGTGTTGCAACAATGCACCACGCGCCAGTGGAAACGGAGTTTGTTTGTTCCGTTCCCACAGGTAGTCTTCTTTAGCAGGAAGTTCGCTAAATAATTATTACTGAGACAAACGTGATTTTGGTGACGAAATACATGCCGGTGACGCTCACATTAAATTAGATGCTGATATAATGTTAAAGTGTCTACACACTTCGTATTCGGACATAACGCAAATGGATTCGTGATCAGTTAAACCAGTCGAGGAAGCCATTTTAATGCGTTCGTTTTTCGGCTGTACGTGTAAGCGAGCAAATTTCTAATGCAGGCGGCTATTTTTAAATGTCCAACCGTTCGGCTATTCACGCATACGACGACGTTTGTAGGTAACACGTTTTTTTCTCGCGGCACTATGGCGCACATTCCCGCTGCCATTGATATCCAGCGGAGCATGACCTTGCCTCTTGCGTATAGGCTTCAAACAACTTCCTGCCATAAGTTATTTGGTATTTTGAACACACAAATGATTGAGCTATCACAAAATATCGTCGTATGAAAAACGTGCTATTACGCTGGGAATATACTAATTCATCAATATGTTAATATGCATGTGTATTCCACTTGGTATGTCGTCGTGTAAACTAAATAAGCCTTACCGGTTAGAACTATGTGGTCGTACGCTAAGCTTGAACGAGTGAGTTCGCAGATAAGATAACTGTTTGCAATACCATTCGGGTATATTTATTCATACGCGTCACCGTGTGGGTCAGTAGAACGCGAGAGGTGACTACGATAGTCCACCTACATTTGGTACCGCTTGTCCGTCAGCAAATAAAGGTGTGAGTACACGGCATTTCAACACGGATATCTATAAAACGCGCGTCAACAACACCATTTGTAAGTACTCGCTAGCTCAAGATTGACATATTTGTGTACACGCTTGCTTTGCTCGGTAATTTTTGTGTGTTTACACGCTAGCTCATGAATGACATTTGTGATTACACGCTAACACTGGACTTACATTTGTGAATGCACGCTAGGTCAGTAACGATATATGTGAGTACCCGCTAGCTCAGTACTGACATTTATGATTACACGCTAGGCCAGTACTGGTATCTGTGAATTTACGCGAAGTCAGTCCTGACATATGTCTGTACATGCCAATCCAATCCTGCCATTTCTGTGTAAATGCCGACGCAGTCGTTACATTAATATTGTGTGTACACGCCAATTGATTAGCGACATTTGTGTGTACACGCCAACTGACATATTTTTGTGTACGCCAACTAAGTACTGACATTTGTGTGTATACACCAACTCAGTACTGGCATGCGTCAATATACACGTCAACTTCAAGGGACGTAGTCTGTTCGTCTACCCGTAATTAGTGGACGTTGTAATTTGTAGCAGTAAGGAAGTTGCGCTGAGCGTGGAAACGTTGAACGTCAAAGGGCATAGCAGTTACCTCGGACCGAATCGACCGTATTGCAAAAAAAGATTGTTTTGAAAGTGGATGTTTTGTTTACTATTTGAACATATTTGTACCCGTGGTTGTACCTTCAAATTGCGACCGTTGTTACTGAACACAACTTGACGGACAATATACATTCAACATAGTTAATATAGTCTTAAGAACATTATATTAATTAATTTATTTTAATACTGCAAGTTGTCAGCATACAATCCGTCAACACTGCCATCGGCACATGACACTTGCCTATGATCAACTGTCATCACCAAGCTGTATCCCAACGTGGATCCGGCACCGGAAAGACAATATATCTTAGTCTTATGACAAGACTACCCAATACAGTAGTCCCCTTCTTATAAGGCCCCCCCCCTCGCCGACTGCCACTCGGATTACGCGGCCACATTTTCATTGCATTAGCACCCCTCACTAGCAGCCACCCGGGTAACGCGGCCAACGGCCGGGGTTACAGGAAGAGTCTACCCATCGGCAGCGGTCAATCGGCAGCCGAAACTGCTATTTTTAGTAATAAGACTGATATCCGCCTGGGACAGCGTCAAGCCGGAAACGATCAGCAAGTGCTTCCAGAAGTGCGGGTTTTCTCACTCCTCCATAAGGTGTCGCAACGTTCGTTTCTCGACCACGCATGTACTTGTGTGTGACGTTGCACATTCTCTGACTACAATTATTAACTGTCGTGCTCTCTTTACGATGTCTGCTGCAAATTTCACACCTACATCAAACGGAGGATGACACGTTGAATGCTCAACAATAGCGTGTGGGGCATCCCGTAGCGAAGCGCATTGGTGACACTTCGAATTCACTTCATTAATGACCATGTCCATTTCGAGTGCGTAGAAGAAGCGGCGCACGACAAGCTTGAGTTGGTGTGAAGTAGGGTGGTCCAGATGGATAGGCAACGCAGTCAACAAACCGTACATGACTTGGCGGGGTACGATAATGCATCCACGAGTAGTGGAAAGTGGGTGGTCTCGCTTTACCACCAGCAAACCGTCCCTGGAAGTATTCGCGACATTTAGGTAACGTTTTACGTCTCTGACATTTGTTAATTTCGTCAATGGACGGTGCTTTGTACAAAGTGAGCATGAGTACGTCTCAGAACCTGACATTCATTTTGGATTGAAGTCCATGATGTCCTGCTGGTGAAGGGGAGTTTCAGTGTTTTATTATGGCATGCCCACGGGTTCCGCGAAATGGTGTCACAACATTACAGTATTTCATTGATTGATTGATGAGAAAACGGGACGTGGTAAAAGGCAATTGTAAGGTCCGTGACAACAATTCACTTCCATTTGGTAATGTTGCGAAGTGAAGAGTCTACGTCCGGAAGAAGGGAAGGTTGTGGTTTGCTATATCTTCCCACGTCGGCGAATGCAGTGACTAGTTTGAAACCCCATCGTTTTTCTTGACCAGTAATGACGGATTCAGGTACTCAACAGTGATGCCAACATCTTCTGGTTTGACGAATACTCCTTTTCTTTCGAGGTCATTGAATTTCTGTTGTAGCTCGTCTAGTTTGTCCCGTGAGTATTGTGGAACACGACCCTTCCGTTGTGGAGGCTGGACTGGAGCCATATTGACGACAGCTTGGAGTGGCCCCGCATTACCATTGTAGCCATTGAATGCTGGATCGAAGACTTTGTTATATTCCTTAAGCAAGGACCGGAACTTTTCCCTTACAGTGTCATCCAAAATACAGGATAAAAACGAACGGTCGCAGAGTGAGATGAAGTAGTTTATGGTGCATTCTGGGAAAGAACGTTGACACTGACGCTCTCTGATTCGTTTCCCGTGATGGTAGTTACGGTAACCGGGCGTATCTGACAGAACTGTTCATTCTTTTTCAAGACTCTTGGCTCATTGGTCAGGTTTGGGATGCTGATCTTCCCAGCTACTCTCGAGATAGTACCAGGAGGGGGCGATAATTGTGATGGCTTCTCATCCTTGGTGAATCGACACGAGGTTCTAGCGCAAATGACTCATCGATTGATAAGTCATTCGGCACAGACATTTCGACGTATTCGCCCGGCCAGATCGTCGTTCTCTCAGCAGGACCCTCAGCACGCACTTACGTCGGACGTTAGAATGATTCGGTACATTACCATAGCCGTACAGGTACACGGTGCATTCACCTATGATGACCTGGCGTTTAGCAAGACACGGATGGTCAACATATTCTTCTCCATGAAAGGTGTGCTTCCCAATATCTCGACATTCAAATTCTCGACTACTAAGCCTTCAAACTCAAATTCTCTCCCGTCACGAGCGAACACGACATGCGTCTCGCCATCCACCTAAATAGGAGACGACCCGTCAGCTTGGTGGGCATATTGAGAAATGCTCTTGATTTGGCATCCCAATTTCATGGCTGGTGATTCTCGAACTATGTTTCCTGTGGCGCCTCTATCTATGGTGATCCTGACCGCATGGTGGTTGGGGAATGTATCCTCGTAGGGAGACTGACGCACCTGGACGCATAACGTGTGAAATGGAATGGTGTCCATTTGGTCTTTCACAACCTCCTCGTCTGTAGGGGGCAACACTTCTGCACTTCAGCGTCTAGATCGTCCGTATTTTTTTCGATGAGGCGTGTCCTTGTCAGATATTAGCGATCTTGATCAGCTAAATACTCAGCTCTGCCTGCTTCTTTGCATAGACTGCACAACCTGTTTAATCGCTTACTTTCCGGACTCGAACTGAATCTGGTCTCCAGCTGTCCGGGGAACCGTTGACAATGCGACGCTGTTGCTCGCATTACCCTGGCATCTCCAGATGCATGCACTTCGTCAAGCAAGGACGACAAAACTTATGATATCTCTGGTACCTGATAATAATTTACTGCCGCACCACTGTTTCACAAGTTTCGGTAGTTCGGGGTCAACCAATCATAGCGATCTGGAAGTACAATGAAATTCTCCCTTGTCGTAGATATTTCTACGTCGTCGGTGGTCGGTTCGTCGTGGTGAGTAAAACTACCGTCGCGTTTCAACATGTTGTCTTCCACGAACACAACAAGGCGTTGGCACAAGTCCCCCGGTTTCTCTTCCGCCTCCAGTCGAATGGCAGAAAACTCGAGCAAATATGTTGCGTTACGAACGATGGTGTTACGTGATAGCACTGGACAATAGTTCGCATTCTGGCCCAACATATGCTCTAGAATGTTCACTTTTTGGGCAGCCGTACGCCATCGATCTGTACGGATGGGTGCAGCTTCATCGGCGAACAAACGAAGAGGAGCAGATTTTGACTTTTTCCCAGCTCATTCCATCGACGAGGAATGGGGAGAAATTATGATCGAGGGAAAGAGTAGACACAAATGTTCTGCTTGCAATTTTCAAAGTTATTGACAGTTTCATGTTTGCCCAAGTACCATTGCTTTTGCGCTCTGTAAGTGCAAGACATTTTGTGTTTACTAATTATGTCACTTATTTGAACCACTGTAGATTGTCCAGTTGCCGATATCTGCAACTGCTCGCCCGTTGTCTAACACATGAATCTATAATAGCGAACTGTGATGATCGAGCTGATCATTTTTGATTGAAAGCACAGTTCGTTTCCCGACACTACCACCATGTTAATGTGGAGAGATCATAACCTAGTCATCGTCGATAAAGGGCGAACTACAACAGTTGGAAAAAGATACTTTATTGGTTCAACTTCATCTGGAACATTAACATAAAACAAGCACGAGATCGAGCGATGATAAAGAGAGCTGACAGCGCGATGCTCATATAAAACGCTTGGTGACAGCCTTCCTGTTAGCGGGCGCTAGCGTTATAACGAAAAATCATGTCGCTGTAAAATACTGCCGCATCGACCCTTAATGCGCATGTCCGGCCGTAGAAGTTCGCTGTGTCAGGAAATATTCTACCCCGAACTTGCAGGCCTCGTTATATTTCAGACTCGAATGGACATAAATGAATCTAACCGCTGATTCACAAAGGTTGGACCACATTGATTTCTATTTGCGTAACGGACGTTGTCACACATCAGCCCAGGGTAGAAATAAAATAAATGGGGTTCAACGAGCTGTCGAGAAGTTTCGTCTAGAAGATGTGTATGTTTATCGGTTCCTTTTCATGTGTCAAGCCTACGTAGCAACAGGTGCTCTAAATAATTATCGTGTACTAATAACCCAAAGCTCTTTAACTAATAATTCAACTTACAGCAGTTATTAAAATATATGTGGAGAACTTGACAAAGTAAAACATGGTTTGTTATGAATAGGTTATCACTGAATGTGTCAAAGACTAACTGTGTGTTGTATAATAAGACCTACTAGGTGTTTGGGAGTAGTAATAAATGACAAGTTAACATGGAAGGAAAACATTGCTACAGATAAGTTCAAGGTATGTGATAGCCTGTCAATCATGTCAATAATTATTTATTATGCACGATACCGTAATCACAGTGATAAGCTTTCATATATAAATGGAATGTATTTTTACCATCGACAGATGTGTGTAAACATCCGTTATGCAAATAAAAATGAATTTAGTCGAACCTTGGTGAATCAGCGGTTAGATTCATTTCTGTCTATTCGAGTGTGATATATAACGAGGCCTGCAAATGCGGGGTAGAATATTTCCCTACACAGCGTACTTCTACTTCTGGACATGCGCATTAAGGGTCTGGGCGGCAGTATTTTACAGCGGCAGAATTTTTCGCTACAGTGTAACATAAACATAACTAACACATAAGTCACTAGATGTCAGCACACTTGCTGGCGAGGCTTGTGTCTTACCACTTTTGTCTGTTGTTGGTCGCTAAACATGTATATTTTATGCTAAGCATGTGGACGACCTCCACTTTTTTAATTTTCGATGAATCATCCGCACATTCCGCATCACATAACAAGAACATACACCACACAAAGATGCATAGAAAAAAACTCGGTGGACGGAAAAGAAAGAGCGTCAGAGAAAAAAGACCACGCATTGCTTTCCGCCACATTATGCATAACATATTCATTGGTGCTGTTGATGTGACACAAAAATCAATTAAAACTTGGTTATTTTATAAATAGGTTATCACTGAATACAAAATGTTTGTATACAGATTGTGGAGAACTGCAGGCCTCGTTATATTTCAGACTCGATTGGACAAAAATTAATCTAACCGCTGTTTTACCAAGGTTGGACCACATTAATTTTTATTTGCGTAACGGACGTTCTCACACATCTGTCCAGGATAAAAATAAAATAAATGGTGTTCATTGGTGCTAATGGTGTGACACATAAAAACAATTTCACGCAAACGTTGAACAGAAACGGCCAGCAGGAGAATAAGTTATCGAATACCATATCAAATGCTAAAATGTTGTACCATATATGATCAAATAAGTAAATGGTCTTCACTTTATATATTCACTTTCTTGTAAACAATTTAAGGGAAGATGTGGCAGCTAGAATTGTAGTTTTTGATAAAAAAATGTTTAAGTAGTTTTGTGTGTTTACTATCAATAAATGTACCTTTTATAGCAATTACTCATCTTTAAAACACTTTTATTCATGGACGAGTTGATGCTCTTTCAAGCGTTCTATGCAATTATTCTATCTTTGACAGGCCTTTACAGAAACCCTATTTTTACATCAACGTATAACACTCCAGAACTAAAAATGATATAGTAATATGGTTTGGATTGTTGTGTACGCCTTAAAGGAAATAAAAATAATTTATTCAAAACAAGTTGTGTACGCATTACTATTCCCCACAATCTGTAAACAAACATTTTGGTTTTATTCTTTGTCTTTGGAGTAGTATTCCAAAATATCTAGAAAATTGTCACATTTACAGTTACGTAGTTTGAAACGTTTCTTATACAGATTGTAGAGAATATCCACGAGAACACACCGATCCAAGCCTGATTACCATACCACTATTACTTCCAGAGTGTTGACATTTTTAAAAGTGTTGTATTTGACGACCATTTTGTTTGTTACCATGGAAACAGGGTTCGGGCAGAACAAAAATTACTCTGTAAGATCTTCTCTACCGTTTTGGCACAAAATAAGTATTATATTAAATAATTATGCTTTAAACAAATTCCTATTTAGTTGCCATACCACCCATTGAAAAAATAAAAAAACTCACGGAATGTTAGGGCTCTACGAAGCGTTGACGCTACCACTACGTTCTACTAACAACTTGTTTCCATTCTCTTCAGAAGTGATTGTTACAAAGACAACAAGCCAATTCTCGGACAAGTCGTTTGATGAACAAACTGAGATCACGAGTGCAGCCGCACCAAAGTTCGCTCCCCGGGCTGGATACCTACCTTAAACACAGATATAGGAGACAGACGCAAGCGTCGACGTCATCCAACTTGTTCGATTCGTGCTTCCCGATAACCACAACATGTCACAAAATAGTTTGGCAGTGTATCACGCAGCATACAGTATTTTGTGGTGCACTGGTTCCATGCTTCTGACATGGCTTTTGCTGTCCTCACACCAGAGAGTGATTACTTCGGTGATTGCGGCCGTCGGATTTTCCGTAAGTAAATGTTTTCTTTTAAACAAAACACAACATGTGGGACTAACTTCCCCTGTTGTTTGCCATTTTATAAAGACAGTTGCCCTATTAGCAAAGGAAAGTGCTTTTTTAAGAATGTTGCCCTGTCTGCAACGGAAAGTTGACACATAACTGTCATTAGCATCATGAGCATGTATTCCGGAAACGCCAACGGACAGAAGTGATTCACAAATATTTTGTATCGGTGTCGACTCGTGACCGATCAGCAAGTTCAAGTTTGGCGTTAAATGTCCGCGGGGCAGTTGGATCTCGCAAGTTACCAGATGTTTACATCAAAAAAAAGTTTTTTTATTAAACTTAATTAACACGGTATTTAGACTAATAAAACGCACTACACATCTCGACAAAAAACGGGTAAGTGCATTGTATAGCAGCGAAATCCTGACAGAGAGGACAGCTTTATTCTTCATGCCAGGGTAGTTACACAAATAAATAGCTACTGTCAGCATGCTTGAGCAAGCACCAACCACACACACACACACACTATATATATATATATATATATAGTGTGTGTGTATGCGTGAGTGCGTGTGTGCGTTCGTGTGGTGTACGCATGTAACGCGTGGGCATGGGTGTGCGAGGGCGTGTGTATTGTGTGTGACTCTGTGCGTGTGCGCGTGCGTGGATTCCTGAATGTGTGTTTGTTCAAGCAAATTAATTAAATATGTTTCTTCCTTTTATTTCAGTTTATTTGTACTGGAATATTTGAGTATGTTGCACGCGCTCAGAGAAAACCTGCAGTAAGTTCCGCTGTCGTATGTAGCATAAACAGAGAATACTACGTAATATATTATTTGTGGTACAGTAGTTCTTCACCAATCCGACATATTGCGCTGTGCTACATTAAACTAGTTAATGATTTAATATAAAGCATACTTAATCTTGTAACGTAACTAAATTATAAAACATTATGAATTTCAACGGTAATTCCAGATCACGTTAACCAAAATGTTGTATTGACGCTCACGCGACACGCTTGCCATTAATAATTTTTGTTATTCAGCTGTCCACTAAACCTAAACTCTTTATTGTGCAATGCCTTTCATTCTGCTACTCTTCGAGCTTGGCTCCAGCATATGTTAGCTTTTGGACGCGGACGTCATACCAATCAAAGTAAGACTAAGCAATAATTGTGGTTAGCTATCAAATCCTTAGCGAATACCCTCATGCCTTGGCACCAAAAAGTAAACCAAATATATATATATACATATATATGCATACATATATCTGTATGTATATATATATATATATATATATATATAGGTATATATGTGTGTGTGTGTAGTTTTGCTTTGCTATATATATATGTGTGTTTATTAGTTAGTTATGAACATGCACACGTGCTCTTCAGGTAACAATAACAAATGCGGATGCCTGCATTTTCAGATCATCGCCTTCTTGATTTGTTCAGTCATCGGACTGATTCTTGCCATCATCACCTTCCTGTTCAGCATGCTCATTATTGTCATTAGCGGGATGTCAATCGAATTTATTTTATATACAAATCCAGTAAGTATCATAAAGCAAAGTAAGAATGTGTAATGCAATACATTCAGGATAGTTAATTTTATGCATATGGGTTCTTTTATATATATCCAAAAGGTTATTTTACCTTGTAGAGGTTTTCGTTAGTGTGGCACACGGACTTCTTCAGTACATGTAGTGTATGACGTCATCGTAGATGTGAGATAGTTCATAATTCCCCTCGTCTCGGTTGATTGGTATTCTGGCCTTTCTGATCCATATTTCTTTTATTTGTTGTGTTCTTCTGTTGGTTTCCTTGTCCACTAGTTTCGCTCCCTCTTAATGTAAGATACGATTTCGTGTTGTTGCTGTAGTCTCGCATACCCGACTCTCGTCTGGCTGCGAGACTTCGTCAGAACGATAGTCTGGCTCTGAATGGCCCATTTGAATGTTATGCCATGACAGCTGCCATCCAGTGAATATGCATGTGATTAAAAGGCATTAAAGTACAAACAAGTTTAAGGTCGGTTTATTGTTTGTGTGACATGTTTCAATATAAGTTTAATGTTGAACAGTTGTTATAGTATAGTATTATCTCACAAAAATGTATCCTTATTTAATTTGTTATTTCATAGTTGGCCTGAGACCCAATCATCGTCTCTACCCGAATCTGGGGAAAAGCCCCCGACCGGTAACATTGGCTGGAGCTTAATAATCCAGGCCGTTGTGATGGGACAATGCTGCCACCTCACGGCGCCGGGATAATCGAGGCTATGAGGACGGACTTGTTGTTTGTCGACATTGATTTTTTTGTTGCACATCATATATTTCTTTTTCTTCGTGTTGTCAGCATCCTATTTTTGTTCCTCAAGTCTCATTTCGAACAATCTTCCCGTTTCCCCAATCGATTCGTCATAAGCCTTATGTATGAAAAAGTTGGTGTGCTGCACTGACGAAAGCATCTATAAGGTCCACATTCACGTATTGGATATATCTAAAAGAACTCATTTTGCATAGTATGTAATGCTATAGACTAGGCAAATATTTTCAACAAAATAACGTTAGGGATACCACACATTTAATTTTGTCAGTTGCCATCCATGCCATTGTATATCTAGGACCATTTCTGTCAAAACCATCCCGGACGCCACTCTCTATTTATTATCTTGTGGTGAAAATGGTGTCACGGTTTTTTTTTCTCACAGTTTTTCAACGTATAGGGGCTACGTAATCAGCTATATATCTACTAATGGTAGGGCTACACAGGAAGATTGGGTGTCAACACGTGAGGACAAATTAGGCACGCATCTGTGACAAATTTTTAATATTACAGATTAAGTCGAAAGACACGAACGGAATATACCAGATTTTAATTTGGTGCCGTGGCCGATGGTTTACTAGAGTTCAAACGATTGTTACTTTAATTTTATTTGATAATTACTTGCGTGGTTATTAATGGCATATTATGATAAGTATTTGTTATATCAAGAGTTTACGATACCTTACGTACATAACAATTAATTGCATTTGATATTTATTTATTGTATGAATTGTTTTTTTAAAATCAAAACAGTCTCAGTTAAATTCCAAATAAAATAGCATTAGACCGTGCGATATACAATGAACGAAGAAAGAAACACGCTTCATTCTAATATTAAATGTTATATGCAAGCCTTAAAATACAATACATATGTATTCATGAATATTTTATGTGTAATCCCAGTCATATTTTGCCGAGATAATCTTTCCCCCAAAAAACATGAGCATGGTAAAAAAATGCGATATTGCGCGAATGCCTTTTAATAGCAAACAACTCTGTTACATATATACATTTGTAATATATATTTGACACACATATTTCAGTTAGGTTAGTTTATGTGTGGTCAAAAAGAAATGCTCCCTTAACTTGCTAATCGATACCCGTGAATACGATATACATCGCGAAACGCAGTTTGTCTCCACAAGAAATAACACATTAACGTCACCTAACAGTAAAGCGCTGAGATTCAGATTGACACATGTATACAGGGCCATTATAACTGTACCATCACTAGAATTTAAATATAAGTTTAATATTTTAGAGATATTATTGCACAGGCAGCTTATATTATCTAATTGAAATCTATTGAATTAACATGTGCATTCAAAAAACAAATATCCGCCGTGGTGCCAAACACGGTCATAATTATATATATATATATATATATATATATATATCATGCAGAGTAAAATGTGAATATCCTTTGTTGTCAATGACCACCCGCCAACGTTGTTTGCCACTTTTTTGTTATTAATGTATGCTCTCCTGTTTCTCTTCTAGTACATTTTGATTCCTTCAGTCACAGCTGTCATCGTGGCTATATGTTCTGCCGGCGAAGTGATCACGTCCCTCTTGTTTATCGTAACTTGTATATCAGCATTGATCTCAAATAAGGTGAGTATTACAATAATTCAAGTAAAAATACATCGTTGCCCCATTATGCTGCTACTACCTGGCCAAAACGACGGCAACATGTTGTTTCTGTTGTAACGGGGTGCACGGTGACACTGTGCTTCGCACGGTCCATTTGTGGGATTTAGTTTTATACAATAAGAGTTCGGTTACTCATTGATTAGTAGCACTGACAAAAAAATACCTCCGATATACTATATTTAGCTCTCAGTATTTCGTCTTTGTTCGGGAGCAATAACTTTGAAACTACTCTAATCAGAGCACTCACTAGCATATCCCGACGTTATTAATTTGCCACGCTAAAATGAATTGCGATCGGTGTGCTTTATATAATATTATTTCGAACGCGTCTCGAATTGCACCACCCTGCCGAATAAACACCGTAGAAGCTTTCGTGAATGCATGGTGGGAATTGTACGATGATCATAACTTTGCATTGCCAAAATTTAGTTTATTTTGTGTTCCTACAGTCAATACTAAAGTTGGATCTAGGGCATTTTCTTTTGCTGCTCCAACGCTTTGGATATGCTTCCTCTTAGAGTTAGAACAGTTGAAGATATTACACAATTTCGTTGTCATTTAGAAATTTACCTTTACAAACTTGCTTATCCACCTTAGCTCCCTGGCGTATACAGCCAAGTATTGACGACATTAATATGGCATTAATAAGGCTTTCTGAGATTGACTAACCCTTTTGTATCGACGCGTCTCTGAGCTTGGTTTCCGAGGATTTTGGCGCAAAAGAAGTTACCTTATTATTGTTTGATTAATAATCTGGTTTAAGACAATGTCGATTTCACAAACATGCAAAGCAGGTGGTTCGTGATAGCTATTAATGTTGTTGAAGTGTATATTGAACATTAAACGTTTGCTTCTCTGAAGTAACAAACACAATCATTATGATAAGGGCAACAAACTATTGCACGTGATTTATTGCAAACAGGTCTATTTTCAAAAACACTGTTCTACTCACAAAACAACATAGTCCGACATCAACTCGAGCTAAGTGTATACCTGGCATGTTGTTGATTTTTTAAAGCCGCCTGCAAATTTAGTTCCACATAAGACGGAACTAAACGAGCACAATTGTTCAGTCGGGACCTTTCAACGTATACGAACGCCTTCTTGTTTATGTTATTATTGAACGCGTGGACCGCTAGCCATAATGCTGAATTTAATCTATTAAATGACCTTCTTTGAAGCGCGTGTTATAATGTTTGCCTTCTTAAATATGTCCTAATAATATGTACTATTCTACCCGTCGTGATATGATGCTACCCAGGACGACCCAGTTGACTCTCCAATGTTTCCGAACATGAAATCAAAGGTAATCGGAGGTACACAGTGGGGAAACACCTTTGCGGTCACTATACCTACCATGGCTGGATCTCTACTAAATAACACGTTTGATCCTATTGAAGGTGTGCACCTGGCTGTCTTCTTGAGTGTAAGTACTAATGTATTATTTTACGAATAAAGTTTTACAATCGCTTTAGTCAAACGTATGCTAGTTACAACGTAAATCAAAACGAAGTTTATTGGAACACCGCCATATACATGTATATTATGTACATACATAATATATATGACTGTGTTCCAATAAACTTCGTTTTGATTTACATTGTAACTAGCATACGTTTGACTACATATATATATATATATATATATATATATACATAATAACCGACACAGTCCGGATTGGCGTCATGAGACAACGATTGGACGTTGCATCATAAGTCTTTATTCACAGTAACAATAAATAACAATAATAACAATAATCTTTATTGATACATAATGTTAAGTATATCACAGATGTAGCAGTAATATGAAACATGTATACATTACGTATCAAATGGAACGAAGCAACACATTGCTTGTGTTCCTTATTCATGTCATATATGCAATGAAATCTATGATTCGTGTAAAAAAAAAAAAAAAATCTTCATAATAAACTAACAATTTATTTAATAATGCATTATACGAGTACCGTAAGTCTGAACATCAGGTACATCTTAACATGACATCATTATGCGAGTACCGTAACACTGAACATCAGGTACATCTTAACATGACAACATTACACGAGTACCGTAACACTGAACACCAGGTACATCTTAACACGACAACATTATACGAGTACCTAACACTGAACACAGGGTACATCTTAACATGACAAAATTACATTAAAGCAGCATTTAGCATATGTTTCCTAGAATTAGACGCTTGGTCCTTTGTTTGAACATATGAATAGATGTACAATATTGTAAATAGTTATTTGTAATAAATGTATTCCAGATTTTAGGACCAACATAAGCCAAAGACAGTTGTCTACAATTAGTCTTGCAGAATGGTATTTTATATGTTACTTCCTGTCTTGTATTATATTTATGTGTGGATATTTGCAGGACAAATACATCATTATATATATCTGGCAACATACCCCTATTATGCTTGTACATTAGAATACAGCATAAATATTTATTTACGTCATAAATATTCATTATTTGATAAGATGTAAATAAAGGCTGCGTATGTTCAATAAATCCTACATGACTTATTACACGCAAAACTCGTTTTTGGAGTAAATGAATTTTAGCAAGGTATATATTCGGGGCCCTTCCCCAGACGACATTACAATAAGTAATATATGGGTATATAAACATGTAATACAGGTTTAACAATGATTTGTTATCTAATTTGTTTGTCACCTTTTTTATAATACCAATATTCTTAGAAATTTTATTTGATATATATTTAATGTGTGTGCTCCAATTCAATGTATTATTTATAAGCAAACCCAAAAACTTTATCTCATGTACAGTGTTAATTTGTATGCCGTCTATGCAAATGTTATTACACCTCTCTCTTATACTGATCGTATTACTAAAGGTCACTGTGTGAGTTTTCTGTATATTCAAAGAAAGTTTATTAATGTTAAGCCATGAAGATAGTTTTTGTATTTCAGAGTTCAAAACATTTTCCATTTCATCTATATTGTTGCCTTGTATGAAGATGCTCGTGTCATCAGCAAACATAATGGTAAACGTTGTGTCAGATAAAGTAGATAAATCATTTATATAGATAAGAAAGAGTAAAGGTCCCAGAATTGAACCCTGCGGAACACCACATGTTATGTTTTTAAGGGAAGATTTTGTTCCATAGAATTTTACTCGTTGTTGTCTGTTACTTAAAAAGTTACGAATCCATTGGAGTATATTTCCTCTGATTCCATAATGTGTTAATTTTCTCAATAATATATTATGATTAACGGTATCAAAGGCTTTGGCTAAATCCAGAAATAACCCAATTACGTGCTCTTTGGTATCAATTGCCTTACTAATTTTGTCAATTAGCAGTGAAATAGCCATATCAGTAGAATATCCTTTCCTAAATCCAAATTGGGAATTAGACAAGATGTTATGTTTCATTATGTAATTCATTAATCTATTGTACATTAATCTTTCAAAAACCTTTGAAAATACAGGCAAGACAGAAATAGGCCTGTAATTATTAATTAATGATGTATCGCCATTTTTAAAAACAGGAACTATATCAGCTATTTTTAGTTGATCAGGAACATATCCTTGATCAAATGATAAATTTACAATGTAACTTAAAGGATCAAGTAGGTTGGAGAAGGCCTGTTTGACAATAATAGGTTTTATGCCATCCCATCCAGGACTAGAGTTTTTAAAATTCTTAATAATTCCCTTTATCTCATCTGGTGTGGTTGGCGACAAATACATTGAATTTTTATAGACTCCTTGGAGGTAGTCATCAGGTCTCTCTGATATGACTGGTATTTTATCAGCCAGTTCTGGACCTATACTTGTAAAATATTCATTAAATGTATCAGCTATGCATTTTTTATTTTTTGTTAATTTACCGTCAATTAGTAATTTGTCATTAGATAAAAATGCTTCCTTCCTTCCTATAATACTCTTTAAGACTATCCAGGTTTTTTTTAAATTACCCTTGTGCTGTTGAAGCTCATGTCGATAGTATTCTCTTTCTGCTACAGTAATAAGACAATTTATTTTATTTCTATATCTTTTATAATTAGTTTCATTGAAGACAGTCGGTTTTTTCAAGTAATACATATACAATTTGTTTTTAGTTCTAATGGAGTGTCGGAGTCCCATAGTAATCCACGGTTTATGTTTTCTTTTCCTAATAGTTGTGTTAGCTAACGGAAATGAATTATTGTATGCAACTAATATCTCATTAATGAATACAGAATAACATTCTTGTGGATCTCTGCATGCATAAACGTCATCCCAGCATATTTTATCTATACTCTCTTTGAATGTTGCAGTAGTCTGCGCATTATATATTCTAGTCGCTATTGTCATTTCTACCTTTGTGCTATCAGTATGTTTAGTGAGCAAAAATATTGGTAGGTGGTCAGAAATATCTGTATATATTATTCCATGCAATTGATAATTTGCACCAATTAAATCATTGCTGTATATATTATCGATGACAGTGGCAGTTGTTGCTGTTATTCTAGTAGGCTTGCTGATAAGGGGTATAAATGCCTGTTGGAACATTGCATCTATGTAATCTTGAGTTTCCGTGTGACTACCATAATTAAGTAGATTAATGTTAAAGTCACCCATTATGTAACACTGTTTATTATCAACCTTGAGAGTTTGTATAATATTGATAACATGTTCTGTGAAAGCAGTAATGTTTGTATTAGGTGGTCGATAGACAACACCTACAGTTGTTTTGTTATTGCATGTCTTAGACCGAGTCTTGATTTCAATAAAAACGCATTCCAGATATTCAGTTATGACACTCATTTCTGGTAATTCAGTACACTCAAGGGACTTACGAACATATAAGGATACACCACCTCCCTTCTTGGAGGGCCTAGTCAAATGTATACTTTTGTACTCTGGCAATTCATACAGATCAAGATTGTCATTATGTAACCAAGTTTCGCTTAGACCGATGACCGAGAACCTGTTATCGATCAGTGACAAGAAATCACCCAATTTGCTAATGTTCTTTGGCAAGCTACGGATATTTAAATGCATAAGTGAAAACTCTTCATCAGAGATATTATTTCTTGTTATAACTTCATTTATATCATCCTCAAGATAATATTTAGTATTTACAAAGCTATCTGTTGTGAGTAAATTACAATCGGGATCTATATTCCGCATTGCAGCATTGCCAGTTTCATAATCTTGTACATCACCTAAGGTAGTATTACGTAATTGGCTCATAGCAATGAAATGCAGTATATACAGCAATGGGTAGTTAGTTTAGCGGCCCTTATACACCCCAAGGGGGCGTTCCCAAGGCGTTCCTAAAACAGCTAATCTGCAGTTATTACACAACCGCGTTTAGGTCATAGCCCACCAAATTCTTCCCTTCTGATGCATTTTTTACCACTACCACATTCTTCCCCCTTGTGATGTTTTTGATGCCTGACACATTTCTCCCTTTTAAAGTTTTATACCCAAATAATGTACTAATTATTTCGCAACTAGACAAAATTAAGTAACCTAATCTGCTGAGCTGAACATTATAATAATCGGTTCATAAAACATTACTTTACATTTAAACAAGTATTATATAAAATAGTTAGTACACTAAACATTACCTTACATTTAAACGAGAAAAAATATTAAATTATATTTAACAAAACGTGACATTGTTCATACACATAGAAAGGCTGTTACACAGAAACATTACATTACTGTTAAATAAAGAACATTACATCGTAGTTAAACAAAACACTACATTACAGTTAAATAAATCATTACATAACAGTTAAACATAACTATATATGTGCAGTGTCACAGTACGTCATTATCACATAAAATATCACTGATTGTCTTCCTTTCGTGGTCTTCTTGGTGAGGAACATTCCACGGTACGACCATGTCCCTATATGCCTACGCAAGTAACATATTAACGTTGCACAGCGCGTGAATGTCTTGTCACATAATGTACACTCGTAACGTTCTTTCGCTTGTTCGATATCGGGTAGTTGGCGCTGCTGCGCCATCTTGCGGACAACTGCATTACTCACCTGCATGCAGTCTTGGTACATTTGTGCGTTACGTCACTTTGGCTGATTGCAACTGATGTTTCGTAGTCGCGTTCAGTCTGCTCAGAGTTACCAGTTAGTTCTGAGCAAGCACTCACAGACGTCATCTCGTGCATCGTGTTGACGTGTTGTTGTAGCATCGTCGGACTCATGAATACATCCTCGCAATGGTCGCACGAGATATGGTGTTTATTTTCATCAGTGCTCGACACTGACAGTTCCCCCAACAACGATGGAGAACCGGACGTTTGAAGATCGCACCCATCCACGGCATTGGACGGTGATGATGTAGCTGCACAATTTTCCACCGGTAATTCGGTGGTAGGCGCGCAGCTACTGTCCGAATCCTCACTGGCGCCACCTTGCGTTTCAGTATCGCTGGTGGCATATCTCGAGTGTTCGCTGGTATCTCGAAGGAATTCGTTCACTCCAACGTCACTCCAACGTCTCCCCCACATTACTTGGCTTCTGAGAACGAGCCGATAAGATCGATCACAGCGGAATGGTCGCGTCTCTCTGCCAAGGCCAATGCAGCGTCGCCGCCGCGGTCGCATAGCCGATGGTCGGCGCCATGCTCGAGTAGTGTCTTGACGATGTCAAGGAACCCCGATTTGGCCGCCCAGTGTAGCGGCGTTCTACCGTTGACGCCATGATACAGCAGTGCGTGTACCACGTCAGCAAGCCCAATCATAGTAGCGCATTCTAGTGGCGGATCCCTGTCATCACCGGAGGAGCTACAAACAGAGAGCTGACAAGCGCCAGAAGGCGCAACATTAGTCAGTGACATTGACCGTTCATTCACATTAGGGATACGCGTAGGTGAGCTTCATGGTTACCAGCTTCTAACTGGACACGTGCATCCCTCGTCACTGCTGCTGACAATGTTTAAGGTGGCGTAATTAGCGTTTCTTGAAGCTTTCTTACACGCACACTGATCAGATATCTTGCTTCTCGCCTAGCTTACAGAAGCAGCTATCACCGAATCCGGTGCAATGTGCTGGTGTTATACGATGCAATGTGCTGGTATAATAAATGAGGCTGCACCATGTGGCGCAACATTAGTCAGTGGCATTGATCGTACTCTTTCATCAGGGATACGCGTCGGTAAGCTCCCGTGGTTACCGTCTTCTGGCTGGATACATGCATCCTCGTCTCTATTACTGTTAATGTTTACGGTGTCGAGATCAACGTCTCTCGACACTTTCTGACACGTACACTTGTCAGATCTCCGGAATGGATCAGATGGCACCACTCAGGTGAGTGTCTTTGGCCAACAGGGAGATCCGTGATATTGTCCTGAGTCATTCGTAGATCCCACTGCCACGAGAGAGTGGTGCTCATCGCGCTCTCGCGCGTTTCATTCACTCCGACGTCGATGCCTCCGTGACGGTTTACGATGGTTGGAACAACCAAGTAATAAATGGCCGCAGCCCCCACCCCTAGTAGAACCGGTGTTCCCGGGGAGTGGTTACCACCGCACTCACGCGCGTATGGGGCACACCTACGACGTCGTTGTTTCCGTGAAATTGTTTGATAGTTGGGACAATCAAGGGTTAAATGGCCGTAGCCACTGCACGAGAAGCAATTTATGCTAGATGACGTACGATCGCGTGACTTCTGATGTCTTCCCCCACAAGTGAAGCAATACATTACACGATGGACAGTAGTCTGTAAAGACTGACTATTTAAGACATTTCTCACAACATTAGACACTGTCGTTTGTTTAACCTGACGTTTCACAACATGTGTACTCGTGGTTTGTGATGCGACATCAATTGTTCCAATATAACGGGTTTGTGAAGCCGTCGCATGCGTTTCAATGCTGCGTAGTTGTTGAGGATATTGTCTACCATTGTACTGTAGTGGATTCAACTGTCTACGCCCCTTGTATACCCCGAGGGGGCGTTCCCAAGACGTTAAAGAACGTTACAAAGAAGTTAATATAAAAAATACGAAATTATAATATCGAAAGAGTAAGGGTCACCACGTTTCGGGATGTGTTTATTACTGATGATCTACTAGATTGGAAAACTCATTTAAAATACGTATAATCAAAGCTTTTAAAAAATACAACTATAATGCATAGATGCAGTCGTCTACTTAATAGAAATAGTAGACGTATTATATACAGTTCTCTCTTTTTGTCGTATTTAAATTACTGTGCAGAAATATGGGGAAACACGTACCCAACAAATATTACCTGTATGTTCTTATTACAAAAAAATCATAATTCGCATTATATTTGGTGCAAGACGGTTGGATCATATAAACTCGCTTTTCCAACAATTAAACGTTCTAAAATTTCTAGATATCATAGAATTGAAAAGATTATTATTTATGTACAAAACTTACTATAGCTGTTTGCCATCAAATATTCAGTGTTTGTTTACTAGACGGGAAATAGCATACTCAATGCGAGTTAATCATGACTTAGAACGACAAATAGTCTGTTCTACTATGCGATCAATGTATCTTTGTGTAAAAGGTGTGGAATAGAGTGGCCAAATTTTACATGGTGACAATTAAAAAAAAACATGCATATGGGCTAAAAAGGTGAGGTTGGCTGAGAAAACAGCTGTGGTAAAATTTCAAAAAAATCTATTTAGAGGAAGAGACCTCTCAAAGCACCCGAAGTTTTTGTAAAAGCACGATATAGGGATACATTTAAAACGCGATATATCAATATTTACGTAATCTATTTTAATAACATTTTTACTGTGTTCTAATTTCTATTCATAATAATTATGTCAAGACAATAGAACAATCAATCAGGTTGTAAGTATAAATCACCTACAATTGTGAAAATTAGAAAAATGTAAGATTTTGTTCATTTTAGAAAACACAGTAATAGATAATTGCACTTAGGCCATTTGGTATTATGTAGCAAGTTACACCACAATTTAAGCAGGCAGATTTTTAAAAAGTAAGCTCTGCTTAACGTCGCGTAAGGAGTAACTGTTGTCGTTCATTGCACTGGCATCTGGCTAACATTCCGACGACGCATAAGCCGAATGGGGTCGATAAGCTGAAGAAACTCTATCAGCAGCATGTAAACACTTGCAAGAACTAACACAGGCGCAGTAAGAGGCAAGCTGAGCTGGAAACTGAGTTTGGCAGTCGATTGTTGGAACTGTTTGATGTGACACATGCAGAGTGTGATCAGCTGATCCGCATTGCTCGTGATGTGGAGTTTCTGCAAGATCTACGAAGTGAGAGGAAGATGGTGGTGGCTGGGGAGGACGAGCCTTTCAAATTGAAAGAGCAAAAACGACGAAAGCGAAAATACGATGAGATGCAGCGACGAGAGTCTGCCTCCAAGGCAACTGATGAGACCGAGCCGACAACCGAGCCACTCACAGAGTCATCACAGGATGAACAGTCGGATTCTGATGGCACACTGGACGTTGATGGGGCTATATCTATCAGAAAAATATCACCACAAACATCTAGATGTATCTGGATCATCAGTCTTCTGAGCGGGCCGAACCAGTTTCCAAAACCAAGAAGATAGCACGGTGCTGTCTTGTTGATGACCCGTTGTTTGTCGCTAGCTTGGACAGAATACAAACAACATCACGTCAAGCGAGGCATATTGTGACAACTGCATTGATGGCTGCTGGCGTTGATGTATCAAAACTCACTCTGTGTAGAACTTCACTCGATACAGCACGTAGAGATGGCCGCGTCGCCATCGCACTGGCCATTAGAGATAATTTCCACCCGGATGTACCTCTCGTAGCACATTTCGATGGAAAACTATTACCTAACAGGCAAGATGAAAAATCAGATCGAATGCCCATCGTAGTGTCAGGGAAAGGGGTCGAAAAGTTGCTCGACATTCCACGAATTTCATCTGGCACCGGAGCTAAGATGAGCAACGCTATCGTCCAGTTTCTGCGGGATTGGGAGATCGTAGGCGAGCACGTGGCAGGAGTACGCTTTGACACAACATCAAGCAACACTGGTACCCACAGAGGTGCCATCATTGTAATTATAGAGGCATTTCCAAAACATATCCTTTTTCTTGCATGCCGACACCATATACTGGAGACTATTGCCGCTGCTGTTTTCGATCTATTCTTTGTGTCGAAGGGTCCAACTATTCCGCTCTTTAGTCGGTTCAAGGAGAACTGGCCATTCATTGATCAAAGAATGTACAACTCCCTGGACAGTGAGAGAACTAGGTCACCTGGGTGTGCCTTGACTACACACGAGAAGCAATGGCTCGAGAGGCAAAAAGGTACAGCAAGCGAGTTCCTAACACAACAACTTCGCAATAAGCACCCACGACAGGACTACCTCGAATTCATCCAGCTGGCCATCATCTTGTTGGGTGGTACACGTGACTCGAGACACCAGTTCAGCCCACCAGGCGCCTACCACCGTGCTCGCTGGATGGCGAAAGGGATCTACTGCTTGAAGATGACGTCTTCCGTGAGCAGTTCGAGCTTACTAGCCACGAACTACAGGCTCTACAGCGCATCTGCCTTTTCACGATCACCATCTATATCAGAGCATGGGTAAATGGAGCCAGCAGCAGACGTGCGCCTATCAACGACCTCTGCCTTCGTGACCTGGATAACTTCAATGAAGTGGATGGTGTGATTGCACAGACAGCAGTAATGAAGATGAGGGGTCGTCTGTGGTAACTCAGTGAAAACCTATTCTCTCTGGTGCTCTTCTCTAACCGTGTCTCTGCAGTCGAGAAGTATCAATGAAGTGCACCTCGCCAGTTTTGCAACGGAACCTTCGCTCAACTTCTTCACTGCTCTCAACATTGAACGCAGCTTTCTCAACAGCAGCCCTAAGACGTGGCCCGGCCGCCAAGACTATGTTAACGCAGTGAAGACTGTCTTTGGCTTGCGTGTTGTAAACGTGCAGAGAGAGCCGTCAAACTTACGACGGATTTCAACACAGACGACGAAGAGCAGCGCCAGCTCATGTTTCAAGTCGTAGAGTCGCATCGTGGCTTGATGACTCAGGCTACACAGACGAGGATGATGGACCTTTAATAAGACAAAGCAGCTGTTTTGCTATGCACTTTTCATATGTGGGATTATGTGTATGTTTACGTTATTACAAATGCTCTGCCCGTAAATTTCAAATGTTCATCCTGGAGTGCAATAAATATGTTTCATTAAAAACATTGTTTGGTTGTCTCATATGTACACTGTATATGTTTTGAATAAACATTCATCCAGTTTCCACTTCGATTTTCAGCAAGCTTTCGACAAAGTGCCACATTGATACCTATATTATGTTTAATATTCAACGATTTAGACGATGATGCAACAAGCAAGGCGGTTAAATTTGCAGATGATACGCACGTGTTTAGAAAGGATAAACATGACTTAGGCATCATTTACAACATGCATGGAAGGCAAACATAAGAAGAACCCTTAAATCAATCTTCAGTGCCACCTTTGAAAGAAGAATGTTGTAGGGAGCAGATTCCTGGGCCCTCACAAAAGAACTAGAAATAAACACTAGACGGAAGTTACACCAGGTTGTTAAGAAAGTGCCTAAATGTTCACTGGAGAAACAGTCTTACAAATGAAACACTATATGGACATGTAAACAAACTCACACACAAGATTCGCAGGAGGCGCCTACTACTGCCTGGTCATTGCTATCGTAATACCGAAGAAACAGTGTCAACATTCATTCATTCTATGGACACCCACACATGGAAAGAAAAACAGAGGGAAACAGTAGAACATGCGTTCATACACATAGAAAGACACAGAAACATTACATTACTGTTAAACAAGAACATTACATCAATGTCTGCGAAAATCTTGACATTGAAGAAACATATCTTCCATAGCTGATGAACGATCGGCCCATATGGAAAAGGCTTATCTATGCTCCGGCCCCGGCCGACCGATGGTGATGATGATGATGACAAGACGATTTAGACGAGTATACCAAATGGTCTCAAAATTATAGATGTTGTTCAATTTTTGTAATTGTAAATTGTTAGTAGGAGAGAAGATGTGCATTATGTAACGGTACTCACACTATCTGCTGATTGTGTTGGGGTAACAGCGTAAATATCTTAACGACATAAACATCGACATATATCTCAGAACGGCGAGACGCACATATCAAAAATAGTTGGACTCTCGAAAAGTCAATGGCTTCCCCATCCCCTTGTCGTCTAGAGTGAATTCCATGTGCGACAATAGTGTTAGATCTTGAGAAATATTGTGAAACCTTATTTTACCAACATCTCTTCTCTTGCGCCACTCAACCATACGGTTTTTTTGAAATATCCCTCGATTAATGGAACATTTGTTCGCTCTACCATGAGTTGATCATCAATGACCATCATGGTCCTGACAACACTTTTTGTACAGTTAATTCCATATCCATAATAAATAGTCAAGAGCTAACAGAACGGACTTGTTTCAACTCAAAGTTCCACTCTGAATCAATATTTAACAAGATTTAACAAGACTGCCACCCAGAGAACTAACTCTAGATGGTAGGCGGACAAGGAAGCATTTTAGCTTATCGAGAGTCTAACCCTTTTTATCTACGTGTATCCCGCCCTTCTGAGGTATGTGTCGATTTTATATTAAACATATTTACGCTACCTGTACCCACACAATCAGCAGATAATCTATTCCAGTCATTTATAGTTCTTTGTGAAAATGAGAGCTATATTATATCTAATCTACACTAATGTAGCTTCATGTCCTCTAGTCATTCTATCTTTCTTTACTGAGAAAAAATACTTCTATCAATATGTTTATAACCATTCAACATGTTAGACACTTCTACTGATTTCCTCTTAATCGCTTGGTAACAAGTGTTGTTAAACCACATCCTTTTAACTAAGATCCCTCAATTTTTGTATCGCTTTAGTTGATGTCCTCTGTACTCTTTCTAGTATATCTATGTCCTTCTTGCGATATGGCCCCCACGCTTTTATACAGTATTCTAAATAAGGCCTACATATTTGATGTACAGCGGTATTTTAGTTCTTTTTCGTTACACGCTATGATTTTGTAATTAATCCAAGGATTTGATTTCCCTTTGAAGTTGCAATTCCGCACTGCTCTGAAATATTCATATCAGCACCAACGGTTAACCCTAAGTCCTTTTCGTTGACTGTAGTACTTTGTACAGTACACCCCACATTGTATATAGTACATCTTCTTTCCCATGACCTGTGTGGAGGCATTTACATTTTCCAAGATTGAACAACATTTGCCTCTTTTCAGACCGTTTGATCAACCTGTCAATATCATCTTGTAAATGCTGTCTATCTCCATCACGATTAATCCTACTAAAAAATTTTGTATCAACCGCAAATTGAAACACCTTGCAAGTTATATCTTCGTCCAAATCGTTGATATATATTAAGAATAATATAGGTCCCAGTACTGATCTCTGTGGTACCCCATTCAAAACCGATTTCCAGTTTGAAGCCTCCCCGTTGTCTTCTGTCAATCAGCCATTTTTCTATCCAGTTAATTATACCATTTCTTATGCCATGGGTGTTTAGTATAATCAGTGATCTTTGATGTGGCACTTTGTCGAAAGATTTCTGAAAATCTAAGTAGTTGATATATAGGGTTGATCCCACTTAGTGATATCTTCAAAAAACATAACACATTTGTTAAGCATCCCTTATATGCGATCTTTAATTAGACTTTCTATTAATTTGCAAATCACCGATGTTAAACTCACTGGTCTGTAATTCCCTGACTTGTTTCTTGAACCTTTATTAAATAACAGTATTGTGTTTGTTTCTTTCCATTCTAAAGGATCCACTCCCTCTTCTAATAAGAAGTTCAAAACTTTGCAAGCGGTGCGAATTTGTTCTACAATTTCCAATAGTAGTTTGGGTGGAATCCCATCCACTCCAGGTTGTTTATTATCCTTCATAGCCATTATTTTCTGTGTGGTCTTTAGAACCATTTTATCTTATCGTTGCGTATTATATGAACATCAGTGAATATGGTGTCGAGGAAAGTGATATATTGGGAGTGGGTCAAGTTTCAACATAAGTTTGTGTTGTAAAAATGGACAATGTGGGAATGCAACTGTAACGTATAATTTCGGGTTTCAATTTGTTTCAGTCCATTGCAGCTGGGGTGTGTGCATTTATTGCCGTAAGAACTAAGAAGAAGTCAGTTGTAAGTGAATTTGTGCATTACAATATTATTATTAGTAGTAGTTATAGGAGTAGTAGTAATAGTAGTAGTATTAGTTGTTGTTGTAGTAGTAATAGCAGTAGTAGTAGTGTTAGTTTTATAATTATTATTATTATTATTAGTAGTAGCAGTAGTAGTAATAATAGTAGTAGTAGTAGTAGTAGTAGTAGTAGTAGTGGTAGTAGTAGTAGTAGTCGTCGTCGTAGAAGTAGTAGTAATGCCAAGTTTACGATTTATTTTTTTGCCATTTGTAGTTTATTTTAGTTTTAGGTGTGACAATTAGAGTACAATTGTGATGTGTGTTTGTGTGTGTGTGTTTGTGTGTGTGTGTTTGTGTGTGTGTGTGTGTGTGTGTTTGTGTGTGTGTGCGTGTGTGTGTGTTTGTGTGTGTGTGTGTGTGTGTGTGTGTGTGTGTGTGTGTGTGTGTGTGTGTGTGTGTGTGTGTGTGTGTGTGTGTGTGTGTGTGCGTGTGCGTGTATAATTGTTATTTGTTTCTATTTATGGTCTTACATATTTCATCATGTGAAGGAGTTTTTTGATTATACGTACCTTTTTCTGTTATAGTGGTTTATTTGTTGGCTAATTTGGTTGTGTTGCTGACATAGTCGTAATTCGCACACATCATTATAACACAATGTACCGTACATAAATCTATGATAAGTTAGGGCATCACATAGCTTTAATAAATGTATATACTGTTTTATCAGAATAAATAAATCATGTTAATGTGTCCCCAGCATCACATTGGTCCATGGTAATGGTTGACAAATGCAGTTGCTTTTGTGCCAAATTCTCAAGTCCTATCGGTTAGAGTATTCAATAAAACACAAAGCAAGCATAATCATATATATGTTTTGTTGTATCAAAATTACCTGCGTAAACAGAAAAATTACGTAAATGGTGTAGCCTACATAAATGTTTTAGTACTTTTGCCGTACGTACATTGTGAATTTCAAGTCCATGTATTATTGCAAATTTCGTGGCGGACACCTTGTTCATATATTCCTCAGCCTAGCCACATTAAACTCAAAACTGAATTCACTACCTCTTTTGACTGGTGTACCCCTATTATGTCAAATGTAATATGGGTTGATATTGATTACTTGTGTGTGCATGTTTGGTTGTACTGTACATGCAAACTTGGCGTGGTGTCCGTCAAGTCGACAGTTACTGTGATGTTCATCACGAAAGCTGTTATGATCAGTCGCATGTGCATATTTACACAAGTTATCATACTTGGTGAATGTACATTGCCCTTCCAAGTGTTTTTGAAGCACCATACCGTACCGACCAGATAATGGTGCATAGATATATGAAGTGTGAAATGTAACATAACTAGTAATTATGAATTATATTGGTAACCGGAACCGTTTATGCTGAATTTCTGTGACATCATACCGACTGTACTTATGATGATCTTCAAACATGTAATCCACAATGTGAGGTATGGTTGATGTTTGCCTTAGTACTGGTGTACAAGATAAAAACATTGGAAAATAAAAGAAAATGGGACTGAAAACATGCACGGAGATACATGTTTGTTCTGGCACTGTGTAGTGGGTAACTAAAATGTAGCCAGGAAGTATGTAGATGTTATATTAGGTGATAAGTTGGCCAAAACTCGGACGAACAATGCACATGTAAGGAGAATGGATAGACAACAAATTGCTAACGTTGCTGATGCGGAAATTCTGGAAGTTGGAACGGAGGTTCTAGTTTACCACAACGTAGGCATGAAGCAATCGTGCCATGCACAAGAACTGTCAGCCGTTGAGCTTCATCAATCGCACCAACCTATTTGGCGTTCACCGGCAAGCATAACCTTTGTTCGCCAACCATCTGCGGTTGTCTGAATACACGTATTGCTTACCTGTAATAACATTTGATCATATATGTCAGAGCTTATGTACATATGGTATAAGAGACATTTTATATTAACATAGCAATACTAATCAAGGAAGACACACCAAGGCGTACGTGACACTGACTGCTGATTAGGATAAGACAGCTACAACGTGGAAATGGCTTAACAAATCTTGTCGTCACGTGAATCGTTTATATTCTTTGTCCAAAATATGCTGCAGTAAACGTTTTGACCACCATCTATCTATTCTGTCTTCTCTGCTCAGTGCAGACACGTTAGCCAGATACGTATTATAACATCTTGCTGGATATCCCATTATAACAACATGTTGCGTCAATGTATGTGTACTGCATGATGTCCGTCACGAAATATGTGAAGATTAATTATATTTTTATATGTAAGGGCTTCTCTCCATTTGCATGGTAAATTCATAGTTCGGAACGTAAAACATCATGCGCGCGTAAAGCGCCAAACGTCACCTAACAATCGCAGGAACCATACGCGTGACAAATGCTTCGAGAAATCGGTCCATGCGTCGTGGAATGGGTTGTTTGGTAACACAAAGTAGACGTTTACATAAAAGGCTTCCGTCTACCCTGATGATAATATCGCAGCATTGGGAATTTCTACACTATCACGATTGGGGCCAATCGATAGACATGAACTTCACTTTCTCTCCGACCTTCTTCATTTTGAGCATACCACTAGTATTGCATCATATGCATGTGTGTTTGTGTGTGCATGTGTGCATATGCGTTTTGTTTGTATGTGTAACTGTATTTCATACAGCCTTCTTCGGCTATTTTTTTTCAGGTCACTATCTTCATGATGTCGTCGATGCATCTTCTAGCATGGACATTAGTATCCCTCGGCTGGAGTATGATTGATATTACGAAAACGGACAGCTTGTTCTATGGACTTAACCCTGATGAAAATTACAACAGGATCAACACAGTCTGGCTCCACAAGAATTCATACACCTTTGAGGCACGTATCTTGTAACGTTATACAACAATTCGCCTTTCATCGTTTCGTTGGTTTTGAATTAGTTGGTTATGCCCTTGTCACACAATCTCAAAGTTCTCAATCTGCATTAGTGACCAGGATCGTCGTCTTTATATTGTTTTAATGAAAATATTGATTGTTAGAATTGTATTAAATATATGTTACAAAATATTCATATATATATATATATATATATTTGTGTGTGTGTGTGTGTGTGTGTGTGTGTGTGTGTGTGTGTGTGTGTGTGTGTGTGTGTGTGTGGTCGATTCTCACTAAACCTGGACACATTTGACTCATTTCATTAAATATCATTCAAACATAATTCAAAGAATACGCACAAATAATACACCATCTGATGTATAATAAATGTGGGAAAACAATATGTAAGAACAGTTGCGCTAGCGTGAACGATTAAAATGATTTTTGTCAAAACTCTATTTCCCCGATGCCATGTAAAACACACCATTCCGTGTGCTTTAAAAGGAGAAAGAAACTTGCTTTATTCCAACATTAAATATTATATACAAGTCTTAAGATATACTACATATGTATGCATGAATAATTTAGGTGTAATATCATTCAAATTCTAGAAAAAGCGTTACAAAGCGAACACCTTTTAATAGCAAATAAATCACACACACCTAGATGAGATACACCTACTTAACTTGACAATCGATACCCGCAAACACGATACCACGCGAAACGCAGTTTTTCTCGACATGAAATAACACACTAACGTCACCTAACTGTTAAACCCTGAGCTTCAGATCGACATGTGTATGCAAGGCCATTATAACTGTAACATCACTGGAATGTAAATGTTTAATAAAAAAGTTAAATATTTTTAGAGACATTATACGTGAAAACATTCTGAGAAATTATTATCAGGGTGTGCTGTAGATATTAATGAGGTGTACCATGTCTTCCCGAGCAACTTAACTTGCTTGCCATTTTTTTCACGAATGTCATCTACAGTGCCTCAGTCAAATGAAAATCTGAGGTGGCATTTCTTCTCTTTGTTGATGCTGTTTGAGCAAACATTTAACGTATACTCTAGTTATTCGCATGAGTTCTCATATTGGGCCATGCTTGGGTTTTCCCATATTGCGCCACAGAATATAGGAATTTCTAGCTTTAGTATGTGCCTCCTTTACATATTCGTTCCAGTCAGGTACAATATAATGCTTTTTGCATGTACTGATAATTTCAGGACTGGATTCCCGAAGTGCAGTGCTTATATCATCAAATAGCTTATCAGTGTCACGTATATGCTGTCTATTTGAGAAACTAATGTTAGTGCGTGTAAAAAAATCTGGCGTTAGTACTTTGTCCAGATGTACAGTACTACTCTTTACATATTCTCGGATATTATAATGTGGTGCTTTAGACCATTTAAAAATAGAACAAATTTTATCAGCACACTTTGCCGCAGAAACATTGTCTTGAATTTCTGCAGTTACAAAAGTAGAAATAACATGTCCTACAGGGAGATGACCCTAACTAGGACATTTATCTAAAATGTGTAAATCAGTGATCTTTTAGTGAACACTATGCGAACAAATAAAGTGATCTAACCATGAGGTGCAATTGTGTATATCATTATTTTCTACGAACAACATAAGTAAACGAAAACAGTTGACATGGTGTGATGTTTGATGAGGAATGAGTGAAACACATATGATCAACTTAAACAACAAGAAAACTATTAAACCGTGCGTTGGCTGTTGATGGATTTACATTCCACCTGACGGTTTATGTATCCTATGTACCAGAAAGCCATAAACATACATAATGTCTAATATTGTAGAGACACGAGATGTTGCAAGACGGACGATCTATGTGTTTCGCGTGGTATTACAGAAATCGGACATGTAACCTAAAATCCTCTATCTGGCAGGAATAACCATACTAAGGTGTCCTATGTTTTGACTTCTAATCTTCAGTATGTCTACTTTATCACACTAAAATGTGAAAACGATATATGAAGGTCGCCAAATTGACAATGTGTACAGGTTTCGTGTTAATCAACCATATATATATATATATATATATATATATATATATATATCAATGGATACGAATATTCATTATCTTAAAGATTCTGCCCAACAATATAAAATATGTGCTGTGTAATATTAGACAGCAGTTGTGTTAAGAAATCACCACCATTATTGGTATGCGAATGATCTTGAAGTCAGATGAACACAATTCAGCTAAATTATGTGATCATTTTGAGTATCTCTGTTGATAAGTGACTCACTATTACATTCCTGTAAACTAAATAAAATTATGCCCATCCCGCCGATGATACATTAATTTATTCTATACACGCCCTGTTACTGTTTTTGTCTTATCGATGCATGCTCTTTTATTTCTCCTCACAGCTAGTTCTTGGGTTTTTCTCTATTGCCGTTAACCTGGAACAAATTGGCATATCTATCTGGTCAATGGTCATATGTTGGAAAGCAAGCAGCGCTCCAATGATACCGGTAGGTGGCATTAGCAGGTCTACTTGAACACTTTCTCAGTAATGCCATCCTTAATGAATGCTGTCCTGGCTAGCATCACTTTTACATACATCGGATAATGGAACCAATACATTCGCCACAGCTTTGGGTTGTTCTAACCGATAACATTTAGTATAGACACACTAACACATGTCCTTCTAAGTAGTAACTGCATACACTGAACCAGTGTGGCAGACAAAAATTGAATCATAAGCGCATTCGACATACACACTCTATCAACAAAAAGCATCGATTATAGTACATTAGAGACCATGAGAACGAATAAGCTATAAACTGTGTAGAAGTCGTGTTACTAGACGCAGTGTTGTACAAATGTGTCACGACTGACATCAGCATACCAATCTTTTGAGCAGACTATCACATTTATACAGCGTCGGTAACTACAAAAGTGATGACTTGAACAATAGTTATCGATGCTATAGCACTCGCAGGTGCCAATACCATGACGTAACCACGTCATGTACTCAAAATCGAAAAAGTCGGACACTTACCTTTGAGAAATAGCAACAGCACTGCAGGTCATGTTTAATATGTTCATAGACTATTAATTCCTTGTGTGGCATTTTAAAATCAAAACACAATTTACATCTTTATATTAAGTGAAAACCTACGTGGAATTTGTTTTATGTACACGGTTGCTCATTGCTTACATGAATACCGATTTCAGGTTGGTGAGAGGAATGACGCTGATGAGGAAATGGCATTCTCGTCGCGACAACAAATATGTCCGAACGACGGTGAGGATAATAACAAAAACCACTCTTCATTATCATTACGTGTTTCACCCAATTTAGTTTGGTTTTATCAAATTGAACATTGTTTTTATGAAACGTTTTACGACGCTGGGGTGCAACGGTTAGGAAACGCATCGTTCTATATACATGCATAAGATTTGTACTTTCACAAATGTGGTTCAGAAATTATTTATATATTATGCCTAGTAAATTCAGCCCACTCTCGCTGATTTTACCATTTGGTTCTTATCACAAACCTTTGCTTGAATAATACTTCGTAAAACGGTGTCAGAACAAAAGAAAGGGTGTTGCCTGAATCGTGTATTGTAAATTAGTCATAGCCAATGCCGAGGTGTCTTCTTAGAGTAAGGTTAGCGTAGAACTTTAATACACATCTTTTCTTTCCTTACGGTACCCTGCATCTTGTTCTTCCTCTTTGTTCCCAGTTGTACATGGTGAAGATTAGGTTCAATAGTGTTGTACGTATCTTTATTTGATTTTGTGTCCATTACTATGCTGCTCCATCCCTCCATATCTCTCCTTCCTGTGATCTTATCAAATCAATCTTCCTGCAGTCCTCCCACCATGGCTATGGTGTTTCCCTTTTCCTTCGACCTTGGTATTTTCCATCTCTGGTCGCTTAGCTAGTTTGCCTGCATCATGTTCTCACCGCCGGCTTCCTCATCCGGCGTCTTACCAATATACACATTAGTCTACCCTGCATCATTTCTTCAGTTCACCTATTATTCTTCGGTACTTTGTGAATGTGCATTTTTAAAACAAAACTATTGTATTATCAAGTCCTGGACAATATCCAATAACACCAGTTCGCTGAATGTCACGCTAGCGATGTTCTAATGCAGCATTTTTCTGTCAACATATTATGTAATAATCACAAACATTCATGATTATGTGTTTCATTAATTGAACGTTCAAACTCTATATTTCGACATTCTACCTCCATAACTACGGTCGTATAGTTGTTTTTGGTCTACATTGTAATTGCGCTTGTACTTTGTGTTAATATATATATATATATAGAAACATACATTATAAGTAACTGACCGAGTTATCCAGCGTTGCTAAGGGAAAAGGGAGTCATAAATACGCGATACCCGAAAACCCCACCGCCCCGGACGAATTTCGATAACTCTAAATCTACGAATCACATAAACAGGCCCGCTATAACGCCCACACAATATGAGCCACATACATGTAAACGGATGGACAGGAGTGCCCCTTCAAAATGGTGATCTCGAGATCCCCAGCGCTGGGCGAATTTCGAACATTTTAAATCTACGAACCACATATATGGGCCGCTAGAACACATACACAATTTCAGCCGCATTACTGCAAAATTGACAAAGTTCCCTTTTAAAAGGGTGGCCTCCCAAGACCCCCCACCCCCGGACGAATGTCTTATATATAGTTCTTACATGTCACATTATACAATTCTCAGGACTGCACAAACCGCTTTGCACTTTATTCCCTGGTAGACCTGTTCACTAGCACTTCATATGGAATTCACTGGGAAGCACTCAGCCGCGCTGCAATTAATGGGCGAAAACTGTTCGTACACAAATATCCACCACTGTCTTTAGCCAGGTATTCATTCACTCAGCTGAAAGAATGGGTTATCGTCGAGTGTAGGACTTCACGAAGCTGCAGTGGTAACCATGCATTTACTATGATCACATTCACGTTAATTTAAATGCAGATACAAAGTTACGTATCACGTACTGGTGATTTCAATGCATCATTGTAGACGGTACATTGTGATTTGATTTAAGTACTGAAACAAGCATTGAAATAACTCAATCAATTTATTGTAACAGAATGGCGTGGTGGTAAAGTCGGAACTGCCTCACTGCGCTTGACATTAATTATACTATATATAGTCGCGCTACTATACTGTATAGGCTTATACCCATCCGGTCCAATATCGTAACAGGTTAGTCAGTGTGTACTGAACTCTGTTGAAACCATTTTGGTAATTCTTTGTGTCGCGTCTTCCCAAAACAGGAGTGTACGCAATCACTGACGATGAGGGACAGCAGGAAGTGCCGTCTAATTATCAAGAACTAGGTAGGTGTGCGGATGTCCTTGTTGGAGAGATCTGACGATTTCTTTATTGTTACAATTTGCAACGGTAAAGTAAAGGTTAGTTTCTTTATAGCGCAGCCTCCAGTACAGATGACTGCATAAAAGCACTCTACTCTTCATTCCGACCCTGCGTACTTCTACTGTCAACGACTATCTCGATTTGCCTGGCAAGAATTCGTTGAAGAGACACACAACACTGGAGAGGTGTGAATTTTGTGCCAGTAAACGTGTAATGGTTTGCTTTGCGAGTTGTGCTTTTTCAACAAATGTTCATTACGCATGGAAACCGTTGCAAGTTGTTCTGTTGCGAATGTTTTCACTTCAAGTAATTATCATGTAACGGGTCAAACGACGTCTGGCGTAGGGTGTGGATACATGTGTTTGTGTGTCGAAGCACAGCAATACCGTTTCGCAGTAGAGATTATTGGAACAGACATGTGCCGAACATTTGATAACTTACAGCGAAAAAAGCTGATGGAATACGTTCAACCATTGAAAAGTCGGAAGTTCTAATGATAGGACAAACACGCTCGCTCGAAACACGTCGGTGAATGTTCATCATTAATGGCAACAATAGACAGGCACGCCTCTGTGTGATACCCTCAACCCACTGCTGGCTATCTTCTACCTGGATTCGATCCTGGGAAGCCACCGGTCACAGCTGCCTCCACAGCAAATCATTGACTTGGGCCTGGCACTCGAATTGAATATGGTGACGATACAGACTTCATTAGGTATTCCCGTGTTTTCCTGGACCAAAATGAAATAACTGCCTGGTAGATTTTGTCCTCGTATCAACGAATCAAACACCGAACAAACGACTGTCCAGGGAAATGCCGACTGAATATCTGAGGAATAGCGGCCAGGAAGTTAGTCCTTCCACTAGGAAACGCAGAGATTCAGGTGGAACCAGATCAATTTTAAGTTATGAATCAGCCTCTGTGCACCGTTCGTTTTGCCTGGGCTGTTCTACAACTTGGGTTCATGGGGTATAACTCAAGCGGGGTTCAGAAGGTTGGATTCGTACCACCGCCGCCACTTGTGTTGACGTTGGTTGCCCACAGAAGATCAGCTCAGAAACCGATGTCAGTGCGAGCCGATCTGCCGGTTGGTTCCGAAAGCTCGGTGGCGACTCTTCGGCCACGTGCAACGTCTGCCACTGAATGTCCCTCCACAACTTGCCATTGCAGAGTACTTTATACCAGATAACCGCGGCTTTCGCGGTCGACCGCGGGTGACATTGCCAAATAATGTTTGTACTAAATAGCGACTTGGTCAATGTTCGGTTGCACATGCGGGATGTTGTGGACTCTGCATAGCGTGAACTGGTGACACATCTCATTCAAATGGCATAAGCCGATTTTTCATTCACCGGTAGTTTTTGAACTTGAACACGCTTATTACACACACACACACACACACACACACACACACACACACACACACACACACACACACACACACACACACACACACACACACACACACACACACACACACACACACACACACACACACACACACACACACACACACACACACACACACACACACACACACACACACACACACACACACACACACACACACACACACACACACACACACACACACACACACACACACACACACACACTTCGTCTAATTCGACACCATAACTATAATTTATGTACACAATCGGAAGTACTCTGCCATGTTTTCAGATACTAGTTTTTTTTAAAAGTATTATGACGTTGGATCGCAACGACCAGGAAAGGCATCAATATATATATATAAAATGTGTAAGATATGTAAGTTCACCAATATGGTTTCTATGACTGTTCATAAACTATGATTTGTAAATACAGACCGCTCTCGCAAATTTTACAATTTGTTTTCTTATCATATGTTATGTTGTGCATTTTGGTCTTCCTCATTGTTCACTGTTGCATAGGACTGATGATCAGATAAAACGTCGCTGTACATCTCTGTATTTTAGTAATCTTCATTGCTTTGTATTTGAAGCTCCCTGTCTCTATCTTTCGTCATCTTGCGATATCCCTAAATCCTTCTTCTTGCAATCATCCCACGCCTACTGTGAACTTCCTTTTTTCTTGCGTCCTCGATGTTTTCTCTTCTCTGCTCGCTTTCCTACTTTGTCTGCATACATTCTTACCATATGGTCTGCCCAACTAACCAGACTTTTCACCAATATCCCCTTTAGGCTGCTCTGTAACGTCCCGACCTCTCACCTCAATTCATTTGGTCATCTTCAGTACTTTTTGAATGTGTATTGCATAAATGCACTTTGTTGTAGAATCAAGTACTCGTTCCAATAGCGACAATATCCGGTATGAAAGTATCACTGGACATCACTCCGCCAATGTTCCAATACAGCGAGGTCAGTCAACATATTATGGAGTAATCACACATATGAATGAAGTGCACAATAAAATAATTATAGTATACACATTGTATTGTACGTTCATTAATTGGGCGTTCAACCTTTATATAACAATGATCAACCTCCAGTTGCTTTTATTATTGTCATCGTTCTTCCGTCACGTTGCATTGGTATACAATATTACAATGCATGCAAGTACACACGTAACACATCGAGTATATAGTTACGGCATCAAATAGCCTGATCAGTAATTATACATTCAAAGTAACGATAGCTGTTTTCATTTATATACAGAGACGTTACGTAGATGTTCTACACGGATCACGTAATGGTGAAATTCATATCTTACTATTAGCCGATGCTTTAATCAGTTGTCTTGAAAGAGTTGACAAAACATGCTTAGTTAATGTGTTCGTGTCTTCAAAAAACAGGAGTGTATACAACCCTTGACGGTCAGAGAGAACCGGCTGTGCGGTCTACTTATCAAGAACTAGGTAGGTGGGCCAGTCTTATCGGGATGGAGATAAATAACGCTCTCATTACACAGCTACATGAGGCTTTGCAATGTTCAATGGTACAACCTGCAATGGTAAAGACAACTTTTAAAAGTACAACGTGCAAAAATCGACACAACAAGCATCGTTTTGGAAGGGTCTGCCCTTTTTGTATAAATAAAATCGGCCGGTGCAACCACTTGTTTTTATACATATATATAATGGAAAATGGCACCGTAGCGAGATTTACCTGTTCAACTAAACGGTTTTGCGCAGGCAAATTGAATCGGTACAAGTGCCTGTGAAAGACAACTTATGTTTGGTACAGTTGCTAAACACATAATGTTCTGTCATCATATTCGTACAATTTTACGTTGATGATGTTATTATTGTATGTTTATAAATATGTTTAAGTTATGACTTATGATTCAGCAGATATAATAAGTAAATATCTCGATAATTAAGAGGGATTGAATTTATACTAGTTGATTATGTTTTTGTATTTTGTACTATTCATATTATAATAAATATATATAATATACATATATATATATATATAATATACATGTACACACACACACATACATATATATATATCCTATTTCGTCAAATTGAACACCATAATGTTATCTATGTTGACAAACTGACATATTATTAGATGGATGCTAATTTTGCTTTAAATTCTGTTGTGTTCAGAATGCTTTATATATATATATATAGTGATACAATTTTGGTACGCTATCAAAATCAAATCAGTGATGTCGCACTATCTATCTATATATAAACCGAGCAAATGCAATGCATTTTCGATTGAAACTAACATAACAAATATACCCGTACGTGTGTTACGTTATATTTCTTGTGACATCGTTTTTTTTCCTTAAGCAGGTCGACGAGACACTTGGATGTAACGAGATCGCCATAACTGTTCCGCTGGCGACGACACCACCTCCTGTTAACATTCACCGCTAACCGTCATGCACCGGATTTGTTTGCTTTTCCTATTATAGCCAGTAATGTGTAGTTACCTCACGTATTTGCTAAATTAATAATCAGTAAATATGTCGTTTATATGCGAACATAACTGAAGACATGTTAGACATTAAGTTTATGAACAGGAAGGAACTAATGGGTGATTGAGATATCATTATGTAGTGCGATGTCCTCTCTAAAGTTCGGGTACCAAGAGTCGTCACTGTTCACATACGTTCGTCTGACGCTACATTACCATCACATGCGTTGATATTATTTATCCGTGTTGTTTCTGGTATTCCTTTGAATCGCTTGCCTTTTACCATTTGTACTAACGTTTCACTTTGGATCACTTCTTATCCGATGATGTATTATATGTTTGTGTTGTTTTTTGTTCAAATAAGATAAAAAGGTAGCATTTATATTGCGAAACTCCAGCGGTCGCTCCGTTTATAACGTACTTACAAACATATGAATATAAAACGTATATTTAAAAATAGCACCACCAGTTGTTGTTGATGCTAGGTGTTGTTGATGCTAGGTGTTGTTGTTGATGCTAGGTGTTGTTGTTGATGCTAGGTGTTGTTGCAGCAAACTTCACAGAATTGATCTATCCTGTACGTCGCAATTTGCCTACGTCACAATAATTTTGTGCGCGTGATCTCCGCCAAGCTTTAGAACAAGAACAAGAACAAGAAAGTTTTATTTAGACCCAATTGCAATATGTGTATAATATCAAATTAACGTAACATGAACAGGCATATATATATATATATATATATACAAATGCAGTGTAATTTTAAATTAGATGGGGTCTGTGACTCCTATTAAGACAATAACAGTCGCTCTCATAGGAGCCACAAGAATAATTTGTTTCAACTCAATTTACCGAAGGAAGTGCAAATGTAAATGTAAAAGTGCAGGAAAAGAAAAGAAACCGAGCTACTAGATTGCATATATGCATGTATTGGAGTATTAAAAGGTATGGTAAAATAAACAAATACTAGTTGTCAATAGTACACTTCAATATACTTGATATGTATGTGTGTATGCACAAATACAATATCCATATGCTGATTTATATATATATATTTATGCAGTAACCAACACAAGTCCGATGTAGTTTGAGAATTGAAATTGGCCAAAGGATGACGTTTTTTATTAGAAAGTGGATTGCTTCTAATGCAGCCACTTTTGGGCATAAAGATAGTAGGAATGTGATGTCTAACATGCAAACCAGATGGGAAACTGAACCCTTGTACAGCCCCATCAAAGTTTTTCAGGCACACATTCATACAACATGACGACAATATTACATACATACATTTGTCGCTATAGAGGTATAAAACCACTACGAATATAAACCTAAGCAAACAAAACAAACATTCCACCACCAATAGACACATGCAATTACAAAAAGGTGGGGCCATTCCGCCTATCCTGTATAAACATAAGGAGAAATATACCCTTTGTAAAACAAAAAGTCTGTCGACGCACCAAAACCCAACACATTCAACAATTGGGGATATGCCCCTGTGTTAAAACCGAAATTTGGGAAAGCGTTGCAACATTTTCCAACTTCTTGTTCTACCAACGGTGTACAATAATTGTTTAACTAAACGTGCCTAGGCAGAAAGGTGGGGAGGAGGGCGGATTTAGAAGTATCAGGAAATACACGACATGACGCACAGCTACCCAACGCAGAAGTGGCGGCTTAACCGTTAATCCAATTCAAAGGCTGGAGCCTAATCCTGCCATGTCGTGATTGGCTGGAGGCGTGACTGGCTGAAGGCACTGGGCGGTTTCACTAGGCCAAATACCCTGGGTAGCTGGAAGTAATTATCGCCTCAGCCAGTTAGCTCGATACGCACGCTAGGCTTGTCCTGGCCACTGCATAAATTATAGTATGCGCTCCGTTCATACCTTCATTTATGCAGTAACCAACACAAGTCCGACGTAGTTTGAGAATTGAAATTGGCCAAAGGATGACGTTTTTTATTAGAAAGTGGATTGCTTCTAATGCAGCCACTTTTGGGCATAAAGATAGTAGGAATGTGATGTCTAACATGCAAACCAGATGGGAAACTGAACCCTTGTACAGCCACATCAAAGTTTCTCAGGCACACATTCATACAACATGACGACAATATTACATACATACATTTGTCGCTATAGAGGTATAAAACCACTACGAATATAAACCTAAGCAAACAAAACAAACATTCCACCACCAATAGACACATGCAATTACAAAAAGGTGGGGCCATTCCGCCACAAGGTCACCAAGAGGAACCTGTGACCACCCCACCGTATGAAACACATCAAACCTTTGACCAAATACTTACGCAAGTCGGATATACTTCCTAAAAGCATCCGACGTCCACCTGCCTGCTGCCCTGATTTGCGCGTCAGATTCCCCTCGCAAGGCTGCCGCTGTAGCAGCACCAATGCGAAAGCTGTGACCTTTAAATGAACTAGTTTGGTAGCCACAAAAACTGAGGAGCCGTTTTAGGGACACGTCAAATTCACTCCGCAGCATAGGCGTTCCATCCGGGTATGCAAACAGGATACCCTGTACTGGGCCCCTGGCATGACTGAATTCCCTTAACACTGCTGCTGGGTGAATGGCAAAACCTTGTAAGCATTCACCCCTTACTTGCAGAGAGTGTGGGCCTTGTCGTGTACTGTGCTTAAAACGACGAAACGACACTGTAATGAGGTCACCGGATAGCATAACATCTCCCAAATGTAAACAGCCTTGTACCGTGTGCCTTGCGCTCGGTACCATTTCTCCTACTCGCAGGTATGCTCTAAATGCAAGGACCATCATGGCCCGTAGCATGGTACATTTGTATTGTAGAGAGAACACAGTTGGGAGAGCTTGAACTAAGCGAGTGAGGATGGGTAGTGTGACAGGCAGGCGGACATCAGGCAAAGACCCCAACAGTGTCATGTGCAGCAGCTTCTCAAGAGATGCCATACTGTGTTCTATATCCTGTTCCAACAAATGTCAAATGTATCACTGCATTCGACTAACTGTCCACCACTACCTGGAGTCTGAGAGTACTGTCCCTGGCTCCTGTGTCGAGCCTTCACTGGCTCAGGCGGAGGAGCCCTCGTTGTCGCAGCAGCGATCTGCCAATGTCCCTGCCAGGCAGCCAAACATGTCCAAGTGTATTGTTGAGTGTAATCGATCCTGCCTCTGACTCGGATGTTGGCTGACTCAAGGATGAATTACAGGAGAAATTCTACAATAATAAATGCACAACAGGACAGTACTCGAACTACAGAGAAAATCACTCCCATCGTCATGCATGATAATCAACAAAGTTGTACTGGTAACATTTGTCAGGCATATTAAGCATGTCTGAAAACCCAGAAACTTGACCATGACGCCCACTAAGTGCATGGCAGTAAGAAATGTGTGTGTTGGCATATGTGGGTGTTGTTAATGTTGGTATCTGTACCACCTGTGCAACATGATATTTTACTCTTGTATGTTTACATGTGTAACTGTACGTGCTGCACCGACAGTAACACAATTTATGTGCGAGGATCAATAAAGCATTATTTATCTTTAATAATATTATTTCACATGCCTCCAGCAACACATGGCGGCAATCATATCATCTCACATGCCTCCAGCAACGCATGGCGGCAATCATATTATTTCACATGCCTCCAGTAACGCATGGTGGTAATCATATTATTTCACATGCCTCCATTAACGCATGGTGGTAATCATATTATTTCACATGCCTCCAGTAACGCATGGTGGTAATCATATTATTTCACATGCCTCCAGTAACGCATGGTGGTAATCATATTATTTCACATGCCTCCAGTAACGCATGGTGGTAATCATATTATTTCACATGCCTCCAGTAACGCATGGGTGGTAACGCATGGTGGTAATCATATTATTTCACATGCCTCCAGTAACGCATGGTGGTAATCATATTATTTCACATGCCTCCAGTAACGCATGGTGGTAATCAATTTATTTCACATGCCTCCAGTAACGCATGGTGGTAATCGTATTATTTCACATGCCTCCAGTAACGCATGGCGGTAATCGTATTATTTCACATGCCTCCAGTAACGCATGGCGGTAATCGTATTATTTCACATGCCTCCAGTAACGCATGGCGGTAATCGTATTATTTCACATGCCTCCAGTAACGCATGGTGGTAATCGTATTATTTCACATGCCTCCAGTAACGCATGGTGGTAATCGTATTATTTCACATGCCTCCAGTAACGCATGGTGGTAATCGTATTATTTCACATGCCTCCAGTAACGCATGGTGGTAATCGTATTATTTCACATGCCTCCAGTAACGCATGGCGGTAATCGTATTATTTCACATGCCTCCAGTAACGCATGGCGGTAATCGTATTATTTCACATGCCTCCAGTAACGCATGGCGGTAATCGTATTATTTCACATGCCTCCAGTAACGCATGGCGGTAATCGTATTATTTCACATGCCTCCAGTAACGCATGGTGGTAATCGTATTATTTCACATGCCTCCAGTAACGCATGGTGGTAATCGTATTATTTCACATGCCTCCAGTAACGCATGGTGGTAATCGTATTATTTCACATGCCTCCAGTAACGCATGGTGGTAATCGTATTATTTCACATGCCTCCAGTAACGCATGGTGGTAATCGTATTATTTCACATGCCTCCAGTAACGCATGGTGGTAATCGTATTATTTCACATGCCTCCAGTAAAGCATGGTGGTAATCGTATTATTTCACATGCCTCCAGTAACGCATGGTGGTAATCGTATTATTTCACATGCCTCCAGTAACGCATGGTGGTAATCGTATTATTTCACATGCCTCCAGTAACTCATGGTGATAATCGTATTATTTCACATGCCTCCAGTAACGCATGGCGGTAATCATATTATTTCACATGCCTCCAGTAACGCATGGTGGTAATCATATTATTTCACATGCCTCCAGTAACGCATGGTGGTAATCGTATTATTTCACATGCCTCCAGTAACGCATGGTGGTAATCGTATTATTTCACATGCCTCCAGTAACGCATGGTGGTAATCGTATTATTTCACATGCCTCCAGTAACGCATGGTGGTAATCATATTATTTCACATGCCTCCAGTAACGCATGGTGGTAATCGTATTATTTCACATGCCTCCACTAACGCATGGTGGTAATCATATTATTTCACATGCCTCCAGTAACGCATGGCGGTAATCATATTATTTCACATGCCTCCAGTAACGCATGGTGGTAATCGTATTATTTCACATGCCTCCAGTAACGCATGGCGGGAATTATATTATTTCACATGCCTCCAGTACGCATGGCGGTAATCATATTATTTCACATGCCTCCAGTAACGCATGGCGGTAATTATTATTATTTTTTATTAGTATTTTTACTTAAGTTATAACTATTATAATTATTATTGGAAAATTATTTATGGCGAACGGCCAATAGACGTTAATTTGGCAAACGGCCATGATATGTTATTTGTGGCGAACGGCCGTGAACCTGAATACTTAGCAAATGGCCATGATAAGTATTTTTATTAATGGCGAACGGCCAAAGACGGTAGTTTGGCAAATGGCCATCAAGTAATTGTTTGGCAAATGGCCGTGAACACTTAATACATGACAATGCTGAGTATTGTTATTAATGGCGAACGGCCAAGAGAAGGTAGTTTGGCAAATGGCCATCAAGTAATTGTTTGGCAAACGGTCGTGAACAGTTAATACATGACATGCTAAGTATTGTTATTAATGGCGAACGGCCAAGAGACGTACATTTGGCAAACGGCCATGATATGTTATATTTTTCGGCAAACAGCCATGAACAGTCAATACTTGGCAAACGGCCATAACAAGTATTTTAGATTACTGGCAAACGGCCAAGACTCAATAATTTGGCAAACGGCCATGATGTGTTATTTGTGGCGAACGGCCGTGAACACTGAATACTTGGCAAGAGACGTTAGTTTGGCAAACGGCCATCAAGTAATTGTTTGGCAAACGGCCGTGTACACTTAATACATGGCAAGGTTAAGTATTTTTATTAATGGCGAACGGCCAAGAGACGTACATTTGGCAAACGGCCATGACATGTTATGTTTGGCAAACGGCCATGACAAGTATGTTGTATTACTGGCAAACGGCTAAGAAACGTTAATGGCAAATGGCCATGATATGTTATCTTCAGCGACTGGCCATGAACTTGGCAACTGGCTGTGATAAGTATTTTATTAATATTAATGGCGAACGGCACAAAATGCATTAATTTGGCAAGCAACCATGGTATTTATTAACTTATGATTTGTTATTTACTAAACTGTTAGTAAAATTTGTTTTAATTCCTAATCATTGATATGTTATTAATGGCGAACGGCCTAGAAGTTAATTTTTGGCGAAGGGCCATGATAAGTAATATTTACAGCCAACAGGCGAGTAATTAATAACTGACAAACGTCCATAACCTTTACTGGCATGATTAGCCGTCAACAATAACAGGTAACAGACAGTCAACGGGCATCTTAAAATAGCCACCTGTGAACAAGCCAATTTAATTATGTTAAGCAAACACCAGTTTTGCCAATTACCCATCAGAATTAAACATATCAAAGCCACATAAACGTTGTGAAATTGGCAAACCATACAGCAATATTAACTTCCCAAGTAGTACTGGGACATGCACTAATATCACCGAGTACTAATCCTCGCATGCACTCATAAAGTTAATATTTGCGAACGGTCGATGAAATTACCAATTGCAACGGCCATCTTTAAAACTTGGCGCCAACAATTTACCCGTGATGCTATGCCCGGGGACAAAGAAAACAGTTAACCGTTTGGCGCCAACAATTTACCCATGATGCTATGCCCGGGGACAAAGAAGACAGTTAGCCGTCAACTACCCGGCTTACGGCTTTAAAAATTGCCCCACGGATGCTACGATATAAGCGAAGATACCCGATGTCAGTAAAATGAACACTGTCAGATCGAAACATATTCGCTTGGCTGTTCCAGATATACTTATGTCGCCAGTAAAACAGGCCCCAGCTCCCGTTACATTCCGTTTCGAGCAGAGAATTTACCGCTGCCACTCGAGTGGACCCCTCTTCGAAATCAAAATGGCGCCATCTTAGCCGGCGCTCGACTTGGCACAGACAAACCTGTTTAACTGCTCTAGCCAACAATTCGTCGGCAAAGACACAAAGCCGTGATCCAACGGACTGCGGAGTAGGAGAAAACTTGTTGTCCAAATCATTGCCACCCAGCAAAACGATTACAATGTCGGGTTGTTTTTCGAAATTGGCAAATAACCCAGGGGAACCAGCGGACTCAACAAACTCGCCCAACCAATATGCATGAGAATGTCCGATAATAAGAACTTTTAGATCAGAAACCGCAGCCGACATGATTACGGCCGACGCTATTTCTGATCGTCACAAGACAAAGGAAAACCACGAAAGCAAATATAAAACGAACGATACTCATCTGTAATCGGCGCTCGAACGGTCTTCCTTCCGCGTGTGGGTAGACGTCAACGAAGTGTGACCGTTTGAACTTAATCTAATTGATCTATACAATATACAAACAGTTAGAAATCAAAATTTAGAAGTATCAGGAAATACACGACATGACGCACAGCTACCCAACGCAGAAGTGGCGGCTTAACCGTTAATCCAATTCAAAGGCTGGAGCCTAATCCTGCCATGTCGTGATTGGCTGGAGGCGTGACTGGCTGAAGGCACTGGGCGGTTTCACTAGGCCAAATACCCTGGGTAGCTGGAAGTCATTATCGCCTCAGCCAGTTAGCTCGATACGCACGCTAGGCTTGTCCTGGCCACTGCATAAATTATAGTATGCGCTCCGTTCATACCTTCATATATACAATACATATCCATTCATATCACGTGCATTAATACAGTTTTAATTACTATGATAGCATGTATAGCAGTTTAATATTATACGCGTATCTACGTATTTTTCTAATAAATTGTTTTTTGCATAATTACCAAAACTTCTGAAGCTATGTGTTCCAATCTTCTCTGTGACTAGCTTTGAGGTATTGTTTATGACATGTGGCAAACTGTATCTAAGACATCTTTTGGCAAATTCATGTTTTGTTCTGAAAGGGTGTAATTCTGTTTTTTTCCTTGTGTTGTAATTGTGTACGTAAGCATTTGTAATTATTTTCCAATTTAATAGGTAAGCAGGGAGGTCATGATGTACGTATTTATAATAAAAGTTAAGTTCATGTAATTTTCACATGTCATCAATTTTTAAGATATTAAATTTTTTGAAAAGTGGCTCAGAGTGTGAATTATATTTACTTATAGATAAAATTATCATAGCTTTCTTTTGTATTTTTAACATTCGACTACCTTGGTATCCCCACACCATAATACAATAGTTGATTTGTGATAAAAATAACGTATTATATAAGATAATTTTAATTTCTAGGGGAAAGACATATTTTAGTCTGTTTAAGATGCCGACTGTTTTGAAACACTTGTTTGATACTTTTTCAATATGTTTATTCCAATTTAAATTTGTATCTAAAGTAAGTCCTAAAAAATTAAATTCATCTACTCTTTCAATGTTTGTACCATTTATATTGAGCGTAAAGTTATCGACAGCTTTATTTTGCATGTGAAAAATCATATATTTGGATTTGTTTCTGTTTAATGATAATTTATTAATGTTTAACCATTCAATTATTTTAAGGAGTTCATCATTTATTGCCGATTCTATATTTCTGTTTGGGGAGTTACCTTGAAAATGATTGATGGTGCTAAATAAGGTGGTATCGTCGGCATACATAATCAAGTTAAACATTTCGGTAGCTTTAGGAAAATCATTAATGTATATTATGAATAATAGGGGACCAAGAATAGATCCTTGTGGTACACCAATTGTGATAGGTAGGATATCAGAACTTTCATTTTGAAATTCGGTGTATTGTCTTCTATTGCTTAAGTAGCTATTAAACAGATTCAGGGTAGGACCCTGTAATCCATAATATCTTAGTTTAGTTAATAGTATCAAGTGATCAATTGTATCGAAGGCCTTAGAGAGGTCAAGAAAAATACTGAAAGGAACATAATTTTTTATCAATTTGTGTAATTATTCTATCTATTAGTTCAAGTGATGCAAACTCGGTAGATTGTTTTTTTCTAAAACCATATTGAGTTTTAACAAATAGATCAGAATCATTAAAGTATGCTGTTAGTTGACTAGATATTATTTTCTCTATCACTTTGAAATTGTTGGAAGAAGAGATATGGGTCTATAATTTTTAAAATCAGATGGGTCATCTTTCTTAAAAATAGGAATTACTTTAGCGAGTATAAGTGTATCGGGAAATATACCAGTATTTATTACTTGATTTATTACCAGGGTTAATGGTTTGATGATGGAGGGTTCAATTATTTTCAAAAGTTTACAGGAAATACCGTCACAGCCACTACTGTTTTTATTGGGAAGGCTTTCAATGGTTTTCTTGACTATTTCTTCATCAACATTTAATAGACTGAAAACGGAATGGACATTATCATTTAAGTAGTAATTATAATCCTTATTTCCATTGTAATGAATGTCTTGTGCTGTCGACTGACCTATACTTGTAAAAAAGTTGTTAAATTGGTTTGCAATAACCGTTTTATATGTTATAGTTATGCCGTTACTTTAAAAAAAAAACTGTGTTGTTTGAATTGTTTTTGGAGATAAATTCATTTATGGTTTTCCATGTATTTCTGATGTCATCTTTATATCGGTTAAAGCGTGACTCAAAGTACATTTGTTTGGCAGTACGAATATTTTTCTTTAATATTGAGTTATATGTTTTTAGGTTAGTTAGAAGGACTTCGTACTTAGGTAAATTTGGATTAGACATTTCTTATAAAGCGAGTCTCGATATTTGATTGATTTAAGAAGACCGTGTGTTATCCAGGTTGAATGCTTATGTTTGTATTTATTATATTTCATGATTTTAACAGGCATATGCTTATTCTTAGCATGCATAATTTGTTCGTGTATTATGTTATAATTTAAATTGGGGTCAGCCGTAGGAGATTTGTTTAGTTTGTTATACATTGCATCCGAATTTATCTCAAGTTCAACATTATGCATAGCTGCCTTATTTTGTAGATTTACTCGAACAAATTTTGGAGGAGGTTTGGATTTTACGTTAATATTCATGATTAGGAAGTAAGGTTGATGATCAGAAAGGGTATTTGTGAAGATTCCTGCAGTGCTATATAATACTGATTTATTTAATTTACTGAAAAAGTTGTCTATCAGTGTTCCGTTAGTTCTGGTAAAGCGAGTTGGAAAGGTAATTTGTGGATAGAGACTGTATGAAATTATAGTATCAAAAAATTCACTATATATTTTGTTCTCGTTTATTTTCAGTAGATTGATATTGAAATCGCCTGAAATTATTAGATTATTACAACTTTCCAGAGTAGCCATTGTTGTTGAAAATTCAGCTATGAAATCTATAATATTTTGATTTAATGACCTAGGCGGTCTATATATGTTTCCAATAGTAAGTGTTTTTGATAAGCTGCCTCCAGTTACTTGAATTACTAACCCCTCCCAATGTTCATACATGTTGATATTCGTAAGTACTTTATACTTATATTTATTATTTACGTAAATTATTAAACCCCCTTTGACACTACAATGTTTTCCCTGAGCAACTATATCATATCCGTGTAAACTGAATTGAGATAAATCATCGTGATTTGACTTCCATGTTTCTTGCAAACATATAATGCTAAATTTAAATTGTTTAGTATTAAGAAGCTCTACAAAAAGTTCAAGTTCATAAAATTTAGCATTAATGGATTTAATATTTAAGCTTAGGATACTAAAATTATCAGTATTTTTATGTGCTAACTTGTGAAACATATCGATGTCATAGTATGAAGAACAATGGATCAAATGAGGTTCATTTTGTTCAGTACTATTTTCGTTTATATCTAGAAGATTTATTAAAGAACAGTTTCGGATACCTCCCAAGTGGGAGAGAAATGTCACATCAGAAGTCATGGCTTAGGTTCGGACATAAAAACTAATATAGCCAGCCTTTTTACGTATGTTAGGTATTTTACAAAAGAGTGAAATTGGGTGTATTTAGTTCCTGTGCATATGTGAATGTTAAGAAATACTCCGTGTGTGACAGGGCATTTATAACACAAGGTACTTACTGCATCAGCAAAAAATGTGTGAGAATAAATTACAGCATATGTACACCCACAACATGAACGTAGAGTGACAGCATATGTACCTCCACAACATGAACGTAGAATGAGAATATCGTAAGTATATATAACAAAACACAAAATGATTATTGCGTAGACACGTCGCTTTTGGGAAATACTATATATACTGCAGTCCCAAAAATAAAAAATAAAAATAACTAACACTAAACGTAGTGAAACGAAAATGGATAAACACTGCCCTCCCCAAAAATGAAAACAACGTGAATATTGATTGTATATCGAATATATATCGATGCACATGTAGACATACCACACGACAGTCAGCGGCGATCTCTGACAACTAGTCTGTCGAACGAGATGTACGCGTACTTCCCTTCAGCACGTAGCTGCATCATCTTCGGGAGTAGGACTTTACGTTTCTGTACGACCTTCAGTGAATAGTCATCATTCACAAACACACCGTTCGGCTTCACGAGTCAGGCTTTGTTTAAGAGATACTCGCGGTCCTTAAACGATGCAAATTTCACTACCACGGATCGTGGCTTCTTCGCCCCGTTCAGCAGTCTCGCAGCGCCCGTTCGGTGAGCGCGCTCAATCTTCATCGTTTCGTCTTTGTCTGCTGTGATGGCGAACTTGTTCAACAAGCTGTTTTTTACCAGTTCTTCCGTTTTTTCCCACGTTTCGTCCGCGATTTCTGGGATGCCGTCGATCCTGATGTTCGTTCGTCTACTTTGGTTCTCTAGATAGTCGACATTATCTTCTAGCTTCTGCAGTTGTGTTTGCAGGTGATCGACGTTAGTGGCACTAGGTTGCGTGTCAAAGTTTGATAACTCACGCTTGAGGTCGGCCACCTCCTGCTGAGTATACTGCAGGCTGTGCTTTAGGTCAGTCATAGATTTTATTGTCTCGGCCATGAAGTTGTCTATTCTAGTGTTTGTGCTTTCCATGAACGATTGCAAACACTTCTGGAATATGTTTTGTTGCATTTCCAGCAGTCTGTTGAACGTTGCCTCATCTGTTGATGTTGACGTCGTCACAGTTTCCTCCAAAAGTTCGGTCCCAGTGTTCGATTGCGACGCACTACTGGGCCTGGTCTTAGCTTTTTGCTTTTGCTAACAATGTTGATAACGTGTATACAGGTGAATTGCGTTATTATTGCACGACGTCTTATAAAACAAACATTTCCGCCTACAGTTGTCACTTTGATAAACTTTGCCTTATGTTTTGTTTTGATTAAAAAAGCGTTTGTGACCAGAATTTCAACAAAATTTACAACGGAATGTTTGAACCCACCAAGTGATTTATGGTGGCTTGACGGAGGTTTTGTATGCAACCGGTCAAGTGATGGATAATACAATTGGGCTCCATATCGACGAGCGGTCACCATAGTAACGCCTTGTGCGACGAACGCGAAGTAGACTGCGTTCACTGGAGCGCAGCGATGGTTGACTTGTTTTTATTTTAATTTTATGTTATATTTTTTATTATCACTCAAGACCAATTTAAAATTTGCCTTTTCTGTGTTGATTTAATTTGAGAATTTTCTTCATCACACATCCGTGTGGATCATATATAAATGTTGTATGTTATGAAGAAAGGTACGTTTACTAGTGAAGTTAGTTAAGTTAGGCAAGTCAAGGGTAAAGCGACACTTGGTGTGCGATCACTGCCACAGCTGGGTGGATTTTGCATTGTCCGGCTGTGGGAAGTCATGGGCAGAAACCAAGGAAGAGGGATTCTCCTTTCAGTGCTTAGGGTGTTGGAAGATGGAGGATGTTCAGAAGGAGATTGTTAGGTTTACAGATATTGTGACGGGGTTTGGAGAGGAGAATTAGCAAGGAGACAGGTGGAATGGAGAGAGACGACACGGAGAGAGGTGGGAATACTGTGAGACTGAAGGAGAAGAGTAGTGGCGAGAAGACTGACGAAAGGAGACTGAGAGGAGGGAAGGTGATTGGAGCGGAAGAAATTGTAAAATCTGACAGACAACGTGACAGGCGTGAAGCTGACAGGGGAGAAACTGACCATAGAGAAGGAGGGGGATGGGACGGGAGACGAGAGATGAAAATATGATGGGAGGAAAAATTAAAGGAGGAAAGGAAGTGAGAGTAAATGTGTTAGAAGAGAAGTCGATAAAACGGACGATGACAGGAGGAAAGGTGACAAGAGAAAAAGCGACAGGAAAGAATGGATCGGAAGAGGAAGTGACAGGAGAGAAGAGGGAAAAGACAACAACCGGACAGATACAAACCGGAGAAGGAGCTACTCTGAGGAAGTGATTGAGGGTACAGTGAGAAAAGAGAGGGTGTTCATGGGCAACACTACTATGAGAAAGACATGTACGATACTAAGCGAGGGGAAGGTCGTCGTTGTTTGTCTACCGTGGGCTAGGATAGAACATATGACTGAAAGGATAGAGAAGATATTGGGGCATGGCAAAGGAGGGTATATAAAAGTGCACGTAGGAACTAATAATGCATACAGGGAAGGGACAACTGGTATAGTACAGAAGTATATACAGTTAGTGGGGAAGCCATAGAAGACAAGAGTTGAACAGATTATTTTCTCAGGAATTTTGCCAGTAATGGGAGGAAGAGGGCAACATATATAAACTGCAAGAGGATGGCGATTAACGCACTAGTTGAGCAGATGTTTGAAAAAGAGGGGGTAGGATTCACAAATGTATGGGGATACTTTTTTGAGAGGGAAGATATGTACATGAGAGATGGCCTCCATCTTAGTGGAAAGGGGCAACAGTTTTCTCAGAGAACCTGCTGCGATCTGTTGACAGTGGAACAGGTTGCATCTATTTACACTAGATTCGCAGAGACTCACAGAGAATCCTGAAACTGGAGGGATAGATAAAGACAGCACATGTAAATCAGCAAAGAACAGTCTGGAAAACTGTTCTGAAGCTGAATATAAATGTGTTTGATTAAATGCAAGGAGTATAATAAACAAAAGAAATGAACTAAACATTATAGTAGAAGATATTGATCATCACATAGCAGATACAGCTGAATCATAGGCTACCACCGCTATATCAGATGCCGAATTGGGGCTGACAGAATAAGTAATGTTTACGAAAAATAGAATAGGAAGAAGGGGAGGTGGAGTTATTTTATATATTAAAGAATCTATCCAGGCTGATCAATTAAAATTAGAAAGAGAAGCATTTTGCGAAGAAGCTGTCTGGTGTAACATAGTTACAGGAAATTCAACGTTAGCGGTTGGGTTAGTATATCGAAGTCCAAACATAACCATAGAAGAGAATGAAAAAGGTACAAAACGCTACAAAGAAAGAGAACCACAAGTTTTTAGTTTTAGTACAAGACAGTTTTCTTTCTCAACATGCGCTAGAACCTACCAGGGGTGAGAATGTGTTAGACATAGTTTTGTCCTCACGTAATGAATTAGTTGACAATGTCAAGAAATGTGAGCTACTGGGAAGTAGTGATACACAGATACATTTTAATATCAAAGTAAAATCAGAAATGAATAATAAAAAGCAGTATAGGTGGAATTTCCACAAACGAAGGTATAAGGACATGAGGAAATATTTAGCAAAGATATTTACTGGAATAAAACACTGAAGATTAAGACAGCACAGAATGTTGGAATACCTTTAATAGTGAAATTGAGTGCATCGTCGATAAATTTGCTCCCTTGAAAAAAAAAGGGAAACGGTTAAAAAATAAACACTTATTGAAAGAAGCCATTTGAAAATTAAGTGATAACAAATGATGTAGAATTCATATAGACGTACAGGAAATTATGAAGACTACAACATATATATATAAAGAAGCACTTAATCAAGCTACAGCTGAAATTAGAATTTCAAAGAGAGGCTATGAACAACAATTAGCTTGTAATATAAAACATGGTATCAAGAGATTTTATGCATATGTTCGAAGCAAACAGAAAGTTCAAGATAAGGTCGGTCCTCTAGAAGATAGTGTTGGAAATATAATAGTCCTGAATTAGTATTTTAGTTCAGTGTTTACCAGGGAACATATTAGTTCATTGCTAGTACCAGAGGCTAAGTTCAAGGAGGCAGATTCAGACTATTTAGTATTTTAATTGTAACTCCGTAAATGGTAGCTATGAAATTAAGGGCTATGAAGAATAATAAATCACCTGGAGTGGATGGGATTCTGCCCAAACTACTATTGGAAATTGGAGAACAAATTAGCGTACCGCTTGCAACAGTTTTCAATGTATTATTACAAGAGGGAGTGGTTTCTTTAGAATTGAACGAAGCAAACATTATACCGTTATTTAAACAAGGTTCGAGAAGCAAGTAAGAGAACTAAAGACCAGTCCGTTTAACATCGATGATTTACAAATTATTATAAAGACAAATTAAAGATCACATAGTGGATTTTCTTAACATAACTTGATAAACCCATGTCAACATGGGTTTCTAAAAGCGAGTTCATGTTTAACAAATATGCTATTTTTTAAGATATCACTAAGTGGGTAGATGAGGGATCACCAGTAGATATTATCTACTTAGATTTTTAAAAAGCTTTCAACAAAGTGCCACATCAAATATTACAGCTTAAACTAAAGGTCCATGGCATAGGAAGTGGTATAGTTAACTGGATAAAAAATGGCTGATTAACAGAAGACAACGGGTAGTAGTTGATGGAGAGGATTCCACCTAGAGTATCAGTATTGAGCGGGGTACCACAGGGATCGGTACTAGGACCTGTATTATTCAAAATATATATCAACGATTTGGACGATGACATAACAACCAAGGTTTTGAAATTTGCGGATGATAAAAGTGTTTAGAAGGATTAAAAATGATGGAGATAGACAGCATTTACAAGACAAATGGTCTGAAAAGTGGCAAATGCGGTTTAATTTTGGGAAATGTAAATGCCCCCACATAGGACATGGGAACGAAGATGTGCATTATACAATGGGGGTACTGTTATTAAGTAGTAATGTAAAAGAAAAGAACTTAGGGCTAACCATTAGTACTGATATGAAGGTTTCAGAGTAGTGCGGAATTGCAGCTTCAAAGGGAAATCAAATCCTTGGATTCATTAGGAAAAAAATGTAGCGTATACATAGAAAGAACTATTAATACAAAACAATAGTTAGGCCTCGTTTAGAATATTGTGTACAAGCGTGGAGGCCATATCGCAAGAAGGACATATATATGCTATGCTAGAAAGAATAAAGAGGATAGCGACTAAAATGATACAAAAACAGAGGGATCTTAGTTATGAAGTACGTCTAAAAGAATGTGTTTTAACAACACTACAGAGCAAGAGATTGAGAGGAGATCAGATAGAAGTGTTTAAAATGTTGAGTGCTTATTAAAACATTGATAGAAATATTTTTTTTCAGTTAAGAAAGATAGAAGGACTAGAGGACATGAAGTTACATTAGCAAAGGAGCAGTGTAGATTAGATATAAGAAAGTGCTCATGTTCACAAAGGACTGTAAATGAATGGAACATATTATCTGCTGATTTTGTGGGTGCTAGTAGCGTGAATATGTTTTAAAATAAAATCGACGTATACCTCAGGAGGGCGGGATACACGTACATAAATGGGTTGTACTCTCGATAAGCCAAAGGGCTTCCTTGTCCATCTACCATCTAGAGTTCTATGGGTGGCAATCTTGTTAAATATTGTTAAATATTGTTAAATATTACTAACGATCCGCTTGTTGTATGACGTACAGCATTTTGTGTTAATCATGCATAGGCTTGCATATTAGTTATATTTGTTGTATCTAATTGGATTTTACATTGATGTCAGGCGACCTACCCGGCTACCTTACCCGATACTTATTTAGCATCTATCCGGCATCTACACGACAACAGCCCGGCTTCCAGCTGTCTCACATTTTTGAACTAAATAAATGTTGATTCTGACGGGTCATGTGTTGTACATATAAATGCCAGTTATGTTTTCAAATACTCTGAGCTAGCTGTACATATCGCGTGTTTTCATAGCATGGTGATGATTTGGACAGAAACCTAAATTAGTAAAACCTGGAGATGGGGGAGACTAGAAGTGCTGGCAGTGCGAATATGTATATATTGTTAAGCAGATCAGAGACTGAAACCATGATGAAAACAACATTAATATAAATGTAGAAAACAAACCTTTTTTCTGGAGACCCGTCCATCCATCATTTGTAGGGGTAATGTTCGTTTATGGACGCGTTGAAATTTGAATTTTGACGGGTGAAACTTTATGGAGAAATTAGTAAAAAAAAAACTTATTGCCGGAGTGAATGAGTGAATTTATTACGTTCTTGATTATATAGATTTCGCTTCACTATGAGTGTTAATATTTGTTGTGAAGAAACTAACGCCCCGCATGGAAAATTGTACAGCGGGGTGCTGTACCGACCCACCTCATAATTTTACCCGAACATCCGTGGAATCGAACAGCCTTACCAGACGGTGCGCTGTTGTTGTGCATTCAGGCGAGTCGAACTCTCTGTGCACTTTGACGTCAGTTTACAGGGCGCAGGCTACTTCCTGGTAATAGTTACTCGCCGTATCGTTGTACGTTCAACTCATACATGTTACCATAACAAGCTAATCTGTGACTCTTCGACCTCCGGACGAAATCTTCAATGCGCCACTTTATCTAAAGTAGTCTTGTCCAAATTTATCAAGTTCCAATGTCCCGTGTATAGGCATTTAGAAACATGTCCCACACATCTTTACATGAATTCTACGTTGAGCAATCAAACCTGATCATTACACAACGATTGGTTTGTCGGTGGAGGGAACAAAAAGACAAAAGAGAGAAACGTGTCATTGTCTTTTCCAGTTATCCGGCCATAGGCCAATTCAGAAACCGTAGCGGTCCCCGGTGTTAAACCCCGACCGACACAGCCCTAGTTACTCACTTACCCTATTTTGAAAAAGGACAAAACAAATAAATTATAAATAAAGTTGAGCAAACTCCGGTTAGAAGATATACATATATACGTACACACGGCCCCAAAGCATGCAAATACGCACAGACAGACAGACAGACAGACAGACAGACAGACAGACAGACAGACAGACAGACAGACAGACAGACAGACAGACAGACAGACAGACAGACAGACAGACAGACAGACAGACATACAGACAGACAGACAGACAGACAGACAGACAGACAAACTGACTGACTGACTGACTGACTGACTGACTGACTGACTGACTGACTGACTTACTTACTGACTGACTGACTTACTGACTGACTTACTGACTTACTGACTTACTGACTTACTGACTTACTGACTGACTGACTGAATGACATGCATACAGACAGACACACACGCGCGCGCGCACAATCACAAACACACGCACACACACACACACAGTAAAATAGTGACCTGTTCCCACGTACGTCTAACCCTACAGAGACTAACATCATAGTCGGCCTGATAATCACGTCGTTCGTTTGTTGTGCTGCGAAGTCGATACAACGAAACTCGAAAAAAATGCCTTTTCATAAACTGACTAGGGCTGAGGTAATATGCGACGAGGACGAGATAGTGAGGGGTTACGGAGGACAGTTCTACTAGACACAGCGTGTTAATTTTGTGTATATGCGTATCACGATCTGCTCACTAGAATGTGTATAAGCGATGAACGAGTGAAAAATAGATTTATGATGTTTTTATCCCCTAAGCAAACAAAGCAACACGTATGTAAAGCAACACGATGCATGTTGATAAAGCTGCACTGAGAAGTATGAAATCGTGCCTATCTATAGACAATGATGGATGATTGAACGATGTTCTTATTCTCCTCGACCAAACCGTGGTTATTAAAAGAATATAGTCCGAATAAATCCTGCAAGCATTTGAGTTTTTAAAGTCAAACAATTGTGAATAATACGCAGCCCTAAATAATGCCAGCGACGCCAACTTCAAATGTATTGTGTCTTCCCACTGTAGTTCGCGAACAACCAATGCTTCCTTTTGGCGCTTCATAATTCCGCCGTAATTTAGAAACTTCCATTTTATCCTTAATTACCATCCTTAGATTCATCGTCGTATCCAAGCATCGGTTGACAACTTAATACTGTTGATTGGTTTTGAGATTAATCAACCATTTTGTTTTGATGCGATCCGTTCACACACTTCGACTTACAGTTGGTTGTTAGGTGGAACATATCGTAACTGTTGCGATGATGTCATAACTGACAGTTCGTGCGCGTAGACGCCTATATCGGATTCAGCTGCACAACTTTCGCTGCGATGTCGTGTCAGCATACACTTGCGTACGTCAAAGCCAAGTTATACATTGACGACGCGTAACAATGCCAATAGGGTCATATATAGGCCCGAAAGGTGTCAACGAAAGAACACGTTCAACAACTTAAAAAAAACATGACGTATTTCATGGATGGATTCTAGTGGTTTAGACTATTTACACATTGACAACCAATTCTATCCACCCCATGAAAGGGGTGTCTCTAAGGCTCTTGCCTGACATGCAGATCATTTTTTCGGACGTAATCATTCTGATATACCATAAACATTGTATGTATTGTTCTTTTGTTGGAAAAATAAACATTTACTTACTTTCTTACTTACTTACTTACTTACTTATATCACACGAGACCAGAAGTTTGTAGAAAACGAGCGGACCCGGTAGCATTGAGTGTTCTTCTATTGACGGTGAAAGACCGAATATCTCATCAATGCCCATTTGATGTTCTAAGTAGTCCAAATACTTATCCTCAAACGTCTTCTTGTTGTAAATCCATTGAATAGGCACTATACGAAACCCTTCAATGTACATGTGTATATAGCATGTGATGACACTCACGTCCACTTGATGCAGCCTTCATCATCGACTGACAACAGTGATGTGATGTGCGGTGGCTCAGCGGGGTGAGTCAACCCACAGCCCACAGGATCCGTGTTGAACTCCAAACCTAGCTGGTTACACAGCGCCATTCGCTTGGGGCTAAATAGTGGTCTTATACAGGAGGAACGTCAATAGTTATTACCTGATTTTTCCAAACAAATATAGTTAAAAACACTCACTGCCTTAAATTATTGTGCAGTGTCTTTGCTACCGTGGAATGATTTTTCGCTTATGTGTGATTTAGTTTCTACAGCTTTCGTGAATATATTTTATCTTTATTATGTATTTCGCATCACTTTGAGTGATACTGTTTGTTGTGATGAAACTAGCCCCCCACCCGCCCACTTAGCCCCCCGCGTGGGACTTCGTATAACGTGGTTACCTATTTGCCGATCGACATCAGCAATCCACGTGTATAGGAACGCCGGTGGGTTCGAACAGCCTTGTCAGGCGGTGCGCTGTTGTTGTGCGGTCAGGCGTGTCGACCTCTGTGTGTACTTTGACGTCCGTTTACAGGCCGCTACTTGCTGGTATTACCAAAAAGAATTGAAGGAAAGAGGCACCACTCACGCTAAATATCGGTTGAAAAGTGAAGCCCGGGCAATTAGTGGCGCCACCCAGCGGCTATCTAGGAAAACTATGCAGTGGAGCTATCTTTTCAATGCTGTAGCATACCGACTTCACTAAAACAGCGCACAGATCATTATACCTGTACGTACGTATGTACCAAACATATGCTATTTTTAAGGCAATTATTTATTCTTCAAATGGGCTCTCGTATTTATAATTTAAAAATAAAATATATTGGACGCAGGTGCCCGCCGTATGCTGATATCACGTATGTAGGTGCCCGCCGTGTGTTGCGCCTACTTACCTGTTTACATATGCGACAACTACAGGACTTTCCAATTTCTCACACTTGAAGTTATGAAGTTGTTGTAATTCATCTTCAACAAAGCATGGAAGGAAATGTTGATGAATAAGTTCAAGACATAATCTTTCAGCGTGCACTTTCCGGCAGGATAGACAACAAGTCCGTCGTATGCATTGTCTAGCTGTTTTTTAAGTAGCAGCACTTCTGTAGATGAACTTGTCGGTGAACTAATCAGGGTTTGCTGATATTGTTGACATACTTTGTCACGCAGTTTCCTGGCCATGTACCCTGCTATGTACGTCTTCTTCCTCAATAGAGAGGTATTCCGTCTCAACGTTGAAATAAAGACTGGTCATCTATCCTGTTTGAGAGAAAACGAGCAGAAGATTATCTTCATCGGCGGTGATTTGTTGACACGCAGTACTGAAAGACTTGAGGTTGAGAAGAAAGGTGTCCCCGTCTTCCCTGCAGTTGCTCTCTTTTCATTGCAGTAGAATAGAATCAACCGTTACCTGACGAAGTTAGAATCGGAATTGCTCAGCTGAAGGGTTGTCACTATGGTCACCCTTACCCCTGATCACAACAAAGAGGTTCTGTAAGCAATCTTGATTTACCCGGCTAGTTAGGAGAAACTTTGCCTGCAAATTGATGTGTAAATCGTCCAACAACGACAGAAGACTACGAATGGTCATCAATCATCTGGATAGACATGACAGTTTACGCGTGCTTCCAGACTCAAGTGACAAAAGCCACTCTATGGTAGACAGAAGAAACTCCTTGTGCCCAGATGTGTTTGACAAAGCAGATCTCATCTGTTGTTTGTGCTTGAATGTCATGCTGTTGAAACAGTATGACATTCCCATAACACCAGTTGAAGTTCACAATTATCTAGATTACACAAACGCCCTTAATACTGTACGTAGACTACAAAAACAACATACTACTCTCTCTCTCTTCCTCCCGCAATTGTTACATATAGGTGAACATTCAATTCTCCTGTTGTCTATTGTACCTGTAGGCTGGGGGCGTTGAGCAACTGAATTCTTCGATTTATTTCATCAGCTATAAAATATAAAGAATGTCAACAGTGATCTATAACACAACCATGTTCAATTGTTTGTACCTTTCTGCATCTTTCAGAAACCGAAAAAACACTTATTGGGACATTCACTTTTAGAATTGTAACAAATCGGTGCGCTGCACCAAGAAGTGCTGTCATGTCTCTGTGCCATTGTGTAGTTATCCTAGATAGCCGCCCGCGGGCGCTGTTACATGCCGGCTTCACTAAAATCAACGGAGTGGTGCCTCTTTCCTTCTTTTCTTTTTGGTATTACTCACTCGCCGTTTCGTTGTACGTGAACAGATCCGTATTTAACTCACACGTTGTGTCAGTGCGTGGGAATAGATCAGTATTTAACTTCCAGGTTTATCGTGTAATAAAACAATGTCAGTTATTTAAAAAAAGACCATTTTGCTCGGATTGTGTCGGATTGTAAAGTATTTCCACGTCTGTAGACACTGTACTTTCTTATGACATGTCCTCCACGCTTGTATGTGATATTCTAAATGAAACATAGCGCTTGATTTATATACGGTGGTATCATTAACTGTTTTCTTGTTTTATAGCGTCGTAGATGCGGGAAGAATATGATGCTATTGCCGAGGGCTGTGTTAACAAGGTTTTGCTAGGCAAACAACACATCCTGGACTTGTTCTTGGCCTGTCTGGATGTTCTGCGTCAACATCGTGGATATCTGGCACGGTTCTGCATCACGCGAGGTGACAGGGAGGCCAACTGAAATATTCACTTGGCATGCATCCAACAAGTGATTCCCTGGTGCCTCGCTTTGGACAAGGTGAACTAGGCAAGGAACTTGCATGTGTATCATGCACTGATGACACACCCTGAAAAGAGTGCCCAACAAAAAATACAATATTTCCTACGAGGACATTTTTCCCTACGATTCAGATGAGGTAACCCATTCGGTCAAATAGTCAACAAGGATATACAATTGCAGGAGGAACGAAAGGCTGATAATCTACTGTGGCGCTATAGAGCATGTTGAAGCAAATGGACCTTGGCTCCGTTGTTCACACGCTCAGCGGACTTGATCGACTGGTCCCAAATATCACAACAATGCGATCACGTCCTTCATCAGTGTGCAACAACGATTAAAAGATCTGGTTAGATAACTCTTCAAAAGTGCGAATTTCTCCGTTTAGCTTCTGTATGAGAGCCATTGCATCAATCAGTGTAGCAGTGGTTAGGGACCATCATCTGCTGGGTCCACCATACTTTCTAGGTGCAGTGCAAGAGCTGCTCCGCTAGTTTTCTTTAAGCTTCCGTCAATGTCTGTAACTGACCATAGATACGGCCCAAGAGGATGGGAAAAGACAGTGTGCACCTAATTTTGCAATCAGTTCCACGATGCAGAAAAACGTCAGGTCAATCCTAAAAAACCTTTATTTTAGCCAATCACTCATTTCGTATCGCATTCATCAAACCTTTTCAAGTTAATTTTCTTGATAGGGTCGTATAAATCTATGCCTTCCTGAACCCGCTATTCCTGAAACTTCTAATACACTTGTATAACATTACGACACACACACAGATCAGTTAAAATTACAATTACAATTACGATACTTTCAAATATTTCAATTACACTTACACCGTAATTGTAATTAATTACACAATTACGAATTACAATTATAATTGACTCCAACCCTGGTATGGCCGTATGTAGTAGTAATACGTGCTGTGGGCTTAGAATTATTGCTTTGATTTCCCAGTACATTTGCACGTCGAACCTCTCTCGGGCGACCTGCCATTTAAGCGGCCACTCTTTATTGGCGATCACTCTCGTAGGTACGAGCTGTTTCTACCAACAATGAACCTGCAATAACCCACCATCTACTAACCGCGTCCAACGAAGCCAGAAGAACGTAAGCCAGTCGCGAGGCTGTTGTATGCGACGAGAACACGACGACAGCCGACAGTTTATCATTCACCAAGTACAGATTGAATAGGATAATAATTATTACACAACGAAAGAAGGGATACACTATCCACATGTCATACACTCTACTATTCATGTCCCGATCCAACCGCTAGGTGGGGTACATATCGTGAATCTTATCATACCCCAACATGCTATGGAAAGCTTATGCAGAATGATGGTTGCCCAAGAAAAAGTTATACCATATGTTTAATGTAAAAGTATGACACATATATTATGATTGTAAAATTTGTTAGTGTAGATTATATCAGCTTAATTCAAGTTAGGTCAGACGTCATCAATGAATGTTTCAGTGCCACTAAATGTTATAATATTTGTAATTCTATATTAGCAGTGAAAATAACTTTGATATTCGTGCCCTTATTTATTTGCATTGATAATAGTTTTGTCATGTGATAGCCGTGATAATAATATGAGGAATCCTAAACAGTGTCATAAGTCTAACCGAACACACCGGTTTCCTCTTATATATCAGACACAAAGACACAACCAAACTTGTATTCATATATCATTGTGATTTTTGTCACAACGGCATGCCTCTTGGCACAGTGCTTAATAGATGTCCTGAGGGACAGTGGGCGAGGCCGGGCTGTGAGAATGATCACGTAGATAACTCTCAGCAAGCCTCAGCAAATGGCCTTAACATAACGGTACGTTTTATACAGCTCAATATCCATTCGTTAAATGTCCTCAAAGCGTCACACTTCACCTCCTAGCAGAGCTGGCCAATATTGTTCCCCTATATTGTATGACCGATTGCATCGTTGACTGTTCCAAGCAGTGCTGTCTCGTGTATAAACTGGGTTGAGCGTAGATTTGAGATGTCCTTACTTGTAACACAATCCACCTCAAAGTTGTTTGTTTTGTTCAATGGATAATTCTGTAGAAGTCGGCTTGCAGTCAAGATGACTTGCCTTCTTGACCTGCTAACCAGTGTCAATAAATCCACACTAATTTGATACATGATCTCATATATGGAAATTCTACTGATACGTCATATATATCGGAGACGTATCTTGAACAATTTCCTGATGTGGCGACGGCATAGATACATGTTCTAAATGTGTAGAGTAGCCTTAAAAATACAATGCCGGTGGACATCTTGTACTGTTGCGACTGTTTTGTGTACATGACTTGAAGAGGTGATATCACTCAGTGAACGTCCTGTCATTTCACAAGGGACGCTCGTTTGCACTGACTGGACATTTGTGTGGTCATTATTTGCATTTTATATAAAGATCCAATGTCTCCATAAGTGTACAATTGGTAAACAAAAGTGCCTTTTGCGTCTCATACCGTGAATTATAAAGTCAAGTTTACGGAAATTTCACCACAGATTGGACTCGAGTAGTAATGACTTTCTGGACATATAATAGTTTGTCCGCGTTATTAATTATTAAAATGGCAAAACGTGGGCGTACGGAGGTAAAAACGGCTAAAATGGCATGTCCAATTGACCTTTCCAATTTTTGAAGCCCTTCCATTCAAAAGCACTGCTATATTTTCTATTTCCGATTTGACAGTGGACATGGGTATATTTTGTGAGTGCACATCAACAAAATCATGTTTACCAAATAATAAACAAAAACATTACAATGACAATTTTTTTAGATTGGTCCATTACATTAATTTGTCATTGCTATTGTAGGTTATTTTGACAAGTGTTATATTCTTTCAAAATTAACGAAGCAATTTTGAAGAAAAAAATATAGTACATTCTAGTTAAAAAATATAGGGTGGCATTTTAAGTCCGTGTCCAGCGTCACCGACGGAAAAGGCAACGTACAAAAACCTATAATTTATTAGAAACGTTTTTCATGCCTACCATCTACCCCCTGGTGTAACTACCAATTTTCACGATATTTCTCGGTCAAAAGAAGAACAAATTAAATGGTAGCGTCTCCAACGTCATCGCGTGTCTTGCGTCGTCATAACGAAAACTGCAAAATACCGTTTAGAGCGTATACATACCTTGATCCAGAGGAATTAAGATGGTCAATGCATCAGAAGCTGACGTCTACATGCAGACAAAAGCTTTTCCGAATCTTAGACGACATATTTTGCGAGCAAAGGATCGATGTTTACTTCGTTTAGATTAAATTATACGATAAACGAACATGAATAAGGTAAATAAAAAACGCAGCGTTATTGTTCTTATATAAATGATATGTGGACACATCAATAAGCAACAATAATGAAGTTGATATGCGAGTAAACTGACACGCGGAACCCCCAGATGTCTAAGCTGCTTGATGAAGCTGGACATGCCAAATTGATTAAAATATATTTCGGTGCAGTAATTAGAGCCGGTATCCTAATCGATGGTCTTGATATATTAGGAACATATTGCTCTTTCTATAAACGAAAACAATTCATACATTGTTTTGTAAGAAATTGAATGTTTGCAAACAAAATGTGGTGACATGTTCATTCGCTGGTTACTGTCAAAAGGTTAGCGTCTTTATGCCTAATTTACTTTGTGCAAGAGTTCGCAGTTTATATTTGGAAAAGAGGATAAGAAAGCAAGCATACCCGTAGAATATAATTTGGGCGAACTTTATAGATATATTTGGAGATATACAAACATTACACTTGGTGATGACGCTGAATACGCAGTTATGGAGTGTTCCTGCTTGCAATAATACTAATAGCTACAACAAATAGTCATTACAGTTACATTACAAAACAGCAACATACTATTTCTAAGGTGACGAAACCTGGCGAAGAGTCGGAGGGCGATCCCCGATATTTTGATGGGGTCTTGATATAGGATTAGCCACCAATATTTGGGGAAAGGATGCTTTTGTGTTTTATTGAGTGTCAAGGCGACTGCAGTTTAAGTAATTCGTGAGCTTCAATTCAAGGGGAAGGAGTGGATTTGGAGGTTTTTGGAACGCCTATGTGGTACAGTTGAACGTTTTGGAGAGTCTCCACTGGGGTGCAACTGGAGAGTTATGGAGAACCTCAAAGGGGGTTGCAACATGAGATTCTGAGAGCCTCAAAGGGGGTGCAATTTGACGTTTTTGGTAGCCCTCAAACGGATGCAATTTGACGTTTTTTGATGAGCCTCACCCCCCGAATATCGAATATTATATTCTTCACGTTCCCACGCCAATGCATTTATTGGCCGTAACGTCAAGGACATTGTGTTACACGGCTTACCCTTCATGAGGTGTACTATTGGTACGTACATGTTGCATTCATAGCAATTAGTTATAGCGTCATGTGAAATATAATTATGCAGGAAAACGTACTACAAATACATTCACAAGTGCCACAATAATTATGAGCCGGCGCAATAAGTCGTGTGATTACATCATCAGCTGAACACATCCCCAGGAACAATGAAGTCATCTACTTACATGCAAGTCACTGCATCGGGGAAGGAGATTGCATGCATAGGCCTGGGAGAAATTGTTATGTTGCAATGCTTGCAATCTGGTAGAAGGAGCAGGAAATAATTAAAAAAAAATTACATAACTTACACGATGAATGTTCCACCAAACTATTACGCCGTACCGATGTTGTGACGAAAGACGCACCGAGCTCTTAAAAGCATGGAATGTGAAAGGCCCATCCTGCCCTTGCATGTAGCTATTATATTAGCATTGTAAACTAGTCCCGTCAAAAAGGGAGCATGATCGTTAAGACTTTGCAACTGGACTGCCACAAGCAGCATCTCGCAGGACAAGACACAACGCATTTGACGGCCGTCTGCAGTTAGAGTGGATGCATTTCCTGTCAGTATTTGCGGTTAATAATGAAAAAAGAAGCAATTGAAGAAGGAAAATACATTTAATATTCAATATCTGCATGCTAAAATGTGCGAGGAAAATCCAAATTCAAATCATATCCTGCGTGAAGAGGTTAATCAGACTGGGTGGTTCAAATGAGTGTATTTTTACTTATTTCAGTCAGAACTACCGTGTCGCCATCAAAGCCGTCAAAACGTCACGAGAACAAAAGGTAAACTGACTGTGAAATGAGAAAACAATATCACTCATTTGAACCACCCAGTCTGATGAACCTCTTCACTCATATACAATTAAACAATGAAAATGAAACAGTGAAGAAACTACGCAGGTTAGAACGATTAGAGCAAAATATCGCTCGACACCAGAATATCACCTGGTGTTTACGCTCAGGTGCAGGGACGAAAACACCACTCCCCCAGTCTACGAATCAAAGCCCTATCAACACGAAACGAGCCCACTGCATCATGGAAAGGACCAAAAAGGGCCCGATGAGAGAGGGAATCCAAGTAATTAACAACAAATTGAATAGTTACAAACAAAAGAAAAAACAATACCGAAGACGAATTGTTAATGCAGTTGCCTAGCAACGTCAAGGAGAGCGTTGTGTCGCATTTGGCGTGAACACACGAGTCGGTATACAACAACACTAAATGGCGACATCAACAATAGTTGGAACGTTGGAAACAACAAAGAAAGAGACAAAGACCACCACTGATCTATCAGATGAACAGCTTAAGAAGTGGGTAGTTAACATCTCGCAGTATGAACTGAATGACGCAGAAACGAGGGTTCTCGTAAAAGGACTGAATTATGCTATAGCGCCGAAACAAATTCCAACAGAGGAATATATAGTAGCTACTGTACAGGTCTGCTCTATTTTACCACAAACAGAAGCGCAAAGCTGAAACGAATTCTGAAATCAGCAAAAACCTCCCAAATCCAACATCAGCAAAGACGAGAGTAACGCACTTAAATCACTCGGAAAAACGAAACAATCATCATTCTACCGGCGGAGAAGGGACGTGCCACGGTAGCAATGGACAAAGCACAATATGAGAAGAAAGTACGTGAGATGCTAGATGTTGAGAAAACATACTCCAAATTGAAGTCGGATCTAACTGCTAAATACAAGAGAAAACTTATTGTCATCGGCACCAGAATAAAGAGAGAGGTTAAGATCACAGAACAACAGTACTACTATGTTTATTCCTCAGCAGAAGCTATCCTTAGACTGTACTGTACTGTACACCGAAAATACATAAAAAGACAACCTCCTAAGACCTTGTGTGGACTATACTGGCTCAATAGCATACACCGTGTCACGAAGCTTGGCAGATCTTCTTGGCACTATGGTAGGACTGACGCAACGCCTAGTGAAAAACTCAAGGCACGTGACAGAGGAACTGAAATCACTGACACTACACGAAGATGACATTTTCACCTCCCATGATGGAATGACGGCGGAATTAAAACAGGAAGCATTGATTGTTGGCGAACTCCACCGGAAAGAGACAATACCTTTGAATTTGGCGAAGCTGCGGTTTTTTATGGTGGTGTATTATTCATATTTATTACATTTTAAAAACTGAAGTACTTGCATGATTTATTTTGTCTAATGTTTTTTATAACCACGGTTTGATCGAGGAGAGTAAGAACATCCTTCATTCTTCCTTCATTGTCTATAGCCAGGCACAATTACATACTTCTCAGTCCATCTTTATTAACATGCAGCGGATTGCTTTACACACGTGTTGCTTTGTTTGCTTTCGGGGTAAATACCTAACAAATCAATGTTTCACTAGTTCATCGCTCATACACATTCTAATGAGCAGTTCGTGATACGCATATACACAAATATTAACACATTGTGTCCAATATAACTGGCCTTCATAACCTCTCATTATCTCGTCCTGTCGTATGTTATCTCAGCCCGAGTCAGTTTATGAAAATGCATTGTTTATTCGTATCGACGTTTTGCGGTTTCAGATCGTTGTATCGACTTCGCGGCATAACAAACGAACGACGTTGTATGGGGCCGTCGGCCGTCTCTGTAGGGTTAGACGCACATGGGAACAGGTCATTATTTTACTTCCAGGTTCGTTGATTACGAATGAAGTAATCATTCTCTCGAAACAAAATGCGACCTATTGCCTACGAGATATACTTTGTCAGATTAGTGGAAGCATATGTGTAGGCGCGTGCTTGTGTTATGTGGTGTGTGTGTTTGCGCGCGCGTGCGTGTGTGTCTCCGTATGTCTGTACATCTGTCTTTGCGTATGTGTATGCATTGGGGCGTGTGTATGTGCGTATGTGTTAGTGCCGGCATATTTGTGTTTGTTTGTTTGTGTGTGTGTGTGTGTGTGTGTGTGTGTGTGTGTGTGTGTGTGTGTGTGTGTGTGTGTGTGTGTGTGTGTGTGTGTGTGTGTGTGTGTGTGTGTGTGTAGATCGCCCGAGACCATCGTTCAGTAACGTATCAGAATCGAAGATACACTTAACGCGTAGTGTAGGTTTTATTGCATAAAATTGATACTAAAACCACTGCCTGGGGTTTTCGACAGAACATCGAGAGACGTATACTTGTGTGATATTACAGCATCGTCGCTGACATACACAATTGTTACCTATCATGAGATAACGCATTTGCGGTTGATTCCCAAACGTTGTTGTGTCCATCATATGCTATTTCTATAACGTCTAATATTTGAACAAAAAACTGTTTTTCTGCACTTGTCACAACGAAGTAATATTTTGATGGTTAAGTTTCACCCTCCTACACCGCGTTGTGGTCCTCGCAATGCATGTGTAGCCAATCGGTACACTTTGTCGGGTACATCATAGTGTTCGGCCCACCTATCAATGTATTTGTTGTGGACAGGGAAGATATAATCTGTAAGAAATATCGAAATAGCTACGTGTTGCAGTTGCTGTTATAGCTCTGCAATTGTTGTTGTTATTTCTGCTGTTGTTGTTGCTGCTGGCGCTGTTGTTGTATTGTCTGATGTTGTTACTGATGTTGATGTTTCTGATGCTGTTTTTGTATTTTTGTAGATGGCATTGGTGTTTTATGTTGCTTCTGTTGTCGTTGTTGCAACCGCAGAAGTAGTTGTTGTTTTTGTATCAAACATGATTTTATGGTTGCACCAACAAGTGTTCTACATTTCAGGTTGCCTTCCAAGCATTAAAGAAAATAGATATAGCAAAGGAAGTGGACATCACATAGAGCACAGATGGTGGCATGTTCAAGCCCAGCCGCTTCGAGGCAATATATAGAGCATACATGGGAAGCAACCTGCCCTTTCCATAGATGCAGAAACCACTACATTCAGTATAAATGTATATGTGTAGCCTACGGACGTATAAAGGCCGTGCATTTATTTAGCCTGGACGTACGACTTCTACTAAGGCTGAACAGCCAATGCACCTGAACAATCATCAAGCACCAGAATTTAGCGCATGATTAAAATGTATGCCAAACACCAGCGTTCCAAAGCACTCACTTCATGCCAAACTTACCTCTGGAAAACCTGCAACAGAACAGTCACAAAGACAAATTATAAGTAAACATGAATAAATGCAACATACACACGGCCATTTGGGAAACTGACCATGAAGACCTCGTGCGGCTGAGATCTATAAATGTCTTATTTACTTATCTATGTTTCTGCTCAAACAGATTATTAATTTATTATTATCAAATTAGCATGCTACGAAAATATACCGTATGCACGTCTTAAGTAGAATAAATGTAAACAAAACTGGTATTGTTATGTACGAACGATGCGTTGAACTAAACATTTCTCGAGTTGAATAAAGTGATATATAATATATGATCGAGTTATGCAAATGTGCGTTTTGCCAGTTTGCCTTGATATTTACAGAAAGCAGAAACCTGCTCGTGAAACTGCGACAAACATGCACGGTGATGCATGTTTAACACAACATGGCGTACATAAGTTAAACAGTTGATCATTAGTACTATTTCAAATACACACTGAACAATACAAGGCGTAAACATTGCTACAAAAAGGGCGATTATGATCGGTTGCAAAAGCTCATCTACAAATAACACTCAGGTTTATCTTTAAAAATGTGTTATTGTCGTTCTGAACGTTATGAATTCTTCTTTTTCTTTTTTGTCTTATTCTTCTTGATCACAAAATAAAGAGCATGTCACCAATAGGAAGGACGACATTTAGTAGAATGGCAAAATTTTCACTTTTAAATATACCTTGCTACGATATATACAACTTATAAAATTTTCCATATGATCCACATCGATATATGTAGGCAGCACTTTGACTATTCTTAAACAAACTAACACAGACAAGGGTATTTTGCAATTGGTGTTTAATGATACTGTTACGTATACGCTGGTGTGACTGAGAAACGAGTACACAAATAATATGCTACTTTCGGACTTAACTTAAAATAAAGCAATTATAAAGTAAAATAAAAATACAAAAATGATGTCAACCATTTAAATAGCTGTACTCTAGTGAACGCAATATATTTGAGTCCCTAGTGCAATGGGGGGGGGGGGACCGTTTGTGGGGCACCCCACATTTTCTGGAGATTGTTGCAAACTGAAAGTAGCAACAAGAACAACGAATGGTACTGCCAATCTATGGTGAAGATTGGTCTATTTGTAATCGCATTATGTACGGGACGAGTAATGGAACTGTGCCTTACAACTGCTACCATTTGATTTTATTTCAATTAAACAAAAACACAAACACATGTTTGCACTTGTCGTCTGATGAGAAGGGATCCAACGAGAAATATTACAGGGAACTGTAATAACTGCAAATGAAGGCGTTGAAGATCAATAGTGATACGGATGTACAATCCATTGCAAGTTAACGTTGCCAAAACAAAACTCTCAAAACGTGTCGCTTACGCCCTGTTCATCTGCGTCGAACTTTGAAAGCAATCTGGTTGAAGAGACCAGATTGCCTAGTTTGAACACCCGTTGTGAAAGCAACTGGCGTCGAACTCAACGGTTGCTTTCGAATTCGAAAGCAATGGAACTTGTTCCATTTTCTTTCAACTAGATTTAGTACGTACGCATTCTTTTGTAGCAGTCCGACGTTTTCAGACACTTATTTAGTAGAGGTGATATCCATATAACGACCAGGAAATCCTCGAAATAATTGTTAGCATTATTTGTGACGTCGTTTATATATATACTGAACACACACACACATACGCACACACGTCCACTTCATGTTTGGTCATGTCTCCCCGCAAAAGGATGAACACGCTATGCCAGGGAGTGTTTGGCTCTCAAAGATACGCTTCATGGTCGCTTCATGAGAATCATCTGCATCAGTTCTTCAGATCGAAGCTTCAAGATAACAGTTGACATTTTTGCAGGTAAACTTTCAATAATCCTATCGTAATCGTTATATCAAGTAATACACATAGTCCATTTGTCATTTCATGAACCTAGAAATGTTCTATCCTATGAGCGTTGCTGTTGATTTGTACTCCTAAATTCAGCTTGGTTGCCCCGATAGCAGCTTTGGGCAACTCTGGTAATTTGCATAACTCCAAGATGGCCACTGGTCGATATCTTGAAAAAGATAACCTTTGAACCATTTGTCCTAGAATTATGTATAATACTTCTATTAACGGGTATTGGTATGCGTAGAATCCATTTCCGATGTTATGTTTTCAGTTCAAGGTCAAGATCAGATGCTGAAGGTCAGATGAAGGCCAAATTTGACCTCTCGGTGGACAATGAATGGACACTTCTACTAAATTTTATTTTAGTTTATTCATGCACATAAATGGATAATCTTAGAATATTTAACACATTTGTTCGTGAAAAAACCCCAGTAATCATTCATATTTGAAACACTTAGTCACATATGTTACACGGAAATGTTTTGACCCCTTAAGAAATTATCTTAACTTATTACAACATCCTGTTTATCCTAAAGTATATAATATTAAACTTATTTGTCACGAGTACCTGTTAAAATATGCTAATATGCTACCAGAAGTAAAATATTACAATACACATCTGTCAGCATCTATATTGTAATTTATGCCCATCAGCTCAACTGTTTGACAACAATACTACGATGTTTATTACGACATAACCGTTTATTAGGATATCCGAACCTTGTGGAAGACGCGTTGATGGGGTAATACGAGATGTTAGGCGTAGTTATGTCTCTCTTAGGTGTACCTTTTTACGATAGTAGTTTGTTTTAAAATCATCATTGGTTTAGTTTCAGTGATTGTTCTAAGTAAAATATCAGTGTTTTTTTCCCAAAAAAACATTTACACATACATATTTAGTAATTATTTTATAAATAGTATGCATGGATTAGGTAATAGTAGTGGGAGTATCCAAACACATTCCAAACTTTCTGCTATGTATTATCGTACCCGGAGTATGACAAACAATGTACGTTATTACCACATACGGCGGATGTCGTTATAAACATCACCCACAGGTGTTGAAATAAATAAGATTTTATGGCGCACGCCACATAAAAATGGCAATCCGAGTCTACCCACCAAGAAAAACATTCCTATGTAGCTAAGAAGTGTGCCGATTACTTCTCTTTCCAGCATGTCAATCAATCATGTGAACGGCGAAAGAAACATCCTTTATTCCAATATTAAATACTATATGCAAGCCTTAAAATATATTACATGTGTATGCAAGAATAAGTTGTGTAATCCCAGTTACATTTTGCCGATGTCATGTTTCTCCGAAAAAAATGAAAATGGTAAGAAAAAGCGATACCACGCGAAAGCCTTTTAATGGCAAATTGCTCAGTCACATTTATACATTTGTGATATATATATTTGACACATACATTGCATCTAGATTAGTTAACAGGTGATCAATAGAAATGATCCGCACTACAAACTCCGTTGATATATATTGACTTAACTTGCTAATCGATACAGGCATATATGATACCACGCGAAACACAGTTTGTTTTGACATGAAATAACACAATAATCTCACCTAACAGTCAAACCCTGAGCTTCAGATCGACCCGTGTATGCAAGGTAATTATAATTGTGATATCACTATCACTGGGATTTAAATATAAAGTTTACTATTTTAGAGACATTATTCGTGAAACAATTTTGAGAAATTATTAGCAGAGTGTTCTGTAGATATGAATTTGCCAATGTTGTGTATAATTTATTATAAACATTTATATTAAATGCGTACGCTTGATTAGTGCATAACTTAGTGCATGTCCATGTTGTGTTGTGTAGAATACGCCATTATTAACTATGCGTTTCGTGTGGTAACGTTGGATATGTGCTTTGCGTGGAATCACGGGTCTCTCATAGCATACCTTCTGTACGCATTTGTTAACATAGTTTAAGCACTAATGTGTAGTAGTATAATGAGGATAACACAATAATGTTCTTTGGGAACGTTGTTTTAACAAAAATAACATATCAAATTGTTATTTCATTGTGTCTTGACATTTAACACAACAGTGAGTTTAGCTCTAATGATTTTGTTGTTGGGATAATTCTAAACGTCAAGATGTGTTTTACATAAAACATTATGTACTGACCTTCTCGTTAATGCATGTAATCATAAATTATATATTTATAGCAGCATGTTTATGCAGCATCTATGCGTTTCGCGGGGTATCAATTATTTATTTAAAAAAAACGTATTCTTGCATTGTATTGTTAATGACGCCAATGTTCACCAACGATGAGAACTGACGTGCAATAGCATGGAAACACATAACGAACGTGAGGCTCATCGTGATGAGCTCTACAATCGATTTGTTCTGACAGGAATTCACTGACGACATGCGAACCTTGGTGAACACTCAAGGCATTGGCTGGAACCGGCGATGAAAAAGGCCGTGCGAAGATGTGTCGAGCTTTAAAGAGTTAGCCGAAACTGTGGTGAAGAAAGAAGTCGTATTGTGGGACAAAAACATTCTAGCACCGCATCGTTACAAAGGAAACCAAGATAACGGTTCTCCATGCATCCTCTTTCTCAGTCAAAGTCAGCTGTGGCATCATCAATTCACGGAACACCACCACACTTCAAAAGTCTCATGGTCGCTCACGTTATAGTCCGAAGTTGAGGCCAAATTTTACATCCGAGAAGAGATCTTACTGGTCTGGGTATTGCTACGCCAAATACGGACCAGCATATATGTCCGGGCTGGACATTAACACACATCATAATGTTCAACGTTTGTGCTGCTACTGCTTGCGCAGCTTCACTGCTGACACAGCCACAACTAACAAAACACACACCACTAATCACACAACCACCACTGATGTCTTATAAAGCGATAGTACTGATGATCCTACTACTGTTCACCCCCATATGTGAAAGATCATCGATTACGCAGCAACAGTTATGTACAATAATATACACTATGATTTCATTGCTGTAAAGCATGATAGCTATTAAGTGGTACGTAGAGAAGGAAAGGACACCGTCTTTGTTAAGACACCAGCGCAAGGCTGGTTCAATTAAGGAAAGCGGAATATAAAGAATGGGAAATTATATAACAAGTAACATCACAAACCTCTGTCGGCAGTATATACGACTTTCTAGGCAATTACAACAATGTTGGATGATGATGATATATTTTAACAATAAGTGCTCTTATTGTATAGAGGCGCCAGTTGTGTTAAATTTGCAACGTGTATTGCAAAATGGTATGGATAGAATATTGTTATCATGAAATGGGCAAGCATAGTTTAATTGCACGATTACATCATGGAATTGTACCTACTCTTCTGCAAGATATGGATCAACGCGAAAGACGATGTGGTTTCACTGCTAGTACATTATATGTTTGTTAACCATCTATTCTACGTATGCTGGCGGGACTGTTAAGAACATGTTATGTTAATTATGTTATTTTGTAAATCAAAATATGTTGTTAAATATGTTTGAACATGTGTTCCCTGTCTAGCTAAATATGAAGTATTCTCAATAATGTGATGGCGTTAATATAAATACGTTATTAGCTATTCGACAGGAACCCAATTATAACAAATATAAGCGTGCGTTGATAGCTGATGAATATACATTACACTTGACGAATTATGTATTCTATGTACCAGAAATCCATAACAAATGGATCACCAGTAGATATCATATATTTGGATTTTCAGAAAGCTTTCCAAAAAGTGCCACATAAAAGATTACTGCTTAAACTAAACGCCCATGGCATGGGAAATGTTGTAATTAAGTGGATAGAAAAATGGCTAATTGACAGACGACAACGGGTAGTAGTTGATGGGGAGGCTTCAAACTGGAAATCGGTATTGAGTGGGGTACCACAGGGATCAGTACTGGGATCTATATTATTCTTAATATATTTCAACGATTTGGACGATGATATAACAAGCAAAGTGTTGAAATTTGTGGATAACACAAAAGTGTTTAGAAGGATTAAACGTGATGAAGATAGACAACATTTACAAGATGATCTTGATAGGTTAATAATTGGTCTGGAAAATGTTATTCAATTTTGGGAAATGTAAATGCCTCCACACAGGACATGGGAACGAAGATGTACAATATACAATGGAAGGTTCTGTACTAAGTACTACTGTACAAGAAAAGGACTCAGGGTTAACAATCAGTGCAGATATGAAGGTTTCAGAGCAGTGCCGTATTGCCGCTTCAAAGGGAAATCAAATCCTTGGAATAATTAGGCGAAACATAAGGTATAAGGAAAACGTGCTAATAGTACCGCTGTACAAAACAATAGTTAGGCCTCATTTAGAATATTGTATTCAAGCGTGGAGGCCATATCGCAGGAAGGACATAGATATGCAAGAGGAGAGCAACTAAAATGATACAAAAACTGAGGGATCTTAGTTACGAAATACGCCAAAAAAATGTGGTTTAACAAATCTAGAGGCCAGGAGATTGAGAGATCAGATAGAAGTGTTTAAAATATTGAATGGTTATGAAAATATTGATATAAATATGTTGTTTCAGTTAAGAAAGATAGAAGGACCAGAGGACATGAAGTTACATTAATAAAGGTGCAGTGTAGATTAGATATAAAAAAGTTCTCATTCTCACAAAGGACTGTAAATGAATGGAACAGATTATGCCCTTATTGTGTTGGTGCTAGTAGCGTGAATATGTTTAAAAATAAAATCGACACATACCTTAAAAGGGTGGGATACACGTAGATAAAAAGTATTGGACTCTGGATAAGCCAAAAGGCTTCCTTGTTCACCTTGCCATCTAGTGTAAATTTTCTGGATGGCAATCTTGTTCAATCTTGTTAAATACATATTGTACAATATCATCGAGACCCGAGGTGTTGCAAGAGGACGGTCTGTCGCGTGGTATCATACGAATCGGACATGTGACTTCACACCCCTCTTTTTGGCAGGAATAACCTTATTAAGGTGTCCCATGTGTTGTCTTCAAATCTTCAATATGTCTAAATTACCATATTAAAGAATGAAAACGATATATGTAAGTCGCCTAAATGACAATGTGACTAGGTTACGTGAGAATCGACCACACACACACACGCACACGCACACGCACACGCACACACACACACATAATATATATCGGAAAGTTATTACGATTTCAACAATGTTTGAAGGATATTACACTAATTTACATTACTGGCCTATCCCCCACTGGTGATGATGATCAGGTAATCAATACGACAGAGATTTGTGCATGCTGGTTAAAGCTACATGTGTCTGTAAAAGTGTATTATGAAGGCGTCGATATGGAAAAATCGAAAACGACACCGATTTTTGTTCAGTGTGTGCAGGATGCCGGCATCAATCAAAACATGAGTTGCCCATATCAGATGCAACAAATCGACGAATTGACGACACATGTCGTGTTAATTCGAAATGTTGTGTGATATTATTATTTATTGTTATTTCAATAACATTTTGTGTAACAAATTGTCATGCATGCATTTGGTACGAGCAAGAGGGATAATGAAGGAACGTTCGGATAGTCACTTAACACCGAAGACTCTTCGCGACCCATTTAAAATGGCTTGGCTACCCAATTTTGAGTCGCGACCCAGGGATTAGTAACCGCTGCAATAAAGTGCTATATTAATTAGTCGTATCAACTTTGTTAGCTTTTCCATTGTATGGTGATGATAATGATAATGATGATGATTGTGACGATGATGATGGTGATGATGATGGCGATAGCGATGGGGGCGACGTCGATTATGATGAATTAATAGAGTTGCTCCGGGAGTACGTTTTTATTCTTAGAATTCTGCGCATGTGTATCTCGACTGAGGCAATCAATGCTTATTTCGTGCCGCTGATATTCCGTACATGATGTTGGAATCACTTCATCAGCATGGGACACGATGCTTGTTATTAGCGGAATTTACAAATTAAATTAAATTTGCATCATCACTTAACGTTATTTCGTAGTAGGCGCGCACTTGTAAGTTGAGTCACCGAGGTCAGGTGTTTACATATACAGTTGTATATGTCGGCGACATTGTCGCAAAATGTATGTATGTACTTGGTGCTGACACCCACCCGTCTTGTGAGCACAGTACTAATTCCTTCGGCATGTGCTATTTCACACACATTGATGGTTCGCATCGTTTTCGGGCTCCTGTTTGGCGTTGTTTTCATAAGTGTTTGTCCACGTGTTGGCCACCTGTCGTTTCACACGTATTTGTTCCCAACGTTTAGTCAGGTAGCCTAGCAGCACGAAGGGGCCAGACCCGATAAAACCACCAAATTTGTTTTGCTGCTTCCTTGATCTTTAACATGTTAATCGGAGTCAGCAATTGTTTCCATCCCCTTTTGAACCGATATATGCCATTTTGGTGTTTCATTATATATTATGTAGAATGGATAAATCCGCCAGATATATCTATAAAATCCATAACGTCATAACCATTTGTGACTCAAAGGTGTATTGAATAACAAACTGAACAAATAGTTAAAGCACCCATGAATTATATAATTTCTTCTATTAAATTTACAGTTTCCAAATATTGTATACGTATACGGCATGCTCTACTGAAATAAGTTGAAAGCGTTATGTATCCAAATTCAGTCGAGAATTGTTGTGAAACGGTAGATCTCGGTTGAACTAATTTAACAACTAATGGATCCACCTAAATAATGGTCTGACTCCGGTGGAAAGGTTAATAACCAAAGAAAGCAGATACAAACTTTGGTGAGGTTATCCGAATTGTAACTACATTCACTGGACACATGTAGTAAAATATGTCGGCTGATAGTGGGGAGACAAATAATGGACCCACCCGAAGTAATTGCTGAATCCAGTCAAAAAATTAAAGCTAGCAACCTAAGGAAAGTGTGGAAAACGTTTGGTGCTTTTACGCGGTCTATTCCCATATCGCAGAAATGCGTCGCTGAGATTCCTGACGATGTGACATCTGTTGGTCGAAGCCCGTCAAGGCTTGCGCTTTGCAATTTGTTCCACCGGTCACCTCGTCATCCGTTTCCTGGACCGGAATCTTGTTCGCTTCGTACATGGCCAAACGATGTCTGCGCAGAAATAATACAAGTATGTAAACTGTAATCGATATTGAATGTTTCACGATGTGGTAACAGTGCTTTAAAACGGCAACGGTTCCTAATTGTTTCCAATCACAATAACAGTAAGAAGAATGCACGAATAACGATGAGTAGGTCTAACTACTTCACAATAAAGATTACGTACAAACATATTAAGATTGTGAGTGCATGCGCAGATAAGTCAAAATTAGATTGCCGATGAAATGCTCTTGTCTATGAATAACAGGAATTCGTGATGGTCGAAAGGGTTGTGTAAAGACAAGATAAATGCGACGACACACGTGAATAGGTCGACGGAAACATACCTGACCAATAATATATATAGGCCTGCACATGCGCACATTAGCAGGGTGGGCAGCAACACGATGATAAATATAGGATCGTTATCCGTGGAATCTGAAATGCCAGACATACTTCACACTTGACAATTCAAAGCAAATACTGGCGATGAAATTCGTCTTCATATATACCTGCATATACCTATACTGGCTCATGTAGGTTTTTTTAACAAGTTCATAAATTCTTGCATACAAATTGCGCAATGATGACACATTTTCTTTTTTACTCCCCATCACATTTCAGCTCTGCGTGCGTGCGTGCGTGTGTATATATATATACACACACACACACACATATATATATATATATGTGTATATATATATATATATATATATAGGTTAAACGTGTTAACAAAGGGATTGCACTCAAGAGGTGGTTGCACATGTTCGCAATGTTTCCAAACGTTTCGTATTAGACATGGGTCTGTGGTGGTATGACCGACATCACGTATAACGCGGAATAGGAATAGCTACACATGGTGCTTGCTTTCGAGTGAGTTGGACAGGTATGAGTGCACGTTAACGTAAATCTTGACAACATTGGTGGGTATTATCTCAACAAACCTGCTTCGTTACTTGAAAGCGGTGGACAATGGCTTATATATATATACATATATATATACATATATGAGATATTACCCACCAATGTTGTCAACATTTACGTTAACGTGCACTCATTTATATATATATATATATATATGTGTGTGTGTGTGTGTGTGTGTGTGTGTGTGTGTGTGTGTGTGTGTGTGTGTGTGTATGTGTGTGTGTGTGTATATATATGTACGTATATATATATATATATATCGAAAGGAATAAACCAACAGATGTCCTCAAAAACCCTGGGCGTTATGCCACACTTTGCCCTGCTACATCGCGTGACCGTAGCGCAGCGATCAGTGAGAACCAGTGCCTTACGTTCGTGCTTGCTAATTCGTCCAGCCTTTCCGCCAGTCTCCTCCCGTAGATAAATCAGTTCTACTTCAATATTGCCGCATTCAACTGTGAGACAAGATAGCATGTCAAGTGGTACCTTTGCGTCCAAGACAGTGACAATCTAGAAGCGTATGGTCAGTGGAATCCAAAAAGTAACTACACTTCATTTCACAATTGTACTTAATACCCACTAAACTGTGTAGGGTCAAAATTAACAAAACATGCATATATTGTAATGTCATTGAAACAAAATATATTTTGTATAGTATTGTATGTGCTCATAAACTCGATTTGACGCTTTAAAATGTATTTAACAAGGATCTTGTATACTGAAAACTGTTAACTCCTGATCCGCGTTCAAAGTTCGCGCCGCGCGCGCCGTACCGCGACATCGTTTTTGGTCCATAAGTCGACTTTGCTGTTCAAAGTTACGTTAAGGTGACGCCGAAACGCGCGCCGCGCAGGTCGTCTCCAAAATGGTCGCCATAATTGGTTTCGAATATGAAGACGACTATTTTGAAATGGGATCAGCTTTTAACAAAACAAAACTATTCCTAGTCATTACTCTAATGATAGGGATGGCAGCAATTTCGTCAAAACCCCATCTGAAATCAGTAACATCATGCGCTAATGTGTACTTTCATCAGAGCCATTCTGAATGTTAACCGCTCAACTTTCGGCGTCGAACCACGACGGATCGCGACGTCGCGGCGCGAACTCTGAACGCGAACCGGATAGCGTCTTTGGAACACTTCCATCGGTTTGTTACGGAAATCCTGTCCTCCGTTTTGTGAAAGCTCGTTAAATTTAACAACTAATTCTGCTTAATGATGGGTTTTTCTTACGAGTTCATTATCCTACTGAAACCTACCTTAATTAAATATAATCATGACCGACGTTTAATGTGAATCATAAGATAATCACTTATTAAAGGGTAAGTAAGGCAATTTTAATTTGCTAACATTTTCGCAGTATAATCTGTCAAATTATATCTGATCTAACCGCATTATATATCTTGTTTTCATTTCCATTGCTGTAGTAAGTTTACCGTAGAAATTGTATAAGTTGAAAAAAGAAAACACTAAACAATTCTAGTCATCTACGCTTTTCGAATTATGTTAGCTTTGTTAAGATTAAGTGGCATTTCTGTACAATGATATATACTATCTTCCATCATTGTATTAAAGATACAACATCAAATTTGTCAGTTACATGACATCTAGAATCAGCTGTAGGCTACATAGTGTGTGTTTGCATACCCCTACATCAGCCAATTGTCGTGCACGATCTTTACGTGTTGATACGTACAGCGGATATTCACTACAGGTAAACGTATTGAAAACCCCGTCATTACCTGGTAGCCGAAAGTCCTCCTCTTCGCAACTCGTTCCTGCGAAGCCCTTCAGGCAAATGCATTCAACACCATGCATTAGATTGCGACAAATGCCACCGTGTTTGCAGGTAGTGTTAACGCAAGCCGCAACCCCTGCAGTCGAATCGCAAACTAACATCAACTTCATAGCAGCCACTAGATTTGAAGTTTGAACAAATACTTCTACCTATATTTTAATTCAATATTAAAATATGAATATATGTGGCCTCAAGGTCTTCCCATCTTTACCGTTGCCAATTAGCTATTTTGTTTTAATTGTATAACTGTCTTTCCTGGAATCAGCTTAGTAGTTCTCCTTTGTGTTCCTTCTACTTCTAGTATAATTATGACATTTTTAACATATTGCATTAAAATGTGCAATCGTTATTTTTAAAACTGTCTATCTGTAGTTTCATGCGCAGTTAAACCGGCATGAGTTAAACAGGTTTATCAAAACGTTTCCCGTTTTCGACAATTACGTCGCATGGAACAATTGTAGATATGACGCGTTGGCGTTGCGAATAACTGTACGTAAAACATTTTAATATTAAGCTGTTTAACCTTTGATGTGTGTACACGGCATTAGACTGGGTTAGCTATTTTTTTTAACTTCACATGTTCGACATTTATTAACGTGGCACAATTGCAGAAAGGACGCGTGCGTTGCGAACAAGCGTACGTCATAAATCGGTCTATAGTTAAAGCCAGTTAAACTTGTCTGTGTGAACAATAGCCATATTTCTCCCAAATAACACGATTGTGTTAATACGTTTTGGTGCCTAAAGTTATGCATGCTCGGACGACACATTCCTAGCCAAATATTAATGCTGCTTCCTCAACTGGTTTAGCCGATCAACAATCCGGTTCTTCGATCAAGATTAGGAACTGCTTTTTGGCTACACTGCCCATTTTATGTGGTGTTCCCCAGGGTTCTGTTCTTGGGCCTTTGCTTTTCACTATCTACACAACGCCACTAAGTTCTGTTATCCAACGTCATGATTTGGATCATTATCTTTATGCTGACGATATACAGATCTACATTTCTTTGGCTACCCCGGATACAAATCGCATCCTTAACCAGCTTAGTGATTGCCTTCAAGATATATGCCATTGGACGAGTGAAACCAAATCAAAGTTAAATGCAAATAAGACTGGATTTGTTATCGTTGGTAATCCAATGCAGCGTGGTAAACTTGATGTTTTTTTCCTGACACGTATTTTGTGTAGCATATCACACCAGCAACCTCGGCGCTGAATCTACACTGTAGGAGTGACCTATGATAATAACTTAAATTCTGTACAACATATATCCGTGATTTGCGGTATTCGCCGGTATATGTAATTTTCTGTTGCTAAAACTATTGCAACAACTCTTTTTAGCAGCATACTTGACTATTGCAATTCCCTCCTTTATAATATAGCAAGCAGGGACATAATAAAACTTCAACGTGTCCAACTTTGTTCGACAAGGGTAATTATACGATCTCCTCGTTTTTCACGCTGCCACTTCTAAAATCACTGCATTGGCTACCTGTGCGATATCCCATTATTTTTAAGATTTGTACAATTATTTATCAATCCCTATCATCCAAACAACCTGCGTACCTACATTCTAAGCTTACTCCAGCAAAGAAACCTATACAGCTTCGGTCGGCAGACTCTGATCTATTTTGTATTCCAATAGTTAAGACGAATGCAGGAACTCGAGCCATTTTGGTTGCAGCACCAACTTTGCGGAACTTACTCCGTAGTGAAGTAAGTAAAACATAGTTTCATTTCACCGTCATCTAAAATATATATTTTTAATACTGCATATCCCCCTTAGCTTCTTGGCTATTCCATCCACCTATTGACGACTAATACTCTGTACATGGCAATGAGAATGCTTAATCCTTTGGATTTGTTGCCTCACTGAGTTCGCATTTCCCGAAGATATTATTGGCGCTAAAGAAGTCATTCCATTATTATTATTGTTGTTGTTGTTGTAGCTGTTATTATTATTATTGCTGTTATTATTATTGTTATTGTTGTTATTATAATTATTAGTGTTGTAGTTGTTATTATTATTATTGTTGTTGTTGTTATGATTATTATTGCTGTTTTTATTGGTATTATTATTGTTGTTGTAGTTGTTATTTTTGTTATAAATAGTATTATTATTATTGTTGCTGATACTATTAGTATTATTATTGCTGTTGTTGTTATTATTATTGTTAGTATTGCTCCAAATGTGCAGTGTGCTAAAACTTTAAACAATAGCCTCAGTCAATTTAATGAGAAACGGCATACATCAGTGTAAAGGGTCAACGGAACTAATTTTGGTGTCTACCTGAGTACCTTGCCAAATCAATTTTCAGGCCAACATTTAGCAACAAATGTGTCTGTGACTCACTTGAATCACAAACAGTGTGAATCATTTGAGTCTCTTGCACAATCGAGCTGGCATGTCGTAGTAGATATTATGTCGGTTTGCGTTTTCGCGAAATATGTTTGATATGAGGCAAGCGAAACAAATCTAACCGCGGAGGTATTTTAAGGGGTTGCTTCCTTGGGGGCCTTACCTTCAGGTGTGATCCATGGTATGTCATTGGGATAAGTCGCGGCCGTCCTAGACTGTAACAAATGAAGCGTGATATAGAACAGGTGACACGTGCTGAGAGTACTCCAGTGCCTGGTGTAGGCGTTTACTAGGACCTTGCCAAGAATAGGCGCTACTAAGGCGACTAGTGCTGACAATACATATATATTTAACACTTGAATTATCAAAAAGAAACCACAGACCATGGATTTATTAAAACTTATTCCTCAAAACGGCATATTCTGGTGAAACCGAACAGTTCCCGGCTGATAACACACTGGGATACTCCCCCAATGATTGACCAATACACACAACTTATATTTGGCGTTGGTTTTCAAACCAGAAGCGGAGCTATACTTTTATATGATGGAAAAACTGTTATAATGCTATATTATGTAGCATGCGTATGCACAATGTTAAGTGGTGATGAATTACGCCGAAGTGTCGAAGAATTACGTCGTTGTCTGCAGTATCATCCGCGGATGTAAGCATATAACAGTGCACAGAAACAAACATAATCACAGAAAATGGTATGGTCAGCTGAGAACATATCATCAAGTACGTTATCATGCAGTTCGCGAAATTATATCGGTTACTAAATGACGTACGCCAGACTAGTATCCCCAGTTCAGCATTCGACGAACTGGGGAGATTACAACTCCGTGATGACTGGCTATCTACTGTACACGTGCAATCTAAATTATGTCAGACAGGATTTTCGATTGCTAAAACTACTGGTACGGTATTCTTCGTGTAGGTGCAAATTACTAGTATTTATTAATTCTGAGATGCGTAGGCGAAAAATGCTTTTGTTTTCATTTAAAATACGGACGAACGATTCTTCAGTAAATGTGCATAATTAAAATAACTCGTGTTCAAGCAGTAGATATGTCATTGTTCCTGCAGGTGACCGCCAAATGTTATGCTGTATGTATTATTTCCTAACATAGGTAACATGTGATATTGATAAAGCATTTATTTTTCAATTAATGCCACCATGAGCAATATATTTCCAAGGTAACATACCCGTTAAACTAAAATGCGTATTGAACACAGGACGTATTATGCGAAGATGTCAACGCAATTATAATCTGGCACATGTAATAACGTAGCTAGATATAATATTGAATTATTACTTTATATTATCAAGCACAACAAATAGGTAACTGATTTGGAAATCAACAAATTGCCTGTCTCGATGTTTTTGTCTACTCAATTACGCACCACCTTTGAAGGATTATCGGCACCAACTATTCATCGTTGAATAATCAATATATGACGGCACAAGTCGACGTCAATTGTTATTCGTGGTTTTCTTTCCATACCTCTTGCGTTATATCTTATAAATGTCGGCTCGTTCATGTATTATCAACGGTTTCAATATGATGCGAATAGCAAAACAAAATAGTATACTTGTAAATCACCTGGTACATTCTCGAAATATATAACGGGAAGAAAAAAATGCGCACTAGTTTGCATCTTAAAGTGGACATATCGACTGCATTATATCGGCTCCGTAAAAATTGGGCCGTCGAAAAACCGGCAACAGAAACCAAATGAAAGAAGTCAGCGCACAAGAGCAGCGACAGAGGCGGACAAAGCTGGATGTATGAAAAAGAAGGAAGCAATATGTCGGGTTACTATTAGTCAATGCATGCAACAAAATTCACTGGCGTATTTTGGGCAAGATAATAAATTAATTCGGGCTGTTTCTGAACCTGAATCAATGTCATGTTGTTTTTACATGAAAAAACCCAATTACAATTGTGGTATTATTTCAGAACCTCCCCTGAAGCATATGTAGCTATATCAAAGAAGACGCTCTCTATTTACAAACTGTAAGGTTATATGACGAATTAGTTCCTATTACACGACCAGAATGTGAAACGCATAGATATTGTCATTACATAAGTCCTGAGGTATTACTGGGCACAACTTCAAACGTTCAGTGATTATTATTTAAAATACAGAATTTTGAAGATTATTAGGTCAGTTATAATAATTTAAGTTAAACCTTTTTTCCCATTATTTCATCAGTTAGCAGTTGCCGTATATATCAAGAAGGGGTTATACGTACATGAACGATGTGATTTAATGCTAAGAGATAACAGTGTGTTGAACAATATTTGGTTTGAAATAGTAAATGATGGTGTACGTTTTGTGACTGGGAATGTGTATATGCATCCACATTACAACACACAGGTTATTTCTGATCTCGTTGGCTCATACATGTCCATTATCAAACAGGAAGGTAACATTTTTATTATTGGTGGTGCTATTAATATAGGTCTACTACAACAGGACTCGAGTCAAACGGAGATATACATAGACACGTTAATTAGTGTATCACACAGCCAACCAGAATAACAGATCATTATGCAACTGTAATTGATCATATTAATACACATCGACCCTTAAGGTACATGAAAAATTATATCATTTCAGGAAACCTGTTTGTAGATATAACTGACCACTTACCTAAAGTAATCATTATGAAAAGTACCTCTAATACCAAATACATCATGGACCGACCCAAACTGAAAATATTTAGTGAACGTAATATATTAAGTTTTACCCGTGAACTGGGTAATATAAACTGGGAAAATTTTATGACCTGTAAGAGTGTTGATGAATGATATGATATGTGTGCAACCAAATACGACAAAATATTCAATAAATGCTTCCCACTGACTAGGATCTCAAATAAACGCTGCAAGGACAAAATGGATGACTAAAGGCATAAGAAATAGTATTAGGAACAAACCTTTTATATAACAAATATATAAACAGACCAAATGAAAATAATAAAACCGTATTTCGACAGTATAAAAATAAGCTTACAGCCATCATACGGCAGGCTGTGGAATCATATTACAGTAATTTACTATTACAAGCGAAGCATTCTACCAGGGAGTTATGGAAAATATACGCGGAACTTGTTAATAAGAATAAACGGAACATTCCCAACATAAAAAAGTTGGTCGTGAATGATATTGAATTAAAAGACAATGAAAGTATGGGTCAGCGTAAAAGACAAACATAGCTAAGCTACAGGTTGTCTAAAACCTTTTTACTGAAAACACTTAATGTTCTAATATCTGCATACAATCAAGAAACAATTTCCTGGAATAGTTAACCTATTTTACAAGCTTAATAGTGAGGTCATGACGATAAGTTCAAGACAGGACGCAAACTTATACACACTAAGATCTAAAACTATAACTGGAGAGAATTCTTCGAAACTAATAGGAGCACGACTTTGGAGCACACTGCCTGTAGACATTAAACATGCAACATCATTGAATACGTTTAAGCATAAAACCAGGAAATATATTGGCATTAATTAAACTAATTTTGAACTATATATGTAATGAATAGGCTTTTATATTACCTCTAGCTATATTTAAATGAAGTCAACCTGTAGCTATTTCGTTGACTCGGCTACATAACATTTATGTGTGTAATATTATTTATATAGAGTGTACTATATTTAGTTTGATTTAATAGGCTTCCAGCTCGATACGTTTTTAACTTCTCTCTGGTAGCCACCTCATCTGTGTTGCAATTGTCTTGAAATATGTTGATTACCACGTGGATGAGGAAATACATTTATTTCCTTACTTATTTAAATACCAAGTTTCATCAACACAATTTCCCTTTATTTTGTATTTTATGTTTTGGACGGACAAAACGCAAGTGATTTGCATCGACTTTAAATCAAACAATTGGTCAGACATACATATATAACTGACAAACTATTTCGTATATCACACATATATATATATACATATATATATATATTTATGCAAGCAACAACACGGAGACAAATATAGATATGAAAAAGGCCAAATGGTTGACGTTTGTTTATTATGGGTAACCAGTGTATAAGCCTTTTTGGCACACTGTAATATTTAAATGAAAGAAATGTGGACTCTACAACCCAATGCCAGGCCTGTGACTGAGCCCATACTAGTCTCCTGAACATCAGGCTGTTAGAGCCCACATTTCAACATATAAAGCAGCAGCGGTATTCCTAGAACAATTGAAAGGAATGACATGTAATCACAGCAGAGCTTGTTATGTGTAGAGTTAATTTTAAAGCCAACATAATTAACTAAGCCAACATGATTAACTAAAAAGTGCCTTTCTGAATACCACGCTATCTGCTGCCAAAAACACTAAATCTACAATTATACTAATACCAAATGTGGGGGTATTTCGCCACAGGTCACCGAACATGTGACCCCCCCACATAAACAAACCAGGCCTAACCGAAACCATATTATCCTTTTAAGCTATTCTGATGTACTTCTTAAAAGCATCTGATGTCCATCTGCCTGCCGCTCTTATCTGCGCGTCAGATTCACCCCGCAATGCTGCTGCGGTAGCTGCCCCAATGCGGAAGCTGTGGCCCTTAAAGGCACTAGTTTGATATCCACAGAAACCCAGCAATCGCTTTAAAGACACATCAAATTCACTGCGTAGCATTGGGGAGCCATCCGCATAGGCAAATAAAGATGATTGTATCTGACCTCTACCTAACTGAAACTCTCTCATAAAGGAAGCAAGGTATATGGGTGAACCAGGGATGCACTCACCTCTCACCTGGAGGGACTGCGGACCCTGCCGCGTGCTATGTTTGAAGCGACGGAAGGAAATTGATATTAGATCTCCTGACATTAACATGTCACCCAACTGCAAACATCCCCCTACCTGACTCCTTGATCGCGGTACCATTTCTCCCACTCACAAATAAGCCTTGAAAGCTAGCACCATCATGGCACGGAGCATTAGACATTTATAACGTGATGTAAACACGGTGGGCAATGCAAGCACAAGACGAGTGAGAACAGGCAGAGTGACAGGCAGGCGGACATCAGGGACAGATCCAAGATTACGAGCACCTGCCAAGGCCTTGGCTACAATAAAACACTTAGATGGGTCATCAAAACCATGAATCTTGTGAAAATAAGCAACGGCTGACACAATTGACACAATGGATACTGGGGCAGCTCCACTAGAATGCAGATGTGCTATAAAGAGTAACATTGTCGACACTGAAGCCGGCAGCTGCGAAGATAAACCAAGCGAAGCATTAAACAAAACAAACTTGTTCCAAGACCGTTCATAATGAGCACGTGACGACGGCGCTATAGAAGCCTGCAGTAGCTGGTTCAAAGAGTCCCTAAGCCGGCCGGGGACACCCGGTAAGGCACCCTCACTGGGTTGACTTCTGCCCATGGCGCCAATTCCCGGAACCTGTCCACCTGTGAACGGGATAACTTATCAGTGAGAGTGTTAAATCGCCCTGGAATGTGGCGCGCTGCAAAATTGATATTATAATGCAGGCAAGCCAATACCAGTGGGCGAAGTAAAGCCATGATGTGGGGTTCGCGTGACGTCTGGTTATTAATTACCGGAACAAGTGCTTCATTATCCGTAAAAAAGCAGACACTCTTGTTTGCCCAAGCATTACCCCAAACGTGTACGGCTGCCATGATTGGATATAATTCTAAAACAGCGACATTGAGTGAACGCCACGCCTCTGGCCACAGGCCCCAAAACCATTCTACTCCACACAAAGCCCCATAACCTATTCCCCCCGCAGCATCAGTGTACAGCTAAAGATAGTCACCTGTTATGAAGTCATCATCCAAGAAGAAAGATTTGCCATTGAAATGTTGCAAAAATTCTAGCCACACTTCTAGATCAAGTTTTGCCTGCCTCGTCAAGCGGATATGATAATGTGGCTTACGTACGCCGATTGTCAAATCGATTAAACGGCGTAAAAATGGTCTGACGGGTTTGATTACAGAACATGTGAATCCCAAAAACCCGAGTAGCTGTTGTAACTCCTTCAGTGTCACCTTCTGTCTGTCAAGAAAAGTCACTAGTAATGCCCTGGCTTTATCCAACTTATCCTCTGGAAGCCTAGCCTCTTGGTTGACTGTATGTAGAATAATTCCTAGAAAAGGGATCGAGGTGGACGGGCCAACTGTTTTATCAGGTGCTAGCGGTACCCCAATTTCCTTGCAAAGGTTAACAAATGCCATCAGATCCTGATTACACTTATCTGCTGAATCAGACACAATTAGGAAATCATCGATCACGTGAATCATTGCTGTCACACCCAGTTTGACCTTTGCCACCCACTCTAGAGCCGTACTGAAACACTCAAAAATGGCGCATGAACTAGAGCAGCCCATAGGCAAAACAGCATCCATAAAATACTGTCCCCTCCACCTAAATCCCAACATTGGCCTATCTGCTGGCGAGACTGGTATGATACGGAAAGCCGATTCGACATCTACTTTAGCCATGTACACAGGTTTTGGCGAATCCTTAATAACATCAATGGCATCCTGAATTGTGGCATAAGTGACAGATGATATATCCTTTGGAATGTAATCATTAACAGATGAACCTTCTGGGTGTGACAAATGGTGAATCATTCTAAATTCACCTGGGTTCTTCTTAGGGACAACACCTAGTGGGGAGATTCTGTAGTTATGACAGGAAGGAGGAACGTCATAAGGCCCCAGCACCCTGCCTAATGACAGCTCTTTCGCTATCTTCTTATCTATAACTTGTGAATATTCATCAGCAGATTTTAAATTGCATACATTGACATCAAACTGGGTTGGCAAGTCAAAACAACCTATTTTAAAACCATGTGAAAACCCATGTACAAGATACTTACGTAGGTCGCTGTCATAACCAGTCAACCTTTCATGCAAAACTGCAGGAGAAACCGGGGAGGGCAACTTACCTCCTGACCCAGGGGGGTGAACCACTGGCAGCTGGTTGTCTACCTGGGAAAAGTGTGTTACTTGAGGGCCCTGGTCTACCTGGGGGGCCTGGTCTACGTGGGGGGCCTGGTCTAACTGCGGGGTTTGGTCTAACTGAGGGGTTTGGTCGAGCTGGTGGGCTTGTAACCGGTGGGCTACTGGACTGTGGGCGTTTCCCCACGGTTTGAAAGCACCGCACAGCGGGATGGCCACTGCCGCCACACGACTGGCACTTGTGTGCAAAGTAGCAAGAGGCTTTGTCACACCACTCCCCCCGATTGTAGACAAAGCAGGGACCGACATATGTGGACCGGGCCCTACCCTTGCTTGGAAAGGGAGAACTTGCCGGGCGTCTAACTGTCTGGGACGCCTTCAACCATAACTCCCAGTTGATGGAGTCCCAGGACCACCCCCTGAGATAACGCAGGGACCTAAATGCTTCATCATAGGTCTGCCAGTCACCCCCTTCCTCAGCCAGTCCCCGGATTATCTCTGCGTACTTAAGCATTTTAACTGCGAGCGACGTATTGGTTGGGAGCAAGAGGTATACAGACATATACAAAGTAAATGCCTGCAGCCACCGCTCGTAGGTAATGATTGCATGGCTAGCCCTGTTGGGGGATGGGCTTGTGGACACACCAGAAGTTGGGTGTGCAGTACCCCCATACATAGCTTGGCTATACTCCTGGTGCTGGAGGAGTGTTGGCTTCAACATTATTGACAGGTCAATGTATTCGTCTGCCCAAATCTTTGCCCTGAGCCCATCGGGGATCCGGGCATCCAGAGGAAGGGAGGCGGATGCACATGACTCTATCATTGCCCGAGCGGGGCCAGGCAACAACTCGAATAACTCTGTACCTGGTACGGTGTTAGTGTTTGGCCATGGGGTCACCCTTGCGTTGCCCTGGCAAGCCGACATGGGTGGCACAGTTTGGTTCGCGGCCAAGGGACGTGTCACTTCTGGGAAAGGACCGTGGCCGGAAGCGGCTGCCAGCTGGGCGGCGCTGCCAAAGGCGGCTGACACAGACGCCAATGCCGGATCTGGGCGCAGCACTGTTGGGGCCGGACGCAAAGCCTGTACCATCGAGTGTATCTCATGAAGCATCTTTTCCGATGCCGCCATCCGCCGCTCCATGTCCCGCTCCCACGCAGATTGTGGTCCGACTGGCCCGAGTGTGCCATTTACCACTGCCTGCAGATCGGTAGCGTCCTCGAAGTTCTCATGGACCGAACACTGCAATGGAGGCGTGCCCAACACGACGGGTGGTGGCGGGTAGGCGAGCAAGACGGGCGGTGGCGGCATGCCCCCCGAAACAGGCGGTGGCGGGGCGGCCAACGGGACAGCTGCGGCAGCCGTTCGCGAACGTGTCTGCCGAGTCAGCGATGCCCGACGCGCCGGTCGACCACGTCCACGTGGAGTTCGAGGCATTCTACAAATCAAATAACACCGCAGACAATCTCACAGTAGATAGAACAAGAAACGTAAGATATAGTGAATCTGATTAATGTAGACAAACACTGTCCGCAACAACGGTATCCACCCCAAACCGGAGCATTTTCAATATACCACGAAGTTACCTGTGCCACCAACCAATGTAAATTGTCAGACAAACTGCCAGTATACATACACTGCATAAGTAGATGGGTATACTTGTTGAAAACATTATGCCACAATGGTTCATACACAATATAATAATCGCCTGTGGCCCTCCCACATGTATAAACATGACAACTGTCTAGCATAAAATTTACCGGCATAACTGACAAAACCTCATCCATGTCTTGTCTGTAAGAGTCTACATATAAGTTAGAATAGTTGCCTGTGGCCTTCCCACAAAAACGTGCATAAACACGACAACTGTATAGCATAAAGTCTACTGGCATAACCAACAAAACTGTCATGTCTCATCCGTAAAAGTCTAAACACAATGTAGAATAGTTGCTTGTGGCCGTCATAACTAACAAAAATCCGTCCACTCTTGGTATGTAAGTCTACACACAATTTAGAATAGTTGCCTGTGGCCCTCCCACCAAAACGTATATAAATACGACAACTGTATAGCATAAAGTTTACCGGCCTAACAAACAGATATCCTTCCAGGATATGTCAGTCAGAGTCTACACACAATTTAGAATAGTTGCCTGTGGCCCTTCCACAAAAACGTGCCTAAACACGACAACTGTATAGCATAAAGTTGACCGGCTAACAAAATCCCTGCCATGTCATGCCTGTAAGAATCAACACACAAATTTAGAATAGTTGCCTGTGGCCCTCCCACATAAACGTGTATAAACACGACAATTGTATAGCATAAAGTTGAACAGCGAACAAAAGTCCTGCCATGTAATGCCTGTAAGAGTCAACACACACTTTAGAATAGTTGCCTGTGGCCCTCCAACAAACGTATATAAACACGACAACTGTATCGCATAAAGTTTACCGGCATAAATAACCAATTCCTTTCAAGTCATGCCTGTAAGAGTCTACACACAATTTAGAATAGTTGCCTGTGGCCCTCCCACATAAACGTGCATAAACACGACAACTGTATATCATAGAATCTACCGGGCATAACTATAAAATTCCCTCCGTGCCTGTAAGAGGCTACCCAAATTAGACTAGGAGTCCGTGGCCCTCCCACGAAACGTGTGTAAATACGACCACTGTTAAACAACGTAAACCAACATGCGGCTAAACGCAGTCAATAATATGACAAAAACGCTGAATCCACCAATACTGCATTCAATGTTGACATATTATCGCTCAAAACAACAGAATGTATCCCCGCGGTTATACCAGATCTATAAGTACTCATTGCGTAAAAACTCAACCGAAAATGTGCATCCGAATGCCATGACAATGCACCACGCCATCATCGATGTTGGACATTAAAATATTTACTCGATGACGCGCCCCGTGAAATTAACCAAATATTGCTCCCACTGCGTGAATAATGGCACCCCGCATACTACGGTAAAACCTATAATTCCCAATGTCTGATAAATGGACTCCGTCCCTGCGGAAAACAGGCCGAATACTGTTCCACAGGCGTTTATGCCGCCAGAAAGAAATTCCGTCAACAAACGCATCAAGGTGCCGATTGATCTGGACAACCCGCTCCGCTCCTACCGCGTAACTCGAGTTCCGCCATCTTTGCCGACGACAAACCTGACACACAACAACGCGGCGTACGCCCGTACCGAGCAATCTCACAGCGAGACGTTGGATGTCAATCGCAATCATGATTGGGTTCGGGTAAGATCTCCCATCGAGATCATTACCACCCAAGTGGATCACGATGACATCCGCCCGACACGAAACTATCCGCGCCATCATGGCCGGCGCCAGGAACGTCTCCAGGGTCGCCCCACGATGACCGAGAAACTGGACATCGCACGGGCGGCCCTGAATTTCGAATCCGGCAAACAGATCTGCCGATTCTACGAACGTACGCAGCCATGAAACATGACTATGACCGATACACAGAACAGAAATCGGGGAACACGCCGACGACATGATAGGGCCGACGACGAATTCAAATTACGAGATGACAAAATGGCGGAACCCGAATCGTGATAATTAAACGCAAATCAAATATAAAACGAAAATACTCAGCTCAATCGAGCTGAGAGACGTCCAAATCACCTCGATGCAGCGACGAATCGTAGCTGAACCAACGGACGAGAAGAAACAGATGATCGTGCAAAAAATAAGAACCAATACAAACTCGTATCAAATTAGACAAACGTCTGCCCCTTTATGCTTTCGCAAACGGAGTGCGGGATCAGCTTAGGATTCTCCTGAGGGACGCGCGCCAGTGCGCGCTGATTGGTTGATTTGATTCTCCCCACGGGAGTAATTAACATGTCCTTGCATAAATTAGCCTCCTCTAATGGGAGGCCTCCGTGTGCTGTTGTCTTGCACAAAGTCCAGTATGCAAATCGGCTGTGCCAGATGTGCACACCATCATATATGTATGTATATATATATGTGTGTGTGTGTGTGTATGTGTGTGTGTGTGTGTGTGTGTGTGTGTGTGTGTGTGTGTGTGTGTGTGTGTGTGTGTGTGTGTGTGTGTGTACCGTCAGAAGCAAAACTAACTAAGTAAAACATGTTGGTTGGTGTGTATTTTGTACTTGCAGAAACACAACTTTTGTACAAAATATGCTTGATTTGAGTTTTACAAACGATGGTGTGTTGTATATAGGTACCCCATATGATTAACTGGGTACACACGTGGCTGTGCTATTGTCATTTAGTGAGCGTGTAATACCATTTATGTTCAGAAATCCAGCTCCCCACATTCCGTGAAAACGCCCATGTAGTGATACGGTATATGCGTGAAAACTGGACCTGCCACTCACCCCGCAAACGTCTTCGTATGACGGACACACGAGCCTGCCCTGTACCCTTGTAGTTGCGTCTAGCCTTCTGGCGATGTCAACTATATACCCTTCCTGATGACATGGATACCTCGTTCTATCGACCAGGATCCAAACTCTGCGATCGGTTGCATCTCCACAGGCGATCTTATTGAGAATATCATAGCATTAGTATTCCTCATCGTTGCTTGTTTACTGTTGGCATTTAAATAACCATAAAACCACATCTGCTTTTATACATGATTTGGCCAACGTATATAGGTCAATTGTGATTTGGCATTCAATATCGTTGTTAACAAAGCCTTCACTTTAAAAAGGGTTTCTTAAATAGCAACACGCACACGTATGAACATATTATATATAATAATACTTATAACTAACTGTTGGGTTCATCTTTTTCAAACGCTCTTCAATAAGCCTAGTAATAATTATAACAATGTGGTAACTTGCATTGCACCAAAATCATCGGAAACCATGCTTAGAGTCTGATCAAAACAAAATGGTTAGTCAATCTAAAAATCGATAAGCTCTATTCAAGTTGTCAACGGGTAGATAATGTAGGGAGCCAAAGTGGATTCGCAAGGTTATAAACGTATGTTCTTAAATGTCGGCGGAATTGTGTAATATTTTCAACTAATCTAACACTAAGAGGAAGCAAATTACAAAGAATCGGCGCAACAACATACAAATTCCTAGTTTCAATATTCATATTAACTCTAGGAGCAATTCGAATGAATGTTCAATTTAGAGCAGATGCTGTCTGTCACGTAAGTTCGGTAAGTCCCAAAAAAGGTACAGCATTGTGTATGGGTGCATAACCACGTATTTTGGGCACGTTGCCGCTATTGTCAATATCAGAACATGGCAACGTGATGAGAAATGTCTTGACAACAATATGACATCTAATCAGCTTAATTTGCCATATTTTAGCTGTAGTTTTGAACAACATTTTGCATGCCTAAAATTGTAACCACCACATTAGTGTATTATTCATGGTAGGTGGTGCTTTGGACAAATGCGAAACAGTAGATGAGCTTAACATCAAATGTGTTTTAGGTAGACGAATGAGGTGCTAAAGAATTTGAGACGATGCACTTTGCTATGATTTTTACACCCTCACAAAAGTGTGGAATAGGGAAGTGGACATATTGGAAAACCACAAACATTTTAGTGGTTTGAGGCTATCATTTCTGGTATCTGGCTGATAAAATGTCGGCATGTCGATGAGAGAAAGATCTCTTCTGTGAGCAAATAAGCTGTTCTTGCTCTTTGTAACATCTGTCAGCGAGCAACTCTCAAGCGAAATTGTAGGAATTTACCAAAATTCTACAGCAGTTCACTAAAGTGACAAGAAACAACGTTGTGCCATTGCACAGAATTAGAGTAGTTATTTTGCGTACAGCACTAACAAACATCACAACTGCCTACTATGGGAACACAAATCAATATCAGTTTCTAGACGTGAAGTTAGAGCAGAACTGTCTTTGTACCTACTTCGTAACAGCCGGCTCCCCCGACGGTAGAATTTTGTGCTACTGTCCCGTTTAGTATAATCCATTGAGACTGGTGCTGCAGACATTTGGACTGTGGTCCGTACTTCTCCTGGTAGTAGTTGACGTGTGCTGCTATAGATAATATTAACACTATAACTACTTATGCTGTTGCTGCTGCTACTGCTAGTACTACCACTACTACTACTACTACTACTACTACTACTACTACTACTACTACTACTACGACTACTACTACAACAACTACTACTACTAATAATAATAATGCTAAATGATATAGCACCGGAATATCAATTTTACAAGACACTGATAACGCGTAAGCCATTATGAGAGGAAGTATGTTGGCTACAGCTAATGCGTACGGTTTGGGATTGACACTAATATCCCTGCGAATCCCTTGGTGTCTCTTCGGAAAGACACAAACAACTTATAGTGAACAGTATTGGCCTCGTTACAAAACGGCCGGTAGTAGAGCAGATTAGAACAAATTTTGAGGTCAATCATTCAAATGGTGATACACGCATGAAACGTGGCATGAATATACTTACTGGGACATTCTTCGAATCCACTCGACCAGCCATTTAAAAATCCAAGACGGTGGCCATTTTTTGCAAAATGGCCGACATTGGTTGGGGGATATAAATATGTTTTATATTTCTTTTCAAGCTGTCCAGTTTAAAGTCTTGTTTTTAAGCTTTCCAAATATACCTGAACATCAAAGATGGCTGCTATATTTTTGAAAATGGCCGCCATTCTAATATTATTATATATTTTCAGTTTTTAAAGTGACTCATCATGGAATAGCCTGCATTGCATTCAAAGCATATGTCAATGTATGCTTTGCACTTTATATGTTTCCTGAATATGTCCGTGTACCTACACATGCTATTCCTGATACATACTGCTACATAGTGCTGCACAGATGGTAATACAAATGAAATCATTTTAAACCTTCGATTTTATTTTATTAGTTCGGTGGCAGAAGCCCATATTTCTAGATAAGCTTGCAATGTCTGTTTACAATCAGTTCTTGGTATTGTCTAGATAATAATGTGAACACGTCTTTACCAGCGGCGTCGCACACAATTATGACGCATTTTTTACGTGTGTTTATATGAAGCAACCTATCCCATGGGAAACACCCGTCGTTGACTACAAGGGTCCGAAGAAACCTGTTATGCCAACCGGTCTTCCGATGTCAAGATTCGAGAAAGCCCAATGAGACAGCGCGAGACGGGATTTTTTAACAAAAAGGTTGGCAGATATAGACATAGCAGATGTGATGCCGCCCTATTAATGTAAAATGCTGTTATATTACATTGTGTTGGCACATAAGCCTAGCGCAGGCCCCTGCTATTCTTCCGTAAATTGCAATACTTAACCGATTACATAACATCTTAGATGGACTGTTAGCTAAACATGAGTTTTATCAACTAGAACTGTGAATTTTGTTTGTTTGATAAAATGTTTGACTTACATACTTACAATAATAGAATAACAAAAAGACGCTGATCTGATTTTCCATTAAAAAGTAATAACAATGTTGTGCCTAAATACAAACACAAATTATATGTCACTCTACTAAATTTTGATCCATGGGACATAATGTGAATCGGAGAATGAATCACTATCATAACAATTTTTTTGGTCTAAATTTGTTTTTAAGCTTGACGTCCATCAACAATATGAAATATAACCTATCTACAATGCAATAATGATAACAATTAACTATGATGTTTAAAATATAATTAAACAAGATTTTCTTGACATTTATTGAGTTTGCTGACATTTATTTATTTTATTAAATTGAAAACAGGTATGAAATAGTCATTACACCGTCTTGAAATGTTGACATATTACGAAGATGGCTATGTTTTATTGGGATGCCACAAAACAGCATAGGTCACCGTACTAAATGTTGATCCATGAGGCATAAAGTGAATCGGAGAATGAATGTCTAGTTGTCCTTGTCTACACAAATTGCTCATGCCTGACGTGTTACATTACACATGTTCACACGTGAAATTACGTACACAACAATGACGTTGTCATACCTACAAACAAATTGTACCACTCCGCCAGCGTTCCCGCCACTATCAATTTTGAATTGCATTAACAATCAAATTACGTTATTGAGCTAGTTAATATCACTGCATTACGCGCTACAGTGGCGCTGTATGCGATACTATGGTATATCTTTAACTGAGGTCTCTCGGATAATTTTGAGTTTTTGATTGTGGCGTAGGAACACCGCGGAAACTGGATCCACCAATTCGGAGACTTATTTTTGTACAAGTATTTACGTATAAACAGTGTATGCATATTAAGGTTTTAAGACATCTGCCTGATCACCGTTTCGAGTAGTAGACCCTAGAGTGTTTGCTGGAGCAACTTTACCCTAAGCTTTTGTAACACGGAAACACAGGTGAGGCCATCATTTCAACAACGTACGATAAAATGTCCGACAGTTTGACAGCAATTCGAAAACGAAAAGTGATTTACATACTGTTCATGAAAACTTACCCGGCTGTATATCTACGTTGTCGCAATTAACAGCTACATTCAGTTCGTGTCTTGTGTTAATTCGATATGGCTGAAAGCAACATCACATGTATAATAACCTCACAGGTTAGTCTAGGAATACATGCGCATGGCGGGGAGTAATCTCCAACAAAGACATTTATAAAATAGCAGCAGACGAGAGGATCAGCATATAAATTCAGAGAAGAAGATAGAAATGGATCGGACACGTACTGAAGAAGAACAACAACATCTGCCATTGCCTAAGAGCACTGTAGTGGTTGCCGGAAGGAACGAGAAAAGTGGGTCGCGCAAAAACAACATGGCGAAGATCAGTGAAAAAAAGAACGAAACAAACAGGGATAGTAAATACGAAACGAAGCAAGACGCGGAGCCGTTGACAGGGCAGTATGATGGACTTGCACAGCAGCTTTATGGACCACAAGGCCTGAAGAGGATAGATAAGGTAAGGTAATTTGATTATCAGTTCAAAATGGCAACGTCATTATTGTGTATGTAATTTCACGTGTGAACATATGTAATGTAACGCGTCAGGTAAGGTAAGGTAAGATTAACGTTTTCCTCGAAGACAGTTTGCCTTTTGGGCTCCAAACATTCAGGGTTTATCTTCAATATTTGAGAAAAAAAAGTATCGCCGTTATTTTTGTAATTGTCCGTTGGTTAAATTGTGGGGTGTTTTGGGTTCGTACCGTATGTTAGACAGCGTAAATCGATTGTTGGTAACATTATGATTGTTCCGAGGTCGCATGGAAGGCCGAACAGTTGGAATTGTTTGTAAGTGTATCAGCTAGTTTTTTGGCAAGTGCATTAACAAGGTCAATATCCAAACTGAGATTCGCTTCTGGTCATGTGGTCATTCAAACGAACCTCAGCTACATTTATTGTTTTCCCTGGCGAAGTGATACCAACGACTAATAGGCTGGTCTTTGTTTGCCAATTACATTGTACTATTCATCGCATGATATGTTGCTTAGCAAAACATCCGTCAGGCTATCGAAAATGGATGCCGCACACGTGGTGAGTTCGGACAATACGTCGTATATTTTGTTGAAATTATGGTCCCAAAAATGAATCTTCATGACAAAAGCGTAAGGTAAATGTGTTTAAAGTGACACCTGTTTGCAGGGATGTTTGATTTATGAGATGTCATGCAGAAATAGCAATGGAATTAACATATATGACCGTTATCAACATTTTGGCAAAGCTTGACAGAGTTCACGCGCAGTGTTTTACTGTGACATAGGCAAACGGCGACGCACATCATTTGTTGATTACGAAATGTCAGTTGCGAACATGCGTAACGTTACATACTTTCAAATAGCATAGCTTAATGTGTATGTCTAGTCCAAACCCTATCCACACTTGATGGTGATAAACACAATTGCTTTACTGAGTGATTGTCCCGAAACAATATAGGATACATACAAAGCAAAACAGACAATCAACAATAAGCAAAGGAAAAGAAGCAAGTTGCCAGTAGTTCCTTGTTTCAATGTTAAACAAAACATTTGTGCCACGGTAGAAATTGGTGAAATTATTCTGATGCTAGCATACCACAGTTGTTTAATAAAATAATTGTGATAAAACATGATGACATGTTTTCTAGATTTTTACTAACTATACTATTCGCAAATGCTAATACACACTGTTATACTAAAATATACTATACTAATTGTCTGGAGTTATCTTGTTCATAGTTTCCCCAGATGTAATGTTTCATTATCTTTTTGAGTACATTGATAGACGTACAATCTTCAATATGATTCTTTATAACAATAGTATTCCACAATTTGGGACCAGTGTGTTTAATCTTGTCCGCTATTGAAATCGATGGATATTTTGGCGAAAATATGGAGTTTTCAAAATGAGCTGAACATAAGCAGATTTTGCACATCTTCATTCAACCTGGTACATTTATAATGTTTAGTCAAATTTCAATTGCGCATGATTATGGATAAGGTTCGTATACAGTACAAGGTCGATTTTTTTTGATAGTGATATAGTCGAGTGATATAACTTGTACGCCATTCCCCATTTCATGAAATATACAAAAACATACAACATTCGTGAGGCATGCAGCCTGCTTGGTCTAACATTCTCGTATGCAGTTGTTTTTAGAAATATTGTCATATGGTACGTCATACATAAAGCACATCTACGAAAGGCCAGTATTTCAATATAAACAACATGACGAAATGTCCGAACGCTCCGGCATTCAATGTGTTGGTTGCTTAACGGACGTTTTGCTAGACACAGCGCGTGCCGGGCACAAGATGCAAGAAAAGTTTTTCTGATGGTCATTTGACCGGTTTCGTCCGATACCAATATTGAATTGCGGCAACAATTATCGCGCACAGCATATTTACTAAATTAATAACACGCAAGGTTCGTGATGGTTAGTACTGTCGTTCGTCGGTCAACACGTCGGTAAACACGCGCAGTGTATGCTGTTCCAATCTCGTTATCATGATTCATTAATCGTGTGCATAGTCTGACGAGTGCGATACAAACAATACGAAAAGTATGTCAGTGGTTTTCTTAACATGTCTACGGATCAATTATGGAAGGTTTACACAAATTAACAAATACAGTAAACACGCGTATGGTACCGTTGAACCATATGTCTAACGTCCGGTACGAACCTTTAAACGAAATAACTCTTTGCCATTGGATAATTACAACAAAAAACTATGACGCCTTATGTTTCTTTCTGCAGGCGCAGACGAATCCTTGAAAGTATGTTGAGCCATAAATGCAAAGCGTTTAAGAGGAAACGCCTAATACCCCCACACACATACACCACGACAAACATGACGACCACCTTGACCACCACGACCACGACCACGACCACGACCACCACCATCACCCCGCCACCGTCACCACGATCACCACGACCACCACAAACACCACGATCACCACCACGACCACCACCACGACCTCCAACATCACCACCGCCACGACGACGACGACGACGACCACCACCACCACCACTACCACCACCACCACGACCACTACTACCACCACGATCACGGTCACTACCACGATCACCACGACAATCACCACGACCACCACCATCACCACCGCCACCACGACCACTACTACCACCACGATCACGGTCACTACCACCACCACGACCACCACCACCACCATCACCACCGCCACCGCCACCACGACCACTACTACCACCACGACCACGGCCACTACCACCACCACCACCACAACCACCACCACAACCACCACACCTTTGTGTGACTTTCCACCTACCTCTAAGACTGGGCAGAGGTCACCATAATATGATTGCCCGGCGTAGTAACCAGTCATGTTGGGATTGTAGCCATGAGGCAGGGTGACAACATGCTACAAAGGTAATGGTTCCGATAAAAAAACAAAAAATACTGCACCTCACATGTAGTAAAACAGCGAAACGTACTAAGCAAAGTAACAATGTCCATCCTGCGGGTCATTGTGCATTGTGCCTACACACATATACAGGGTACGGTTTCCTGTAGTGATTTGTAAGTAACGTTCGTTATGACATACAGTTAGAACATTTTCGGAGACACGGGAAGATTGTTCACGGCGCTACTCGAAGAACACAGACAGGGCTTAGACAACACCCAGAAAAGGGAAATATACGAGGAGCGAGAAAAAAAATACATGTTCACCATGAACAAATTCTTCACACTGGGAGGTAGCAAAAATAGGAGCCTGGGTGGCACACTGACAAATACAACATGTAAACGTTGCCATCTGTATATGAAAAACAAAGCAGACAGGCAGTATCTTGCACTCCTTACAGACCGCGACCTCAAAGCTTTCGCCGCCAAGTTCGCGAATAAAGCTGGTAGCTAGCATAATACCGTCAGTGCCGACATTATTGATGTCGATTTTCTGTTCTCCATGGTCCTCACCTTCTATTCCATAATATGCAAATGCATCCGAATATCAGTATAATTGTGTTTAGGCCTAAGCGATGACAATCATTCCAACTATTTGCTTCTGAAGACAGCACATCTTCTCCGCGTGTGATCACGACCTTGCGAGAACATGTTTTGGCAATCACGTTAAATTAGCAGTCGAAACAGTTCAGTCTTACTGACTTTCTCTCGCGGGAACAGTCCCATCTTTTTCACAGTCATGAGCAGAAGCAACACATTGGAAAACGTTGGATAAGAATGACGGAGAAGATGAAAGATAAAGCATTTGATATCGTCGCATCCGTCAAGGTGTTTCCTTGGTATGTGATTAGCGAGGCCTTGCTGTTTTATTCACCCGCCTCGTCCAAAATTTTCCGAAATTGCCGCCTCATAGCTGTTTGTGGAGCTCGTGTTGTTTTGGGTTCGTCGCGATTAATTCAAGGTTTAAGATTAATGGTCTGTACTACTGCAAGTTTCCACAGTCCTCAAACATCAGCAGAGCATATAACAAGTAGTTTAAGAACGTCAAATAGTTGCCTCGTCCCGTCTAACAGTGTGTATTGGCGTATACTGGACAGATGGACCGTTGTGATTCAGCATGGTCGTTCTACAAACCACCCAAATGGGCCTGCTAGATCGCACGCAACATTCCAGCCCCATACATACAAACTGACGGATGTAAGTGCCGTCTTACAAGTGTGACCCCCCAAGATCCCGGTCGAATTTTGAAAAAAACTACGAACCACCCCAATGGGCAGCCAGATCACACACGTCTTGTTTTTTGTCTTCGGCGTTCGCTCATATTTAATTCTGGTTATTAGTGTAGAGGTCGTTGTACGTTGCAGGTCTTCCAGAGGGGCAAACGTATGTCTCTGTGCGTCAGGTTGTGTTCCTCTCATTCTCGTATGTTGGACAATTTTGAAGGTGGTATTTCACTGTCATCGGATCTGTGACACAAGGATATATGTCGGTTTCTCCAATGAGTAATTTGCATATGGTGCAGATTCCCAACTTCAGACGCACCATTATTACCTGGTTTTCTCTGGAGAGTTGGTAATAGTTGTCCTTGCTATTGTAGCTGAGATGTTTCAATTTTCCTCTGGTGTGCTGAAATTCAACGGAGCACCTGTGGCACCATTACATGTGAAACTTCCGCTAAATGTGACAGGTCCGCTAAACGTGAATGTACAAATTCCGCTATATGTTAAAACAATTACACTAAATGTCAAAAAAGAAGGCCCAATAAACGTGAAAAAGTATCAACGCTAAATGTGAAACATGGGGAGGCCCGCTAAAGGTGAAAAACGTCCTACGCTAAATGTGAAAACAACATTTATATTCGGTTCCATACAAGAATGGAGTGTGTGCGTGCGTGTGTACGTGTGTGCGCGGATATTTCAGTGGGTGGCTGAGAGGGTGACTGAGAGAGTGAGTGAATGAGTGATTGAAGAGAGAATGAGTGAGTGAGTGAGTGAGTGAGTTAGTGAGTGAGTGAATGTTGCGCTATAATGTTCCTCCATCTGTGGTTGAAACTGTACATTCGCCACTGACCCAGTTATTGCCTCTATGTCCCCCACGTCTACGAAAAGGTACCATCCTTGGAAACAGTGGCAACGGATCTGATTTATCACAATTGTAATGCATTGTAGTGTAAGCTCGTGATAGTGGCGACATCAGTAGTAGAGTCAACAACTACTGGGTACAGTAATACAAATTTGAGTTTTGTTTCATCACTGCCTGAAAATAATAATTTTAGTCTAATTAAGAAGCGGAGCGCACTTTGACTATGATGTAATATGCCGATATGACATGAACCTCCATTGTTGTTGGCATATTGTAAAATGTCGGGTGCTCTTGGATCCTGGCACTCTTCCTCCGACGATTATACAGGTACTAATGACTACTTTACGCTATTAAGGTTCGTTGGTGTAATTCACCAATACTGCCACACGTGCACACCCAATCACTTCAAAGAAATTAAACATAGAAAAGTTGAATTAATTTTATTACAATTAACTCATGTCTGTCCCGTAGTCTCTCCCACGGCTGGGGAGGGCATTGTCACACACAGTCCACAGCATTTAACAAGATTTAACAAGATTGCCACCCAGAGAATTAACTCTAGGTGGCAGGTGGATAAGGAATCCCTTTGGCTTATCGAGAGTCCAACCCTTTTATCTATGTTTATCCCGCCCTTCTGAGGTATGTATCGATTTTATTTTTAAACATATTCACGCTACTAGCACCCACACAAACAGCAGGTAATCTGTTCCATTCATTTACAGTCCTTTGTGAAAATGAGAACAATCTTATATCTAATAAATACTGCTCCTTTGATAATGTAACTTCATGTCCTCTAGTAATTCTATCTTTCTTAACTGAGAAAACAATATTTCTATCAATATTTTCATAACCATTCAGTATTTCAAACACTTCTATCTGATCTCCTCTCAATCTCCTGGACTCTAGTGTTATTAAACCACATTCTTTTAGGCGAATTTCGTAAATAAAATCCCTCAGTTTTTGTATCATTTTAATCGCTCTCCTCTGTACTCTTTCTACCATATCTATGTCCTTCCTGTGATATGGCCTCCACGCTTGTATACAATATTCTAAATGAGGACTCACAATCGTTTTGTACAGCGGTATTATTAGTTCTTTTCCTTATACGCTTTATTTCGCCTAAATAATCCAAAGATTTGATTTCCCTTTGAAGCTGCAATTTCGCACTGCACTGAAACCTTCATATCAGCATCAAAGGTTAACTTTTCTTTTACAGTAGTAATTAGTACAGTACCCACAATTGTATATTCTACATCTTCGTTCCCATGTCCTGTGTGGAGGCATTTATATTTTACATACAAAATTGAGCAGCATTTGCCACTTTTCAGACCATTTGATCAACTTGTCAAGATCATCTTGTAAATGTTGTCTATCTCCATCGCTTTTAATCCTTCTAAACATTTTGTATCATCCGCAAATTTCAACACCTTGCTTGTTATTTCATCATCCAAATCGTTGATATATATTTAGAATAATATAGGTCTTAGTACTGATCCTTGTGGTACCCCATTGAATACCGATTTCCAGTTTGAAGCCTCCTCATCAACTACTACACGTTGTCTTCTGTCAATCAGCCAATTTTCTATCCAGTTTATTATACCATTTCCTATGCCATGGGCCTTACGTTTAAGCAGTAATCTTTGATGTGGCACTTTGTCGAAAGCTTTCTGAAAATCTAAGTAGATGACATCTACTGGTGATCCCTCATCTATCCACTTAGTGATGTCTTCCAAAAAACATAACATATTTGTTAAGCATGACCTCGCTTTAAAAAATGTTGAGATGGGCTTATCAAGTTATGTTTAATAAGAAAATCTACCATCTGATCTTTAATTAGTATTTCTAATAATTTGCAAATCACTGATGTTAAACTCACTGGTCTATAGTTATCTAACTTGTTTCTCGAACCTTTTTTAAATAACGGTATAATGTTTGCCGCTTTCCATTCTAAAGGAACCACACCCTCTTCTAATGACATATTGAAAACTGTAGCAAGCGGTACGCTAATTTGTTTTAATATTTCCACTAGTAATTTGGGCGGAATCCCATCCACTCCAGGTTATTTATTATCCTTCACAGCCCTTATTTTCTTAGCTACTATTTCCGGAGTTACAATTAGCTGTCCTAAATAGTCTGAATCTGCCACCTTGAACTTAGTCTCTGGTACTGGCAATGAACTTGGTAAACACTGAACTAAAATACTCATTCAGGTCTTTTGCCATTAAGAATCCCTCTGATATTATATTTCCAGCACTACCTTCTAGAGGACCGACGTTATCCTGAACTTTCTGTTTGCCTCGAACAGACGCATACAAACTCTTGCTGTTATGTTTTATATTACTAGCTAATTTTTGTTCATAGCTGTAGCTTGGTTAAGTGCTTCTTTTTAAATGTTGTAGTGTTGATAATTTCCAGTACATCTATATGACTTCCAGATCATTTGTTTATACTTAATTTTTCTAATGGCTTCTTTCAATAAGTGTTTCTTTTTGGACCGTTTCCCTTGTTTTTTTAATGGTAAAAATTTATCGACTATGTACTTAATTTCACTCTTTAATATATTCCTGCATTCTGTTGCTCCAGTGTGTTATTCCAGTCTATCTTTGTTAATATTTCCTCATGTCTTTATACTTTCCTTTGTGGAAATTTCTCCTATACTGCTTTTTATTATTCCTTTCTGATTTTACTTTGATGGTAAAATGTATCTGGTAGTGATCATTACTCCCCAGTGGCTCACAAATCTTGACATTGTCAACTAATAATTCATTCTGTGGGGACAAAACTATGTCTAACACATTCTCACCTCTGGTTGGTTCTAGCACATGTTGAGAAAGGAAAGTATCTTGTACTAAAACTAAAAACTTGTGGTCCTTACTCCCCATACTATGTAAATATTTCTAATGTATATGCCCATAGTTTAAATCCCCCATAATAATACAGACCCGTTTGCTTACTTCCCTTATAGCGTTTTTATTTTTTGATTCTCTTCTATGCTTATGTTTGGATTTCGATAAGCTAACCCTGCTGTTAACGTTGAGTTTCCTGTAACTATGTTACACCATACAGCTTCTTCGCAATCTGCTTCTTTTTCTAATTTTATTTCATAAGCCTGGATAGATTCTTTAATATAAAAATAACTCCATTTCTTCCTATTCTAGCTTTCCTAAACATTACATATCCTGTCAGCCCTAATTCGGCATCTGATATATCGGTAGTGGTCCATGATTCGGTTATAGCTATTATGTGAGGGTCAATATCTTCTACCATAATGTTTAGTTCATTTCTTTTGTTTACTATACTCCTTGCATTTTAAACAAACACACTTATATCCAGCTTCAGAAGAGTTTTCCAGACTGTTCTTTATTTGTGCTGTCTTTATCTATACCTCCAGTTTCAGGCTTCTCTGTGAGTCCCATGGATGGCCGTGTAGCCTAGTTGTATAGTCTGTGACTGGGATGCAGGTGGTCACAGTTTCAATATATGCACACTCACGCACGCACGCACGCACGCATGCACGCACACGCTCCATTCTTATATGGAACTGAATATGAATGTTGTTTTCACATTTAGCGTTGATTCTGTTTCACGTTTACCGGGCCTACGTTTTTCAAATTTAGTGTAATGTTTTCACATATAGCGGAATTTTCACATTTAGCGTCGACATTTTTTCACGTTTAGCGGACCTGTCACATTTAGCGGAATTTTCACATTTAGCGGTGCCACAAGCACCCTCAGTCTGGTGGACTTCTGCAGGGCAGACAAGGCAATGGCAAGGAGGGTGAGTTCCTTATGTTGGGGTTTGTATAGTTCCAGCAACACCAGCAATATATCAGTGCAAACGGCGACTTTGTTTTGCATGGCCTCGTTCAATTATACCAACGTTGTGGCTGCCGTCACTCAAGCCCTGGGCTTCACTTTGTAATTTATGGACTATCTTCCTGTATCCGTTGAGTATTTCGTCCATCCCTCAGTTTCAAATAATGTAGTTAAAGAAGAAAACTCATCAACTATGAATATCAGGGAGTTTCGTAGTAAATAATAATAATTATGTTTCTGGTATAGCGCAGGTCTCCTCTTAAGCGGCGTGTCTAGCTCCTAGCGTTTACTCCATTATAATATTCCGTTTTCTTGACAGCTGGACAACTCGTTTAGAACACTCCACCTGGTACTTCGCGCTGAGTTCTTCTGCATGCTCTACCATGTCGCACGTGCTGACGGACAGACGGTGGAGCGGGCAGAACAACTGTGTCTTGTCAGGGGTGTCGCAATACGGAGTAACAGGCTTGAGCCTGCGAAACACGAGAGCATGACTGATTATTATTATTATATATATATATATAACTTTTACAATAATATATTACGTCTGGACCTGTGTTAAACAAAGTAATGATGTCATTATTCAAAACACTCAGATAAGTTATAGATTACTTAAAGAGTACATCACTGGATGTTGTAATAAGCACAATGGATGTCGTAGAAAACACAATGGAAGCTGTAATAAACACATGGTATATCATCATCAAGAAACTATTTCTTCACAATAGGATCAGTTGTATAGCTCGGTAATTAGTATACGTCAATAATATTCAATTAGGATTAAGTATTACCTACATGACACATACCATACTGGATGTTCTAGCAAACAGTGTTCCAGGACGGACCAGTGTGCACAAACGTTAACGTAAACGTTGAATCTTGACAAAATCAAGTCCCATTTCAAGAATATATTACCCACACACTCACAGGTCATAGTCTGGTATAAAGGTCACACTAATGTTTTCAATGAAAACATGTAGATGTTGCAATAAACATCGTTATTTCCCAAACCCACGACATCTTAATTAACACATGTTACGTCCTCAGAAGACGACACAAACAACGTCTACAACGACGTGGATGAGAGCTTAGATAAGAATAGTGCACTCAGATATATGCAAGATCTTCAAAAAGAAAGCGAAGGAGAACGTCAGGAAGTACAAACAAGAGGTCATACGAGAAACGATTACGGCATCAAAGAACCTGAAGAAAGCCAGAAGAACATAGGCATTAGGCCGAGACAGACTGATTACACTTCTAGACAAGCATGGTACAGAAATATAAAACCAAGATATGCTCATGGAACGAATGGAGAAATTCTACACCGAGCTATACTACAATTAAAAGAGTACCATAAATCACACCGACCCGAAAGAGGTACCAGAGATAACACCATGTGAGGTGGAAGCAGCGCTAAGAGATATGAAGAATGGGAAGACATCAGGCAACGACCATGTAAACATTGACACATTAAAAGCAGGAGAACATACTATCTCGAAGGCATTGGCTAAGCTGTGTACTAAATGCTTATCAGAAAGATGAATACCCATGCATGGAAGAACGCAAAGATGGTGATAATCTTCAAAAAGGGAAATAAGAGAGACTCAAAGAACTACAGACCGATATGTCTCTTATCAAACATGTACAATTTATTCACAAATATACTAACGAATAAGCTAGAGATGTCACTCGACGAAAACTAACCATCAGGGCAAGCAGGATTCACAAGCAGGTACTCAACAACAAACCACATTCACGTCGTAAACCAATTAAGTGAAAGAGAAGTGCCGATAATATAATATCCCGCTCTGCATCGCTTTCCTCGACTACGTGAAGACTTTCGACTCGGTGCAAACTGAAGCAATACTGACCTCCCTTTAAGAACGGGGGATAGAAGACGTGTACATCGTACTCATAAAAGACATCACACCTACAGCTCGGTGACAGTCCATCTACACAAAGAGAGCAACAAGATCAACATCAAGACTGGAGAACTACAGGGTGACACAATATGGCCCAAACTGTTTACGGCAACACTCGAAAGCACAATCCGAAGACCCACCTGGAAAACCAGAAGCTTGAGGATAGAAGGAGAATATCTCAGTCATCTTCGCTTCGCCGACGACATATTCAAATGCGCTAGATGGATATGCGTGATAATAAAAATAGAAGACAGAAATGGACCTAGGCAGGGCAAATCAACAGACTACGAGATAACCGATGGGTATCGCGTATAACAACCTGGAGAACTTACGAAGGGAAACGATCTAGAGGAAGACCGGCGAGACGGTGGAGAGACGAACTAGACGAGTACTGGAAGAGCAGCATCCGGCAATAGAGGCATATTTGGAATCGACATGCTGAGGTCTTCGCCCAACCACGGGACACTGCGGCTGCACAGTGATGATGATGATGACGTCCTCTTCAAAAATTATTTGATTTACATTAAAATCGTCGTTATTTGTTCCATTCCAAGATTTTTACCTATTTTGCTGATAAGATAAACATGACCAGATCGACCCGTTTTACGTTTAGGTATTTTCATACGTTTTCTTCTTCAACCCAAGATCTCATCACATTTGAATTAGTGTATTTTATCTATTCATCTGACCATGAAGTAGGTCAAGTACCCTCTGTCTTTGTTATAGATGTCTATCGCTGACCACTTTACGGTTTGTTGTTGTAAAAAACAGCCAAAAAGTCACCAACCGATTGCTTCTTCAGATAGTGTGTTGTCCACTTGCCCAAGAACCTGCGGAACAGCGTCATATCAGTTTGTTTCACTCCGTGAAGGGAGAGTGTTGTAGTTGGATGCATTGTCCATCCAGAGCATGCCGGGCAGAACTTGCCGTTTATGAATAAACATTTTCATGTGAATACCTCTCCCGCACCTTCAGGCATTACTCTGTGTGGATGCGTGGTGCTAGTAATTTGCATTTCATTGGAGGTTTCCATTTCCTGCTGGGCCTCTGCCACCTCACCCTCGGTTACCATCAGGTGTGTGATCTTTGAATTGGTTTATTTAAGTTCCACCAACTGATGATTTAAACGCTGTGAACGGTTAACATACAAACCTGCATTTCCACTGGCAGTCCCTCCTACTCCGTCGCATTACTTGTGTGCTGAGGTACATACTACCGATGAACACGCATCGCTTCCTTCTTTAAATGAACAATTATTTGCTTATTATGCCCTTTCTTGCCGTTTGCAGCATTGTGTCTACCCATACTGCGTGGCTGCTATGACATTTGTTATGCTTACATTCGTTATCACCATCCAGCCAGCGATATTGTTGGCATGTTTTGCGACATTTTAGCTTGGATTTAACGTGCTTGTGCACGGAAAATACCATGTCTATGTCGACTATGTGTAGTAACCTTGAACAGTCACATGTTCTCTCAATAATTGGTAAGTTTTATCAACTCAATGTAGTCCCAATTTAACGCGACAAGCCTTAGTATTGAAAAAATGCATATTAGTCCAGTCAATCTATGCCCAAAAGAGGGTCAACCTCAAACAAATTGCAATAGTAACTATGACAGTATTTTTATTTAGTACTATACGTATACATTACCAGAAAAAAGGCTCTGAAATCCACGTGGTGGAACATTGTCATTTTTGACGACAGTGACGTTTTGGCTTAGTGAAATATAGGGGTAGGCGTTATTGAGGCTGTGATATATATTTATTTTCTTTGCATAGTTCATACACATTTTGCATACCATTGACACTATAATGGATTAATTTACCCAGCGATATATAATAAATATAAATTCGTTGAATATTAACGTGAACAATTGTTTTTAAACACAGTGAACCTCGATTTTTAGCCGCTATGGGGGGAGCAGCATTGCGATCTAACGTTGACTTATTCCATTTGCAATTGAATAAAAGGATGCTCTATAGTATAATGTTTTTGGTGGATTTCTATCTCATGTTGTCCCTGGAGCAATTCAGCTTGGTTGTCCTAAGGACAACCTAGGGCATTTTTTGAAATATGCAAAGCAGGGCCTCCATTACTGAAATACATATTTTCTTCAATAGCTTTGCAACTAAGCATGATAATGTCACAGAAGTGGTTTCAAAACCAATATTTTCATATTCAACGTTTAAGATAAACACATCACCATATGTATATAGGGCTGCAAGTTTGTTATTTCATAAAATTTTCAGATATCGGCCATGTTGGATCTTATTACATGCTTATCTCCAATGCAATGTTTATGCATATGTCCAATGACTTTGATTCGCATCTATCGTCTATGCCCCTATAATGATAATAGCACAATCAACAACATAAAACACATTGAATCTCTTGTAATGTTGTTGCACAACACAGGATAAATAGTTATCAATCCATATAGTTGACAATGGTTGCATGCATACAAGTGGGTATTCACATTCCCAATATAATACGGTGTGCCATCTCTTCCCGTGCAATTTGCTTGTCAAAAGGATTTTTTTGCACGAATATCACCTACAGTGATTCAGTCAGCACAAAATCTGAGGTGGCAATTTTTCGTTTTAAAGAAATGGCAGCCATTTTACAAAATGGCCGCCAAATCACATTTCCGCATATCTTAAACAACTGCGTCACCTACAACCTTAATCGTGGTGTCAAAACATGGGTTTTTGAAGTCAGAGGTTTCAAATATTTTACGTTTGGCCTTCTCCGACTCTCGGATCCACCATTTTTAAAGATGGCGGTCGTCAAATTTTTTTCACAATATCTTACCAAATATATCACACATGTCTATGTTAATGTGTAGAATTGTGATCAGCAATTTCAAATATGTCACACATGACCTTTGCTAACATTCATATATCCGCCATTTTTAAACATGACGCCCATCAAAACCAATTATCGCTATAACAAAATACCTACATCACCTAGAGCCGTAATGTTGATGCCAAAATATAGATTTTTAGGTGCGATGATTTCAAATATATTACATACGCATTGTCCCCAACCATGAGAGGGTTACTACACCCAACGCCAGCTGTACACGCGCAATAGATGGTACATTACATATTATTGCCGTGGCAACTGCAACCGTCAGTGTTGCATGCCTTGCTCTCTGCTGTCCAATCACAGCTTATGACAATAGTCAAACCTGGAGGATCCGTGGGTCCAATCTCAAAGTTGGGTGACGGGATACCGTCCTTCACCCACACAAACTGCGTGATGTCCAAATGAGGAGGACCTTGCTGATCAGCCGCCTTCCACAGCATCATCTGAAGATGAGTGTGGGAGAAAGAATGGAAAGCCAGTGCACACCATGGCGTTTCCTCCCACAGATTATGTGCGGAGGGCACATGATCAGATGATGCTGTGGAAGGCGGCTGATCAGCAAGGTCCTCCTCCTAAGGGAGGAGTTTTTTGGCCAACAGAGAAAACAGGCACATATTCATCAACTTACTGCGCAATGAGCTTGAGAAAGCTGGGTGCTGTTGTTTTCATGCAGAGGACGCTAAAATAATGATCGTTAGACAACACTGAATTAATCAGACAAAATCGACACCATCCTCATTGGTGTAAACATCGATTTGCTAGTGCTGTCCTGTTACCACTTTCAAAAGGAACTCTTTGGTGTATTCTTAATGCCAGAACCTAAACAAAGCATACTACAACTAGTAAATAACGATCTGGTACATCAAAGCTCTTACATAATATATGGGCCCAGCTGTGGGCTAAGATATGATACCACAGCAACAGTCGAAGAATTGGTTACTGCAGGAAACCAAGCCATTGTGTGCTTTCAATGTGGGAACATTGGCAAAAACCTTGATGGTTTGCAAGCACTTCATTGAAAATGTAGCATCAAGCGCAGCTTACTCAAAGGGATAAATCTACCCCGTACTTCAATCAACTGCTGCCCATTATCACAACCACAGGATAAATTATCAGAACCAACAGTAGAAAAGTTCCGAGAACACTCTAAAAAACCACGGACTAGAGCTGGGGTGTCAAATACAAGTGTCATATTCCAAATATGACTGACCTCCCAGCAGCCCCAGCCCGTGTGCTGTCGGTCATTCGTTGTGTGGGGCAGATTGTTCGCTTGTGAAGATCAGTGGGAAGATCTCCGTCCCTGGACGGGCGGCGGCACGCTTTCTGGTGGTTACAGAGGCCCGTCCTGAATTTGCAGGCTCTGGAGCAGGTTGGGCAAAGGTTTACTTTGCCTGAAGGTGCCTGAGATGCAGATTCTTTCCTCCGCCTACGCTTCTCCCCGTCTGCATCTCTTCTTCAACGTCCTGGGCAGCTCTCATGGTAGTCGCTCTGTTGCCAACCTTTGCCTAGGTGAGTTGCCGTTTCAGCTGATCCTTCCAGCGCCTGTGGGGACCTTTTATCTCGGTTGCCCTGACGAAGCTCATCATAAAAAACTTATGGAATTATGATGTCATCAATGCGCGAGACGTGGCCTGCCCAGTGGAACTGTCGGAGCATCAACATGGTTTCGATGCTCCGGAGGTTTGCCTTTTCCAGGACTTCTTTGTTGCAGACATAGTCCTGCCAATGTAGTCCCGTGATGGAGCGCCGACATCGCTGGTGGAACCGTTCAAGCAGTTGTACTTGCTGGTAGAGGAACCACGCTTCTGCCCCATACAAAAGGGTAGTGACGAGTGACGACGACAGCCTTGTATACTTGTATCTTTGTTGACTAACGCAGCGAGTGATTCTGCCATACGTATACATTTCAGCAGGCGACGGAGTGAACTGTTGGGAAAGACAAACTACAATCCGTTGGGATGTAGTTGCGGAAAGAACGGATTTGAGTGTTCTTCTGTGTGTGCGTGGTGTGTCAAATTGCAACTAACATCTCCGTGGAAGCTCTCAACGACAGCAGTGTTTGAACGTGTCAAGTACCAATAAATAACACTACATGTTAAGCAATAATAAGGATGTACGTACACACCTCACTGCAATTTTATAGCGTTTGGTTTTGGTGAAGATAACTGATATTGGAATAAGTACCTGAGATAAAATATCAACCAAATACAAAGCATACTAACTTATTCATGAAAACGGTGTTACTATTTAGACACAGTAGCTAAGGACGTAAACTCTGTTGAAATAAACAAGTTTATGACTATATAAATTATGTAAGCAACATTTGGTTATTCGCAAAGCTTGTCCCCATGGCTGCTAAAATTCGGGTTTCACTGTGTTTAGAAAATTAGTTTCATGTTTTGCTAAATGGAATTAAACTTGATGTATATCGTTGTATTAATATATCCATACCACTTCCAATGGCGTACATAATATTCAGAAATGAAAATGTTCCATCACGTGAATTTCTGTGGATTTTGTTATCTAATAATGCAGACATATAGTGCTAACTAAAAATGCCATAATGATTTATATTACAATTTGTTTGAGGCTAAACCATAGATTGACTGGACTAGGCCGAAAATCGGGGTACATGTAAATTGCGATAATTTGTAAATGTGTTTAGAATACGATTATGACCTTAATATCCATTGCAATTATACTTGTTAGGTACCATTACGCAGCAAAATAGCATTGCTTTTCCAACGATATACATCATCTTTATAGTATTCTCATCGAAACTTAGTTGTACACCATTAATTACGTGTACCGTACTAAATTTCAGTGAGACGTACGACCACTTGGCAATATGCGAAAATGACAATGTTCCACCAAGTCGATTTTGGTGGACTTTTTTGTAACATAAATATATAGTAAAATCTAAAAATGTCTCAAAACTTACTATTGCAATTTGTTTGAGGTTGAACCATAGATTGACTGGACTATATTGTCACCATACAATTGCTAGAGAAAGATAATGTAAACAACACCCAACTATCCTTCCCCATCACACAGTTCAAGGCCCCTTTTGTTCGCGTGTTTCTGTACATTGTTTAGTTTGTTGCGACACGATTAAGTGTGTTGCGCATCTGTGGTTTGGTGTTTCAGGCCATACATGAAATTGCAATCGCGGAACTTAATATTATTTTATGTAACCATAGCAATAATAATAACATTACCATTAAATGTGTGGATGTAAACAGGAATCGTGTTTACTTTTTGAATCCTAATGATTGGATACGTCGCTATGAACCAGGGTTATGACACTGTACATGCAAAGTACATACGGTTGTAACTGTCATTATAACAAACATCCACAAACGTTTATTTTCAGCTATGCAATTCACATGCGATCAAAATATTGTACAATTTGTACAAAAAGCTTGCCCGGTCTTTTTTGTACGCTATGTACAAATACACAAATGTCGATACTTGTGACAGATCCCTTACATACAAGTGTCTGGTTAGTAAACAGGTATAGAAAACATCTCTAAAATGTTACAATGACTGACAGAAAGCAAATGCACACTTCGTAAGTGACACCCAATGATAAAACCGCGAGATCGCCTTAATAGTATGATATCCTCAAGGGCGGGCGATGTTGTGATTTGCACTGATGCTTACGCTGCTCGACGACCATCCATGTACTCCAAGCAACTTTTTCGCGCAAAAGCACACCCAGCGTGATGCCCAAATGTAAGTTTCTCCGCCATGGCCCAATTAACCTTGTACCACCTACAACAATATACTGCACATTCACGGCGAACTATTGGTGTGGTTCCCACGCGAAGCCCATTCTACAATTTACCTCGGCCTGAACTATAATGTATTCAAAGTGTTATATGAAATCGCTTGTTTTAATCAATGACATACGTAATAAAATTAATGACATATTATACCCAGGGTGTTTTCAATAAGGAACATTGTTTCATGACAGCGTATATCAAGGATAATGTGATTAGAAAATCCCACCTGGCATCATTGGAGTGGTGCATAAGTGGGACCATCTTGGATTTCAAAATGTTTTCACCTTACTTCTGTTGTGAATATCGTATGAAGGAAGCTGTCATTGGCTACACCCACTTTGTCAATGTTAAGAATTGCACAAATCAACATGTCTAATTCAGCCATTATAATACTCTGTTTAATTAGTATATTGATTGTTCTCAAAATGGCCGCCATACGGCAATTTAAGACAATACTATTGTATCGGTTATAGTTATCCCATTACAATTAGTTGTGCGGTGTTTAACAGTGGTATGGTGTTTAACACAGGACTGTGTGATGCGCCAAGTGCTGTAGTGCAGGGTGTAGTATGTAGTTTGTGTTTCATGCTCTCGCTTTTCAGCTACAGCCGCCAGCTAGCTCCTTGGGGTGAAAAGGGAGCCGAGTGAGTAGGTCTGCCCTGCTGGTGCATAGCCTCTCCATAGACAAGATTCCAGCACAACCTTCTTGTGGTACACTGCGTATACTGGGAACCTTGCGGCCCCAGGCTGATGTGCTAGGACCTCGGAGCAGGTTGGAGCATTAAAGGTACAGTGTGCAGGGCCCGCCAGCGTGTGGATATGTCCCGATGGTGTACCATTCTCCAACTCCCAACTATGGACAAATTCAAGCTACTGCACGCAGGAGGAGAGGAAATAAGTAATGGAGTTGGCATCATTGTATCAGAAGAGATCAGTAAGACGGCGGTTCGAGTGGAAAGTTGGAAGGGACGTATAGTGATGGCATGGCTGATGATTAGGAAACAGCTGGTATGTGTTATGTCTGTATACAAGCCACAGACGGGAAGGATGGAGGCAGAGAAAGAATAGTTCTCGGATTATTTGGAGATAATGATGTGATTGGTGGAGCTGATGTTGTGTATTGCGGGAGTCTTCAATGCACATGGAGTAGCGGAGCCAGGTGAAGAGGAGAGTGTTGGCAGAGACGGATGGGGAGTGAGGAATATAGAGGGTCGAGCTCTTTCTTCCAGATGCGAGAGAGCCATAAGATTACACACAGAAGCGGACAGTACAAGACGGAATATGATTTGCTGGTAGTCCGGAGGCAGCTGCTAGGGAAGATTAAGGACTGCAAAGCTGTAGCTGGAGAGCATGTCACGACGCAGCACAAGCAAGTGACGTTCGTTGCGCGTATGCAGAAGAAGAAACAAACTAAGAATGCGGGCCGCAGGACCATTAATTGGTGGAGGTGCAAAGACGATGTTGCTGTTCAATACAAGGAGCGGGTTTCAGCTAAATATGAGGAGCTCAGTGAAGAAGTTGGCAGTCTGGAGGAAGAATGGTAAAAGTACAAATAAGCATTTGTGGGAACTACAGCGGAGCTATGTGGAAGAACATGAGGAAAGGGCGGAGTGTTTAGTAGTAGTAACCAAGGATGGTGGGCAAACGAAGTTGTAGAAGCAGTGCGTGAAAAGAAGGAAGCATGTAAAGAAATAGACAAGCCCAAGGAGAGGGGAAATCAACTGGATACAAGGTTGATACACATATACCGACAGAAAAAGAAAGCGGAAAAGAAAGTTGTTGAGAAGGCGAGGAGTGACATGGAAGGAGATGCGTACAGCAAGCTAGATTACGGTGGAAAGAAGATGATATAAAGAATGGCCCGATACAGGGATGATAATAGTAAAGACGTGAAAGGTGGGACGGTGATCAAAGATAGATAGAAATGGGAAGTTGTTGACAGACCAAGAAGCAGTGTTGACGGTCCCGGAATACTACTTCAAGGAGCTTCTGAACCTGGAAGGAAATAACAATGACTTGGAATTGTCATCGTATGTAGAAGGGGAAATGGAGTCCAAAACGTGTCGCTGCTGGTTTTACCATGTTCGATATCTTCGCCGTATTCACCGGTATTCACTTTCCGTCCCAAAAACTATCGCAACAGCTCTTGTAACCAGCAGGCTCGACTAGTGCAATACCTTCCTTTATAATATTGCTAGCAAGGACATAACAAAACAAACTTCAACGTGCCCAAAATTATTTGGCAATGGTAGGGAAGCGTTCTCGTCGTTTTTCTCGCTCAGTGCCGCTTCTAAAATCACTGAATTGGCTCCCTATGCGATATAGGATTATTTTCAAGATTTGTACAGTTGCCTATCAAGCCTTTTGATCCAAACAACCTGCATGTCTACATTCGGTGCTCACTCTAGAATGAAATCCCAGACAGCTACGTTCGACGTGTTGTAATCTTCTTTTTATTCCCCGAGTGAAGACGAATGCTAGACCTCAAGCCTTGTCGGTTGGCGCACCAGCTATGTGTAATTCACTTCCTGCCAGCGTTAAATTAGAACGAAATATAGTTTCATTTCGTTGTCGTCTAAAAACCTATCTTTTTAAAATTTCCTATCCTCCTTAGCTTCCTAGCACTTTCATCCACCTGTTGACGACTCAGGCATTGTATACGATAACAAGATTGCTTAATCCTTTGGCTTTGTTGCGCCACTGAGCTGGATTTTCGAGGATATTGGCGCATGCATAAGAAGTCACTATTATTATTATTGTTGTTGTCAAGCTGTACGGTATGGACACGTCCCACGCGTCATCCATCCCCTTGCCTTCTGCAGATGAGTGTCGATATATATCGAAGGAATAGTTGCATTTTCACAGAAAGTCGTGGCTTCACTACAATTCATATAAAATTAGATAATGTCAACATTACATGAATGGTGGCGGCATTCAGGAATTAACTATCCTAAATAGATGCCCCTAAGTCTGAGTTCAATAATTATAGCTATAGTTGACGTAGTTGCTAACATATGAAGAAATTCGTTTGATCGTTAGAGAAGGACAAACATATTTATTTAGGTGACCCATAAAACATATCCGTTGTCACCAAAAACACCTTTATACAGTGTTTGCTATCTAAGTTGTGGTTGACAATGATTGTGTAAGTCAGACATTTTGATATTCAAGATGGTCGACGCTGGCCAGCATCTATGATTGCCAACATTAATGATCTTGCGCTGTGATATATATAGAAGGCATATAAATATGTGTGATATTCTAAAGTGACCTGTAACGCCCACGTGATACCATGACAGTTAAGAGAGCTTAGCATTATCAACCTGGGCAACATAGTCCATGGTATGTATGAACAAACAAACGATCAAATGAATAAATGAATTAACGAACAGAGGATTGAATGAATTTGGGAGACAATGAATTAATTAATTAAATGAATGATAGAAGGAACGGGCTAACAAACGAACGAACGAAGACACGGATTTATCACACAAAAATACATATGAATAACGATATATGCAATGTATGTATTATTAATATTAACCCATTCATGACCAGGGGGGAACTCTCAAGGGACCACCTGTTAATTGCCACACCACAAGGTAACATCACAATTCTAAGATAATCAGGTAGTTGTGTTATTACCAGGGAGATGCCAACATGGGTGCATCACAAAAATAGTGATTTGTTCTCAGAAACGTTATTATGGTGATTGGTACCTTCGTCGTCTTCAACTCTGCCACACATTTGCGAAAGATTGACGTTAATTTTAACCTTGGGAAAATTCAGTTATATTTTACTGGTTCCTCTAGAACCACCAGGGCATGAGAGGATACGTGTAAATGCTATATTGAGTGATAATCTAGTTTATATGACAATCTAATTTTGTATTGATAGTGCGTGTATAACTGTTATACCATGGATAAGGTTTATAGGGTTTTTATTTCCAGCGGTGAGGTGCGTTAATTTGATGCGACGCGTCTAAATACTTTTAAATAATTTGTTTTACTCACACATTGATGAGACTAAGCCTGGGCCTTCTTACTAGCAACACCTGGATATGGTCTTCAAAATATGGTCTTCAAAACACTTTGTTGTATCAGGTGTAACAAGTATCAGGTATAACAGGTGTGGCACGTATAACATAAGTAACCGGTGTGGCATATGTAACGTTTGTGACATGTATAACATGTGTCACAAGTGAGACATATATGACATGTGTAATATATCATATGTGTGACAAGCGAGACATACGTGACAGGTGTGACAGGTGTGACTGATGTGACATTTGTACTTCTTGAGGTAGACTGCAAAAAACCGTCAAAACGGCAGCGAGAAGAGTCGAACACGTGCGTTTACGTGTTCGACTCTTTTCGCTGCCGTTTTGACGTGTTTTGGTTTACTCCACGTTTCCTCACTTGACTCAGCAATCTAAATCAGCATCTGGCTATTGATAATGGTTGTGATATATTAGCTCATTGATTATGGCGAGGCTAGATAAGTCACGATGGTATTGCAATGAACAGTTGTGCCAGGGAGTAAAGTCCAAAGTGCTTAAAGCAGTCGTATTAATTGGATAATGCGCTATGAAATAATTTACATTGATAAAAATACTTTTTAAGTGTTACATCATTAACTGTCAGGGTATGTTTTAAACACATAGGTTTTGTTAAAGTACGTGTACAATCTGACGCCCATATAGCTCAAATATGCCAGCGCAGCTATCAATGTTCATGTACCCTCTCGCGCCCAGGCGGCTCTAACGGGACCATCTCATATGTCACATTTAGGAACATGCTATATTGGTCAAACTGACAATTCATGTTTTCTTAACCAAATAGTATAATAAAATAAAATAAAACATAAAGTTCTAATGTCACTAAGTGTGGGGATGAATGGGTTAATAAAATATAGCTTTGGTTCGCTTGCCCGGTATCCTGCATCAAAGCCAGTGTCATCCGCGAGAAAACGGGGTGCTCGGAGAGTTCGCCCGTCATCGCTTCATTCTACAACCACCACACTTGAACCTGGTCGGTTTTTATATCTGATATATAGCGTAAAAAAAACGATCAAACACAATTTATACAAGAAGAATACATGGCTAAAATTCTTACTTAATTTTATATAATGTGAACACACGATATATACATCTGACGTAACTATATAATGTTATAAGTATGTGTGTGTGTTCATGTATGCGTGCGTGTGGCTTAGTTTACTCACCCCAAACACTCTCTTTTCCCAGTAGTGAAATTCATTTTCCATTTCAGCCCCCTCCAGGTCGTCACACAGGAAGTGTCTTCTTGCCTCTTTCTGTCAGTACGAAGTTCACCACATTGACCATCCGCGCAATAACACCCGGCAACGGCATCTGGCCATTTGTTGTCGGCCACGGCCCTATCAGGGCTGCAATACGGTTAGCTGGCCTAGTACCCAAAGCGAACCCCACAACTAATGCAGGTTACAGGGTTCATCATGAACCCCATTTTCCTGCCATAGCAACCTTGATTAAAATAATAATAATAAACGTATTATACACCATCAAATCCGGAACTAATGCACCGTTCAGGGATGTTTAGAAATCGGCAAATATCTAAGAGACATACACTATATCAGAAACAAACATAAGAAAATATATCATATGTTAATGCAGATATTAAACAAAATACGACGAGAACAACACAACATTGTTTTGAGTACTTACAACGACGGCTGGCGTTATTAGTATATTTGCCGTATGATTTACGTTGCCTGACTTCACTTTCCAATATGTCCTAGTTAAACGTTTTATTACGTTCGCCCACTTGGTACGGCTGCAAGAATCAATAATGTAGATGACCATGTATGATCCACCACCGAGAGGTGAGAGTCACGAAGTCTGTCTTGCCTCGTACGTTACAACCAATGATGTAATAGTTGACCGGTAATGCAATGCTCGACCGGTAATGTAATAAATAAGCCGATGATGATGTAAAATATGATGACAATGTCAGTAATGGTGATAAAAACAGTGATCGAGGGGATGACAAATGGTTATGATAATAATGGTGACGATGAAGGTGACGACAATTAACGAGATAGCGATGATGGTGATGAATACAATGATGACGATTATGCTAATAATAATGATAGCGACAGTGAAGGTGATCATTAGTACGATGATGAGGTCAACAACAATGACATCCTTAACTTTATCCTCCTTCTCGACGTCATTTTCAAGGTCATCCATGTAAAGGCTAGCCGTGCTTACATCCAATCAACGTTCACTAAAGAATACATAACAGAAATTCCCAAACGAAACATCCGCTTATTTTTTGAGAGAACACATTGAATTTGTTTTCATATAACCTCCCAGGTTACACAGTAATTACCCGCCGTTACACAATAGGATCGAATCAGACAGTTTGGCAAGGAAGAAGGGGTATCATTAAAAAGGGTCACCTCAATAAATGAATGGGGTAATCTACACTAAATTGTGGGATCATCTATTACAAATAAGGACCATTAAGTCATGCATATATACGAAATACTTAATCATCATTTAAAAATTAAGGACTAATCTTAAACAACATAGGGGAAATCTCAAAATATAGTGTTATTGTTTTGATATGATAACATCACGAGAAAGCTAATGGTAATTTCAACAATAATAAAACATATCAGCTGAAATAATTGAAGGGGTTCTCTCAAGAAATAAGTTAATGGTAATAGCAATAAAAGAAAAGGTTCATCCTCATAATTAAAGGGTATAATAAGTATTTAAAAGCATGACTACAATTAAGGATTGATAGCAAAACAATATAAAGAATAGTTAAAAGAATAATAATTAAGTGGTCATTTAATAATTAACTCACTTAGTTGGTTACCTCAACACATCATGGCGTCATGCAATAACATCAAGTGTTAATCAAATGTAGGGGGTCATCTCGTAAAAAGGGTCTTCTCAAAAAACGTTAAGAATCGTAACACAATACGTATTTGGATGGAAACAGGAAAGTGTTTTGAGTCTCCTGTTTTTCATTATGATGATGAACCTATTGTGTGGAAAGTAATCGGAACACGAAGAATTTAAGAAGTTAATATATGCAGACGACCTAGTTGTGGTGACTGACAACCAACTAGATTCGTTGCAATAATGGAGCAACACATTTAGAAAACATGGCCTCCAAATGAATCTGGAGAAGACTGAAGAAAAGTGTATTGGTGAACAGGTGGATCTGCATGTAGTCAGACCATTAAACAAGTGAACGTGAACAGCTTTGTATACTTGGGTGGTACAATGTGTGAGGATGGAGAATTTAGTTTATAAAAGATAAGATAAGATAACATTTTGTTTATTGTTCCCTTGAGGAAATTCTTCCTGTGAGATCGACATTCATACCAACCGTGCTGACCACTCGGTGCTGAAGCTTCGCGGATCGCATTGGATCCACCCAGTGATGATAATGACTAAGTTTTTATGTTTATAAATATACTGTGGCACTGTGCTCGTCAAATAATGGTGAAATGTACTGTAAGTGATATATTCTTGTGTGTTAGCTATGGTTGTTCAAGTGTTTCATGCCCTTTAAGTATGAGTTCCACAAGGGTCAATACTTGGTCCGAAGCTGTTCATTGTGTGTATCAATGATATGGACAACGTTTTCTAAATTGGTAAAGTTTATCTTATTTGCCGATCACACGAACATCTTCTGTTCAAATAATGATATAAAAGAGCTTGAAAACATTGTATGCAATTATATAAATTGGTTTGCAATCATCACATTGTCTTTGCACAATGTCAAAACCAACTATATGCTATTTTCTGGACGAGCACAATTGCAAGATAAAAAATAGGCAGATATTAAAGAGTACGAGTTATAATATTTCTGGGCGTGCTTATCGATGAATCATTAAGCTGGAAACATAATATCGCACGAGTGAAATCAAGTTGGGGCAACCTTTAAACTACAAATTTGCTTTGTATATTTATGTTGCAAAAAATGGTGATACGGCATCTGCAAATTGCACAGCGATGCGACCACACAACACCACTCTTCCACAAAGCACGCATCTTAAAGTTTATCGATTTGGTACAATTTAGAATATTAATATGCATGCATAAAGTTCATAAAAAGGAATTGCCGTCAAGGTTATTCGCTATGAATGTTAACAAGCAGTGCACACGAACATAAAATTAATTTTTACGTATCCGTGCATCAAACAATAGAAGGTACATGTCACTTTCTATGGAAAAAAAACTGTGGAATTCGTTGCATGTCAGCTTTAGCAATATTCGTTTACTGCACCGTTTTAAAACACCTTACATAAATCAGTTACTTAAAACAATTATTGTATGCATACATAATGTCGCGATGTACAGTATAACCCTTTACTGGATGAATTATTTAAACTTTTCCAAATAAAAAATTCATCACCACCTATGTCATGATGTTGTATGCAACAGAAGACATACACAAATATATGAAATAAAGATTTATATACACTAATTTGATACGGCAGCACTTATTTTGCATTGTTTGTATTTTTTAAATATGTCAATATACCAGGCAAAAAGTATCAGGTACGTTGCCTCAGTGCAACAACGTCCAGCAAAGGGATAACTATAATCTACCAAAGTAGAGAGCTGTCTATCGTATATGACAGTCATATATATATATAATTTCAATATTTCATATAATCATTTCAACTATCGTGATGCATCGGTTGTTCAATGTTGTTATAACAATGTTACACCCCTTTATATATATATATATATATATTAGTTATGAAACTAAAATAATGTGATAAGCTGTTATAACATATCAACAGAAGAGTAACATGACTTCAAATGTATTTTACTTCAATGTTTTACCTTTCAAACTTGTCATACATTTGCTTTGTATATTAAATTATTTGTATATTTAACAAGATTTAACAATATTGCCATCCAGAGAATTAACTCTAGATGGCAGGTGGACAAGGAAGCCCTTTGGCTTATCGAGAGTCCAACCCTTTTATCTACATATATCCAGCTCTTCTGAGGTATGTGTCGATTTTATTTTTAAACATATTCACACTACTAGCACCCACACAATCATCAGATAATGTGTTCCATTCATTCACAGTCCTTTGTGAAAATGAGAACTTTCTTACGTCTAATCTACACTGCTCCTTTACTAATGTAACTTCATGTCCTCTAGTCTTTCTATCTTTCTTAACTGAAAGAAACATATTTCTATCAATATTTTCATAACCATTCAATATTTTAAACACTTCTATCTGATCTCCTCTCAATTTCCTGGTCTCTAGTGTTGTTAAACCACATTCTTTTAGGCGTTTTTCATAACTAAGATCCCTCTGCTTTGGTATCATTTTAGTCGCTCACCTCTGTACTCTTTCTAGCATATCTATGTCCTTCTTGCGGTATGGCCTCCACGCTTGTATACAACATTCTAAATGAGGCCTAACTATTGTTTTGTACAGCGGTATTATTAGTTCTTTTTCTTTATATGCTATATTTCGCCTAATCAATCCAAGAATTTGATTTCCCTTTGAAGCTGCAATTCCACATTGCTCTGAAACCTTCATGTCAGCACTAATCGTCAGCCCTAAGTCTTTTTCTTTTACAGTAGTACTTAGTACAGTTCCCCCCATTGTATATTCTACATATTCGTTCCCATGTCCTGTGTGAAGGCATTTACATTTCCCAAAATTGAACAACATTTGCCACTTTTCAGACCATTTGATCAACCTGTCAAGATCATCTTGTAAATGCTGTCTATCCCCATCACTTTTAATCCTTCTAAACACTTTTGTATCATCTGCAAATTTCAACACCTTGCTAGCTATATCATCGTCCAAATCGTTTATATATAGTAAGAATAATATAGGTCCCAGTACTGATCCCTGTGGAACCCCACTCAAAACTGATTTCCAGTTTGAAACCTCCCCATCAACAACTACCCGTTGTCTTCTGTCAATCAGCCATTTTTCTATCCAGTTAATTATACCATTTCCTATGCCATGGGCTTTTAGTTTAAGCAGTAATCTCTGATGTGGCACTTTGTCGAAAGCTTTTTGAAAATCTAAGTAGATGATATCTACTGGTGATCCATCATCTACCCACTTAGTGATATCTTCCAAAAAACATAACATATTTGTTAAGCATGACCTCGCTTTTAGAAACCCATGTTGAGATGGGTTTATCAAGTTATGTTTAACAAGAAAATCCACCATGTGATCTTTAATTAGTCTTTCTAATAATTTACAAATCACCAATGTTGGTCTATAATTATTTGACTTGTTTCTCAAACCTTTTTTAAATAACGGTATAATGTTTGCTTCTTTCCATTCTAAAGGAACCACTCCCTCTTCTAATGACAAGTTGAAAACTGTTGCAAGCGGTATGCTAATTTGTTCTACAATTTCCACTAGTACTTTGGGTGGAATACCATCCACTCCAGGTGATTTATTTTCCTTCATAGCCCTAATTTTCTTAGTTACCATTTCTGGGGTTACAATTAACTGTCTTAAATAGTCTGATTCTGCCCCCTTGAACTTAGCCTCTGGTACTGGCAGTGAACTAGTGTCTTCTCTGGTCAACACTGAACTAAAATACTCATTTAGGTCTTCTGCCATTAAGAATGCTTCTGATATTATATTTCCAGCACTATCTTCTAGAGGACCGACCTTATCCTGAACTTTCTGTTTGCTTCGAACATACGCATAAAAACTCTTGCTGTCATGTTTTATATTACAAGCTAATTTATGTTCATAGCTTCTCTTTGAATTTCTAATTTAAGCTGTAGCTTGGTTTACTGCTTCTTTATAAATGTTGTAGTCTTCGTCATTTCCAGTACGTCTATATGACTTCCACATCATTTGTTTATACTTAATTTTTCTAATGGCTTCTTTCGATAAGTATTTCTTTCTGGTCCGTTTCCCTTGTTTTTTGAAGGGAACAAATTTATTTACGATGCACTCTATTTCATTCTTTAAGATATTCCAGCATTCTGTTGCTGTCTTATTCTTCAATGTATTATTCCAGTCTATCTTTGCTAAATATTTCCTCATTTCCTTATATCTTCCATTGTGGAAATTTCTCCTGAACTGCTTTTTATTATTTCTTTCTGATTTTAGTTTGATGGTAAAATGTATCTGGTTGTGATCACTACTTCCCAGAGGCTCACATAATTTAACATTGTCAACTAATTCATTCTGTGAGGACAAAACTAAGTCTAACACATTCTCTCCCCTGGTTGGTTCTAGCACATGTTGAGAAAGGAAACTATCTTGTACTAAAACTAAAAACTTGTGTTCCTCACTACCCATACTCTGTAGAGATTTCCATTTTATATGCCCATGGTTAAAATCCCCCTTAATAACACAGTCCCGTTTGCTCACTTCCGTTATAGCGTTTTGTATTTTTTCATTCTCTTCTATGCTTATGTTTGGACTTCGATAAACTAATCCAACCGATAACGTTGAGTTTCCTGTAACTATGTTACACCAAACAGCTTCATCGCAATCTGCTTCTCTGTCTAATTTTATTTCATCAGCCTGGATAGATTCTTTAATATATAAAATAACTCCACCTCCCCTTCTTCCAATTCTACCTTTCCTAAACATTACATATCCTGTCAGTCCCAATTCGGAATCTGATATATCGGTGGTTGCCTATGATTCGGTTATACCTATTATGTGAGGGTCAATATCTTCTACCATAATGTTTAGTTCATTTCTTTTGTTTACTATACTCCTTGCATTTAAACAAACACATTTATACCCAGCTTCAGAACAGTTTTCCAGACTGTTCTTTGTTGAATTATTTTTGCTGCCTTTATCTATGCCTCCAGTTTCAGGCTTCTCTGCGAGTCCCCCCTGCGAATTTAGTTTAAATAGATGCAACCTGTCCCACTGTCAACAGATCGCAGCAGATTCTCTGAGAATACTGCTGCCCCCTTTCCACATAGATGGAGGCCATCTCTCATGTACATATCTTCTCTCCCAACAAAATACCCCCATAAATCTATGAATCCCACGCCCTCTTCCTCACACATCTGCTCAACTAGAGCGTTGATCGCCATCCTCTTACAGTTTCTGTATCTTGCCCCCCTTCCTCCCATTACTGGCAAAATTCCTGAGAGAATAACCTGTTCCACTCTTGTCTTCTTTAGTTTCCTCACTAGATGTCTGTACTTCTGAACTATCCCAGTTGTTCCGTCCTTGTCTGCATTGTTTGTTCCAACGTGTACTAGTATAGACCCTCCCTTGCCATGCCCCAATACCTTCTCTACCCTTTCGGTCACATGCTCTATCCTAGCCCCCGGTAGACATACAACAACGTCCTTCCCCTCGCATATAGTCTTGTCTGTTTTTCTCAGAATTGAATCGCCCATAAACACTCCCTCTTTTCTCCTTGCCCCCTCAATCACTGCCTCGGAGTAGCTTCTCCGGTTTGCATATGTCTGGTTGTTGTCTTTTTCTCTTGTCGTCTTCTCTCCTGTCACATTCTCTTCCATTCCCTTCTTCCCTGTCGCGTTTTCTCTTGTCCCCTTTCCTCCTGTCATCTTCTCTTCTAGCACATTTACTCTCACTTCCTTTCGTCCCTTCTTCTTTCCTCCCATCACATTTTCTTCTCTCCTCTTCCGTCCCTTTTCCCCGGCTACCTCCTTCACTACGGTCACTTTCTCCCCTGTCACCTTCACGCCTGTCATGTTTTCTGTTTTTTGCTGAACACTCTGTCTTCTTCCATCAGTCTTCTGTCTCACAGTCTTACCAACTGCCTCTGTGGTATCTACCTCTTCACCTCCTGTATCGCTGTCGTGCCTCTCCTCGTTCTCTACAGTCTGACTACCTGCTGATCTATCCCCACTGGCCCGTTTTCTTTTCCTCTGCCGAACACTTTTCCTCCGTCCCTCTGTTTTCTCAATGTCTTGTTACTTCACACCGGTCACCTTCCTTCCTCTCAGTCTCCTTTCTTCAGTCTCCATGTCACAACTCTGCTCCTTCTGTGTTGTAGAATTCTCAACTCTCTCCGCGTCATCCCTCTCTGCTCCATCTATTTCTATGTTGAGTCTCGCCTCCATCTCCTTCACTATATCCGTCAACTTACACACCTCCTTCATCAGACATTCCACCCTCAAACACCCCATACACCGAAATGTGAATCCGTCATCTTTGGTCTCTGCCATCGATTTTGGACAGCCAGACAACGCAAAATCCACCCAGCTCTGGCAGTCGTTGCTAACTAGGTGTCGTTTTGTCCTGAGTTGCCGCTTTAATTGTGCATTCATCATGTTTGATTTGTTTGAATAAATAATTTGAATTGATTTGCTTTAGTGAACGTCGACTGGGTGGCAGCACGACTTGGTGTTATGAGGGTGAACCTGGGGTGAAGATGAGGAGGAGGATAATGGTGAGGTTGATGAAGTCATTGTTGTCGTCCTCATCATCGGATGACCCACGTCATCATTATCTTCGTTACCATCATCGATATGCAGTAAAATATCAAACCAAACAATATGAATGTGTCATCTTTGTTCAAACTGTGAACATTTGTTATGCGACTTTTGCGCTTTCAGGAAAACGCGACCAAATCAAATTTTGTTGACCCTGACATTGCCATTAATGGAAACTTACTAACTTGCAACTGATAGTAGACAAGGGAAGCCTAGATTATCTGTGAAGACGTACGTGGCTCCATTTCACAAATAAATCAACTTGTTAAACGTAGATGACATACTTAAATTACAACAATTAAAATTCTACTATATATATTTACACAATAACCTACCTGTTTATTTACAAAACTGGAGGTTAATGTTTAACTATGAGGTACATAATCATGATACAAGAGTCAAGAATAAAATATACACTTATAAAATTAAACATGAATTTGCAAAGAAATGTCTTCGGCATAATTTGCCACTTTTACAAAATAACATTCCCGATATAGTCAATGAAAAGCTTAGTACACATAGTTCGCAAGGATTTTCCAAGTATGTTAAACTTCATTTTGTACTAAATTATCAAGTGACATGCACAAGGCAAGATTGTTATATGTGTATGCAAAACTAAGAACCGACAACCACCTGTCCACTTGATACAGTACAAAACAGTGCCTTTACGACAAACACAATAATCGTGAAAGCTTGCTCACACTACACACATGCATACATATTATGGTTTTTTTTTCTTTTTCTGGACGAATTTTATTTGGGTGATGTATTGATTCAATTAAAATTTTATCACAAAAGGTGGCTCCTCAATAGCGACTACCATGGTCTTAGAGGAGTCTCCTGACCCTACTTTTTATTATTTACCATATATTATACCATGTTTACCATAAGGTCATATATATATATATTTACATGGATGTATTGTATGTATTATTTGAAATGTCTGGATCAAATTAAAAAATTCTTCTTCTTCTTCTATATCTTGGTCGCGTCTGTTTTATGTAGGCAGGTCCGCGAAATTAACATATACTATGGTCTGTCCATGTCCCAAACCCTAAACCTATCCCTACGAAAAGTGTACGTAGTACGTCCATAGTTACCCATACGCAGCCTACGAATATAAATCCGACGTCCCATTCAAGGAATGGAGTGAAATTAAGTTATCACGTGTATTTTTATTAGGAGTTTAACAATGGTGTAACAACATTGAATTATTGTTTCATCACGATAGTTGAAATGATGATAGTGAAATATTGAAAGTAAGTTTAGCTGTCGATAGTTTGCATCGATAATTTACTAAATATCGATAGTAACAATAGTTAGTAAACAAGCATATTCTAGTGTCACACCGAACCGATACTCGTAAACAAAATTGTTCAATTTCGTTTTGGAATGATTACTTATTAGCCAACCTGTAATGAAACTGGTTTCCGGAGAAGGGCCTATTTATTATTTCATGATATTATTACAATAGTTAGTGCATTATGGCAATGGTATTGGAATAGTAGTTCAATTATCGCAGTTGTAGATCCATCCTAATTGTCTACCCCAACTTATAATTGTACGTGTGCGTTTTTTTAAACATACCTTACAGGAACACCAGTCTTGGGATGCCTCACCGATCGTGGTCTGCCATATTCATCCCAAAAGAATGAGTACAACGGTGCAAAGAATGCCTGTCATGAGACAAATTAAATATAGCATAATACGCCCGTGCTATTGAACAGTTTTATGACAAAATTGTATCATAAATGGTGTGTGGTGTGTGTGGTGTGTGTGTGTGTGTGTATGTGTCATGTCTGAGGGTGCTACTACTCTAACTAGATATAACTGAGGCCTGAGGGTTGGACACATCCCAAGCAACAGCGCATATTGTGACTTGTTTATGCCAATGTTTTAATTATTATACAATTAGATATCATTGTGTAAATAATACATTCCGTTGAACACACAATTATGTGTAAACAAAACCACAAGAAACAGTATAGTTACAGTGTGCGTACTAACCAGAATACGATATATCTCCCGCTTCACAGCTGCTATCTCAATATGTCGCCTGGAAGTGAGCATGCTGAGTCTGTGACCGTCGCAGAAATGGAGAGCTCCAGCTATTGGTCTGCAACGTTTCATCAATGGCATGGACATATGGGCAGACCTTCCTTTTTGGCAAACTGGATAAATGAAACTAAAATATGTTGCAAAACTGTAACATATGTGTTGCTTTCATTTAGCTAACACAGTGTACTTAATGGGCCTAAAATGTTGTGAACATCACTACAAACATCGCGTGACGCCCGCCGGAAAATCACATTTATTTTTGCGGAAGATTTGAATCAAAGTTTGCTTTTATTTTTATTAACCCCGGAGTATTGCAAGTGTGTGGAAATATAAAACGTGGACAAGTAGAAAGGTTGATGTTGTTCTCAGTTGTTTTATATAAACAGGCTGCCAAAGCGATGAATTGTGACTTTCGATCGCTTATTTGCAATCACTCAAACATATTAGATTTTATCTATACACATAACTGATTAATTTATGTATTGTTCGAACTCCTGCTTTCGTATTTTGACGTCAGAAAACTGTTTGTTGTTTTGTAAAATTTGATATAAATTGTGTAAACATAGTATTATGGCTCTACAAGACATAACAACAATGTTACATTGTTCCAAATCAGTTGTGGAGCATTACATGCCAAATCATTCAAAAACAGGGTGAAATTTACATGTTCGTTTTTTGGATAAAAACTTAAAATGTTGGGTTTTGTTCATGAGTCTAAGTTACCAACCAATTTTATTTCAATCTGACGTTCCTTTCTAGAGATATCAAAATCTGACCCGACCTTGATACCTGACGACCTTCCAGGTGTTATAACCCCTCTCCCAGGTGACCTTCATATGTGATGTTAATGTCATTTTAAAGCTATTACAAGTGTCAATATCTCAATAGACAAACCAATACACAACGTTTGAAAAAACACCCATTATAAATAAGTTGATCGTTGAATTAAACTTGCAAAAATCATATAATCTCAGATTCTGTTTATGTTTGTGTTGAAGCATACACATTTGGCGAAAATCCATGAATGTTATCATGTAGTAAGAACTAAATTACTCACATGAGGCTACCTTATTGAATGCCATGTATTTTGCTCTCTGCATAGTTTCTGCACATAAGGTAATTGTTTGTATATGTTGGTGTACTTAATATTTGTATAAATAATATGACGACCTCTGGCTACCAGATACATAAAACATAACATTTTATACACATTGCATTTATGGTAAACCAATTACATGTTCATCATATATTGATACTCATGTGCCTAATATGTGGAATTGAGTGTACACCGTTGAACTCTTGATATAACTTCTAATCGCAGTGATACTTTGTGTTATTGCTATGTAATATTTATATATGAAGCAGTTGTCGTAGCAGTATATATCCCTATATATTAACATACCTACTCCCAGACAATGTTTCAATCTGCCTTGGTAGTGCTGTTTGCATTGTTCCATTGGCTAAGACGTACATAAGTGAAGATAAATTAATGAAATGGCAAGTTTTGACAGTTTTATCAGTTCAGAGGACATAAGGACTTGTTGTGATCCACGTCAACTGCACCCGAGCAAAAGACGAACAAAAGGACTATGTCCATATCTTCAAAATTATTCCTTACTTTTTGCTGACCTCTATCTCTGGAAAGGAAGGTCAGATGGACTTAAAAATGATCACAAAACGTAGACCCATGAACATAATCCAACACGCCGAGTCAACTTCAAAGACAGACATGTAAGTTTCACCCTATCTTTGATTAACCTGGATTACAATGTCCCCATATTGTTTACACATGTATACCAGCAACGCATGTACACCAACAATGCGTGTAAACGGTAAAAAACAAGATTTAACAAGATTGCCGTCCAGAGCTATAAGCTCCAGACGGCATGCGGACAAGGAAGCCTTTGGCTTATCTAAAGTCCAACAATTCTCCTCCTAGTCTCCTAGTCTCTAGTGTTGTCAACCCACATTCTAATAGGCGTCTTTCGTAACCAAAATTGTTCAGTTCAGAAATCAGCCTATTTGCTCTTTGTTGCACTCTGTCAAGCTTATATATGTCCTTCTTACGATATGGTCTGCATGCTTGTATACAATATTCCAAATGTGGCCTAACAGTTGCTTTGTACAGTGGTACAGTTAGCTGTTTCTCCTTATGTGTGATATTTCTGCTAATTAGCCCTAGTATCTGGTTACCATTTGAAGCAGCAATTCCACATTGCTCCGAAACTTTCATGTCAGTACTAACTGTTACTTCTAGGTCCTTTTCTTTTACAGTTTTACTTAATATAGTATCCCCCATTATGTATTCTTTGTTCACATTTCCATGTCCTATGTGGATGCATTTACACTTCCCAAAATTGAAAAACATTTGCAATTTTTCAGACCATTTGACAAATTTGGCTAGATCATCCTGTAAAGTGTGTTTGTCTGCATCTGTTTTAACTGTTCTGAACACTTTTGTATCATCTGCGAATTTCAGTACTTTGCTTGTTACATAATCATCCAAATATTATATATATATCAAGAATAATATAGGTCCCAACACCGACGCCTTTGGCCCTCCACTCAAAACTGCTTTCCATTTTGAAATATCCCCCTCTACTATTACACTCTGTCTTCTGTCTGTCAACCATGTTTGTATCCAATTGATCACACTATCCCCTATGCCATGGGCTTTTTAAGTAACAATAGTTGATGTGGCACTTTATCAGATGCTTTCTGAAATCTAAGTAGTCAACATCCACTGGTGACCCATCTTCTACGAACTTTGTAATTTCTTCTAAAAACATAAGCGATTGGTTAGACAAACCCTAGCTTTTAGGAACCCATGTTGAGATTAATTTATTAATTTGTGTTTTACAAGGAACTCCACCATGTGGTCTCAAATAAGCGTTTCTAATAATTGGTATAAAACTGATGTTAAGCTCACTGGTCTGTAATTCTCTCTAGCTCCTCGATCGCTTTTTAAATAATGGTGTAATGTGTGCTTCTTTCCATTCTAGTGGAACGATTCCCTCTTTAAGTGACAAGTTAAAGAATATAGCAAGTGGTGTACTGATTTGGTCTACAATTTCCTTAAGCAGTTTTGGTGGTATCCCGTCAACTCCAGGTGATTTTCTTTGATATCATTTCAGGAGGAACAAACAACTCCCCTAATTGATCTGATTCATCCCCTCTAATTTAGTAACTGGTAATGGCAATAAATTTATATCTTCTGTAGTAAACACTGAGCTGAAATGCTCGTTCAAGGCCTCTGCCATTTGAAACTCATCAGATATTACGGTTCCTGCGCTGTTTTCTAGTGGTGCTACCTTATCTCGAACTTTCTGTTTATTCCTTACATAAGCGTACACACTCTTAATTTGTTATATCATTCGTCAATTTTTGCTCAAAAGTTCGTTTGGATTTTCCTAATTTCGGTTGTAGCTAGGTTAAGGGCCTCAGTGTAGTTGTTATAGTATTCTACAGTTGCAGTGTTTCTGTAAACTCTCCACATAATTTGTTTGTAAGCAATCTTTCGTATAACTTCTTTTGAAAGGTGTTTCTTCCTAGATCGTTCTTCTTCTTCTTTTTCTTTCTTTCTTTTTTAGGGGAACATATCTTTCAATAATGCCCTCAATCTCATCTTTCAAAATGGTCCAACATTCTGTGGATGTCTTGTCCTTCATTAAGGTTCTAGGAAGGCAGCCTATAATTGCATACTGCCAGAGCATTACGACTATACTTAGTTCAGAAATGCGTTTAAAAAGGCCCACCTCCTAAACTATTGAAACTTTCACTGATTATTGTTAAATATGTATGCCTCAATATAAAGAATCTTCGAAATCAGAAGATATGTTTTAGTAGGTCAGGTTAAAGGTCAAACATTTTAAAGAATATTTTAATACATAATTTTGATATGTGGTTTATTGTCTGCACTGATAGATAATTCTCAAAGCTTTAAAATTACAACAACATTACACCTGTAGGTCGCCTAGGAGAGGAATTATCTTGAATGTCGTCAAGCATCAGGGTCGGGTCAAATTTAGATAACCTCTGTCTTTAGAAAGGAAGGTCCGATTGATATATAATCGGGCTTTTGACATAGACTCATGAACATTAACTAACACACATAAATTTCGTCAAAATCGGAGACGGACATGTAAATTCTTGATTGATTTGATACAGAATCTCCCTTGTCTGTTTCTCTGTATGGATCATACATTACATAATCGGAGTTTCTGCCGGTCAAACTTGGTTGTTTTGGTCACATATGGATCGTGTGTGACCCATAGATTTGTTTAAGAAAACAATTCTGCTAACCATTAGTTTTCATTATGTAATCAACGAGTTACAACTGACCTACCATTTTACAGTTTGTTCACATATATCATCGGCTAGAGTACGACTTGTTGGCAAGATACAATTTGGATTTTGGTCAATTATGGGTTATGGTTGTTTCAGCGGGGGCCTGACTTGCATATGTATACCACAAGTTCAATGAAGGTATCAGAAATTGCAGAAAGTCTTTATGAAACTTCCGCTAAATATTTGTATCTGATGGCCGTTTGGAAGCCATCTTCGACAAACCTTGCACCAATCATTAATCAGACCGTTTCCACCACGCGTCGTCTGTTTGACTTTTAAAGTGAAGAGAAACACTGCACCGCGTGTCGACGCAGGAGTTGTTCTTATGTTGGTCCCTGTCTTCTTTTCTTTCTCTTCCTCGTCTTTCTCTCTCTTCCTCCTCATTGCGCTTGCACTACTTTCTCTACCACGTTTCTCCATTCTCCTCGTTCTTTTGCACTTTTGCACAGGAGACGCCGTATTTATTCTTTACGCGCATTTCGCAATTACGGGTTTTTATTCCTGGGGCGTCGACTGCTGCCAGTAATAACAGTGATCATATCAAGACAAAAACTATCGACACCAGTACCTTGCAGTCATGGTGTGACCACCTCATACAGTGTTTTATGTTAGCACAACGCTGTATAAATGGTATACATATGTTGGTCACGTTAGCGTAATGTTAGGCGATCAAAACCTCAATCATTATCAGGTTTTGAACTTTTGTTCACAATTTGTGAACTCCAGGTTGGGGCCGTTCATTCAACTATTCAAATGCGCATTAATTTATAGACAGTGTGTGGATATATGTGAACGAATAGTCTTTGCGCAGTACTTACAAAGTGGCTGAATGTTTACTGCGATTAACTACTGACGATTAGCAGGTTACTTACTAGTCAAACCGAGGCTGCCTGCTCTTTATTGGTTTAATAATCTAATATCCTTAACAACAATGTATTTGTAAACAACCGGTAGTGGGAGGAGTCACACGAGTCTATCCATAAAAAACAAACACCTTTTAAGTTGAATTGTTCCCACACTCCTGGCCGCACACGGGCCCAGGGTACAATTAATCTAGTACACTTCCTGCTAATAATTACCACTCCTGGATGATTCCGGATAATGGAACAGTCTACCTCATTTTAATACCAAGAACTAACTAATAAATAACTAACAGCTGATGAGATTATACAAACGAGACCTTTGGTAGGTTCCATCAAGCTGGCAGATTGAAAACGCTGCGACGACTCCTGGTTTACAATACGGGTGGTTTACAACGCTCACGTACAAAAATAAATCGGCATCCTGTCGACCTTTACTTTTATCCTTGGATGGATCGTGCTGTTTTACGTGACACTCCTATATTAACAAACAGAGAGACAACACTACAAAGTGTGACCTCATTAGTTCGACAGTCCAACATAAACGGGTATTTTCACAGAAATGGGAACAGTGGGAACAGTGTCTCAGGGGGTCACATATTGATGAAACATGTGTGTATCCTATTCCAATGTGGAATACTATAGACACGGTAACGATACTCATTAACATTTGGCTCAAATGAAAAGTTTAGCATTTATATATGACACGATGATGCTGGTAGGTTTGCAAAATCTTACAAAATCCAGTTTTGTTTGAGAAATGAACATTAAATATACGCAACATATACATTACGAATGAAATATGTCCTTAGTCCCTTTACTATATTCCTACTTCAATTAATTGTAGTCAGAAATGCACATAAATTGTGATAACGGTTGCGGTGACGGTACGTAAGCTATTTTAATAATGTTGTTATTCAACTAATCCATTGATCCTAATATTAATTACTTATGATTAACGCACCTGGTAACGATCGACATAAATGAAGACATTGAGACTCATCAGGACAATCATAATGCCGAATGTAATATTAACAAAACGGATGCTATATGCTCGCTGGTGTAGTCTAGAAAATCGGCTCTTTACTATATATGTAGACTAACAATGTAGGTATGGGTATATAACAAAGACAGGCGAAATGCTATTTATAAGGATAAAAAAAAAATAGGACGCTGCATTAGCCAGTGGGTTCATTATCGACATGGCATCGTCGGTTTTTAAGTAGAATTTGCGCGACATAGACACAGAACAACATTATAAACGTTTAACCTACCACGAGGTGGTCATCGGGTATTGGGATATGGCCGCAGAAGGTTATCGGACGGCAACCTCTGAAACGAAATACGCCCGTTGGATCACGGTGATGTAAATTACTCATGATAAACGAATCAAGCGAATCATTTAACTCGTTCGTCCATGGCAACATCACTGTACAATTTATAGACAAAACGGACTCCGAACGTTAGATCTGGCAGCTTGCAAAAGCGTGATGAATTATGTTATAGTCTGTAGAATCGGACCGTATCGAATAAAAATAGTAGTTTGTTTGGTGATTTCATCAACACTAAATAACGTACTTTTAAGAAAAAAGCTAGTAAATTATAGTTAATAGTTTGAATGTATGAATGTATATATGTATGCACATACGTATTATACATAAATACGTAGGTGCATACGTGCATACAAAAGATAATAATAACTCACTATCACAAGGAGCACTGGTGGTGGATGACACAATAGTAACAACTAATTTAACGTTCACAAAAAGTTAAATTGGTATTTATTGAGCATATAGTTGACAAAATAAGAAACATATATTATACGTTTGATTTTCGCATTATTTATTTTATAATGATACGATGGAAATTAATTGCCGATAAATGCTTAAAATTGCATTCCGAGATCGTCCACTATTTAAGAACAAATCTCCATGCCGCAGAAACGATCTCTTTCCTCAATACCACATCAACTCTTTTTCGCATAATATGCAATGTTAAAGTAGAACGGTGTATAAGACGAATCATTATATATGGAGCATGATGCAAATACACCAATATTCTGAAACAACTTCCGTTCTAACTACAGACTCACCTCGTTTTTATACTGACACCGGTTTATCGTTCGATGCCTCAAATACAGTTGAGTAACAACTGTATTCATGGAACAATTATGTAAACTATGTACGTTGATGATAGTTGAAAAACAAAAATAAAATAAAACTAACACACAATGCATTGCAAAACGTTCACGGGGGGGGGGGGCGATAAAAAGTGTATTTAAAAAAGAAGTAGCAGCAGGCCACAAAACTAATCTAAATATAATCCCGCTAGCGTGCACGTGTGTTCAGTTTTTTTGCACCGAGGATATATTTTGCATCTCGGATATCAAACTGTCAGGAGTTCACCATCTACTTCTTGAAAAAATGTAACGCTTTTATATTTTTATATATGCTTTAATGTATACGTATATTTTCCAACATTCCACATGGATTACGGAGTCTTACCGGTTTTAACAGTTCACACCGAACATTACGCTATAATTTGCAACGTTACGCGTGTCTACGACTATTCAACATTACGGTAAGCCGTCTCCTGACCAGTTTGGTACGTTCTACGTAATTTGCAATATTTGCGGAAAACACCCGAAGCGTGGCGAATCACTGTTCAATTCATGACATGTTTGTTAAAAGTCGTGTACAAATACTACTGGGAACCGATTCCGGCGTATATACGTATGTAGCACCTTGTGGATAATAATCATTAAAATCTCACCCGGGACAATGTTGTGAAAGCACTCCTTTAATTGTAGTGTAGACCACTTTCTTGATGCATTTCCTAAAAATTAAACATGTGGTCCGGTTACACTACACGACAGTCGTTGATATCACTGCGATTATTAATTTACCTGCCCCCCATTGTTAATAATAAAATTACATATTGATGATTTGCCAAATGCCAGTGAAGTATTTAATTTCATGATGTATGCAGATGGCACAGATATGTATGCTAATCTTCATTCGATAAATTTGGAATCTGTTACATATGTGGAAGACTTAAAACAATGAAGTAAACAATATACGGAATTGCTCAACACTAATATAATATCGCTCAGCATAACCAAATACCAAGACATTACACAATTGTTCCAGCAAATATACATAAGAAAATTAATCAGGCACACGTAAATTAAAGACTGTGTTATCGGAGAGCAATTTGAACGTTCTAAATTTTATCGTGATTACACATTTTAACTAGAATAATGGCATTGCCAACATGTTCTAAAATCCAAGTCGCATTTTAATCGCCTCAAATAATTCAACACTTCACAAGCACCGATTCTGCCACAGAATTGTGTATTGTATACGAATATGAGGCAATCGATATGATCAATTACTATTCATCTAAAGTAGTTAATAAAAAGTAACCATTTGCAACTACAATCAATAGTAGTATGCCCGCAGTTTACTAGAATAACTTTTGTTGAAGTCATCATTCAGATGTCTCGTACGACGCCATTGTGATAGAATGCTTGACGCCATTAATGCTTATTCTACATTATTCTACTTTGCGTCGCTCAGTAACTCATATAGTTCAAGTAACCGTTTGTTTGCGTTTTAATTATGTTTTCTCAGCAATGTATAGAGCCAGCAGTGAAAAACCGTCATCGCCGAATTTGCTTTGTTGCAGTAACGAGTAAGTTGTAATGTTTAGTGACAGCTCGCCGGCTTACTATGACATCGTGCTTTGTGTATTCTTTGTTTCCTATTAGTGGGGGGGGGGTGTTTTCGGGTTGGGCTCCCGTAGGCATGACGTGTTAATTAATGGCAACCTTTACAAATGCATAGTATTGTACCTTAGCAATGTGTTGACCTTTAATAACCTTGAACAAAGGTAAAATATATTGTCTTACCTAAAATACTCCTACTAGAGAGTACAGTGAAAGTGACTGTTTGAAACAGTCAATCATTGTGACATACAGATGAGTTATTCATGGCCATTTTGAGACATTTTTCATCACCACACTACACTACCCTATCAGGTCTCGGGAGCCTATCACTGGACCGGCGTACCCCTTTACCCGCATTACCTTGTTTTGCTGCTACTGTGATTCCATGAAACAGTTCGTCTGGTTATCTGACGCCTTTATGCACCTCTCGCTGAGTGATATTTATTCATGAGTGCCTTTTTTATCGAAGGTGTACTAAATTATAGATCAGGAAATCAACACATGCATCCCACGAAAAGATAAGAATAGCTCACTATCACAAGGAGCACTGGTCGTGGATGACACAATAGCAACAACTAATTTAACGTTCACAAAAAGTTAATTTGGTATTTACTGAGTATATAGTTGACAAAATAAGAAATTGCGATAGACCTTACAGTACATGTCTATCGACCTGACATATGAGGGATTGGTTGGCATATATATGATCGTCACGTCATCTTGGACTTGGTGTCTGGCGAAAACAGAAACCATGGCACCAAGCATGATGCAATGCAAAGGAGGATTAGGACCGTAAATGAAGGATCAAACATAATACAGATATGTGCGTCGTTCGGACCAACCAATCAACCACTTCGGACTCATAGTGGAAAGTCCCTAACGCGCACCGCCCCCCAAAGCGCCCCATCCCTACCATAGCGGATTGAACCAGCACAATCTAGGCGTTGCTTGTCACATTCGATAGATGTCGCTATTTGACGGATGCGCAGAAAAAAATTAGCACATTCGCGATCGCCTTGACACGACACGACGTTCGGTGAGTTTTATGACACTTTTTACCTTATTTTGAGCATTTAGTGGAAGGCTTGTCAGTGCACCAAATAATAATGATTACTGCTTACGATGACACTGTCAGTAGTTCAATTGTATGACCTAACCATACGCGAATACTATGAATTTCATTTATAAATACAATTTTGCAAATGGCCGATTTAGTGTCACTAACAGTTTTCCACAAAACGCACCTCCCCCATGTCCCCAAAGCGCACCGCAGCAAAACTCATACAATTGGAGGTGCGGTTTGGGGACATTAAACTTTTTCGTGTATATCATAAATGAATTAATTTATTATGAAAATATAATGTATTTCTCGCGTTCTAGAAAAAAATTGGACTAATACGCACCGTACTACAGTCACGGTTCACAGCCGATGCGTTTTGGGGACACAGTTTAGGATAGACTACTTTAATTAATTTTCGTCTGTTAAACCAGTTTACTTACAATTTTCTTGCGGATTCAGATAGCATATTGCGATGATTTATTGTAATTTCCCGAAATTGAAACTACGCAACAACTGTTTATTTCAGATGGGACGTGATCAACAACAGCGGAAATATGGAGAGGCAGATTTACAGGAGGCCCTCTTTGCTCTTCAACATGGCGAATCATATAGAAGCGTTGAACGGCAATACGGAATCCCCAGACGAACACTTCACCGACACCATAAGGGCCAGGTAATTTTTATGTAATTTATTAAAAATTGTCTGAAAATTTGATTTTCATAATTCAGTAGTCATAATTACAATAATTATTATCATTGCAATAAAATGGGTTGCAACTCGGTCAATGTTTTATGCGTTCGAATAATATTACAAGTAATTTATATATATAAAAACACCACACAGCTTAATTTCAATTGCCATGGTGTGGTACTACCGTATTACAGTGTTGTTTCAAACTTTATAAAAAGGCTTATGTGAAGTTATTCATACAAATTCGGCTCTGTCCTACAGGTTCGAGCGCCAGGTCGGCAACTTCTAGGGAGATTTCGCCAGATCCTAGATACCGACATTGAAGATAATATCGCCAACCATGCAATGGACATGCAGCAAAGGTTCTACGGATTAATAACGACCGAACTCCGACAAATGGCCTTCCAAGTGACTGAGTACAAAGGCGTCGCACACCCCTTTGATCAAACCAAAAAGATGGCTGGTCGACACTGGCTAGCTGGATTTGCCAGAAACGGAACACTCTCTATTAGGGAACCGGAAGCGACGAGTATAAATCGGGCAGTCGGATTCAATAAGGCACAAGTCGATACTTTTTTTGAGATATGGAGGTCGCTTCTTAAGAGCTTTGGGCCAATAGATGGTGACAGAATCGGGAACATGGACGAGAGCGGCTTAACGGTTGTGCACAAACCTGGGAGAATCGTCGCGAAAAAGGGTCAGAAACAGGTTGGAAAAGTGACGAGTGGCGAAAAGGGGAAAAACGGTCACTATCATATGCAGCATGAGTGCAAGTAAGCGTTATCTCGCACCATTTATGATCTACCCGAGGAAGAAAATGAACGAGCACTTGCTCGTTGGCTGTCCACCTGGTACAGTGGGAGTGGTGACAGACAGTGGCTTGACGGACAGCAAAGTCTTCGTGCAGTGGTTGAACACTTTGTCGATGCGGTCAAACCGACGCCTGCCAAAAAGGTCGTGCTCTTTGTTGACGGACACATCAGCCACAAGTCGCTCGAAGCAGTGGAACTCGCCAGGGCGAATGGCGTCGAGCTCATCACCTTTCCACCGCACACTACTCATCTACTCCAGCCGCTCGACAAGTGCTACTTCGGACCGCTCAAGGAGTACTACAGACAGGCATGCGACTATTGGATGACGAGCAACGCTGGAAAACGAATCACCTTCTATAACATCGCGGCCCTTCTTTGGAACAGCATACACAAGGGCTTGCACGATCGACAAAGCCGTGTCAGGATTCTTCAGTTGTGGACTGTGGCCATTCAACCCTGCTGTGTTTAGAGATTCAGATTTTGCGCCATCGTTGATGACGGACATCGAACAGGCAGCCCCAGCAAGTAGCGCCCCGCCGGCGGTAACTGCTCCTAATGAAATTGTCGCGTCTGAGCCTCTTCCGAGCAGCGCCCATGTTGAAGCGACTAACCTCTCCGAACGCGCGACGCTGCCTGACGCAGTTGCCTCCACATCGACTGGCTGCACTACACCAATGACGCCTATAAATCCGTTCATTCACGGCATACCATCACTCCCCAAGGCTGGGCCCCGGCTGGGTAAACGACGCTCCCAGTCTGCAGAACATCTCACGTCATCGCCATACAAGGATAATCTGCGAGAAAAGCAACAGCAATTGAACGAGAAGCTTGAAATCCAACAAGCGCGAACTGCACAAGGGCAAAGAACGAACTACTGTCAAGCACGTGCGTAAAGTTGGTGCGACCCCTACGAATGAAGAATACAGGTGCATCTATTGTAGTGAGCTCTATACCACGCCGCCAACAGAACATTGGCTGCAATGTCCATTGTGCTGCCAATGGTACCATGAAAAGTGTGGAATCGAGAAATCCGCATGCGACCTTTGCATGCAGTAGTCGCAGAATGGTTGACTGTAGACTATCAGTGTAGGTTAACAATCAACAATGAGTCAATGGTGGCTAGACTATAGGCCTAATAGTAATTACCACTCCGTCTAATAGTAATTACCACTCCGTAATGTAATATGTAATTGTTTCACCAGCATGCAACAATAAACGTTTAGCCTATTCTACATTTTAGTTGGATTGCCTATGCTATTGACAGCATTTGGTGACCATGACACAGGAGGTGCGCTTTGGGTTCACGCGTCCCCAAAGCGCACCATTTTTTTAATTTTTACTTTATGCAATATTGTTTTCTTTTATAACAATTATGACGTTTACTGTATACATAATGATGAATTAATGTACCCGCGTCGAATAGTGCAAATAAATCGATTTTGTGACAAATACATTTCAAAATAATAGCAGATAATGCTTAGGCGGTGTGCTTTACGGACTTACGCTACTGTACACCCCCATTTTGTTGTAATGTCCTGTCCCTCGATGTCAAATTACTGCGACATTTGACGATCTTTTTTACATAACATGACCATACGTGAATATATAAATAGCTGGTAACACTACTACTTTAATAGTATTAAACATGTAATATATTCGAATGTTTGATCGAAATGTGAATGTGTCCAACTCGGACAACACGCTTACTTGGCGTACACCAATAGCACGCGCAAACGGCGAGACGATGGTGCCACCTGGCAAATATACTGCTAGCAATGTAGTAAGGGACCGGCTAGTATTTATTCCATTGCAATAGGCAGTTTGGTTGTGGCTGAGCGGAGTGTTTGAAAACTATTGTCTTGTTTGAATAAAGTAACTGGGATAATGCAAACACAATACATTGATAAATGGTCAAAAAATTATGTTACGATAAGAATGCAGGGGTATAAATGATGTTTTTAATACCACCACCATCATCATGACAAAATAACTGCCCCCTGGAAGTCAGGTTAGCCACATCCACCAGATGACGCTGTACATACGGGTATGTTTGCGACTTCGAGTTCTAACGTAGACGTCGGTGATTAAAAATGTAAGATAACATACAATTGAATTACTTACAGTGGATGACGTTGCTTGTGTAGCACACCGTTGCTCATACAGTAATCGTTTGTACGATGGGTGGAATTAGTCAGGTGCAGTTAAGTCTCCTCTTGCATCATCCAAGTCACCAAGTGACCAACTCGGCCGGCAACCACGTTGTGTTTATTTAAAGTAGGCTCATTTGGATGTACGCTTAATAGGGACGATTGTTTGACATAGTTCAGCGTCTCAAATATTTATCAAGCGTACTGTACGCTAATTAGGTCGAATATGATATATATATATATACACATATATATATATGGTTCATATGCAGTATAATAGACTAATTAAGCTTGCATTAATTTATAATTATTTATATAATACCATACCATAATGTATATATGTTTGTACCAAATATATGACTTGGGCATATCAGTCGATCTCGGATTTACGTTCTGACCTTAGCTTGTACCATAAGTACTTTCGTAAAGTTATTCGCTGAGCTCATACGCTACCTGGCAGCTTGGCTAATCTCAAGGTATTCGTGGCATAAGGGAAGACCTGGTCAATTGTTGCTCTGCACTAATGAACGCAGTATTTAAGGAAACACAACAAAAGTTATGGCTTTATAATAGTCGTTAAAAATGTAGCACCGTTTCTTAATCGAACGGAATACGAGAAACCGAAATGTCGGGGGAAACGAGGATTCGACACGTCAAATGTCAACGAATGTCAAATACCAATGTCAACTAAGCTCTAGAGGCATATTGGTGAAGCATCGGGGACAATGTCTCAATACGTCAGCTGTCGTGAATTGTGATATTTAAGAAGAATCTCCCAATTTGAATACTGAGTAAAAAACACTAGCATAATATTGTAAAGTGTAGATGCAACACATAAAATTGCATTAAATATGTTATGTGTAAAAGGCGTAAACAACTGCCTTTTGTTTCCCTTTATTAGAGCTCTCCGATTGATAAGTCTAAGCAAATGCAACGCCCACAGCTACCACACATTTATAGAAAAAAGTAATTGACCACAATTAATATACACAATTATACAGCTGTTTCTGATATGTTTCGTTCAATAATAATATTAGAATAATCAGTTTACTATCGAGTTGTAAATTACTTTGCATATGTAAATAATGCAAACTTATTCAACCGCTCCCTCCACCCATTAGTATCTCATGCTTGAGGTACTAACCATACCTGACGAGAACTAGATATTTGTGTTTTCGCACTTTGTACGTCCTTTTGAAGTAGCTGAGCACCGTTGGAATAAGGTCATTCTGAATGTGATGACACGTCGATTAACACATTGACGGTTTATTACAGAACTTGAAATACAACACATACAATGCATACATACACATTAATATGTCATCGTGTGTGTGTGTGTGTGTGTGTGTGTGTGCGTGTGTGTGTGTGTGTGTGTGTGTGTGTGCGTGCCTGCGTGTGTATGTGTGTGCATGTGGGTATATTTGTGTGCGTGCGTGTGTGTATGTACGCATGGTGTGCGCACGCTTGTGTGCGTGTTTGTGTGTTGTGTATGTTTGTGTGTTGTGCGAGTGTGCGCGTGTACGCACGTGCGCGTGTGCAGGTATATGTAGATATGTTGTAGATATTTGTAATGTGATGGTCGAACGCTTCCTAGTATTGTTGGTGTGCCACTGGATATATCTGCCAGGGAATGAAAGGTGGGGTACGTTGACACTATATTCCGACATATGTAAGACATTACCCATTATTCAAAGCACCAGTATGTATTTGCGTTGTGTGTTTATGTGTGTGTGTGTCTGTGTGCGTGTGTGCGCGTGTGCGCGTGTGTGTATGTGTGTATTTAGTGTGTTCACCCATGTTTTATAAGTATCCCATAAACAAGTGGATTTACGTGTGAATTATTAAATGTCACATCCAGATATTGTTGTTAGTAAATTATATTAGCAACTTTGTGTTTAACATTCGTTGTGGTAATCGTTTCGCACATAGTTATGTGAATCGTGTTGTGATTTATGCTTACATATTTATTGACACGTATGTTATCTTTTCTCTTTGTATAGTTTGTTTTTTATCTTGCTCCGTACAACACACTAAGCAAGTGCATACTGGTGCGTTGAGTAATGGGTAATGTCTTACATATGTCGGCATATAGCCTCAACTCACTCCACCCTTCATTTCTTGGCAGATATATTCAGTGGCACACCAACAATTCAAAGAAGCGTTCAACCACGCTGCAATTACAGCGCGCCCATCACATTACAAATATCTACCACGGTGTATAGTTAGATACTCATTTACGCAGTTACCTTGAAAGGTATTATTTAAACGTTGTGTTTTAAAGCAATGTAGTAAACATCACCTACAACTGTTGTTTGTGTTTTTTTTCTTATCACGGGTCTGAACATAAGATATTAACAAATGTTATAATGACATCAAACCTTGACGTAGTCTCTCTCTGTTGCATTCATCTGCGAAATCGACTTGTCGTACGTAGGCAGTATCCTAAATGGTTGGTCGATACTACGCTTTTTGATGACGTGAGCTCGCTTCCCTTTATTTATGACGTCAACCTGAATCAAACCGGAAGTCGCAGAAATGGTTTATCCATACCTAAAACACTGCAAACGATGGGGTAAGGTCGCTATATTTCTTCAACTAAAGCCAGTATCAAACTACTGTTATTCACCAAAAAAGTCGAAATACTGGCGAGTGCGTCATAAGCAATTACATGTATATAACCAACGTTATAACAAATTATTCAACCACAGTCTTTGTGCCAATGTCATAGCCAATGCAACACATTCCAGTGATATTCTCAAATACATACATTAGTATGGTTCACACTCTGACACGCACCCACAGAAACATCGTACACGCACGCACACACGTGTATATTGACCCCTCATCGACCGCGGAATAGATGCAGAACCAAGCGAAGGCCGGATGTATAAAGGCATACGTGCACGCATACACACCGATATGCATAAGTACATACATAATACATGAGTATATACATGCAATGCAAACGCGCATGCACACGATGTGTCACATGCACACATGCATGCATGCATGCATACATACATACATACATACATACATGTATATACATACATGCATGTATATACATACATACATGCATACGTACGTATGTACATACATATATACATGCATGCATGCATACACACATACATACATCACGCACGCACACACACACACACACACACACACACACACACACACACACACACACACACACACACACACACACACACACACACACACACACACACACACACACACACATACACACAGTTGTATCGCACGCTTGTTGAAGCTAGTCTCTGGTGATACGATATTGGGATACGAACCTTTCCATTTCCGTCCATTCCGGCTGCCACCCCGTTCAACGTACTTACAAGAAACAGTACACTGAATCCGTTGATCCACATTCTGTAGTCACCGTGGATATGCCTGTATCATCCGTTCGTCCTCTGATCAGCCTACGTTACACAATTGTAGTTACGCAAAGACTTCGTCGACACCGGTCAGTTACTTATGAGTTCACCCTGTAGAAGAGAATTGTATATATTTATGGGAATTTGAAAAAGTGAAACTTTTATATGTCCACATTCGTTTATATAAATGATCTACTTCATCATTCAAATGCGTTCGTTTGATATATAGATTTAGATGCAATAAAGGTACTTTTCAGAATTGTATATATTTATGGGAATTTGAAAAAGTGAAACTTTTATATGTCCACATTCGTTTATATAAATGATCTACTTCATCATTCAAATGCGTTCGTTTGATATATAGATTTAGATGCAATAAAGGTACTTTTCAAATCAAAGGAAATACTTTGAATGCGTTGTTGTCAACATGTTATTATAATAATTATTATCTAGGCACAACATGTATATTTTCTTACAGATAAATTATTTATATTGTGATATTGCAAAGAGCGTATGTTAGGATTCATTGTGAACATGCTTTTTATTCTCTTAGAGAGAGAGAGAGAGAGGGGGGGAGAGAGAGAGAGAGAGAGAGAGAGAGAGAGAGAGAGAGAGAGAGAGAGAGAGAGAGAGAGAGAGAGAGAGATTTTAAGGTATTGTAAGGGCATGCATTTCATGTTGTCAATGTGCAATAAGCTAGTTAGAGTTCATACTTCAGGATGCGCTAATAAGTCTCTATCGTCCAATTAATATAAATCATTACATTTAGCCATTATTCTTATCATCAGCACCATTAACTTTTTTGTTTTGTTTCAGGTAATGCAGATAAAATGACATAACATCCACAATTATCAAATTACAATAGTTATAATAAATCAAATAAATGCAGAGAAAACAAAGCTCATGACTAATACAAATGGCATGCAACTTTACAAGTACAGATACACGTCAATGAAAAAGAACTAGAAACCGTTACAAACTTCAAATATATCGGTGCAAAACTATCGGAACAGGGATGAAAATCAGAATTTATTTCAAGAATTGCACAAACCTTTGCCGCACTTATAAGACTAAAACCAATGTGAAAAAAACAACAATATCACCCTAAAAATTTAATAACATTAATGCGTTCTCTTGTCATATCAATCTTTCTGTACGCTTCTGAAACATGGACCCGAATAGCAGAACTAAAAAAAAGCTTTACACGATTTTCTATACAGGTGTTACCAGCTAGGTAAAACGCTTTTTGTTATTAGTGATCCACATAATATTACTAATGTCAATGTTCTTTCTAGTCGTGTGGGATCCAGCGGTTTCTAAAAAAAAATTCATAATATAAAATGTTCCTGTCACATCAAAATTCCACGTCATGATCAGTATAACCAGTGCAATAACAGATTAGAGTAGTCCGTAATAGTGTAATAACGGGATTTATTGCATCTATGGCGAGAACGTGCACGTCAAGGTAAATTTCCATTGAAAACGCGTTACTGCTGTCATCTGACCATGTAATAAATGGGTATATCTTTGTTACCGATCGCGGCATTTGACTGATGCCGGCTTGATGTCACCGTCACAATCACGTCGTAATGCCAATAGGGCTAAGGAGCCTATATTTAGAGAGGAGGCGTCACTGGACGAGAACATGGCAATCTCCAATGGGAGTGTTTGTCAGCCATTTTGGAGGCTGCGTCTGCGGTAGCATCAGTGCGTATACTGATTTGGTACGCTTCTTGAGTAGTCGTACTTTTTTTACAATGAAAACAGCGCACGCTACACCGTGTTTTATTGTTATGTCGTCTTTAATTAGGGCCTTTAGGGATGACGTAACATACTAACTATCGCCCTTGGATGGCTATACCAAAGAGACCGTATATCGATACAAGACGGTGCAGCGCGCTATTTCTATTGTTCGAGAAAAGTACGTAGCACTTCGTCCGCCATTCTTTTCAACGTTAACCTCAATATGTTAATTATATAAGAAGTGGTATAGCCTCATGATTATTCTGATGAAATACGATAGTTGTTGTGATAGTTGGCTCAATAAATAATTGCAAATTAACGTTTATACGTGATTTGTTTGGAAATTTCATTATTTTTAATTGTGATAGGTAAACAAACTTCGACGATTTCTTTAACATTTTTCATTTTATATGACGCATACGGCTTGGTGATTATTCTGATGAAATGAGATGACTGAAACAATAATTGGTACGATTTAGATGATTTTTAAAATAAAATATAGGCATGCACCTAAAATACAAAACATTTGAAATTCAAATACAATTTCTTCTGGCCGCTTCTTACTGTTCTTGTATGTTTTAACTACGAATATGTTAGTGCCACCAGTCTGTTTCATTTATTTATATGTATATATATATATATATATTAAATTGTGTGTGTGTGTGCGCGGAGGGTAGTTGTGATTATGTGTAAACTTGTATTTATATTACATGACACATTATTAAATGGAAACAAAGGATCCCATATATCCCCAAACCAATCTTGTCAAGATTGTGGTTGTCTATGGTGGTACTATAGTATTATATATCCAGGAATTATAACGCAATGTGACAACAAATGTAACGAGATGAAATCCATGAGACGCATTGGATGCAACAAAGATTCCCAATATAATGTATTTGTATGGTGACTTACTAACCTACATCTAAGTGTGTATCGGATATGTATATGACACCATTAGCACACCGAGACCTTTGTGTTATTAAGTAGGACTAAAATATGACATATCTAGAATATATATGTTTCTCAATAGAAGGCATCGGGCACATATTTTATGAAAATACTCTTCATATGAGGATCCAGATGGCCTGGGGCACGTGCGTATAAATAAGTAAATATAATAAATAACTAAAACAAGATTTACTGTCAATTGTGGGTAAATCGTTGGAAATAAAAAATTACCGGTTACAGCCTGTGAAAGAGTCTATAAGTTATAAGAGTCCTTAAAGCGTACGGTCCTACACCGAGGAGCACTGTACACACGTGCGTTTCGGATTGCGTATGAAGGTGTCCGGGAGGGAGGCAGTAGATGGTGCAGTTTGTGGTTAGGTTGTTGTATGTTCGTGAATAGAGTTCTGCACAACGTCTCCCTCCGGTCTGCCAGCGTTGGTAGTCTCGCTGTGGCGTTGGCTTCGTCGTAACATACGTCATGGAATATTATTCGCATAGCTCGTCTCTGGATGTTTTCCAGTTGCTTGGTTTGCTTTTTCGTTACGCTCGTATGCCCCACCTGGCAGGCATACTCAGAGACCGATCGAATTAGTATTGTATATATCTTGACGAGATGATGGGGTCGACTCCTGCTCTCTTGAGCAATATTATGAATTATAGTCTTTGCGACGCTTTAGCGGTGATTTAGTCGATGCGAAGTAGGCCACGTAAGATCATGTGAAAGTATGACACCTAGTAGGCGAGTGCAGTTTACTTGTTCTATCTGTCTGTCGTTGATCATTATCGGCTGGATATCTGGTGTTTTTTCTTGAAGCATATACACATTTCCTTCGTTTTGTCGTAGTTCAAGGCCATTTTGTTGGTGGCAATCCACTGTGCTACTTCGTCTGCCACTGTTTGGAGCGAGCTATCGAGGCCTGAAGGTGAACATGATTCCTATATTGTGAAATCGTCTACATATTTGACGTGTTCACAAGCTGTTTATAAGTCATTTATATAATGCATAAAACGATTGGGCCAAAGATTGTTCCTTGTGGCATGTCTGCGTTGACAGTAGTGTACTTCGACTTGATACGGCCGATCTTCATTCGCTGTTTGCGTTGACATAAGAAGTATGTTAGCCATTTGATTATGAAACTCGGGAGTCCAAGTGACGCGCATCTAGTTAGCAGAGTGTGGTGGTCTACTCTATCAAACGCTTTGCTAAAGTCAACGAGTAGTACGCGGATAATGGTTCCGGAGGAATCGAGCGCTGATTTCCACCTGTGCACTAGCTCGATTAGTGCGTGCACTGTATTGTTGAGGGTCAACTTGGTCTCAAGCGATGGCCGTTATCCAGCCACAAATCAATTGCTCCAGCATTTGGATACAGGCCCAAGTAGTTGTTGTTACTACACTATTTTTATTTATCATTTCTATAACTGAAATATATAAATCACTACTGGTTAAATAATTGTATAACACAATATACCATTGGTCATGCAAACACTACTGTACTAAGGTAGTGGTGTGGTTTGTGCTAGATTTGGATGTTTATTACTTTATTAAATAAAATTCTTTGATGTTCCTATTGCATTAATTAAAATTTACTTCTAATTAAATTACTTGAACAGTATTTAATGTTTTCGTACAGATGACATTAATTAATTTTAATATTTTATTTTGGCAAATGGTATTAGTTTTACAAAAAAATAAAAACATGGGTAACAATAACATGTCATTTTAAAAGCATCGCAAGAAAACACCATTCTGATAGCAAAATTTATAATTTAAGCAAAATTAGGGTGGTGCTTCCACTTAAAGGGACACTTCATAATTTGCGCTATTCCAAGGCAGAAGTATTTTGTCGGTTGACGCTTGGCTGCGGCTATTTATAGAACAGTCTGGTGCAGGCGAAATATATGTTTGCCGTCGTTGATTCTCGGGAACACAAGACAAGCGTGCGCTGCTTCTAGTGATTGTATTGTTGATAAGGATTTGTTTATTTCGTGTTGTTAGTTTGCAACAGTATATGTCATAAATAAATCCTTATCAATAACTTCTGCCGTGGATACATGTATACAGGGTCCCTTTAATGTGTAAAGTAACAATTGCAGAGTTTGTAAGGTGCTAGATGTTTCCTTTAGTCCTTGTGACTGACATTACAATACAACATATCCCTTTAGCCAGCTCACATACGTGTAGACAATTATTTTACTTTTTTACACAACTCGATTAATGCAATAATGGTGTTAACTTGAACGGCCTATGACTATGTATTCACGGTAGGGAGTTTCATCGTTTACAAATGTAAGTACTTCACTCCAAACAACAACAATGTGTTTGTATAAATTTGACTAAATATGTGTTAACTATTTTTAATATGGATATTGCATGGAAGAGGTTTGTTTGTTAAAATGACTTTTCCTATTACGTATGGCGAAATTTGGAAGTACCAGTAAACATTTTGAAGCACAAGTTTATAAACCAAAAACATTCACATTTTAACATTCGTACACATTACACAAGTAAGATATATTAGCAACTACCTATTTGTTGTGTTGAAACATGTTACATCTGACTATATATATATATATGTATATATGTGTGTGTGTTTTTGTGTGTGTGCGTGCGTGCGTGCGTGCGTGCGTGCGTGCGTGCCTGTCTGTCTGCCTGCCTGCCTGCCTGCCTGCAATATCAGGTGTAACATGGTACAACACAACAAATAGGTAGTTGCTAATATATCTTACTTGTGAAATGTGTAGGAATTTTAAAATATGAATGTTTTTGGTTTATAAACTGGTGCCTCAACATTTTTACTGGTACTTCCAAATTTCGCCATACGTAAGAGGAAAAGTCACTTTAACAAACAAACCTGTTTTAAGTTTAGCTGCGTAAATGATTTCGCCAGTGTCAGTGACACTGTGGTCTGTAGGGAGGCCTATATCAGTTTACCGACTGTAAACAATATATGGCAATTACGTTGTCCTTTTCATAGGCTAGCTTATCGCTTATACATATAATAATAATAATTGCTTTATTCACAGACTCCATCCAACATACATGTACATTATCATGGTTCTATAGTTGTGGTATAAACAATAGTTACAATATATATATATATACACACATATATATATGTATACATATATATATATATATATATATATATATATATATACTACAGACCATAGACACAGTGTCACTGACACTGGCGAAATCATTTACGCAGCTAAACTTAAAGTTAAAACAGTATTATTGTCCTAAACGACATGCTACCTAATTGTTTGTTCTTTCTATAATTCCTCGTCGTTTCAGTAACTTTTATGGGTATATATTGTTCAAAACATATTACAAAAAGACAAACTATATGAATTATTTACTAGCGTCCTTAGCCTAAGCTAGAGTCTTAGCATCGACAACGACCGTACGACATATGAAAAAAAAATTATTATATATCACCGACTGAGTATGAATGAGTCAAGCAAACATTCGGTAAAACTGCATTATATTAACTATTATTAGTATTAAGTTTTTATATTGGCCTAAGTCATACTACCGTATTTTGTTCGTTCTCTCCCTAATTCAATATCATCTTAGGCATACAGTTTGTTGAAAAATTATTGGGTATCACATTCTTACCTTACACAAATTGGTCACACATCAATTGGACATACCGGAAATCACGTTTAGATCTCGTCGCTAGAGGTATCACTAGGCTATTTGAATACAACGGGGAACGCGAGAGTTGGCAATGTAAACACGAGCTCAAAACCGGAAAGATTGAAAGAAATGACGTTTAATCAAGTATGTAATTATATATTCAGAAATATAATACAACATATAATGCATGCATGATGTGAATACGCGTATAACAGCGTCTTTCTATGCTTACGTGACAATTCTTTAATCGGCTGGTGCGCTTTATCGTATTAAGCCACGTAATAAAACATTACCTTTTATGAAATATCTATGGTACGCCTGTCTTGTCATAAAGGCTGGAATAATAGTAACGAGTTGCTAAACATGTGAAATAAATGCAATATATTAATATTATTTACGCACTACCAAATATAGTGCAGGTGTTTAACGATGTAGGTAAAGTATATATTGCAGGGCTGTCTTGTTAAAAAGGTTGAATAATGGGAATAATGTGTGAAATTAATGTATTAAAAAATTGCCAAACTTGTTTTATACATTACAAACTAACACTATATCAGTATATGTGTATTTTTCAGCAAACCATAAAAAGACCAGCTACCTACAGATATTTTACCCTTGGCCAACTAAAATATGCATATAAAATGTGCAAAGAAGACGGAGTGTCAGTCCGTAAGGCAGCAAGGACGTGTGGTGTGCCTGTAACAACTTTACGCCATAAAACATTAGACCATTCTGATCATTATGAACATAAATAAAAAAAATGATGAGCAGTTCTGAAGAAGCAGCTTTCATGTCCCACGTGAAAGCAGTAGCTGCATGTGGGTACGGATATATGCGCAGAGAATTAGCAGATTTTGCTGGTGAAACCGCTTTCTTCCTGAATAGGAAAGACACTAGTAGCCCACCAAATGATATATGGGTGTATCGCTTATTAAAGAGATGGCCAGACCTTAAGATGACCAAGCCAAAAGGTTTGTCCATGGTTAAAGCACGCAGTGCAACGAGGGAAACGTTAGCTAATTATTACAAGGAGTTACTGAGCATACTTCAGAAGTATGACTTGTTGGGAAAACCACATAGGATTTTCAATGTTGACGAAACTGGTGTGTCTACGGAACGTGCCGCCTAAGATAATCGCCAAAACAGGTCGGACATCGTTGGCCGTAGTTTCACCAAGATCGGCAACAACCACGATCATAAGCTGTATAAATGCAACAGGACAGTGCTTGCCTCCTTTCGTAATATTCAAGGGGAAGCGGATGACAGAGGAGTTAATGAACGGCGCGCTGCCAGGAACACAAGGGACTATGTCCGACAGTGGATGGTCCACAAGTAAAATCTTCCAGGCCTACTTGAGTAAACATTTTCTTAAGTATGTGTCTACCAGCAAAGACGAACCCCTTTTGTTGTTGTATGACGGGCACAGTTCGCACATCAACGTGCCATTAATAGAATGGGCGCACAAACACAACGTGATCCTCTTCCTACTCCCGGCCCATACGAGTCACTTCCTACAGCCGTTGGATGTCGGCGTCTTTGGCCCGTTTAAGGTTGCTTACTACAGCGAATGCCGCAACTTTATGAAAGAGAATCCTGGGCGGGTCGTTACACGCAGTGAAGTTTGTCGCCTTACAGCCAAAGCAATCCTTCGTACTATGACTCCATGCAACATAACTGGAAGTTTCCGACGTTCGGGAATTTTCCCGTTCAATGCCAGTGTGGTTACAGATCAACAGCTTGCACCAAGTAAAGTGGTAAATGATGATAACCAAGCAATAAATGACGCACCAACTGTAGACGTGCCTGCAGCAGCTGGCAATGTAGATCGCGAAGCAATAAACACTACTGCTGGCTTGTCTGCAGTGGGTAGGCCTAGCAATGTGGATCATCAACCGGCGAACACCATTACAGTTACTGCTGACGTGCATGCAGTGTGTAACAGTGATGATTACCTAGCCCCGAACACTACAGTTGTGGACATGCATGCACCTGGTAGCAGGATAGATCACATAGCAACGAACACAACAACACACACACACACTGCACAACACCACATCTCCCGATTTAGATACGTTTCTTAATTCGAAGAAACCTCGTTTTGTGCCACCATTTAAAAAAGCATGCAGTCGACACGGAATGGTCAATGGTGGTCAAGCTATCACAGAAGGGCGTGGGGTGGACCAGGTATTTCAGAAATTCAAACCAACAAACAAACCAACAGGAAAGATATCAAACCCAACAAACAAAGCAAAACACAAACGAACCAACCAACCAACCAACAAACAAACAAACAGGCACCCCGACAATCACACATACAAACACAGTGACACATTCACCAACAAACAACGCACAACTTCAAGAAATTGTAACATATGATGTGTGCTGCGTATGCAAAAGGGAAACACCACCCAATGCCCAATGTGATGTAGATGTAATCGTTTGGGCGCAATGCGATTTTCGTGTACAACCGAGACGCCGATGCAATCACTGGGTGCACCTTATCTGGTGTACCCAAGTTACAGAGGTGTCACCCAAGGAACATTTCAACTGCCCCTGTTGTGTGGCAAGTTGTCAGGAAGAGTAGTGTTTCAATATTTACGTTGGTGTCATCTATTTACCATTAAATGTTTTCTTTTAAACAAACCTCCTTGTCGTCATTAAATAACTTACATTTGCTCAAACACTCATCAGAAGTTAGCATTAAATATTTTCAGTGAATTCTACTATTTACAATAATAACGCCAGGAAAGCTAACCATAAACAACAACGCCATGCAGCGGGCGCCAGCGGTCCCGTGACGTAATTAATCCAGTTTTTGCCGGTACGGCTTGCCATAACAGCCATGACCAATTTGTGTGATAGCGTCGATTCGTGGAGCGTGCTTTTCTGATTTTACAAATGTACGTATTTCCCTTAAAACAACATTTTAAACAAATTGTTTGCACAGTATTGATTAAACAACGGCTAGTAATTTAGAATATTGAAACTGTTCGTAAAGATTTGATTTGTTTTTTGTGCAAAACGGCATTTTCTGTTAACTATGACCAATTCATGTAACACCAGTATACTACTACTGTTACTATTACTACTGCTACTACTACTACTAGTACTACTACTAGTGCATTAACCTTGATTTGAATATCGCCACTCACCTCGCACAGTTTTGAACCCCCTGGCTTTGGTCTCCAACCTTCCCGTTTCAATTTCGTTTCCCATACCTTCTTCCTGCTTTTATCGAAAGGAAACCCGAATAACAGTAAACCAGTTTCGCTACGATTAGAGCATCTCCAAGCAGAACAGCACGGCATTGCGTCCTGTTGTGCCTGGGGACGCAGTGGACCGAAAATGGCGTCCACAGTCATCGACCAATCAAAATTCGGAACCTCAATGGCCAAACTCTATATCAATGTCTCTTAATTAGTCATGTGACTAAAGTTTGCCGCCCAAGTGGGAAGATTATAAATAGAGGAGGTGGACTGAACTAGCCAGACCTTGGATCGGGTAGATTGTAGCAGAGCCACGTGTAGTTTTAGGTATATTGTGTTGTAACTTTATATTCTCTGTAATTATACTGTTGTTAACATTTGCGGCTTTTAATAAATATTGTGATTGAGATAAGTGTCTGTGTTAATATATAAATGTATATTTCTTTTTATTAATGTAAGTTAAACGTAATAGAGTCCTGTTGAGTTAACCCCCCCCCCCCAAATGATCTGCGTTGCCTAACCAAAATGCAATAGTGAGCGGTACGATTTAAATGGTGGAGAATCCGCGGTTTTGATCTTCAAAATTCGATTAAATTAGCAGTGCACGTGATCGGAAATGATGGTCCGCTGGATTTTTACTGGAACGCTGAGTGGTAGTTTTCAAAATGTTATGAAACGAACTGTCCGAACAGAGTGTTAAACACGAGACGTACTAGAGTTATATCATAAACGAATAACACAGAAACCAAGACGGACGGGCCGGCCAAAAACCCACGGGCAAACACGCAAAGGAACTGGACCGTGTTGAAAGCAGCGTGCCGAGAGCGCTTCGCCCGATCGCAACACGGTCGATGGCGACAAGAGCGTGACCTATACTCGATGAGACAACAACCAGGACAAGACGTCGCCAGTTTTACGGCCGATGTGATGAAAGCAGCCCACGACTTGGAGATGACACAGGCCCAACTCGTGAGACTGGTGCTGGGCGGCCTGCACTCGACGGTGACGCTATTCGTGGAGATGTCGCGGCCTGAAACTGTAGGGCTCAGCACACTGTTAGTTTTCCCATTGGCGACCATGTTAATGTTTTGTGTGATTATAAGAAAACGTGACCTATAAAGTTTCTTAAACTTCCCACCTGCTGTTATTATCATCTCATTGACATGCTGGTCGATTTTAGTCAAAATCTAATATCTCTAGCTCTTGCAAAATGCCTGTATGTATGACACCCGTCAATATTTACAAATGCATGCAGGCAGTAATCCGGCTAAAGTGTCAACTAGCCAAATTGCTGCCAGATACCCTTCCGCTTAGTAAAATCAGCTAAAAAGACACCATTTTACTGTCAACAGCTGCTACAATCACATCTAGAAATCTGACTACTCAAATGCACTTATGTCAGAGCAAGTGAACATTGTAAAAAATCATTTCTCAAAAATATAATGCACTTTTTTTCGTCTGTAATCAAGCAGGAAGTTCAACAGTGTGCTGACCCCAAATAGGCATGGTGATTTTGGAGAAAAATGTTGAAAACAACACACTTTATAGGCACCAATGTTACAAGCACTCTGCAATTTTAATTTTTGTAATCCCTCCAGGTGTTTGTGTTTTATGTACATTTCAAAGATGCCACCAAACTTGGCAAGGCACCAGAAAAATCAGCACTTCGCTGTTGGACAATTTGTAATCGAGCACAACGTTCTCAGGTGGCACTATGAACTCCTGATACAGTTTTCCAGAAAGTCCAATAAGTGTTTTATAAGAAAATTCAATACAGGCAGTTGTTACATTACATTCAAATGTATATTGATTTTTTTACCTTGTACCCTATTTACAAAGGTAAACATCAACAAAAAGTCACCTTAGGGTGTGAAATCCTCAAAGGCCAGACGTCTCAAGCAGTTCAATTACATAATATTACACAGCTTAATTAGCAGACATTCAGAAAACAATGCCACTTGCTTAATTGGCCAAAAGGTCCAGTCAGTAGACAGATCTGATAACAGGCTCCGGCTATGGCCTACTCCAGCTAATCACTGTCCTCAGACTTCATTAGGGTCAATGACAACATATTCACTTGTGTTTAATTAGCTGAAGTAAACAAAAAACGATTGATGAATCACCCTGCTGCAATGTTATTGGTTCATTTTCATTCAGATTTTCAAATTGAGGCTTAACTACTGGCATACGCACCCCACCCCCCTTATAAGACATGTGTTCCGTCACTGTGATTTTGACTTGCAGACTGATGAGAAGTCTGTAATATCCAAAAACGGTTTATCCCATTCAACTGTAGTTTTGCCATACACGTATTTTCATTAATTGTTTCAAGATATTTGAAGTAAAACGCATCCTCCGACATTGTGCAATGACTATAGCGTGCTTCCGTTGCCAGGCTCTCTAATTGGGGTCAGCACACTGATAGTTTTCCCATAGGCCTAGCAATGTGGATCATCAGCCCGCGAACACAATAACTGTTACTGCTGACGTGCATGCAGTGTGTAACAGTGATGATTATCAGTAGTAAAGGAGGTTAAGTAGCGTAGGCAACGGCGCGGCGCGGCGCGGTGCAAGTGCAAGAGTACCCGGATGTAGGTCAAGGTCAAATGTCAAGGTCAAGTACCCGGATGTATGCCAAGGTCAAAGGTCAAGTACCGGATGTAGGTCAAGGTCACGTAGCGCCCCTATCGGAATTTTTAGGGACTAAAATAGCCCATACCGGAATTTTTCGGAACTATAAAAGCGCCACCTAGCGGATAGTTGGTGAACTAAATATTTCCAGACAAACTATAACAGCGCCACCTAGCGGATTGTTGGTGAACTAAAATAATGTCCCCCGCCAAAAACAGCGCCACCTAGCGGAATTTTTCGGGACTAAAATAGCACGCCACCTACCGGAATTTTCTCGAAATTAAAATAGGTTGACCCGCAGCGACCCTAGCGGATTTTTTCGGAAACAACTATTCAAGTGGTGCCACCTGACGGACAAATTGTAAACTAAATGTTCGAGTACTTCCCAATTTCGTGCATCTTAGTTTGTCCATTAGCGCCCCTGGCGGAATTTTTTGTACTAAAAGCGGTTGACCCGCAGCGCCCCCTATCGGAATTTTTCGGGACTGGTTATACAAGTGGTGCCATCTGACGGACAAGTTGTGAAGTAAATGTAGGAGTACTGCAAATATTCGTGTCTCTTGCACGCTTGCGTGCAATAGAGTCCCCTGACGGATACATCACGAACTACAAACATCATCCCCTAGTGGACAAATGTTCGTTCGGCACGACCACGTGACCTTTATGTTCGGTCGAACTGTTATAAAAGACCTGCGTCTGTTTTTTGTGGTCATTATATCTTACATTTTGGAAGATGAACAACATGACTAGTGATGACGTCCGACAAGGGATTTTGCTACCGAAGGCGCAGCCTTCTCCGGCTACGGGACCACTCGACCTCTCGACCCCAACAATCAACCCGGACCAACAACCAACGACCAGTTCAACGACCAGTCCGACGACCAGTTTGACGACCAGTTCGCCGATCAAACCAATTTCGTCTCTGTCATCAGCTCCGGCAATCAACCCAACCATCAACCTGACATCGTCACCTCCGACGAAGCGTCAGAAGCTGTTGTCTCGTTATACTTGCTGTAAGTGTGGCAGTACCTTCAAGTATAAAGGGAATCGGTCCGCTCATGTGAAGCAGGGCTGCTGTCAAAGGAAGCAAGATAAACAGCGGCGACGTAAAGAACAACTTGAACAACAGCTTGAAGAACAACTTGAAGAGATAACAGTAAGCTTCAATTTTTCATAGTGTTCAAAAGGTATTCATGCTATTTTGTTAGAACATTTTCAAAAGACCATAATATTATATTTTTTCTTATACATACCAGTTGACCATTCATTATTAAGCTCATTCCTTCACTGTTTCAGCGTCAAGAAAAGGAGCGTATTGCTGCAAACGTCGCTACTTCTCCCTCTTCCCCCCTGTTGCGGCAAATATCGGCCCTCCAAGCGACTGTCTCTACTGCTGAACACACCAAAGCAGTGCAAGGAGAAACGACGACAGTCTTTACATAGTACAGTTGAACTTACTTCAAATGGTTACCTGTTTGCAAACTGGTTTGAACTGGTATTCGCTGTGCAAGTCTGATATACTCTACAGCCCGTGAATGTATACTTTCTACTCTACAGTCCGTTCTCGTTCGGCACGACCACGTGACCTTTCGGCACATTCACTAACTATATAAGCGCTGTGTTTTGTCAGTTGGCTCATCATTCGTATTACGAGGCCATCACGGCTAACATCATCATCATGTTGAAGACACCTTATTACCGACCTTGCGATGCGGGAGACTCGAGCGATGAGGACGAGCCAACGAACCGATCCATCATGCCGGTGACCAACCGTCCTTCCGTGCCGACGGAATCAGAGGGCGAGAACATCTGGTACACTAGACACTGCGATGTACCAACTTTCGCTCCTGACGATGTCACAATTTCTACCCAGCCTGCCAACGTCGCAACTTCCGCCGACACGGCCGATGTGACAACTTCCGCCGACACGATTGATGTGACAACTTCCGCTCCCGACGATGTCACAACTGAAGACGGCACAACTTCTACTCAAGTGATCAATGTCACAATTGTTGGGTGGTTAGCATTAGGATTAGGGTTGGGGTTAGGGTTAAGGTTAGGATTTCGGGCAGCGTTAGGGTTAGGGTTAGGATTAGGCTTAGCGTCAAAATTAGCTCCATAACCAAGGTGTGCAAAGCTGAACACTCAAGACGATACTATCTATGTGTAGTATCAAGTGTTGGTTGCAATACTTCGTTTCGAAACAGTGGCGAAACACTATGGAACAAATGGTTCTGACACTAATGGAGGATGAGGTTGATTAAAGACTGGTTGACTGTATAGAACAATACTGCAACCAAGTATCCGAACCGACTTTGTTGGACCCTTAAGGGCTCCTCGCCGTATGGCAGGCAAGACTGAAGTAGTGAGGTGCGGTGTTGTCATGTACACGATTAAACTTTGCAAGACTTGGTATCAATGTCTAGTCTCTGGTTCTTTTAATTATGGAGCGCGACCTGTAAATACGTTTGTGTTGTAATAAAATGTGCAAACCTTATCTTGCGTCTTTTTTCGTGTCTTACACTTCACAAGTAAAGGTACTCGTCTAAGTCCCGATTAACAAATCACTCAAATCACTCACTCACTCACTCACTCACTCACTCACTCACTCACTCACTCACTCACTCACTCACTCACTCACTCACTCAAATCACTCACTCACTCACTCACTCACTCACTCAAATCACTCACTCACTCACTCACTCACTCACTCACTCACCCTTCGTATCTGTTCACTCACTCACTCACTCACTCACTCACTCACTCACCCTTCGTATCTGTTCACTCACTCACTCACTCACTCACTCACCCTTCGTATCTGTTCACTCACTCACTCACTCACTCACTCACTCACCCTTCGTATCTGTTCACTCACTCACTCACTCACTCACTCACTCACTCACTCACTCACCCTTCGTATCTGTTCACTCACTCACTCACTCACTCACTCACTCACTCACTCACCCTTCGTATCTGTTCACTCACTCACTCACTCACTCACTCACTCACTCACTCTTGAACTCAGACCAACTAGTTGTACAAACGAAACACTATGCTTTGACCAACACGTGTCACGAATTGGACTTAGACCAACTAGTTGGACAAACGAAACACTAAGCTTTGACCAACACGTGTCACGAAAACGAAACACTATGCTTTGACCAACACGTGTCACGAATTGAACTTAGATCAACTAGACACATCACACGAGACTATGACCGAGATATGTCACGAGACTTCGGATGCACGTCACACGAGAGTACCGACGAGACAAGAGACGAGACTATGTCCGAGATATATCACGAGACTTCGGATGACACGTCACACGAGAGTACCAACGAGACAAGAGACGAGACTATGACCGAGATATGTCACGAGACTACGGATGACACATCACACGAGACTATGACCGAGATATATCACGAGACTTCGGATGACACATCACACGAGAGTACCGACGAGACTATGACCGAGATATGTCACGAGACTACGGATGACACATCACACGAGACTTCGGATGACACATCACACGAGAGTACCGACGAGACAAGAGACGAGACTATGACCGAGATATATCACGAGACTTCGGATGACACGTCACACGAGAGTACCGACGAGACAAGAGACGAGACTGTGACCGAGATATATCACGAGACTACGGATGACACATCACACGAGACTATGACCGAGATATGTCACGAGACTTCGGATGCACGTCACACGAGAGTACCGACGAGACAAGAGACGAGACTATGTCCGAGATATATCACGAGACTTCGGATGACACGTCACACGAGAGTACCAACGAGACAAGAGACGAGACTATGACCGAGATATGTCACGAGACTACGGATGACACATCACACGAGACTATGGTCGAGATATGTCACGAGACTTCGGATGACACGTCACACGAGAGCACCGACGAGACAAGAGACGAGACTATGACCGAGATATGTCACGAGACTACGGATGACACATCACACGAGACTACGGATGACACATCACACGAGAGCACCGACGAGACAAGAGACGAGACTATGACCGAGATATGTCACGGGACTACGGATGACACGAGACTACGGATGACACATCACACGAGAGTACCGACGAGACAAGAGACGAGACTATGACCGAGATATGTCACGAGACTACGGATGACACATCACACGAGACTTCGGATGACACATCACACGAGAGTACCGACGAGACAAGAGACGAGACTATGACCGAGATATGTCACGAGATTACGGATGACACATCACACGAGACTATGGCCGAGATATGTCACGAGACTACCGATGACACATCACACGAGACTACGGATGACACGTCACACGAGAGTACCGACGAGACAAGAGACGAAACTATGACCGAGATATGTCACGAGACTACGGATGACACATCACACGAGACTATGGCCGAGATATGTCACGAGACTTTGGATGACACGTCACACGAGAGTACCGACGAGACAAGAGACGAGACTGTGACCGAGATATGTCACGAGACTACGGATGCCACATCACACTAGACTTCGTATGACACGTCACACGAGAGTACCGACGAGACAAGAGACGAGACTATGACCGAGATACGTCACGAGACTACGGATGACACGTCACACAAGAGTACCGACGAGAAAAGAGACGAGACTATGACCGATATATGTCACGAGACTACGGATGACACATCACACGAGAGTACCGACGAGACACGAGTTGTACAAACGAAACACTATGCTTTGAACAACACGTGTCACGAATTGAACTTAGATCAACTAGTTGGACAAACGAAACACTAATCTTAACGTGTTATCGCGTCAAATCCTTCTTTTTTCAGGAAAATAGACGTGTTATCGCGTCAATTCCTTCCTTTTTCAGGAAAATAGACGTGTTATTGCATCAATTCCTTCCTTTTTCAGGAAAATAGACGTGTTATTGCATCAATTCCTTCCTTTTTCAGGAAAATAGACGTGTTATCGCAGCAAATCCCTCCGTTTTCAGGAAAATAGACAACTATAGACACGAGTTGTACAAACGAAACACTAACCTTAGCCGAACACGTGACACGAATTGAACTCAGACCGACTAGCGGGCAAACGAAACACTATAGTTTGACCAACACGTGTCACGAATTGAACTTAGACCAACTAGTGGGACAAACGAAACTCTATGCTTAGACCAACACGTTGCACGAACCAAACTATAGATACGAGTTGTACAAACGTAACACTAGACTTAACCGAGATATGTCACGAGACTACGGATGCCACGTCACACGAGAGTACAGACGAGACAAGAGACGAAACTATGACCGAGATATGACACGAGACTACGGATGACACATCACACGAGAGTACCGACGAGACAAGAGACGAGACTGTGACCGAGATATACCACGAGACTACGGATGACACATCACACGAGACTACGGATGTCACACCACACGAGACTACGGCGAATTGAACACAGACCAACTAGTAGGACAAACGAAACACTGTAGTTTGACCAACACTGTAGACACGAGTTGTACAAACGAAACACTAAACTTAACCGAACACGTGACACGAATTGAACTCAGACCGACTAGCGGGCAAACGAAACACTATAGTTTGACCAACACGTCAAACGAATCGAACTATAGACACGACATCACATACCTTCATGTCAAGAGACGACCATCTGCTCGGATTCACGGTCAATGAGGCAATCACAGGACTCGTATGAGATATCGCTTCTTTTAATGGAAAACATATGTATATGAATTAGTCAGAGTATAGCCATCTACCGATCATGATAGTTCTCTATTCGTTGACACACATAGTCGTTGGGAATACCGGAAGCGTAGAGGCCGCCATGTCAGGTCGCCATGACATTCAAATAACTTCCGGTACTACGTTACTTCCGACGTAGTGTCCCTAGTAGAGGCCGCCATGACAGTCAAATGACTTCCGGTACCACGTCACTTCCGACGTAGAGACCCCTAGTGAATAATCGGAGTACTACGTCACATACTGTCATAGCAAGCGAATTTGAAAACTGCTACGATCGAAAACGACTATGTCAATAGCATGTAAGGACAACCACCTGACAGGACTTCATTCAAAGAGGTGACCATCACGGTTTCCGACGACACTCAACGGACACCAATGTAATTAGTCAGAGCATTGTCATCTACCGGCCATGATAGGTCTCTATTCGTTGACACACTTCCGGAAATATCGGAAGCGTAGAGTCCGCCATGACAGTCAAGTAACTTCCGGTGCGACGTCACACCGGAAGCGTAGAGGCCGCCATGACAGTAAAGTAACTTCCGGTGCGACGTCACTTCCGACGTAGCGTCCCTAGTAGAGGCTGCCATGACAGTCAAGTAACTTCCGGTACGACGTCACTTCCGTCGTAGCGCCCCCTAGCGGATAATCGGACTTTCGTCGTAGCGCCCCCTAGCGGATAATCAGAGTACTATGTCACATGGTGGCGCCATCTAGCGGTTAAAAATATCTAATTAGGTTAGCTAGAGAAAAAAAGTTGGGGTTAACCTCGCGAAAATTGTATGTTTTTGTCCCTCTGGGACAAAAACAGAAAATTTTCAGAAAATATTATATATATCTAGATGGCGCCACCATGTGACATAGTACTCTGATTATCCGCTAGGGGGCGCTACGATGAAAAAATCCGATTATCCGCTAGGGGGCGCTACGACGGAAGTGACGTCGTACCGGAAGTTACTTGACTGTCATGGCAGCCTCTACTAGGGACGCTACGTCGGAAGTGACGTCGCACCGGAAGTTACTTGACTGTCATGGCGGCCTCTACGCTTCCGGTGTGACGTCGCACCGGAAGTTACTTGACTGTCATGGCGGACTCTCGATATTTCCGGAAGTGTGTCAACGAATAGAGACCTATCATGGCCGGTAGATGACAATGCTCTGACTAATTACATTGGTGTCCGTTGAGTGTCGTCGGAAACCGTGATGGTCACCTCTTTGAATGAAGTCCTGTCAGGTGGTCGTCCTTACATGTTATTGACATAGTCGTTTTTGATCGTAGCAGTTTTCAAATTCGCTTGCTATGACAGTATGTGACGTAGTACTCCGATTATTCACTAGGGGTCTCTACGCCGGAAGTGACGTGGTACCGGAAGTCGCTTGACTGTCATGGCGGCCTCTACTAGGGACACTACGTCGGAAGTAACGTAGTACCGGAAGTTATTTGAATGTCATGGCGACCTGACATGGCGGCCTCTACGCTTCCGCTATTCCCAACGACTATGTGTGTCAACGAATAGAGAACTATCATGATCGGTAGATGGCTATACTCTGACTAATTCATATACATATGTTTTCCATTAAAAGAAGCGAAATCTCATACGAGTCCTGTGATTGCCTCATTGACCGTGAATCCGAGCAGATGGTTGTCTCTTGACATGAAGGTATGTGATGTCGTGTCTATAGTTCGATTCGTTTGACGTGTTGGTCAAACTATAGTGTTTCGTTTGCCCGCTAGTCGGTCTGAATTCAATTCGTGTCACGTGTTCGGTTAAGTTTAGTGTTTCGTTTGTACAACTCGTGTCTACAGTGTTGGTCAAACTACAGTGTTTCGTTTGTCCTACTAGTTGGTCTGTGTTCAATTCGCCGTAGTCTCGTGTGGTGTGACATCCGTAGTCTCGTGTGATGTGTCATCCGTAGTCTCGTGGTATATCTCGGTCACAGTCTCGTCTCTTGTCTCGTCGGTACTCTCGTGTGATGTGTCATCCGTAGTCTCGTGACATATCTCGGTCATAGTCTCGTCTCTTGTCTCGTCGGTACTCTCGTGTGACGTGGCATCCGTAGTCTCGTGACATATCTCGGTTAAGTCTAGTGTTACGTTTGTACAACTCGTATCTATAGTTTGGTTCGTGCAACGTGTTGGTCTAAGCATAGAGTTTCGTTTGTCCCACTAGTTGGTCTAAGTTCAATTCGTGACACGTGTTGGTCAAACTATAGTGTTTCGTTTGCCCGCTAGTCGGTCTGAGTTCAATTCGTGTCACGTGTTCGGCTAAGGTTAGTGTTTCGTTTGTACAACTCGTGTCTATAGTTGTCTATTTTCCTGAAAACGGAGGGATTTGCTGCGATAACACGTCTATTTTCCTGAAAAAGGAAGGAATTGATGCAATAACACGTCTATTTTCCTGAAAAAGGAAGGAATTGATGCTATTTTCCTGAAAAAGGAAGGAATTGATGCAATAACACGTCTATTTTCCTGAAAAAGGAAGGAATTGACGCGATAACACGTCTATTTTCCTGAAAAAAGAAGGATTTGACGCGATAACACGTTAAGATTAGTGTTTCGTTTGTCCATGAGTGAGTGAGTGAGTGAGTGAGTGAGTGAATAGACACGAAGGGTGAGTGAGTGAATAAACACGAAGGGTGAGTGAGTGAGTGAGTGAGTGAGTGAACAGACACGAAGGGTGAGTGAGTGAGTGAGTGAGTGAGTGAGTGAGTGAGTGAGTGAGTGAGTGAGTGAGTGAGTGAGTGAGTGAGTGAACAGCCACGAAGGGTGAGTGAGTGGCTTTGCTTTGCTTCCTTTTGAAGCAAATCTCACGCAATAACACGTCTATTTGCTTTGCTTTGCTTCCTTTTGAAGCAAATCTCACGCGATAACACGTCTATTTGCTTTGCTTTGCTTCCTTTTGAAGCAAATCTCACGCAATAACACGTCTATTTGCTTTGCTTTGCTTCCTTTTGAAGCAAATCTCATGCGATAACACGTCTATTTGCTTTGCTTTGCTTCCTTTTGAAGCAAATCTCACGCAATAACACGTCTATTTGCTTTGCTTTGCTTCCTTTTGAAGCAAATCTCACGCGATAACACGTCTATTTGCTTTGCTTTGCTTCCTTTTGAAGCAAATCTCACGCAATAACACGTCTATTTGCTTTGCTTCCTTTTGAAGCAAATCTCACGCGATAACACGTCTATTTTCCTGAAAAAGGAAGGAATTGATGCAATAACACGTCTATTTTCCTGAAAAAAGAAGGATTTGACGCGATAACACGTTAAGATTAGTGTTTCGTTTGTCCAACTAGTTGATCTAAGTTCAATTCGTGACACGTGTTGGTCAAAGCATAGTGTTTCGTTTGTACAACTCGTGTCTCGTCGGTACTCTCGTGTGCTGTGTCATCCGTAGTCTCGTGACATATCTCGGTCATAGTCTCGTCTCTTGTCTCGTCGGTACTCTTGTGTGACGTGTCATCCGTAGTCTCGTGACATATCTCTGTCATAGTCTCGTCTCTTGTCTCGTCGGTACTCTCGTGTGATGTGTCATCCGTAGTCTCGTGACATATCTCGGTCATAGTCTCGTCTCTTGTCTCGTCGGTACTCTCGTGTGACGTGTCATCCGTAGTCTCGTGTGATGTGGCATCCGTAGTCTCGTGACATATCTCGGTCATAGTTTCGTCTCTTGTCTCGTCGGTACTCTCGTGTGACGTGTCATCCGTAGTCTCGTGTGATGTGTCATCCGTAGTCTCGTGACATATCTCGGTCATAGTCTCGTCTCTTGTCTCGTCGGTATTCTCGTGTGATGTGTCATCCGTAGTCTCGTGTCATCCGTAGTCTCGTGACATATCTCGGTCATAGTCTCGTATCTTGTCTCGTCGGTACTCTCGTGTGATGTGTCATCCGTAGTATCGTGTGATGTGTCATCCGTAATCTCGTGACATATCTCGGCCATAGTCTCGTCTCTTGTCTCGACGGTATTCTCGTGTGATATCTCGTCCGTAATCTCGTGTGATGTGTCATCCGTAGTCTCGTGTGATGTGTCATCCGTAGTCTCGTGACATATATCGGTCATAGTCTCGTCTCTTGTCTCGTCGGTACTCTCGTGTGACGTGCATCCAAAGTCTCGTGACATATCTCGGTCAGAGTCTCGTGTGATGTGCCTAGTTGATCTAAGTTCAATTCGTGACACGTGTTGGTCAAAGCATAGTGTTTCGTTTTCGTGACACGTGTTGGTCAAAGCATAGTGTTTCGTTAGTGCAACTAGTTGGTCTGAGTTCAATTCGTGACACGTGTTGGTCAAAGCATAGTGTTTCGTTTGTCCAACTAGTTGATCTAAGTCCAATTCGTGACACGTGTTGGTCAAAGCATAGTGTTTCGTTTGTACAACTAGTTGATCTAAGTCCAATTCGTGACACGTGTTGGTCAAAGCATAGTGTTTCGTTTGCACAACTAGTTGGTCTGAGTTCGATGTTCGATTCGTTCAGCGTGTTGGTCAAAGCATAGTGTTTCGTTTGTGTGACTAGTTGATCTGAGTTCAATTTGTGACATGTGTTGGTCAAAGAATAGTGTTTCGTTTGTCCAACTAGTTGGTCTGAGTTCAATTCGTGCAGTGTAATCGGTTAAGTTTCTGTTTCGTTTACGCAACTAGTTGATCTGAGTTCGATTCGTGTCGTGTGTTGGTCAAAGCATAGTGTTTCGTTTGCACCACTAGTTGGTCTGAGTTCAATTTGTGCAGCGTAATCGGTTAAGTTTCTGTTTCGTTTACGCAACTAGTTGGTCTGAGTCCGTTTCGTGCCGTGTGTTGGTCAAAGCATAGTGTTTCGTTTGCACCACTAGTTGGTCTGAGTACATTAACATCTCTGTACTGAACTACACAGACATGAGTGGTTAACATATCTGTACAGAACTACACAGAAATAAGTGGCTATCATCTCTACTGAACTACACAGACATAAGTGGCTATCATCTCTACTGAACTACACAGACATACTTGTGAAGGGTAAGACTATTAGTAAGGTTTCCAACATATGCTTTGCATTACACTATGAAAAAGATACAAGATGAGGTTTGCACAGTTTATTCGTGAACAACACAAACGTATTTACATGTCACGCTCCATAATTGCCAGAACCATATGTTTCATAGTGTTTCGCCACTGTTTCGAAACAGATTCTTGCAACCAAGTATTGATATTACACAACTGTTCGACTGTCACATCGGATAGCTTCACACCTGCGTCTAACAAAACACTCAAACAGTCTTTCACCATCTAATTGGTCTGAGTTCATGGACGTGATGTGTGATTTGAGGATGACGTTAGGCATAGTACTATCGTGGTACAACTGTGATGGTGGTCGGTTGACAGATGGTGATGCTGAAGATGACAGTGACCGTCGACGTTTTCGTTGTTTTAACAGATAAGTTCGTATATTTCCCTATACCTTAACACGGGACAGATACACGGATGTTTTTTTGAACACACAGTCACAGAGCAGTCATTACGAGTTCATACCGGTTCATACCAGTTAACAGGGTAATTTTTCACTCACTATAACGACAATGACCATAACATCAAATGATGGGATTATATTCAAGCACGAAAGCTCAAAACAATGGCTAACCAAAGCGCTATCTGATTAACCAAGTCAACCTCGGGTACAAAATTACTGTGCGTAGCAGTTTGAAAAATTCCCTATGCTTTAACATGGGAAAATTCCCTATCCTTTAACACGGGGTTCACTCACTTGTCCACTAGGGGATGATGTTTGTAGTTCCTGAGCTATCCGTCAGGGGGCTCTATTGCACGCAAGCGTGCAAGAGACACGAATATTTGCAGTACTCGAACATTTACTTCACAACTTATCCTCCAGTCTCAAACTGTAGTTCGACAAAAATCCGCTAGGTGGCGCTATCTAGTTTTGATGGGAAATATTTTAGTTCACCAACTATTCGTCAGGGGCGCTTTTCAGTTTTGGTGGGAAATATTTTAGTTTCGAAAAATTCCGCTAGGTGGCGCTATCTAGTTTTGGCGGGAGGTATTTTAGTTCACCAACTATCCGCCAGGGGCGCTATGTAGTTTTGGCGGGAAATATTTTAGTTCACCAACTATCCGTCAGGGGCGCTTTTATAGTTTTGGCGGGAAATATTTTTTGGCTGGAAATAATTTTAGTTCACCAACTATCCGTCAGGGGGCGCTATTTTGGTTTTGGCGGGAAATATTTAGTTCACCAACTATCCGCTAGGTGGCGCTTTTATAGTTCCGAAAAATTCCGGTAGGGGCGCCACGTGACCTTGACCTACATCCGGGTACTTGACATTGAAGGTCATTTGCATCATTAGCCACGCCCACAATGCCCAGCTCGATCCTGATTGGTCAATTCGACTTTACCCACAATGCCTAGCTCGCTCCTGATTGGTCAACTGTATAACTAACCACGCTCACAATGCCCAAATAAGGGCATTAATGCAAATGAGGCGACCTCATTTGCATAATCCTTAACTTTGTCGCGCCGCGGTGCAAGTGAAAAATCCCTATCTCTTAACATGGCACTTCCACCCATCCGAATCCACCATCCATCATAAGGGACCTCTATTACTACTCACCATCAATAGTGATCTTTTCTGTGATTTAATAAAAAAAACATTGGAAAATCACACTGAGCACTTTGTACACACATGTGTGTCACATCAGTTAAGTCAGCTTGTTAACAAACCCACCAGAGTAACATCCACAAGTCGTACCTTCAGTGATGTGATTATGATTACTGAGACTGATAAGATAGAAGAATTTGTTTTGTTTTATTTGACCCAGACATTTCAAATAATATATACAATACATCCATGACAAAAAAAATTAATAATACAACTATATAACCTTATAGTAAACATGGCATAATGTATGATAAATAACGAAAAGTAGGGTCAGGAGACTCCTCTAAGATTGTGGTAGCCGCTATCGAGGAGCCACCTTTTGTAATAAAACTTTAACTAAATCAATGCATCACCTAATCAAATTCTTCCAGAAAAATAATAATAAGAAGAAGAAAACATAATATGTATGCATATGTGTAGTGTGAGCAAGCTTACATGATTATAGAGTTTGTCGATAAGGCACTGTTTCGTACTGTATCAAGTTGACAGGTGGTTGTCGGTTCTTAATTTTGCATACATATATGACAATTTTGCCTGGTGCATGTTACTTGATAGTTTTACAAAACATAAAGTGTAACATACTTAGCTAATCCTTGTGAACTGTGTGTACTAAGCTTTTCTTTGACAATATCAGGAATGTTATTTAGTAAAAGTGGTAAATTATGCCTAAGGCATTTCTTAGCAAATTCATGTTTAATTTTATAAGTGTATATTTTATTCTTGACTCTTGTATCGTGATTATGTACCTCATAGTTAAACATTATCCTCCAGTTTTGTAAATAAACTGGTAAGTCATTGTGTAGATAGTTATAATAAAATTTTAATTGTTGTGATTTAAGAATATCATCTACTTTTAACAAGTTGAGTTTTTTTGTGAAGTGGTTCTGTGTGGGAAGTATAATTACTTAAGGTAATAATTCTCTTGTGCTTGTGCAAAATCATTGATGTATATGATGAATAACAGGGGTCCTAAGATTGAACCTTGTGGTACACCTGTTGTTATTGATAACATATTTGATTTTATATTGTCAATTTCCGTATATTGTTTACGATTTGTTAGGTAACTGCTGAATAAGTTCAGATGTATTCCATGTATACCATAATATTTCAATTTGTCAATTAAAATTAAATGGTCAATGGTATCAAAAGCTTTGGAAAGATCTAGGTAAATATTAATGGGTATTTCATCCTTATCCAGTTTGGTTATTATTCTATATATTAATTCTAGTGCTGCGTATTCAGTTGAATGTTTAGGTCGGAATTTTACTGATGGTCAAAAAAAGCTTCGAGTCTTTTAAATAAGATGATAATTGGTCAAAAATATTTTTCAAGTACTTTTGAAATAGCCGGTAGAAGAGATATGGGTCTATAATTATTGAATACTGCTGGCTCACCTTTTTTATAAATGGGAATTGCCGTAGCATTTTTTAGTTTATCATGGAATATTCAGAAGATTCAGGGTTTGTGATTTTTAATTGTTTGTAAAGTTTGTCTCTGTATCGTATTGGGGTTAGCAAGCCTTGAGTTATCCATGCAGATTTTTAAGTTTATATTTATTAAATTTCACTAATTTGCTTCTCATATATTTATTTTTAATTTGATTTATTTCATTGATAATAATGTTATAATTATGGTTTGGATCAGCATTTGAACTTGTATCTAATTTTGTATGTATTTTAGAAGAGATTATATAATTTCTGACTTTTAACATAGCCTCTTTATTTTGTACATTAATTCGTATAAATTGTGTAGTATGTTCATCTTTTAGAGCAGTGTTCCTAAGCATAAAATATGGTTGATGATCAGAAAACTGTTTAATTAATATTCCTGCTCTACTTTGCAAAATATGCTTTGTTAAATTACAAAAAAATTATCAATAAGTGTATCTGTACATGTTGTGAACCTTGTAGGAAGAGTAATTTGGGGGAAGAGACTAAATGAAGTTAACATGTCAAAGAAAGTGCTACAGTGTTGTTACTCGTTTATTTTTAGCATATTTATATTGTAGTCCCCTGCAAGAATAAGGTTGTTGTTTTGATGATGTTGCATAGATGATATGACCATTGTAAATTCATTTATAAATTCGTTATAGTTTTCAGTTAAAGGCCATGGTGGTCGGTATATATTTCCTATAGTGACAGTCTGCGATAAGCCTCCTCCATTTACTTGTATTATTTGTCCCTCCCATTGTTCATACATATTTAATTTCATCTTTATTTCATAATCAACGTGTTTATTTATATATACTAATAATCCCCCTTTGGTGCTGCAATTTTTTCCTTGGGATATACAGTCATATCCATTTAATTGAATTAGTGGTAAGTCATCATTATCAGATAACCGGCTCTCTTGGAGACATATTATACTAAATTTAAAATTTAAGGACGACAAGTCATTTACAAATGCCTCGAGCTCACTAAACTTTGCATTAATGGACTGTATATTTGAGCTTAGGATACTGAAATGTTTATTATTGTTTTGAACTAACAAATTAAATTTTTCAAAATCATAATATGACGATCGGCGTATTGTTGGCAATTCATTATTTTCATCAAGTGTATTACAGATGTTTAGAATATTATTTAGACAATTACTTGTAATACCACCTGTAAATTGGAGAAAAGTTTCGTCAGTTATCATTTCAGTGTATTTTAAATTTTAATGAGATCAGCATATTTTCAATGTGCAGTAATGTTTCAGTAAGTGTGTGTGCCTTTAGTGTTTGAGTTACTAGATTTTGTTTAATAATATTTGTATTTTGTTCATGTAAAGCTAAAGCGGTGCATGATAAGTAGCTACTTAAAGTGTCAGAGATAGAATAAAAACATATTATGTTTAAAAAAAATCAAGAAAAAAAAGGCGATGTAATAAATAAAAGTCAGGACCATTTGACAAGATGGCCCGAGTAAAAAAAACAAAAAAAATTAAGACTTAAGATAGGGAAGCATGAGTTCATACCTGGTGGAATTGCAGACCACTATCTTCTCTACTGTGTCACCTCTTATGCCCATGCACCAACAGACTCATAGAAGAGTGGAAATGAGAAATTCCAAAAACTTTGATAAAAACGACTTTTGTAATGAATTAGACATGTGTGACTTCAAGTTCTGTTGAGCAGTGCTGAGGACGTGGATGAGGGTTACAAGAGATTTAAGAATGTCTTTACACATGTATGTGACAAGCACTGCCCATTTGTTACCAGACGAGTCAGAAAATCATTTCTTCCTTGGTTAACTGAGGAAATTAAAGATGATATTAAAATGAAAAATTTATTTGAAGAAAAAAAAAACATTCTAAAGGATTATAAATATTTTGGCAAATGAATCTAATCTTGGAAAATAAGAAGAAACCAAAATTAATGTGGAAATGTCTAAAAGAACTCCTGGCAGGAAAATCCAAGTCCCGCCTCAAAGGTGTACTTGTTGAAGATTAAATAAGTACTGCTCCCAAATGTAAGGCCAATGCATTCAACAGGTATTTTACATCCATTGGTCAAGAATTGGAAGTAGGCTTTCATCAGCTACTTCATTCACTCCACCTAAATCACCCGAAATACCTGCTTTTACTTTCCCTACTGTCACACCTGATTTTAATGAACAACAATTAAGGAATATGCCCGAGAATAAATATGTTGGTCTGGACGCATAGCAGCACCAGTCATATCACAACCACTCGCTTTCATTCTAAATATCTCTATCTAAACATTACAAACTTAACTCATTGACGCGAACTCGTGTCCCTCACCATAAAGAAAACTCGACGAGGTACCTACACAAACTAGAACGTCACACACCTAGAGATGGTACACTAGAGACCGTACTCTGTTTCAGCCTCTCCCTGCTGCCATCCCTACCAATGTCACAACTTCCACCGACACTGCTGATGTCACAATTTTTAGTGACGCTGCCGATGTCACAACTTCTACCGACACTGCTGATGTCACAATTTTTAGTGACGCTGCCGATGTCCCAACTTCCACCGACACTGCTGATATCACAATTTTTAGTGACGCTGCCGATGTCACAACTTCTACCGACACTGCTGATGTCACAATTTTTAGTGACGCTGCCGATGTCCCAACTTCCACCGACACTGCTGATATCACAATTTTTAGTGACGCTGCCGATGTCACAACTTCTACCGACACTGCTGATGTCACAATTTTTAGTGACGCTGCCGATGTCCCAACTTCCACCGACACTGCTGATATCACAAGTTTTAGTGACGCTGCCGATGTCCCAACTTCCACCGACACTGCTGATATCACAAATTTTAGTGACGCTGCCGATGTCACAACTTCTACCGACGCGACCAAAGTCGCAATTTCTACCGACGCTGCCACAGGTCATCCTTCTTACCACGACAGTCCCGTCGGCACTGACACTACACTAGACATGAACGTCGGCACTGACACTACACAGGATATGATTAACTATGTGGCATCCATGCTATAAAATGAGTTTGCACGTTACGAGGCCGAAATCATTAGACAATGTGTAAAGCACAATTACGAGGCATGCGATATAGATGACCCCAGTCAAATCCATCACCATTGTCTTTTACCCGATGATATGTTAATTAATATGTATTTTAGCCATGCCACAGAGCGTATCGATGCAACATATTAGTGTGGGTGGCGTTCGATTTGACTAAGTAAATTTGAAAAACTAATATGTCCATAACATTTAAGGAAAATCACGTGACATGACTCCATTCAAAGAGGTAGTCGTCTGTTCGAGACTTCATTTAAAGTAAAACAACCAGTTCATGGACATGGTATTCATACAATTTTCTGAAATTTTATGTATCAGGTCAAGCGCCGTCTAGCAGAAACATATATACATGAGTTCGCCATCTTTCCGGTGACACACTTCCGGTTTTTATACTTCCATATATACAAACACTACATGTCACCAAGCCATTCACTCGGTTTAAGGAATTGATTCCTTACACGAAGTGTCGCGCCATCTAGTAGCACCCACACTATTAGGAAACGACCATCTTTCAAACGATTCACTTCCGGTTGCACGAATCCGATAATAGTGATAGATGACTTCCGGCGCCACCAAACGAACACCGATGTAACTTGTTAAACTAACGCCATCTACCGTGTTTGTTGGATATCTATTCTTCGACACATTTCCGGGAATCGAAGGAGATTGCGAAGACCACACGTCAATACCTCTAGCGGTTGCCATACTGCGGTGGATTATCGAAAAATAAACGCGTGTAAACGACGAGAGTAACCACGACTCTCTTCAGTCCGCCGAATTCCCAACTCCACAGGTGGACCACTCTGTATCGGCTACCGCTCGATCTATCGAGTTGCGGTCTTCAGATCCGTAGTTGCGCCGGCACGTGGCATCCGGCGAGTTTCATATCTTAGTTTGACGTATTGACCTACCAAGAAGCGCCACGTAATGACTTTACGTGTCAGTTTGGTTCGACCGGTTCGCATAAGAAACTTTCAAAAAGGCTATTAAGTAAAAATTACTATGCACAAAACAGCTAAAGAAAATCACGTGACATATCGTTATTCCAAGAGGCAGTGGCCTGTTCGTCATTAATATAAAAACTGTGCGGCCATAGAGATAGGCGATATCCGGCACTACCCAAAGGACACCAATGTAACTACTTAGTGTAACGACATCTACCGTGCATGCGAGATCTCTATTCATCGACACACTTCCGGAAAGGTAGAACCGCAGATGTGACCATGAGAGTCACGTGATTTCAGCTAAGACGACACTTCCGGCATAGCGCACCCTAATGCATAACTGGAGTACTACGCTACACGGTGGCGCCATCTAACGGGAAAAATAACTAATCAGGGTTAGATACAGAAACATTTGGGGTTAATCGAGCGAAAATTTAAACAGCCCACCTCGGTGGGTTATTTAAATTTTCCCTCGATTAACCCCAACTTCTTTCTGTATCTAACCGTAATTAGTTAAACAGTCAACATGCACCTCAGGCAAAACAGGTTCTTTGAAAACCGGTTTTGTCGCTTCCTGCGAATCATAACCACACACCTACATGACCGCAGTTGTATCTACCTGGAAAGCCCTGCGTACTATAAACTTTGATTCGGCAATGAAGTACGATAGACACTTGTAGGAATCTACTTGATTGCAATAATTTGTAAATCATTATTATTGGATATTATCAGTTCACCATTACGGTGCATTGCATATGATAATTGGTGCATGTAAAACGTTGTTTTCTGTATTGTATTCATGTAATAGTGTTGTGTGTAAATGTAATTAGCACGTGTTGTACCCATGGTACGCAATTTGTTTAACATTGTTGATCATGAATAAACAATCTATCAATCAATCAATCAAACGCAAGGGAATGACGGTTGTTCTGACGAACAAGACAGCGATGATCGGGATAAGAAAATGAACAATTTAATACCTAAAGTAATATAAAACGTTGTAGTTCAAACACATTTATATTTCCGCACTTCCTGATCACGACTCGGCATCTACACTTCCGCCCATAGATTAGCACATGCTATTGTATTGCATGCAAAAAAAGATGTCTGTTTATTTTGCATAAATTAAATTGTTTGTATAACACAGACTATCGCATTGAAGAAGAAAGAATAATTATTGCAGCCTTTGAAATGCCGGAATCGGCTGAACTTATTAACATTTGTGCGACCGACCGACCGACCGACCGACCGACCGACCGACCGACCGACCGACCGACCGACCGACCGACCGCCCGACCGACCGACCGACCGACCGACCGACAGACAGACAGACAGACAGACAGACTGATTCATTTATTAAGTAAAATATGTACACAGTTTTGCCAGAACAACACATCTGCGTATCTGAAGAGCCTCTCTAATCAGCCCAAGTTGCGCCAGTCGTTTTGGTGCCCGCTTTAATGGTGTTCTATTGTATTAATGTATAATCATTGAACATAAGATATATCCGTTAACTTGAGAACGCCAAAGCTGGGTTGTCGAACGTCACTGCCGGTGTTACTATCCCAAATGACTCCGGTTTTGAATGCATCTTGTTGTCATGGTGCTGATCATGAAAGGACACGTATTACGTGGAGCGCGATGGCCAGATATTCCGGGTTCGAATGTTTTTGTTGCCGTGTTGAACCTTGGGCAAACAGACGGACAGACAGACAGACAGAGAGAGAGAGACAGAGACAGAGACAGAGAGAGACAGAGAGAGACAGAGAGAGACAGAGAGAGACAGAGAGAGACAGAGAGAGAGACAGAGAGGGGAAGTGAGATTTAATATGATGTTTCAGATCGCCTTTTTTCATGCAATAAATCATTCGTTGTTTCCTAGGAAAATTGTTGTTAGATCAATCAATGTAGCAAATTTAATTCGCTATAGATTATGTTATTGCTGCACCTAGCACATAATTTTTATTATGTTTTTGTAGCTCATAGAGACATTACAGAAATGTTAGTACATTTTCTGTGGGCGCTAAATACACAAAATACCAATACAGGTGGTATCTCTCAGGTATATTCATACGGATTCAATGATTTCGAGATTATCAAGAAGGCTTAGACGAGTGGGATTTAAATGACGTTTATAGAAGACGGCTACACCTACGTTGTAATAATAATAAATGTCACAAAGACGGCAAAATACCGTCCAAAGAATCTTGGAGAGAGGCCAAAAGGGGATCTTCTGGGACTTATTTGCTGTCATTACTACGTTTGACAACGGATCATTGGTGAGCATGACGCGTGACTGACCAATCAGATCGGACGGACCGAGGAAGTAAAACATGTATATAGAGACCACGGTGACAAGTGCCAGAGATATCGAGGCTTATGTATCAGACATCATGGCGTTGGTATATCTAATCGTCATCTTCTGCTTATATGCAGTTGTGGTTGATAGGTAAGTTTTGTCTTCTTTGTCGTTTTTGAAAACAAATACTTTCTGCAGGCATATCAAAGAAATTAAGTCATTTCTTATCACAGCCTTATAAAGTCGCCCTGAATTGAAAGAGTTTCACAATTTACAAAAACACCAAAAAGTCGTGATGATGTGAAATAGAAAGCAACAAGTAGTTAGTAATATCATAACGTGCGTGTGCATAACGCCGGCCTCGATGTTCTGTAGTTCAGATCGGCAGAATATCAACACGTTGACAAAATAGATTTTGGCATAAAGCAAGTTGAAACACACCGAGCGTGATCGCGTGAGTTGCTGTCCGCCGCTTACAATGTCACTGAAGATATTTTCACAGACAGACAGACAGACAGACAGACAGACAGACAGTATTTATTTTGACCATCATAAGTACATCAACTACAATATAAAATTTGTTCCTAGAGTCAACAATAACATTGGAACTAGGCCTTTTCTGTTGCTGCACCAACTCTTTAGAATATGCTCTCTCTTAATGTTAGATCAGTTGAAAATATTACAAAATTCCGTCGTCATTTAAAAACGTATCTTTACAACCTTACTTATCCACCGTAGCTCCCTAGCGACAATTATATGCCGCTATCATGGGAGCCACCCATGATAGCGGCATATATTTATCTTAATGGAAGCCTCCTTAACCTTACATTAATACTAATAATAAGATAACTTCTATTGCGCCTAAATCCTTGGAAACCAAGCTCAGAGGCGCATCAAAACAAAAGGATTGGTCAATCTCAAAATCCATAAGTAGTTTTCCAGTTGTCAACAGATGGGTCAAGGCGCTAGGGAGCTACGGTGGATAAGCAAGGTTCTAAAGATACGTTTTTAAATGACGACGGAATTTTGTAATATTTTCAACTGATCTAACACTAAGAGGGAGCATATTCCAGAGTTGGTGCAGCAACAGAAAAAGCCATAGTTCCAATGTTATTGTTGATTCTAGGAACAAATTTTATATTGTAGTTTATGTACTTATGATGGTCAAAATAAATACTGTCTGTCTGTCTGTCTGTCTGCCTGTCTGCCTGTCTGCCTGTCTGTCTGTCTGTCTGTCTGTCTGTCTGTCTGTCTGTCTGTCTGTCTGTCTGTCTGTCTGTCTGTCTGTCTGTCTGTCTGTCTGTCTGTCTGTCTGTCTGTCTGTCTGTCTGTCTGTCTGTCTGTGAAAATACCTTCAGTGATATTGTAAGCGGCGGACAGCAACTCACGCGATCACGCTCGGCGTGTTTCAGCTTGCTTTATGCCAAAGTCTATTTTGTCAACGTGTTGATATTCTGCCGATCTGAACTACAGAACATCGAGGCCGGCGTTATACACACGCACGTTATGATATTACTAACTACGTGTTGCTTTCTATTTCACATCATCACGACTTTTTGGTGTTTTTGTAAATTGTAAAACTCTTTCAATTCAGGGCGACTTTATAAGGCTGTGATAAGAAATGACTTAATTTCTTTCATATGCCGGCAGAAAGTAGTTGTTTTCAAAAACGACAAAGAAGACAAAACTTACCTATCAACCACTTGGAGAGCAACTGCAAATAAGCAGAAGACGACGATTAGAGACACCAACGCCATGATGTCTGATATATAAGCCTCGATATCTCTGGCACTTGTCACCGTGGTCTCTATATACATGTTTTACTTCCTCGGTCCGTCCGAACTGATTTGTCAGTCACGCGTCATGCTCACCAATGATCCGTTGTCAAACTTAGTAATGACAGCAAAAAAGTCCCAGAAGATCCCCTTTTGGCCTCTCTCCAAGATTCTTTGGACGGTATTTTGCCGTCTTTGTGACATTTATTATTATTACAACGTAGGTGTAGCCGTCTTCTATAAACGTCATTTAAATCCCAATCGTCTAAGCCTTCTTGATAATCTCGACATCATTGAATCCGTGTGAATATACCTGAGAGATACCACCTGTATTCGTATTTTGTGTAATTAACGCCCACAGAAAATGTACTAACATTTCTGTAACGACTCTATGAGTTACAAAAAACATAATAAAAAGTATGTGCTAGGTGCAGCAATAACATAATGTATAGCGATTTTAATTTGCTACATTGATTGATCTAACAACAATTTTCCCAGGAAACAACGAATGATTTATTGCATAAGAAAAGGCGATCTGAAACATCATATTAAATCTCACTTCCCCTCTCTGTCTCTCTCTCTCTGTCTGTCTGTGTCTCTCTCTGTCTGTCTGTCTGTCTGTTTGTCTGTCTGTCTGTCTGTCTGTATGTCTGTCTGTCTGTCTGTCTGTCTGTCTGTCTGTCTGTCTGTCTGTCTGTCTGTCTGTCTGTCTGTCCGTCTGTCTGTCTGTCCGTCTGTCTGTCTGCCCAAGGTTCAACACAGCAACAAAAACATTCGAACCCGGAATCTCTGGCCATTGCGCTTCACGTAATACGTGTCCTTTCATGATCAGCACCATGACAGCAAGATGCATTCAAAACCGGAGTAATTTTGGATAGTAACACCGGCAGTGACGTTCGGCAACCCAGCTTTGACGTTCTCAAGTTAACGGATATATCTTATGTGTTCAATAATTATACATTAATACAATAGAATACCACTAAAGCGGCCACCAAACCGACTGACGCAACTTGGCCTGATTAAAGAGGTGACCAGATTAGAGAGGCTCTTCATATATACAGATTGTTCTGGCATAACTGTGTACATATTTTACTTAATCAATGAATCAGTCAGTGGTTCGGTCGGTCGATCGGTCGGTCGGTCAGCCGGTCAAACAAATGTTAGCAACTTCAGCCGATTCCGGCAGTTCAGAGGCTACAATAATTATTCTTTCTTCCTCAATGCGATAGTCTGTGTTTGTATATTTATGCAAAATAAACAAAGACATCCTTTTTGCAAGCAATACTATACCACGTGCTAATCTATGGGCGGAAATGTAGCCGCCGAGTCGTGATCAGGAAGTGCGGAAATATAAATGTGTTTGTACTACAACGTGTTTATATTACTTTTGGTATTAAATTGTTCATTTTATTATCCCGATCATCGCTGTCTTGTTCGTCAGAACAACCGTCATTCCCTTGCGTTTGATTGATTGATAGATTGTTTATTCATGATCAACAATGTTAAACAAATTGCGTACCATGGGTACAACACGTGCTAATTACATTTACACACAACACTATTACATGAATACAATAAAGAATACAACGTTTTACATGCACCAATTATCACATGCACTGCACCATAATGGTGAACTGATAATATCCAATAATAATGATTCACAAATTATTCCAATCAAGTAGATTCCTACAAATTGTAGTTAATTGCCGAATCGAAGTTTATTGTACGCAGGGCTTTCCTAAATTGTATTTTGGATGTTAAATTAACTATTAGTTCAGGTAGTCGGTTCCAGGTAGATACAACTGCGGTCATGTAGGTGTGTGGTTATGATTCGCAGGAAGCGACAAAACCGGTTTTCAAAGAACCTGTTTTGCCTGAGGTACATGTTGACTGTTTAACTAATTACGGTTAGATACAGAAAGAAGTTGGGGTTAATCGAGGGAAAATTTAAATAACCCACCGAGGTGGGCTGTTTAAATTTTCGCTCGATTAACCCCAAATTGTTCTGTACCTAACCCTGATTAGTTATTTTTCCCGTTAGATGGCGCCACCGTGTAGCGTAGTACTCCTGTTATGCATTAGGGGGCGCTAAGCCGGAAGTGTCGTCTTAGCTGAAATCACGTGACTCTAATGGCCACATCTGCGGTTCTACCTTTCCGGAAGTGTGTCGATGAATAGAGATCCCGCATGCAGGTAGACGTCGTTACTCTAAGTAGTTACATTGGTGTCCTTTGGGTAGTGCCGGATATCGCCTACCTTTTATGGCCGCACAGTTTTTATATTAATGACGAACAGGTCACTGCCTCTTGGAATAACGATATGTCACGTGATTTTCCTTAGCTGTTTTGCACATAGTAATGTTTACATAATAGCTTTTTTGAAAGTTTCTTATGCGAACTGGTCGCCCCAAACTGACACGTAAAGTCATTAGGTGGCGCTTCTTGGTAGGACAATACACGTGCCGGCGCAACTACGGATCTGTAGACCGCAACTCGATAGATCGAGCGGTAGCCGATACAGCGTGGTCCACCTGTGGAGTTGGGAATTCGGCGGACTGAAGAGAGTCGTGGTTACTCTCGTCGTTTACACGCGTTTATTTTTCTATAATCCACCGCAGTATGGCAACCGCTAGAGGTATTGACGTGTGGTCTTCGCAATCTCCTTCGATTCCCGGAAGTGTGTCGAAGAATAGAGATCCAACATACACGGTAGATGGCGTTAGTTTAACAAGTTACATCGGTGTTCGTTTGGTGGCGCCGGAACTCACCTATCACTATTATCGGATTCGTGCAACCGGAAGTGAATCGTTTGAAAGATGGTCGTTTCCTAATAGTGTGGATGCTACTAGATGGCGCGACACTTCGTGTAAGGAATCAATTCCTTAAACCGCGTGAATGGCTTGGTGACATGTAGTGTTTGTAAATACGGAAGTGTCACCGGAAAGATTGCGAACTCATGTACATATGTTTTCTGCTAGATGGCGCTTGACCTTATATATTAAATTTCAGAAAATTATATGAATACCATGTCCATGAACTGGTTGTTTTACTTTAAATGAAGCCTCGAACAGACGACTACCTCTTTGAGTGGAGTCATGTCACGTGATTTTCCTTAAATGTTATGGACATATTAGTTTTTCAAATTTACTTAGTCAAATCGAACGCCAACCACACTTATATGTTGCATCGATACGCTCTGTGGCATGGCTAAAATACATATTAATTAACATATCATCGGGTAAAAGACAATGGTGATGGATTTGACTGGGGTCATCTATATCGCATGCCTTGTAATTGTGCTTTACGCATTGTCTAATGATTTCGGCCTCGTAACGTGCAAACTCATTTTATAGCATGGATGCCACATAGTTAATCATATCCTGTGTAGTGTCAGTGCCGACGTTCATGTCTAGTGTAGTGTCAGTGCCGACGGGACTGTCGTGGTAAGAAGGATGACCTGTGGCAGCGTCGGTAGAAATTGCGACATTGGTCGCGTCGGTAGAAGTTGTGACATCGGCAGCGTCACTAAAAATTGTGACATCAGCAGTGTCGGTGGAAGTTGTGACATCGGCAGGGATGGCAGCAGGGAGAGGCTGAAACAGATTACGGTCTCTAGTGTGCCATCTCTAGGTGTGTGACGTTCTAGTTTGTGTAGGTACCTCGTCGGGTTCGCGTCAATGAGTTAAGTTTGTAAGACTGCATCGTTTCGTTCATAATAGCAAACATGTCGGCATTCACGTCTAGGAGAAGAGTTATACACCGGTCGAATAAAGTCAACCATATACATTGACCCGTCGCTGTCTCGACAAAGCACATTCGAACCGCGAAATGCATGTCAGAGGCCACGTAACCGTGTCGTTCGCATTGCAAATGACCGCTATCGTCGACAATCATACGCTTCTTGCAGTATCTGCACCCGGTGTTGAAGGGGGTATGCTAACGTAATTTGTCGATAAGGAGACCTCTGACGAAGATAAGGGCACTTACACTCACTTCCAGAGGGACCACGTCCACGACCTCTTGTTCCGACGGCGGGGAAGGGCGATAGGTCACCGGAATGATCGGTCGGCCCGTTGGCTCGTCCTCGTCGCTCGCGTCTGGTGCACCGCGAGGGCGGTAATAGGGTGTCTCAAACATGATGCTATTAGCCATGGTGTCGTCGTGATACGAATGACGATACGACTGGCAGAGCACCGCGTTTATATTGATTGATTGATTGATTGATTGATTGATTGATTAATTGATTGATTGATTGATTGATTGATTGATTGATTGATTGATTGATTGATTGATTGATTGACTGATTGACTGACTGACTGACTGACTGACTGACTGACTGACTGACTGACTGACTGACTGACTGACTGACTGACTGACTGACTGACTGACTGACTGATTGATTGATTGACAATTTTATTTCCACTCGTGACATATTTAGTTTTCACTATTTTCGATGGCCGAAACATTCATACACAATTTACATCAATCATACAACACGTGTTGATATGTGTACAAAGGATACAAGTTAAAAGAGATTACAATAAAATAAATAAATAATAATAAATAGAATGCCTGAAATAAAAATAAAGAGTTATCAAGATTGGTCCCAAGATATTTATAACTGGTCACACGTTCTACAAGTCCATCCTTGGTGTAGATATATCTCACATGTACAGCCCTCTTCCGAAAGTCAATCACAAGTTCTTTGGTTCTGAAATCATTGACCTGTAAGAAATGTTTTTCACACCAATCATGTATTTTCGCATCCTCTAACTGAAAATGTACACGCACTATTTGATAAATCCTGCACGGTAGTAGCAGCTGCAAACGATATGGCCACAGAGTTCTCTTATGAACATCTTATTTTCTTCAGGATACTTTGCATTTATTGTAAATCCTTCTCCAAAGAGAATTGCAACTGCCATCATAGTCCACATTCCTCCTAATCGCAACTGCATGCGCTGGGTCGATATATAGATACCTACATCAAGAAAATCCCATGGAGTTGCCTGAATCAAACAAGTGTCGCCATGTGTCGATCAAAGAAATATGTCTACATCAGTAAAAATCCTCTAGCTTTAGATGGGCTTGTCCTGTCGTGTTTCTACTCTCGATCTTCTGTGAAACGTATTGGAAAATGATCTTGCTAAACCCCTTTATAAACACTTAAATTTGTAAATAGTACGGAAAAGGGTAAGTTATTTAGCGAAGTATCTAGTCCTCGGAACTGCTCAAAGCGTTTTCCATTTTATTTCCTGGCAGACTTGTTCAATCGAACACCATCTCGGCTTCTCTGCATTCAGCCACACTGCAATTGAAGCGCAAACACTACTCGTACATAAATATCCACCATTGTCTATAACAAGGTACTCATACATACAGCTGAGTGAACTGGAGCATCGTAGAGTCAACGAACTTGCCCAAGGTTCGATACGGCAGCACAGGGTTCGAACCCGGGTTCTCTCGGTCTAGTGTCCGAAGCTCTAGCCACTGCACCACTGCGCTCCACTATCAAGCAATCTACAACCTGCATATACGGTTTCATCCCCAACAAAATGGCTCATGTCAACTCACACACGGGAATAGTACAAAACATGGACAACAGCAGAGTCAATGTACACATATTACTACACTGTACATGGGGGGCATGTGTACAGACCTTTGTAATTTAGCGCGTCCGTAGACCTTTTTAAATGGGCCCACGTGACATTTGATATCACACCCTAGCCAGCCGAGCCAGCGGCGAAACTGAAAAAGAGCAATAATACGGCGGCGCGGCGGCGAATAATCTTCTACACCATTTGGTTCGGCCGCCAGTGGAGGTTTTGTGCCCCCCCCCCCAGACTCACTTTCTGGACCCGCCCCTGGTGTAGTATCAGATATATTTCATAGTCTGGTACATGACAACAGACAATCATTTCAGGCGAAACCTAGCGGATTCTAGTTGATGGAATTATATTTCGTAGTCCGGTAGATGGCGACACTCACTCAGAGTAACAACGCCACAGATGGTTAACTAGTGCGAAATGATTATATTAATTGATACGGCTACGTGGGCTATTATCGAAAAACATGTACGCCCTACAGTAACGGTTGAATAACATGGCCAGAATTAATGTTTAATTTATATAGTTGTTTTGTTGGTACTATTAATATCAAGTGTACTAATATGCGTAAGAAGCAACCATGTTTGGTATCAAATATTGATACAGAAAAAGGTTTTTAAATATGTTCATGGTTAAAGTGTTAAATTTTACATCATAAGAAATCGTATGTTCAAAATACACTATCGATTTCGAAACGTTTTAGTTTCTTATGACAGCAGCTACATAGTAAAATATATATAATAAAATATATCTGCAATTTTAAATTGTCATCGGCATCCCTGAAAACGGTAGAAGAAAAAATATTATTGTCGGTCACGATAAAGAGATTAAGGTATATGTTTAAAAACATACTTTTAATGTGGAATTTACAACTGTTTCATTACATAATTAATTGCAGTATGTACCATTTATAGAATGTTTCTATGCCTGAATTCAGTAAAAAAAATTATTATGTGTTGTGTAACTACAGTAAAGGTAAAGAAGATATATTCTTGTGTCAAATTATGACATACCTGATCAAAGTACTTTACCATCATCTCAAAATGTGAGAAAATGCAGCCGTTTCCATCTTCCTACGCAAATGGCTCCCAAATATATTTTTATTATATAAATGCAGGGACATTATGATTAAACTAATACAACAAATGGGAGACACATTGCATCAGGGTAACGGTGAAGTAACGGTAAAATCACAACTTAAATTATATATATATATATATATATACTGTATATATATATATATATAATAATAATAGTAATAATAATGCTGTTGTCTCTGCAAGGGATGTTAACCGTTTTTATATGTGTGACATAAACCTATATTCATTACAATGTAGACAAGTTGTATCTTGAACAATGAGTGATATATTTGCTGTTGGAAGGTTATGGGGGGGGCTTTGTTTCATTTTACAATACCGAGATTTTTGTGTCAAACCCACCCCCAACATATGGGAATAGTATTATTTTGACGGCTGGTGAAAGTGTCGTGGTCAGGACTAGAATGCTAATTAGTTAGTAATAAAAAACTAAAGTTGTAAGGGATTTTCTGTATATAACACTTAGTTGTTTTTGTATTCCAATTGTACATTTTATTGAGCAAAAACAGGTTGGGGTGGGTACTTCATGGGCGTGTCATGGCCGCTGAAACTGAGGTGATTCTTGCTTAACCGCAGCGATGTCCAGTGGCGACGCGCAGCGGACCGAAACACGTGCGTTTCCACGGAAGTGACGTAACGTAACTGTCGCCTAGCGCCATGTTCTCCCACTTCCCCGTGCAAATGAAATCTCTCTGGATTAACCCGGATTACAGCGGGCAGCAGTGAAAAACATCCAAAGTACTTAGAAAACCCAGTGGTACTATCGACTTGTATGTTGACACGTTATTACAATTCTATTTATATGGCGCAACGAATCCCACAACCTACACACGTACCTGGAAAGTTTCGAAATACCAAATTAAATTTTGACCAGGCGCGTATCCGTTTGATGTATGTTCTCCAGAAGAAGTCAATATGGAAAGGACATGTATTAGTATCAGAGCAGACCAGACGGAGTCGCCGAGCACGGTAGGATCTACATGATGTCGCCGATCATCGTGTTAGGATTTTTTCGTAGCATTGAACAATGTATGCATGGGCCACAGAAGACAATGTTCAGCTCCTTAAACTTCATTGTGACATCGTATTCACAGTTACATATCACGAATTTAGACTGCTGGGAAGTTCCTTAGTGTTATTCTGCTCTGACCGATTGACCTCGGCGTGGGCGTCCTCTTGGGGGACACTTTTTCGTCTTGCTGTTCCTTATCACTGTCGCTTTGAGTTGACTGCAATCCTCGTGGCACGGGTTCTTGTGTGTGTGTGTGTGTGTGTGTGTGTGTGTGCGTGTGCGTGTGCGTGTGCGTGTGCGTGTGCGTGTGCGTGTGCGTGCGTGCGTGAGTGCGTGCGAGCTTGCGTGTTTGTTTGTGTGTTATGTGTGTACTGTGTATGTGTGTGTTTGTGTGCGTGCGTGCGTGCGTGCGTGCGTGCATGCGTGCGTGCGTTTTTGTTTGTGTGTTATGTGTGTGTGCGTATGGTGTGTGTGTGGGGGGTGTATGTATGGTGTGTATGGTGTGTGTGTGTGTGTGTTTGTGTGCGTGCGTGCGTGCGTGCATGCGTGCGTGCGTGTTTGTTTGTGTGTTGTGTGTGTGTGCGTATGGTGTGTGTGTGTGTGTGTGTGTGTGTGTGTGTGTGTGTGTGTGTGTGTGTGTGTGTGTGTGTGTGTGTGTGTGTGTGTGTGAGTGTGAATGTGCGTGCGTACGTGCGTGCGTACGTGCGTGCGTGCTTGGGTATGTATGTTAGTGCACGTATATTTAACAGTCAAGTAGATGGTGACGCTAAATTAGAGCGCTAGAATACAAACGATTGGTATTTTCTATGCATTTCTAACTTGGCAGCTGTGTCACCGACGAAAAAAAACCAAATGGCTGTGAGTTACTATAGCGCATTAGGACATATTAGGATCGTGATTGGCCCATGTCGCTTTGTGGAACTGCTGTGTACGTGATATACACTTACCTGGCTATATCTACAAACTTCAAACGAAACTTGTCCGAATTATTAGTGTAAGCAAATATAATACTCACACTGAACCACTGTTTAAAAGTCTTAAATTATTAAAAAATAGAACACATATTAAAATCGCAAGAACTAAAATTGTATTATAAATTCGTGCATAACATACTGTCGCTTCATCAGAACAACAGCATTCACATGTTCAACACACGTGGACAATATAATATACATACAATCAGGGTACAACACGAATTTGCGAAACAAAGTCTCAGATACACCTTGCCGAGTATGAATAATGCACATGATTTAATAACAAGTAAAATCTACACTCACAGCTTACACGGGTTTGCTGTGTATGTTAAGCATCGTCATTTGCAGACTTATTTACATATATATACATTACAAAATTGTAACATTTGTCATTACGAGTGAACAAGAAATATGAATAAGCTTTGATGTGTACCTCTTTGGATGAATGGCCAATCGTCCAAAATCATGTATAATGTCAAGTTCTAAGCTTTGTCTGATTTAGTCTGTTAACCGATTTATTCTAAAACAAATTAGACACCAGGATTTGTTATCAGTATAACTTGTGGCTCCTATGAGAGCGGGTTGTTTTAGTTTTAGTGGGAGTCTCCCTGACCCACACGTGATAATTTGTATACCATGTGATTACTATATTTATATTTTTTACATATGTATGGTTTTACATACTCACTTATTGAGTGATATGTATATGGGTCTAAATAAAGAACTTCCGTCTGTTTTGTGTACAACTGTCCACCACTATATATAGCCAAGTACTCTTCTTACAACTGAGTGAGCTGGAGCAACGTGAAGTAAACGAACTTGTCCGAAAGGGTGGCATTGGATTCGAACCCGAGTTCTCTCAATTGAAAGTCCACTGCGTCCCTGCACTCCAGTTATAGATAATGCCTCCAAAACACCCTCATTTATAATATTTAACAACACTTGTATACTAACAATAATCAGTTGGCATGTGTACATTTATATGCAGCATGTTTGAAACTACTGACAATCAACGAAGTGAGAATGAGCCGTCGCGAATTTTCACTATTTTGCCGCGACTGGTTACAACTGTAAATAAACAAATAAATCGTGGCATTGCCTTAATTCCTGCAACCTTTACCGGAAGGTGGAGTCGCTGTCTGTCTCTAATGGTTCCGTGGAAGCCGAGGTAAATAGAACATAGACGAAAACCTAATGTTGTCTTCGACAGCCAACTTGATTCCGTACTGCGACATCACTCTAAACTTGAGCGCTAGCATCGTACTTGTGCTGCATCTGGAAATCACATTCAACAACATAATCTAGCATCGTTACTATGTCGGCTCGTAATGCGTATATTGTGAAGAAATCATCATTAATAATTACACGAGTGGCCAAAATTACAGCGGATTGCCTAGGTTTATTAATTAGACCATCAGGTTTTTCCATCTACATTAACAGGTAACTTAAGTAACAATAAGGTATTGTATGCATTTGAGTGTGCATGTAGGTAAAACATGTAGGTAAAACATGTATGCATGCATATGTGCGCGCGTGTGTGTGGGTTGTGCACGTCTGTGTGTGTGTGTGTGTGTGTGTGTGTGTGTGTGTGTGTGTGTGTGTGTGTGTGTGTGTGTGTGTGTGTGTGTGTGTGTGTGTGTGTGTGTGTGTGTGTGTGTGTGTGTGTGTGTGTGTAAGTGCGTGCGTGCGTTTATGAGCGCGTTTGTGTTTGTGTGTGTATGCTTGTGTGTATGTGTTTGTGTGTGTGTGTGTGTGTATGTGCGGGCGTGCGTGCGTGCATGTATACGAGCGTGCTGGGTGTTGCATGCGTGCGTGTGTGTATGCCTGCGAGTGTTTGTGGGTGTGTGCACGTGCGAGTTTGTGTATGAGTGCGTGATTGTGTGCGTGCGTGTGTGTGTGCGTGTGTGTGTGCGTGCGTGTGTGTTTGTCTGTGCGCACGTGTGTGCGCATGCATGTGTTTTTGTGTGTGTTATTATGTGTACGTGTTTTGAGTTTGTGCGTGTATGCGCGAGCGTTTGCGCGTACACGACGGCACGTGCGTGTGTGTGTGCAAGTGAATGTGTATGCAGTCATACCTGTACGCAACGTCAGACCACGGAGTTGCTTCATGCCACTGGTGAACCAGGTACACGTCCGGGAGCACAATGAAGTTGAATCTGGCAAATGTAAAACAAACTTCGTAAATATCTGCACACGTTTCCATGACGACCAGTGCAAACATCAACGAGACAGTCGTGTGTTATTTTGGAAATTCTCGTTCTGAGAATCCTACGATAAGCATGTCGCATAAACGCGCGTAAGTGAACGTCGAGAATATTAGCTCGGTTACCCATGGTACAAACGCAGTAATTAATATCACATTTTAGATAGGTTCTATATAAAATGATATACTTCCGAGAGTTCATAGGTTGATCACATTATTTGCACACGCACGCACGGACGCGCGGGCGGCGCGCGCACACACACACACACATACACACACACATCTATTTGATAAAATCAAATACACGTAGAGACGTTATAATTTGAGGAATATCTAAAATTCACCTTTATTTCAAATGACTCTTCGGAACTTCATCAATCGCAACGCAGGCAGTGACAAGTATCGACCGTGGGTAAATGATGTATTTATCTTATAGCTATGATCAACAGGCGTTGCCGATCTTTTTGTAACTTACCGTTTAGCAGACAGCTCCAATGATAACGAAACTTTGTTAAAGTATCGACCGACAAACATCTCGTTAAAAAGTGGCACTTTTGACTTCTCGAAAGCCAAATATGGTTCAAATCCATCAGCCCAATCCACCTAGGGAAGGAACGTTATGGTTACCTCAAGTCTTCCCGGGGTGTATATACGTATATACATTATTTAGTTCATTAACTCATGCACTGATTATATCATCGACGGACGGACGGACGGACGGACGGACGGACGGACGGACGGACGGACGGACGAACGGACCAACCGCCGACCGACCGACCGACCGACCGACCGACCGACCGACCGACTGGCTGATTCTCGGATTCATGGATTCATGGATTAAAGTAAAAGCCCAACCTATCGACCTATTTTTTCGAAACGTATTGTTAAGACGTATGTTGAAATTGTTGAAACAATGGAACAACGACTTAACAGTTGACTGCTCCATACGTCTCTCATTGTCTAAAGTATCTGACTGGCTGGCAATACTTTGTTGAAAATTACTAAATGCTACAAGATCGACCAATAATGGTCTTAGTGGCAGCCTCCATGACACCTTTTTTGTTTATCTACAGCATCCTGACAGTTCATGGTCAGGATGTTGTAAATTGATTATATCATACATTGATTGTTTCTACTTTTATGTTATATATTCTACTTACTGATACATGTTTGTACTACTTGTTATTTTAACACACATTCAGTATTTCATAATTGAGCTGTAGATAATTGTACCGTTTTGTTTTTATATGTGGGTCTAATAAACACGTCCGATTCCGATTCCGATGATCATTGAACCATTAATGTTACATTAACGGGAGATTGGCAAGCTAACAGTGATAATCACCCACTAACTGCACGTTCGTCATGTTTTAACATATTGTTGTTAATACAGTAAATATGTTGAAAATATACTCTTGTGTTTAATACGTCCAAAAAACAGCATTTCCAATTTTAAAGTAGCTCCCACGAAATGTTGAAAAAAATTTAAAACGGTTGTTTACATTTAACATTTAAATAACCGTTATTGACATTTATTGCGGAGACACTTGTCCTAAACCGGGAGTATCTTTGAACTGTAGGCTGATTCAGCACACAGCACACTAATATAATAAATATATATTATAGCATCCTTGGCTGATTCCCGAAAACGGAATATTATAACGTCGCTTTAATAATGCCGTGAAGTTGTCGCTTAGGATATCCCCGATGAGTAAAGCACGGATCTTACCGTGTAATGTGTGGAGGCGTGTTTCCAACGTTCGAAGGCTGTTTGGCCTTGTCCCGCCGTTTCTTTGAATTGTCCATCCACAATTCTGAAACTGGTTATCGTCAAGACTACTACTAAGAACTGTAATTGCAGTATAAGGAATATTGCAATATCTACTTCGGTGTTATTGTGAGCAGTTGGGTAGTTGAAGCACACAGCTATTGCACATACGTACGCACATCCACATATACACGTACACGTACACATACACACACACCTACATACATATATATATATATATATATATATATATGTATATATAGATATATATATATATATATATATAATGTACAGCACGCGCACACACACACACACAAACACACACACATTCACATTCACACACACATGCACACACAAATACACACACACACACATACACCCACATACACACAAACACACACACTCACACACTCACACACATACACAAACACACACCCACACACACACAAACACACACACTCACATACACACACAAACACTCACATACACACAAACACACAAACACACAAACACACAAACACACACACTCACACACTCACACACACTCACACACACACAAACACACACACTCACATACACACACATACACAAACACATACACACACAAACAAACACACACACGCACACAAACACAAGCACAAACACACACACACTTTACTTTCTCACTAACTCACTCACTCAACCCAAAAGCGTAATGGGTGTTTTCATAAGCAAAGTCCAAAAAGGCACAATAATTCGTACTTGTTCAAACAACCCCCCCTCAAGTACACGGTGAGCGATACAAATGTGTTCCAAAGCAAATCACATGACATGGTTGCAGAAATTAAAATAAAATAAAAAGGTTAATTATTATATTGTGCAGTTTCCAGTCTATAGGACTGCTCATAGAGCTTCACACTTTACTCCCTGGCAGACCTGCTCAAAGGGACACCTGCAAATAATGCGCGAAGACCACCACGGTACCGGGTTCTCATAGCAACAGTAGCGTTGAGGTCCTTCAATATGTTCCATTTGATAGATGGCACAACTGTGTCGCTTGGTTTCCCCCCAGGATACGGCCAAACTACCACCAAACCATTAGTAATGCTATATGTTTTACTGAACGTACGCTACCTCCTCTGATTCATTCAGTATTTTATTTGTTCCATCGCAAATGGAGCACTCCCGTATGGATCTTTGATGCGCCACGTGTTGTGTCATCATACAACACCTTACTTGGAAATATTGATAAATAATATTGCATATTTACTGGAATGGTTTAATCGTCTTCTGTTGCCACTCCTTCAAAAGGGCTGCTTTGTTTTCTGGGACAACAACGGCACCTTCTTTGACCTGTTCGAAAGCTGGCACAATTAATGCCTGCAAAGAAATAATAACACAATCATTGATAATTCTTCACGGACGTCTCTTTATTTGTTATTTCGCATATATCATTATATATTTTTTACAAAATGGGGTGATAAATATGTATATATATATATATATTACAAAGATATATATATTTATATATAATATATATATACATATATACATATATATATATATATATGTATGTATGTATATGTATATATATATATTACAATGATATATATATTTATGTATATTATATATACATATATATACATATATCTAGATATATATATATGTGTGTGTGTGTGTGTGTGTGTGTGTGTGTGTGTGTATATATACATATATACATATATATGTGTGTGTGTATATATATATATATATATATATATTATTACATTATATATATATATATGTGTGTGTGTGTATATATATATATATATATATATTATATATATATATATATATATATATATATATATATATATGGTCGATTCTCACGAAACCTGGACACATTTGTCTTATTTAATTAAATGTCCCGCCATTGAAAGGTAATTCAAAGGATACGCACATCTAATACGCCATATAATGTGTAATAAATGTGGGCAAAAATATGTAAAAATGGTTGCATTAGCGTGAATGCGTTCGTCTAAATATATTTAACAGATACTACTTTCAGGGTGCATTAAATTATTGAGAAAGAAACATGCTTTATTCTAATATTAAATATTAATGCAAGCCTTAAAATAGATTACATATGTATGCATGAATGATTTATGTGTAATCCCAGTCAAATTTTACCTAGATCATCTTTCTCAGAAAAAAACATGAAAATGGTCAGAAAACGCGATACCACGCGAAAGCCTTTTAAATGCAAATAACTCAGTCACATATATACATTGGTAATCTATACTTGACATACATATTGCATTTAGGTTAGTTTACACGTGACCGAAAATAAATGCTCCCCACTACAAACCTGGATGAGATACACCGACTTAACATTCTAATCGATACCCGCGAATACGATACCACGCGAAACGCACTTTGTCTTCACATGGAATAATAACACACTAATGTCACCTAACAGTAAAACCAACACGTGTATGAAAGGCCATTATAACTATGACATCACTGGGATTTAAATATAAGCTTAATATTTTTAGGGACACAATTCGTGAAACAGTTTTGAGAAATTATTATCAGGGTGTGCCGTAGATATTGCATTATAATAAATTTGACAATGTTGCGTATAATTTATTGTGGAAATGGAAGTTAAATGAGTTCGATTGATTATTGCATAACTTAGCGCATGTCCATGTTGCGTAGCATAAGCCAATCTTAACTATGCGTTTCGCGTGGTAACGTTGGATGTGTTTTGCGTGGTATCGCCGGTCTTTCATAATATTCATCCTGTAGGCACTTGGTAGCATAGTTTAATCACTAAGGTGTAATATTATATTGAGGATAACACAATACTATGCTTTGGAAACGTAGTTGTTGTTACTTCATTGTGTCTTGACACAATAGCGAGTTTAGTTATTATGACTTTGTTTTCGGGCATATACTAAACATTAAGATGTGTTTTTCATAAAACATAATGTACTGACCTTCTCATTAATGCATGTCATCATATATTATGCATTTATCGCAGCAACTATCCGTTTCGTGGGGTATCAATTATTTCACAAGCAACGTAAACTTGGTTTGTATTGTTAATAACGCCAATTTTCACCAACGATGGGAATTGACGTGCAATAGCACGAAAACACACCAAGAACGTTGAGCTCATCGAGGTGAGCTCTGCAATGGATTTGTTCTAACACAAATTCACTGATGACGTCGCGTACCTTGGTGAACAGTCAAGGCAATTGTTGTAAGAGGGCAATTGAAAAGGCCGTGCGAAGGGGTGTGCCGTGCTACAAAGAGTAGTTAGCGGAAACTGCGGTGAAGAAAGGAGTCGAATTGTGGGACAAAAACCTTCTACAACCGCTTCGTTACAAAGGAGACCAAGATGACGGTTGTCTGTGCATTCTCTCAATCTCGGTCAAAGCCAGCTGTGGCATCAACAGTTCATGACTCACCAACACACTTCAACAGTTTCATGACCGCTTATGCTTTGGTCCCAATTTGAGGCCAGATGTACATGCGAAACAGATCTTGCTTGTGACATGTCTGGATGTTACTACGCCAAATACGTCCCAGCAAATGTGTGCGCGCAGGACAGCAACATATGTCATACTGTCAAGGTTCATACTGCTATTGCTGACGCAGCTTCACTGCTGACACACCTGACAACACATCCACCACTAATGACATAACCCCTACTGATGTCACATAAAAAGGTATTACTGATGATCCTGCTACCATCAAATACGCAAAAAAAGTTATTTATATAGACGATGACTTCATTTCTGTAAAGCATGGAAACAAATGGTACGTAGAGAATGTAAAGGACACCATCTTTGTTAAAGACACCAACGCGAGGCTGGTTCAAATAGGGAAAGCGGTATATAAAGAATGGCAAATGTTATACCAAGTAACATCGCAAACCTTTGTCGGCAGTGTCTACGACATTTTAGCCAACGACAAAAAAATATGGATGATGGTGATACATTTGAACAATGAGTGTTGTTATTCTTGAGGCGCCAGTTGTGTTAAATTTATAACGTTTGTTGCAAAAAGATATGGCTAGCATATTGTTATTATTAAATGTTATCACAAGTTAATCACACACTTACATCATGGAATTGCATCAACTCTTCTGCAAGAAATAGATCAACGCAAAAGGTGATACCAGGCGAAACGCATACGTTTTTATAATTGTTGTACCAAGACTTATTTCAAAAATATTATCGTTGTGCTTTCATTGCTTGTACACCCATCACGTAGCGTTAAAGCAAAATAATTGTTAACCAGCTATTCTATGTCTGCTGGCGGGACTGTTAAGAACATCTTATATTAATTGTGTTACGGTTCAGTCAGAAATAGCATTGTAAATCAAAATATGTTGTTAAATGTGTTTGAACATGCGTTCCTTGTCAAGGTAGATATGAAGTATTCTCAATAAAGCAATGGAATTAATATAAATACGTGATTAGCTATTCGACAAGTACCCAATTATAACAAATATAAGCGATACCCGCGAAACACATTGTCTAAGTCAGCAATGCCGTGTAGCACATGAGCGTGTAGTACCCGTGTACTAAGCTGCTCCCGTAGGTGTTGCTCAGGAGGCCTACCGTGGGTAGCTGACAGGGTTGAAATGCCACCAACAGCGACGGCTATGCCGCCGGCAATGCCGCCAGTAATTGCAAACCTGCCAATACCTAAACAATTGTCGATGGAAACGACTAATTTAGCCACCAGATGGGGACACTGGAAACGAATATGGCAGCGCTACGAGATAGCGTCAGGAATAGGTAAGCAGGAGCAAAACGTGCGAATAGCAAAACTGCTACCAATAACGGGAGAAGAGACAACTAGGTTGTATTACACCTGGGATTAAAGTGCAGATGAGACAATTGATGATATTTTTTCAAAATTTGACAATTACTGTGAGCCACGCACTCGGGTGATATACGAACGATATTGCTTCAACAACCGCATGCAAGAAGCAGGTGAAAGCATTGCAGTATATGTCATTGAACTACGCACAATAATGAAGGGCTGTAATCGTGAAGGTATAGTATCTGACGAAATCTTACGCGACCGACTGGTGCTGGGATTGTGCGATAATGGACGCCAGCATGCGAAACGTGAATGCCCCGCGTAAGGGCTAACCTGTAGAAAATGCGGCAGAAAGAAGTATTTCCAAATAAAATGCAGAGTACGCTACACCACACGCACCCCACATGCAGCAAATGTTCTAAACAAAGAAGTTTTCTACGTTGGACTGGTTGGAAATAAGTCACGAGCGGTGATAACTATGGAAGTTGGCCGACTCAGAACTCAGAATCAGGTTCAATTTCGTACGGATGCTGGGCCGAATGTAACGTCCTTTCAAGGAAAACTTACTGTCGTGCGACAGCAGACTACAGGATGAGGGATGTGCAGCGTTGCACACATAAGATCATCAAGACATACACAGGTGAACGGTATCAAATATTGGGAACAGTCACTGTACCAGTATGGCGTCACAAGAGACAAGATGTGTTCACCTTCAACATCACAGGTGAACGGTATCAAATATTGGGAACAGTCACTGTACCAGTATGGCGTCACAAGAGACAAGATGTGTTGACCTTCACCATCACAGGTGAACGGTATCAAATATTGGGAACAGTCACTATACCAGTATGGCGTAACAAGAGACAAGATGTGTTGACCTTCAACATCACAGGTGAACGGTATCCAATATTGGGAACAGTCACTGTACCAATATGACGTCACAAGAGACAAGATGGGTTGACCTTCAACATCACAGGTGAACGGTATCAAATATTGGGAACAGTCACTGTACCAACATGGCGTCACAAGAGACAAGATGTGTTCACCTTCAACATCACAGGTGAACGGTATCAAATATTGGGAACAGTCACTGTACCAGTATGGCGTTACAAGAGAAAAGATGTGTTGACCTTAAACATCACAGGTGAACGGTATCAAATATTGGGAACAGTCACTCTACCAGTATGGCGTCACAAGAGACAAGATGTGTTGACCTTCACCATCACAGGTGAACGGTATCAAATATTGGGAACAGTCACTATACCAGTATGGCGTAACAAGAGAGAAGATGTGTTCATCTTCAACATCACAGGTGAACGGTATCAAATATTGGGAACAGTCACTATACCAGTATGGCGTCACAAGAGACAAGATGTGTTCACCTTCAACATCACAGGTGAACGGTATCAAATATTGGGAACAGTCACTGTACCAGTATGGCGCCACAAGAGACAAGATGTGTTGACCTTCACCATCACAGGTGAACGGTATCAAATATTGGGAACAGTCACTATACCAGTATGGCGTAACAAGAGACAAGATGTGTTGACCTTCAACATCACAGGTGAACGGTATCCAATATTGGGAACAGTCACTGTACCAATATGGCGTCACAAGAGACAAGATGTGTTGACCTTCAACATCACAGGTGAACGGTATCAAATATTGGGAACAGCCACTATATCAGTATAGCGTCACAAGAGACAAGATGTGTTCACCTTCAACATCACAGGTGAACGTTATCAAATATTCGGAAAAGTCACTGTACCAGTAAGGCGTCACAAGAGACAAGATGTGTTCACCTTCAACATCACAGGTGAACGGTATCAAATATTGGGAACAGTCACTGTAAGAGTATGGCGTCACAAGAGACAAGATGTGTTCACCTTCAACATCACAGGTGAACGGTATCAAATATTGGGAACAGTCACTGTACCAGTATGGCGTCACAAGAGACAAGATGTGTTGACCTTCAACATCACAGGTGAACGGTATCAAATAGTGTGAACAGTCACTGTACCAGTATGGCGTTACAAGAGACAAGATGTGTTCACCTTCAACATCACAGGTGAACGGTATCAAATATTGGGAACAGTCACTGTACCAGTATGGCGACACAAGAGACAAGATGTGTTGACCTTAAACATCACAGGTGAACGGTATCAAATATTGGGAACAGTCACTATACCAGTATGTCGTAACAAGAGACAAGATGTGTTGACCTTCAACATCATAGGTGAACGGTATCCAATATTAAGAACAGTCACTGTACCAATATGGCGTCACAAGAGACGAGATGTGATGACCTTCAACATCACAGGTGAACGGTATCAAATATAGTGAACAGTCACTGTACCAGTATGGCGTCACAAGAGACAAGATGTGTTCACCTTGAACATCACAGTTGAACGGTATCAAATAATGGGAACAGTCACTGTACCAGTATGGCGTCACAAGAGTCAAGATGTGTTGACCTTCAACATCGCAGGTGAACGGTATCAAATATGGGGAACAGTCACTGTTCCAATATGGCGTCACAAGAGACAAGATGTGTTGACCTTCAACATCACAGGTGAACGGTATCAAATATTGGGAACAGTCACTGTACATATATGGCGTCACAAGAGACAAGATGTGTTCACCTTCAACATCACAGGTGAACGGTATCAAATATTGGGAACAGTCACTGTACCAGTATGGCGTCACAAGAGACAAGATGTGTTCACCTTCAACATCACAGGTGAACGGTATCAAATATTGGGAACAGTCACTGTACCAGTATGGCGTCACAAGAGACAAGATGTGTTCACCTTCAACATCACAGGTGAACGGTATCAAATATTGGGAACAGTCACTATACCAGTATGGCGTCACAAGAGACAAGATGTGTTGACCTTCAACATCACAGGTGAACGGTATCAAATATTGGGAACAGTCACTGTACCAATATGGCGTCACAAGAGACAAGATGTGTTGACCTTCAACATCACAGGTGAACGGTATCAAATATTGGGAACAGTCACTATATCAGTATAGCGTCACAAGAGACAAGATGTGTTGACCTTCAACATCACAGGTGAACGGTATCAAATATTGGAACAGTCACTGTACCAGTAGGCGTCACAAGAGACAAGATGTGTTCACCTTCAACATCACAGGTGAACGGTATCAAATATGGGAACAGTCACTGTACCAGTATGGCGTCACAAGAGACAAGATGTGTTCATCTTCAACATCACAGGTGAACGGTATCAAATATTGGGAACAGTCACTGTAAGAATATGGCGTCACAAGAGACAAGATGTGTTCACCTTCAACATCACAGGTGAACGGTATCAAATATTGGGAACAGTCACTGTACCAGTATGGCGTCACAAGAGACAAGATGTGTTGACCTTCAACATCACAGGTGAACGGTATCAAATATTGTGAACAGTCACTGTACCAGTATGGCGTTACAAGAGACAAGATGTGTTCACCTTCAACATCACAGGTGAACGGTATCAAATATTGGGAACAGTCACTGTACCAGTATGGCGTCACAAGAGACAAGATGTGTTCACCTTCAACATCACAGGTGAACGGTATCAAATATTGGGAACAGTCACTGTACCAGTATGGCGCCACAAGAGACAAGATGTGTTGACCTTCACCATCACAGGTGAACGGTATCAAATATTGGGAACAGTCACTATACCAGTATGGCGTAACAAGAGACAAGATGTGTTGACCTTCAACATCACAGGTGAACGGTATCCAATATTGGGAACAGTCACTGTACCAATATGGCGTCACAAGAGACAAGATGTGTTGACCTTCAACATCACAGGTGAACGGTATCAAATATTGGGAACAGCCACTATATCAGTATAGCGTCACAAGAGACAAGATGTGTTCACCTTCAACATCACAGGTGAACGTTATCAAATATTCGGAAAAGTCACTGTACCAGTAAGGCGTCACAAGAGACAAGATGTGTTCACCTTCAACATCACAGGTGAACGGTATCAAATATTGGGAACAGTCACTGTACCAGTATGGCGTCACAAGAGACAAGATGTGTTGACCTTCAACATCACAGGTGAACGGTATCAAATATTGGGAACAGTCACTGTAAGAGTATGGCGTCACAAGAGACAAGATGTGTTCACCTTCAACATCACAGGTGAACGGTATCAAATATTGGGAACAGTCACTGTACCAGTATGGCGTCACAAGAGACAAGATGTGTTGACCTTCAACATCACAGGTGAACGGTATCAAATATTGTGAACAGTCACTGTACCAGTATGGCGTTACAAGAGACAAGATGTGTTCACCTTCAACATCACAGGTGAACGGTATCAAATATTGGGAACAGTCACTGTACCAGTATGGCGACACAAGAGACAAGATGTGTTGACCTTAAACATCACAGGTGAACGGTATCAAATATTGGGAACAGTCACTATACCAGTATGTCGTAACAAGAGACAAGATGTGTTGACCTTCAACATCAGAGGTGAACGGTATCCAATATTAAGAACAGTCACTGTACCAATATGGCGTCACAAGAGACGAGATGTGATGACCTTCAACATCACAGGTGAACGGTATCAAATATAGTGAACAGTCACTGTACCAGTATGGCGTCACAAGAGACAAGATGTGTTCACCTTGAACATCACAGTTGAACGGTATCAAATAATGGGAACAGTCACTGTACCAGTATGGCGTCACAAGAGTCAAGATGTGTTGACCTTCAACATCGCAGGTGAACGGTATCAAATATGGGGAACAGTCACTGTTCCAATATGGCGTCACAAGAGACAAGATGTGTTGACCTTCAACATCACAGTTGAACGGTATCAAATATTGGGAACAGTCACTGTACATATATGGCGTCACAAGAGACAAGATGTGTTCACCTTCAACATCACAGGTGAACGGTATCTAATATTGGGAACAGTCACTGTACCAGTATGGCGTCACAGGAGACAAGATGTGTTGACCTTCAACATCACAGGTGAACGGTATCAAATATTGGGAACAGTCACTGTACCAGTATGGCGTCACAAGAGACAAGATGTGTTCACCTTCAACATCACAGGTGAACGGTATCAAATATTGGGAACAGTCACTATACCAGTTTGGCGTCACAATAGACAAGATGTGTTGACCTTCAACATCACAGGTGAACGGTATCAAAAATTGGGAACAGTCACTGTACCAGTATGGCGTCACAAGAGACAAGATGTGTTGACCTTCAACATCACAGGTGAACGGTATCCAATATTGGGAACAATCACTATACCAATATGGCGTCACAAGAGACAAGATGTGTTGACCTTCAACATCACAGGTGAACGGTATCAAATATTGGGAACAGTCACTATACCAGTATTGGCGTCACAAGAGACAAGATGTGTTCACCTTCAACATCACAGGTGAACGGTATCAAATATGGGGAACAGTCACTGTACCAGTATGGCGTCACAAGAGACAAGATGTGTTCATCTTCAACATCACAGGTGAACGGTATCAAATATTGGGAACAGTCACTGTACCAATATGGCGTCACAAGAGACAAGATGTGTTCACCTTCAACATCACAGGTGAACGGTATCAAATATTGGGAACAGTCACTGTACCAGTATGGCGTCACAAGAGACAAGATGTGTTGACCTTCAACATCACAGGTGAACGGTATCAAATATTGTGAACAGTCACTGTACCAGTATGGCGTTACAAGAGACAAGATGTGTTCACCTTCAACATCACAGGTGAACGGTATCAAATATTGGGAACAGTCACTGTACCAGTATGGCGTCACAAGAGACAAGATGTGTTGACCTTAAACATCACAGGTGAACGGTATCAAATATTGGGAACAGTCACTGTACCAGTATGGCGTCACAAGAGACAAGATGTGTTGACCTTCACCATCACAGGTGAACGGTATCAAATATTGGGAACAGTCACTATACCAGTATGGCGTAACAAGAGACAAGATTTGTTGTCCTTCAACATCATAGGTGAACGGTATCCAATATTGGGAACAGTCACTGTACCAATATGGCATAACAAGAGACAAGATGTGTTGACCTTCAACATCACAGGTGAACGGTATCAAATATAGGGAACAGTCGCTGTACCAGTATGGCGTCACAAGAGACAAGATGTGTTCACCTTGAACATCACAGTTGAACGGTATCAAATATTGGGAACAGTCACTGTACCAGTATGGCGTCACAGGAGACAAGATGTGTTGACCTTCAACATCACAGGTGAACGGTATCAAATATGGGGAACAGTCACTGTACCAGTATGGCGTCACCTTCAACATCACAGGTGAACGGTATCAAATATTGGGAACAGTCACTATACCAGTTTGGCGTCACAAGAGACAAGATGTGTTGACCTTCAACATCACAGGTGAACGGTATCAAATATTGGGAACAGTCACTGTACCAGTATGGCGTCACAAGAGACAAGATGTGTTGACCTTCAACATCACAGGTGAACGGTATCCAATATTGGGAACAGTCACTATACCAATATGGCGTCACAAGAGAAAAGATGTGTTGACCTTCAACATCACAGGTGAACGGTATCAAATAGTGGGAACAGTCACTATACCAGTATGGCGTCACAAGAGACAAGATGTGTTCACCTTCAACATCACAGGTGAACGGTATCAAATATTGGGAACAGTCACTATACCAATATGGCGTCACAAGAGGAAAGATGTGTTGACCTTCAACATCACAGGTGAACGGTATCATATAGTGGGAACAGTCACTATACCAGTAGGGCGTCACAAGAGACAAGATGTGTTGACCTTCAACCTCACAGACGATGACTTTGCGCCACTTCTCTCACTGAGGTCCTGTACGCATCTTGGCCGCGTGACGATCAACGACAGTGACAGTGTTGTCAACACCGTGAACAATACACCAGTTGCGAACAACTCACCTCGTGCGAAACCAGGTGCTGCGCCGCGCACATCCTTGAGCACCGCTACACATACAACAGAGAAACAACACTCAGTCACCACAACAGAAGGTCTGCTCGTAGAATATCATGACGTCTTTGAACGACTCGGGAATCTTCCAATGATAGTGTGAAACCCGTGATTCACGCACCTCGTCGAGTATCAGTGCCACTGCGTGACAAAGTTAAGGCAAAATTCGAAGAAATAGTGGAGCGTGACATCGTCACACTGGTAACTGAGTCGACAGAATGGGTGTCGAGTATGCTGGTTGTTGTGAAACCAAACAAGCTTAGAAACTTCCTCGATCGGCGCGATTTGAAAAAGGCTAATCGCCGTGAGCAGTATCAGGTGCCGACTATCGAGGAAGTCGCTACAAGACTGACAAATGCAAAAAGATTCACAGTGGTATACGCAAAAGAAAGGTTCTGGCAAACACGTCTTGACGAAGAATCAAGCTAAAAACAACCTTCAACAGTCCTTTCGGACGATTCTGTTGGAAGCGTATGTCATTTGGGATCAGCTCAGCTCCAGAAGTATGGCAACGCACGATGCACGAGCTCGTAGAAAACCTAGAAGGCGTAAAAGTCATAGCAGGTGACTTTCTCATCGCGGTATTTGGAGAGACGGATGAAGAAGTACTCCACAGTCTTGAGGCCAACGAGTATGCATTCTTCGTCTTAGAAAATGGCATTTTTTGCGTCTTTATGGACTGTATCCAGGATGGATTGTTAGTGAAACGTAATTTTCATTTTTGATCATAGGTAAGGATCGAAATCGGCCTTAAGATCTTTAAAGAATGTTAGTGGAACGGGCCGCACATTTCGTGAGAATCGACCATAAATATTATATATATATATATATATATATATATATATATAATTAAATTTTAGTTACATTTATATAATTAAATTATATATATAATTAAATTATATATGTAATTTAATTCAATCTTGACAATTCGATATATATATATATCTTGGCAATTCGATATATATATATATATATATAGAATTACCAAGATTGACTTTCATTAGAGGCCACAATAAGAAACCAAGTGATCAGTTTGGCCCCACATTTTGCAGACTTGCTGCAATATCCACTGATCAATTGAATGTGTCTCCAGATGTCTTACCCAGCGTTCTGTGTTGAAGCCTGTGCTGCGTTGCAGGTAATGTTCGAGAGTTCTCTGCAGGTTTGGCGAAGGCATGAAATCAACGTCATTAGTGAAGACGTATTTTGTGACTGTGTTGTTCATTGCGACGTTTCGGAGGAAGTTCACGGGGTAGTATAACTACTCGGAAATAACGACAACACGTCAATTATGTAGTTAAGACGGTTTTTGCAGTCGTCATACATATATAGTTGCTAAGCTTCATGAAAATCAGAAATTGCATAGCAGAATATTAAATAATAAAACTAACAATATTATTTTTTTTATAAGATAGGCTTTGGTTTCTACACTATGTTGATTTTACGGCAATACGTCTAAATAGAGTATACAATACACATATCATGCAACGACACACTTACCCCTCTTTCATAAACCAAATGAACTCCAACGTTTTTCCTATGACGTAGAGCTAGTCGCAGGGTCTTCATCATATCCGGTGTGGTTCCATTTCTGACGTAGATGGCCACTGAGATGGCACCTGTAATGTCCTTTGAAAAATTACACGAGATGACAACATCGATGATCGTGCTGTAGTAACAACATGGCGTTTCAAGCAGCACAAGTCTGCGTTACGTACAACTTCCAACTCTGTCCGTAAGAGTAAATAATCCAGTTCTTATATTGGCAGTTAATGTATCTGCACAGCGACAATACTTAGTCTCCCGTTCCTATTATGACATAATCTTTTATTTTTCTACCATACATTATATACCTATCACTCTTGGTTTCAAGTCGACTCGATTACAATACATTGTATGTTGTTTTGTTTTTGTAATAGTTGTTCTGTTGTATAGTGTATTTTGGGACAAATAAATATTTCCTGCTGTAGTTGTTTTTGTTGTTGTTAACATTCTTGTTAACGTAGTTTTCGTAGTTTTCGTTGTTGTTGTCGTTGTTATTATTAGCGTTGTTTTTGTTGTTGTTGTTGTTGTTGTTGCTGCTGCTGCTGCTACTGCTACTGCTGCTGCTGCTGCTAACATTGTTGTTGTTAACATCGTCGTCGTCATTGTTTTTGTTGTTGGTGTTGTTGTTGTTATTATTATTGTTGTTGTTTTTTTTTTTTTTTTTTTTGTTTTTTTTTTGTTGCATTAGAGATCCGTCTATCAGTATATAACTGGGTATAATCTAGACTGTACCTTTCCACAACCGAAGGAGGTCGATCAGTCTTTGTAGACGTCTACTGTCCAGCTGAGTGACAAGTGTCACACTGCTCCGTTTCGACGCTGACTTGCTCTGCCTCAGAACGTCCTCTGTCACCTTCCGCGACATGTGCACCGCCTCGAAGTAACTGTTGCATTCTCCCGGCTGGCTTGCTGAAACACAGGACACGTCCGGCAAATTGGACAGTGGGGATTCTGCACAAGAGCCAAAAATTAAGTTATGTCTAAGTTATGTCTAGTCAATGTTGTGGTATGGGCAGAAACGTACACATTATCATCTTATCTTCCAGTGTCCAGTTCGTTTTCCTTGGTAAATAATCCAAAACTGGAAAAGTATTAAATGTGTGGTTGCTATTCAAATTGGGGTATTTTTCACATAGCCAATTAAAAATTCTAAAAACGTCGCGTTTTAAAAGTTTTGCTTCATTCACTTCAAGTTTCACGACGGAGCTTGCGTATTGCAGTGGATACTAGGTAGGTTTGTTTTTCCCACAAAATGAATTTGAAATTGGATGAGTGAAAACCATCGAATTGAGGAGGTATTTTTTACTAAGGGTCCATATTGTATTTCCACTACAGAAAATATAATTAACTAGCTGAGTTACCCGGCGTTGCCCGGGGAAAAGGGCAGTCATATGTAACAGACACCCCAAACCCACCCCAAATCTTTCCAGCCTACCCGCATTAATAAATGGCAACTGGTCACTGGGCTAGTTGTTAGTACAACCTTTTGCCAGAAATTTCAATCTCATTCGCTCACCCGTCTTACTGACGTAACCAGCAACACCGGATGCTGGGTTGAAATTTCAGCCCGATACATGCAAAACTAACGGAGATGAGGGTACACAAACAAACAGAGAACGAACTGTTTTATAATATAGATATGTTGTATTCCTAGTCATCCCAAATAATTGTTGACACTCATTTTTTATAATACACTAACTTGACGGGTGATAATTTCGACGCTAAATGACAAAATGACACATAGCTCCATCTGCAGGAAATACGTGAAATGCGAAAGAGGGCGCTACTTGTAAGCGTGGATTTTTAAACGTCAATAACTTAAAAACTATTCAAAATTTCTGCATATACCCAACGACACATTTGTAGATGACGTAATTATGTTACAATGATGTAGAAAAACATGAAATTTTACGGCTGGAATTGAGCCCCCCAAGTTTTCCACCGCCCGAACGAATTTTGAAAATGTCTAAATATACGAACCATCTTAATGCGCCCGCTAGATCATATGCAAAATTTCAGCCCGATACATGCAAAACTGACGGAGATGTGTGGGCACAAACAAACAGAGAACGAACTGCTTTATAATATAGATTCGTATACAAAGCACGTACCTGATAACCTTTTCTTGGCTTCATGTGCCATTTTATGGACAGGAATAGCCTTGATTGCCTTGACGACTGTAGTATCGGCATGGAGATGACGATCTGGAATAAACATGTGAAATTGTGTTTCGTACTGCATGCATAGGCACCCATGACTGTAGGCTGGGCTGTGTCCACCCCCGCTGTTGACGTAAAACAGTTCCCGTTGAGGGAATTAACCCCCCGGCTTCCGAAGTCATTTCATGTCCGACAGTAGTTCTGAGGTTTCGACAAAAAACTGCAAGATGTTTCTGGGAATGTGTGCGTGTGTATGTGCGTGCGTGCGTGCGTCTATTTGCAATATCTCTAGACACCTCGATTCCAACACCTGTCCAATATTTGATGTTATCAATCCAACCAATGTTCTACCTCTTTTTATGTAAATCTGACAATTATTTGTGTGCGAACATAACATATTTACCTGGTAACCTATTCTTACTCTCACGTATGTCCATTCTATAATCAGCAGGAACAGCGATAATTGCATTGTCAGCATTCATGGGAAAGTCTGGAAAAAAAACGAGACGGATTATGTGCATGCATGTGCTTACGGACATACATACGTGCATGCCGTGCGAGGGCGTGAGTATATGCGAGCATCAACAACATGGCTGCTGCGTCTTGCGTCACATCAGTTCATAAGCAAAGGTAAACATGTCGAGCTCCTTTTAAAAGTGCCTAATATTGGTATGTAGTTATAACAAAATAATACATTTTTCATAATGTTTTAATAATATAGTTGTTTTAATAAGTAATTGAAGCGCTTCATACGGTAGACCAAACGAATTCGGAAACTTCATGCATTGCATTAAAACACAAAAGATTCGCCACAAAATAAAACAATTTACCTACCTTCGCTATTTGCTGTGAAGTGACTGAGAAGATGATAGCAACTCACAATAAGTAGCATAGTGAGAAACACTTTCCCACGCATAGGACGTCTCCAGCACCCGCATCGCCGACCTGAAGCAGGTGGTGGTAGGTGACTGAGTGATTGAGTGAGTGAGTGGGTGGGTGAGTGGGTGAGTGAGTGAGTGAGTGAGTGAGTGAGTGAGTGAGTGAGTGAGTGAGTGAGTGAGTGAGTGAGTGGTTGAGTGAGTGAGTGAGTGAGTGAGTGAGTGAGTGAGTGAGGGAGTGGTGGAGTGAGGAGGAGTGAGGGAGGGAGGGAGGAGAGGGAGGAGGAGGGAGGGAGGGAGGGAGGGAGGGAGGGAGGGAGTGAGTGAGTGAGTGAGGGAGGGAGGGAGGGAGGGAGGGAGGGAGGGAGGGAGGGAGAATGAGTGAGAAAGGCGGAGAACGGTTGTAGACAGCGACAGACAGACAGACAGAGACAAAGAAAGCGATAAGAAAGCGTGCGGGCGTGCGGGCGTGTGTGTAGGGAGACAGACAATGTACCCAAAATAGCCGTAACCATTATGAACTTACATAGGTGTCTCCGTATCTTCGCAGTATTCCTTTGAGTCTTCGTGTCGTTGAGAACTCTCCTGTCCAATATCCACCTTGTGACGTCATTGGTCATTGTGATGGATGCGTCAGAACTCCGCATCGTCATTACCTCTTCGGTTCGCCGTTACTTGAATGCAACGATGCGCGGGGTTGCTAGTGTCTGATGAGTTGTCAATGTTATCACCGATGGTGGAACTAGGACTAGCGGCTAAAAGAAATGTGTAAGAGTCATGACCAACTGTGTTGAATGCAGGGGCGGATCCAGAGAGGGTAGTCTAGAGGGAATTTACCCTTTGAGGCTCGCCAAAAAACCACCACTGGCGGCTAAACCAAATTCTTATTCGACGGTCTAAGTCAGAGCTTCAGCACAATTCAGCTATCGCTGTTTCGCGCTGTCGTGCTGTCGTGCTGTCGTGCTGTCGTGCAGTCGTGCTGTCGTGCTGTCGGATCACGACATCGGAAGACGGGGAGGAGGGTGCTCTTGAAAATGTTTCGCCGTATAACTTCAGCTTCTTCTAACCTAAACGGGGGCACATTTCAAAGGTATATGGGGGGCAAGTAGCGGAGACACATTCAAAAAGGTCTAGGATGCACAGCAAATTCAAAGATCTAGAGGGGCACGTTCCCTCAAGGCCTCCCTGGATCCACCTATGGAATGTGAATGGCATATTTAAAAAACGTGTGCGGAAGTTCTTCGGCGGAAGATATCGCAAAATTGTACAGTACATGAAACAACCAGAAGAAAGCCAACGACCTTTGACTCCTTTCGCCATTGTAGGTTTAACTCAAGAACACGGAACCATCCGCAGATGACCGGGATTTGTTGACACTGCAACACGATGAGATATTCGCTTCGCACGACGTTGTTTCACCATTCAATTACACCTACGACGACGACGGAGACCACAGTGGACAAACTGCATAATAACACTTCCTTGGCAGGGCAAAATACATAGCGAAACATTTATGTTCTTATATGTTCTCTAACTGTGTGATAAATGTCATGCTTGTATTACAAAATGTGCACTCCATACATATATCGGCTGGGCTGTATCAGCAATATTGGCAATGCAGGCATTGGTAACAATAAACCGGAGTTGACACTGATGCAGAAACTAAAAAGGTACGTGTTTACGCAGCGCGGGAGTGACAAATGTGGAGTCTTTTAACACTGATTGACCTGGTATCTTATATTATAGTTCTCCTTTCTCCTTACCTACTACAGTGGAGCCATCACTACAGAATAAGACTATTTTTTACAAATGTTAAACGATGCAGATTTATGATCTAAAACTTGTATTTCAAATTACCTAGCTTAATAACCGATTAGTTTGTCAATTGTCACGCTACCACATAGTGGCACAACTGGTTATTAATTACCTAATTTGAATTTATCCCAAAGCCAAAAGTGTTATGACAAAAAAAACATGTGTTGAGGCCACCACAAAAAAGCCCCAGCTTGGACTCACCTGACCGATGAATTTAGGCTGCTTCGTCGGACATTATGCAATTCAACCGCCTCGTCTCCAATTGTATTTTTCGGCCTACTACTCCCGGCACCACATCGGTAGAATGTGTCATCTGCTAACGCGAGACTCGTGCCATGCTGCGGACCAGTTATCAGAACGTCTTGCTTAGCTGACAATCTACTGCGCGAACCGGGAAGAGAGTTTAACCTCCAATAGATCGATTGACTGTTATCGTCAGATGGTATCACTTTATTTCTGCCTGTTTACAAGACAACAATATCGGTTGCCGTTGTACAACTCAGACACGGCATTTCCATGCCCGAAGATACTGCCCCAATACAGATATATTGTTTCTTCCGGGTGACGATTTGACGTCAGAGCAATGGATGAATTGTTTGAAGGGCATTATATTTATGGAGCTACACTATTCATGCACGTAACACAATGTATATTTGCTGTAGGAGGCGCTTAAATCAATGCCACGGTATATTTCGTTAAAGCGGTTAATTTCACGGTCCAGTTCACAGAATGGCCGTGTCCAGATAGCATCTTAATAACGTCAAGGTGTAGTGCGATATGATGATCGTGATTTTGTGTCACATTCAACTTTAACCCCTCTTCCTCGACTGGTTTAACAAATCACGAATGCGGTACTTTGGTGTATATATACGTATTGTCTGAAATCGTCACAATCGCTTAATCTCTTTAGACGTTTGGTGATGTTTTCATGATTTTGGATTTTTAGTGCTAAGATGTTATGTTTTATGACCTTGACTCTTTGTAATGTCTTTGCCTCAGCGCCTTTGAAGAGGGTTATCTGGAAACATGGCGCTCTACAAGTGCCCTTATTATTATTATTAATGTGTGAATAGTATAAATGATATCCTCAGTCGGTTTAATAAAACAATACATGTAGAGACACCCCCGGCTACAAATGCGAAACGGCAACACCCTTTCACCAGGCTGCAAGGTATCTACCAAGACGCATGTGGAAGGACCGGTGACCTGCTGTCCTGCGGTGCAAGACTTTTTAGTCAAGGAATAAAGGAGTTAACCATATACCGCTGTATTAGCCCAAGAAACCTTGATGGAGACAGTAAGAGAGGTCCTAGTGGTGAGCCCCCCCAGGCTGGATAGGACGACACATACTGGGGAAGAGCTTGGAGATTTTAGAAGTAACGCCAGAGCTGATGACGGTAGTTTGCCCGACTGTGCGGGAGGTAAAACCAGCAACAAAAAGCTAAAAGGGAAAATCCGTGTGGCAACATGGAACATCAGAAAAACGAGTCATGGAACACTACAAATGGTAACAACGGAAGCAGAAAGATATGGGGTAGATATATTAGGGATTGCGGAACACAGGTTGGCCGGACAAGTACACTTTCGCCCGGATTCAGGAGAAAAGTGTATATACTCAGGAGCAACTAAGTCAGGGATGAGTGGTGTTGCGTTCTATCTGTCAAAGAAAACTGAAAATGCACTATTAGGATACAATCCGGTCAATGACAGAATTATTACCATACGAATACGAGAAAAACCCACGAATATAACATGTATTCAAATTTATGCACCAACAAGCACTGCAGACGACGATGTAATAGAAACGTTTTATGATACACTGCAACGAACAGTTGACGAGGTAAACAAGAGAGACATGGTAGTACTGATGGGCGATTTCAATGCAAAAGTTGGCAGTTGTCAAAACGAAGAAGAAAATGGAAATATCGGGAAATATGGACTAGGCGAGAGAAATGGGAGAGGAGATAGACTTGTTGAGTTTATCATAGAGAATGAACTGATGATCACTAATACTTTCTTCAAACAACATCAAAGAAAACTGTACACTTGGACAACACCAGATGGTCGGAACAGAAATAAAATCGACTTTATACTGATACCAAAACGATGGAGGACGTCTGTGTTTAATGCAAAGACATTACCGGGAGCCGATTGTGGCTGTGACCATGAATAAGCGCCAAGATAGCGATAAAATTAAGAAAGATGAAGAGAGGGAAAGAGATGGTGAGGTAAGACGTCAGTGATATCAAAGAAGGATACCGAGTAGAGGTTATGAACAGTTTCGGAGTATTACAGACAGTGGCTGACGAGAAGGAACCAGAGGAGTTGGCAGTAGAAATTAGGAACATCATTATGGAATCAGCTGACAAACACTTCACTAAAAAGAGGAGACAAAAACAACCACGGATAAGCAAAGACACATTGCAGATGATTGACGAAAGGAAAGAGTTAAAGAAGAACAAAGAAATGAGTGAGAATTATCATGAGAAATACAGAGAGAAGTGCAAGATGATTAAACGAATGTGTAAGGAAGACAAGAAGAAATATCTAGAGAAGAAATTAGAAAAGATAGAACTATGTGTGAGAAGGAACGATAGTCGCAGTATGTTCGAGGAAATCAAGTCTATGACACAGTCGTTCAAACCTAGACTTGCCGTTATTAAAGATGAAACGGGAATGACTCTGACAGAAAGCGATGACATACTTGAAAGATGGAAGCAATATTGTGAAAGCAAGTTTAAGAAAGAAGAAACAGAAGAGGTAGACATGGATGAAGGCAGAAAGAGGACAGAACCAGAAGATGAACTTGAGCCTTTGCGTTCAGAGGTGGAGTGGGCAATAAAAAGTCTAAAAGACGGAAAATCACCTGGCACTGATAACATCACTACAGAGCTAATAAGAGCAGGTGGAGAAGCAGGAGAAGTGGAACATGGCCCATGGACTGGAAACGAGCCATCCTTATACCAATACCGAAAAAAGGTGACATACAAGAATGTTCAAACTACAGGACAATATCCCTCATCAGCCATGCGAGCAAAATTATGCTAAAAATCATAATGAAGAGAATCACAACAAAATTAGAATGTGAAGTCAACAGAACACAAGCTGGTTTCCGGACTAGAAGAGGAACAAGAGATCACATTTTCAACCTGAAGATGTTAATTCAGAAATGCAAATAATTCAATCATGACCTTAGGATCTGTTTCATAGTTTATTCTAAAGCTTTTGATAATTTTAGTCATCAACAACTCTGGAAAACTTTGATACGCATGCGATTTGACAAGAAAATTACATCACTTATCCAAAATTTATATGTTGGACAGCAGTCTGCAGTGAGATTAGAGTGTGGTACCACCGATTGGATCCCAGTCGGCAAGAGAGTGAGATAGGGGTGCATTTTGTCCCCCCCCCCCACCTATTCAGTCTATACACAGAGAATATAATGAGAGACACGAGAAGCAAGTTTTTTAATGGATTGAAAGTGAATGGACAGGAGATATATGAATTGAGATATGCCGATGACACAGCGTTAATATCCGATACAAAAGAAGGATTGGATAAACTGATAACTAATGTTAAAGAGCACAGCGAGATGAAAAGATTTAAACTAAACGTAAAGAAGACTAAGATTATGAATGTGAAGGGATGTCGAGAACCATCAGAAGTCACAGTAGATGGCGAGGAAATAGAACGAGTGGAAAGTTTTTAATATCTGGGGTCACTGATAGAAGCGGATGGAGATGGGAAAGAGATCAAGCGGAGGTTGGCAATGGCGAGAAAAAAGTTGACGGAGATGAAGAAGCTGTGGAAAGCAACGAACAAAGTTATGAAACTACGAATTATCCGAGTCTGCATATTTCCAACGGCTACGTATGGATGCGAAACCTGGACTCTTAATAAGAACATTATTAAACGTATAAATGCATTTGAAAACAAGTGTTATAGAAAGATATTACGAGTTTCGTGGACTGAACGTAGAACTAACGAATCCATCGCAGATGAGCTTGATGTTATATCCGGAACTTTTATTGAACTTTGTAAAGAAACAGAAACTAAGTTATTTCGGCCATGTGAAACGGCATCAGTCTCTAGAGAGACTAATAATGGAAGGAAAAGTGGAAGGCAGCAGAAGCAGAGGAAGGCCTAGGAGACAATGGGGGAAGGACATAGAGGAATGGATGGGAGCCGATGTCTGGCGAGTGGGGAGACTGGCAAACGAAAGACCTGTCTATAGACAATCCATCAAGGCTGCAACTTCCGGAAATGGATAAGCAAACACACACACACACACACACACACACACACACACACACACACACACACACACACACACACATGTAGAGACTGTAAACGGTTACAAACAAATGCACAGTTGTTGATAGAATAGCACAGGGGAACAGGAGAGAATAAAGTTTCTAGTTGATAACACGTGTTGTTCTTTCACCACTGCGATAGTGTCTCCAACTGGTAAATAGCTGTAGTTATGAATGGTGACCCTGGCGTGATCCATCCCATTTTTGGAATGGATGTTCTCCAAGATGTACACAGAAAACGATTTCTGATCGATCCGTTCAAACGTTGTCTCATTGATCGCATCACCTTGGAAAAGCGTACCACACATGTGTTTAAATGGTAAAACAAATCATTTATAGCTATAGTACACGCGTAAGATCAAGTTTATTCCAAGCAATGACTTTAATTGTAATTATGGTCATCGTAGAACAGCCAGCCTCACAGCGATATGTTGCGGCAGTGAGCTCTGTCAGACACAACTGAGCATTCATCAGTTCATATATCAATAAATCTATAAGCTTGACCATTATCCACGAACAAGGCCGAATTACGTCCAGTTGGTAATTACCCTTGGGCAAATGCATATCACTGCATCTACGCTGCCACTGACTACGCCATCATGGTTAACCACGCGGGCACGAAGTAGTTAAATGGACAGTTGGTGTTCTCCTCTTGTTTCCATGTATGTCCTAGGGAGGTGGCCTCGATATTGGTCCTCGATTTCTGTTTTCTTTTATTTTGCACCCCCCCCCTCACTTATCTTGCAATGCCACCAACGCTCTCCACTCCCCTCTGACTTTCGCTCTCATTCTCCAATCCTGTCCCAATCCCTCCAAATCTCACTTTACACAATCCTCACATCGCAGTATAGTCCTCGCATCCTTTTCCTTCATTTTCCCTTCCACTCTCCGGACATCTGATTTCTTTGCCAACCGCTCTACTCCCATTCTCTCCACATGTCCAACTCACGTTAGTCGACTCCTCACCAGCGTCTTCTTTAAAAAAAAAAAAATTACACCAACCTCCTTTTTCTCAACTACTCCTTCCTTTGCCTGTCGATTCTAGTTACTCCCGTATTTCTTCTGACACAGTCCTTTTCGCCAACCTGCACCCTCTCCTGCTATTTTTCTGTTAATGCCATAATCTCTAATCCATACAGGTACGTTGGCGTCATACACGAGCAGAGCTCCTTTCCCTTCAGCTTACGCGATATGTCAACAGGCCCCAATGCTATTAAACCCAGTTGGCATGTTCCTCGATGTTTAATATAAGTTCATGAATAATATAATAAGTGTATTGAGGTATACTGCTCACCAAATTGAGTTTCATAAACCCAACATACTGTTTATAATTTGAATAATGCACCTGCGAAATGTTCAAATTGCAGGCAAAACGTTTCATTTGAAAACAACCGCTATTGGCACTTATTTCGTAAGCGTGCAACCATGTCCGCAAATATGATTGAAATTAAATGGTTCACACACGCGCAAGCGCAAGTGCACACCAAATAGCCATGTTTGTTAACACACGTGTAAAAAAATGGAAAAATTCACTCCACCAAATACACTCTTCCAAATACGTGTCATTCCACTGCCAACACATGCTAGCACTCAACCTGCTCGTATGCTTGATTTACTGCACTCTTTTCACATAAACTGTTTCTTTCAAATTTCAAGTATCATCATTATCTATGTACTCAATTATTCAGCGTCAACACAACAAGAAGGTTAACTGTGCTCTGGCCCCTTTTGTGTTGCTGCACTAGGTCGAAGCTTGGCACTCTTTTGTCCAGTAATGGACTCGTTTATGTTACAGTGACCGCATTTCGCAACGCCACGATTTCCACATTTAGGACAACAACTGCAGCTAACTCAGCATAACTAAACTTGATGGCCTGTGATGTATTTAAGGTCTTTCAAGAGAAACCCAAGATGGGTCTCCAGTCGGTGCAGCCTTCAAATTCAGTATCAACATTTACTCGCGCAAAGTTTGTGAGACATCGACGGACCTCTATGCAGGCCCTCTGTGTTACTTAAGTAAGATATATCTGGACGTATTTGTTACTTGGGAGTATTTAATCATCCGACAAAAGTTTACGTTTTCGAAGAACAGGTGTTTGAAATGTATTATGCACGGTTACAGGGAATAGGTGTTGGCTTTTACAATACTTTATGTTCAAAATTGTTCTAGCACACGTCCGGTGTTGTAGGAGTGTGTGGGGTGGTTCGCTGATTTATATATTTATATTTTTGAAATTCGTTCGGGGTGAGGATCTTGGGCAGCCACAATTTTAAAATGGCACTTTTCTCCGTCAGGTTTGCATGTATGGAGCTGACTTTTTGTGTACGGTCTAGCTAGCCTGTTAGGTTTAGATTTTTATCGAAATTCGTCGGGGGCGGAGGGGTCTCAGGAGGTGACATACATATGACTGACTTTTCCCCGGGCAACGCCGGGTAACTCGGTTAGTGTTCAAATAAATTAATCTTACTGAGCTATTTGTGATGTTTCTGCTAAAACATAACAATCGCATTATATTCTAGGAGCACTTAACGTTGAAGACAAATAAATATACATGATATGGAATTAGAAAATGGTTGCTCATTTGACTTCTCAACTTTCAAGTATTAATGTACACGACTAGAATCCACCATAGTAAAAATGTGCGTATTTCTGTTTCACTTTCGTCTCATACATTTCTTAGTTTACGTACTGTAGGACAGTTGTACTTTGAATTCATAAACACGTTTCCCGACATAACTGCATTTCATTTTTTTCTAGTGTATGTCTTTAATTGACAGTTAACAATAAGTATGACCGGTTATAAAAAACATATAACTCTATTGCATGATGGACTGTCAACCAATGAAAAGCGTCATATGGATTTACACAGAATTTCAAAGTCAAAATGACAACAACAAAAATATTGCAAGCCTGAGACACAAACAGTGTCAGGGGCTGGGCCAGGAGGCAACGTGTCGTACGCAGTGTTTAGGAAACGACACGATTGGCCCATAATTCGGGGTTTGCGTTTTGACGTCGTGAATAAATTAAAAGCACAGTGGCGGTTTGTTGGTAGGGCTCTCAACACAGATAATTAAATCATGCTTTTGGAAAACAGTTTATGTTTTGTTTCCAGTATAACAGTTTGTGAATAATTTGCTTCTTGACACAAGTCTACCTTTAGGAAAAAAGTAAAGCAGAAGTAGATGATCGAAGCTGGATAGACTTTCGTGCAGTAGTAAGCAATGTATATAAATATGCTGGTTTATATGAAAACGTCTGGTGGGTAATGGAAGATATATTTAAAATGATACGATATCGGATAGGGCACCGATGCTTGTATGTAGTAGTGCAACTAGAACCACCCCTTCACTCGAGATAATGGAAGATATCACTAAGCTATTACTCTACGATATCCGTTTCCATCACAAAAAATATATGTCTTTGACCCGACGCTACCGCCAAGCAATTATGCTTCATTGTCCTCAAGCTTATCACAAAAATAGTAACACTTACTTGTCTTGAAAATGTATCACCAATCCATTGACGCACGTAGTCGAATTGAAGGTAGCCGCAAGACGTAAGTTGGATACTTCCATGATGCCCTCGCCAGTTGTCGTCGTTATTTTTGCTGTTGTTATTACTACTATTTTTGCTATTAATTTGGATTACTAAAAATTGAATTTATATACGTGTCATGATCTCACCGCAGAACTCAAATATTTTTTTGAGAAACTGCGGCGTCAGTATGTCCAGAACGGATGCACGTGGTTAAAGAAATCCAACTGATTTGGCAACAGCGGCTACCCAAATTAACCCGTGGCGCCTGCGATGCACAAAGTCCGAGAGCCAGCAGTCACTGGTTTGCTTGAAACAGTCTTGTTGGTATTTCTTAATAGTGTGCTATTCAAACGCCGCTTCTCCAGGTTCCCCGGTGATTGACTGAAGTGTAGGGTGAATACAGTTAGCTGGACGTCGACGCCAAAATCCAACATAGTTTCTTGTATAGCATGTAGGCGGCTAACTGCGGTATCAAGTGACTATTCACATCCGAACTCACCAGTTCTATATCAATTTATTATCCCCATTGGTCTGTCGGGCCGGATTATAGTTGAGTATCTCTCTATAGTCTCTTCTGCACGTAGCGGCATTAAGCGTTTCACTTAGTTGAACAAATACAACCATCTGCGCTGCTTGGAGCTTAGCTTTGTCACAAGTGCATTCCAGGTTAGGTTATTGTCGACGTATAGGCCTAGTAATCTGTGGGTTTGGCCGGGGGTGACGATACAGTTGTTGCCATGTACGCAGAAGTTCGGACTTGCACGTTGTAATTTATGCCTGGTGCCAAATAGCATGCACTCTGTCTTATCGGCGTTTAGAATCATTCTATTTTCGTTTATCCAGTTGTACAGTGGTTTTGAGTGAGTTGTTAGTGACCGGTTTATGTCTGCAACACATTTGCCGGCCGTGTATATAGTGTCGAGTCATCGGCATACATGTCAATCCGCGTGTTTGCTACTTCGAGAATGGCATCGTTCATGAAAATAATAAAAAGCAACGGTCCAAGTATTGAGCCTTGCGGCACACCTATCGTTACCAGAAGAGGGTCTGACAACACACTGTTATATTTCACGCATTGGTAGCGTTCGCTAAGATAAGATCGGAACCAGGCTAGCTCGATTTCATGGTAACCATACAACTCCAGTTTGATTAAAATCAGATTATGGTGAACTAAGTCAAAAGCCTTTCTCAGATCGACTAATACCATGCCACACAAGTTGCCTTTGTCAATGTTGCTCAGAAAATAATCGGTCAGCTTACGCAATACGATTTCACATGACCGATTCTCTCTAAAGCCGGATTGCTCGTATAGCAGTAATTTAAATTGTGTAAGGTATACGTATAAATGGTTGTGCACGTGTCGTTCCAGAAGTTTAGACATAATTGGCAAGATCGATATAGGTCTATAATTCATGACGTCGTTCGAGTCTCCGCTTTTGTACAGCGGGACCATTCTGGCCTTCTTCCATGAACGTGGAAAGTGCATCTTATCGATACTAATATTGCTAATGTTGACCATGTGCGGTGCAAAGATTTCAGCACTCAGTTTTAGTAGTTTACAACTGATGCCATCCATTCCTGTTGCTTTTATCGCTGACATCTTTCATAGCTGTTTAAGAACAAATTCAATCGTCGTATTCGGCAATTTAAAAGACACATTTTCCGGTTTGTTTCGCCCGATAAATGTCTTCAGTTTTGAGTAGTTCGACAGAATCTTCGTCGTTGAACTATATTTCGATGCACTGTTCTGGTTGGTTTGTCTCGGTTGAACCGCGCTCGTTGTAGCCAAAGATGATTTGATGTGACTCCATATCACGCGTGGATTTTGTGTTTGTTGTTCCAGTGATTTGATGTAGAAGTCTCGCTTAGCTTTGCGGATGTCATGAATCACACGGTTCTTAGTATGTTTATACATCGCCAGAATGGGAGGGTCCCTTGAGTGTCTTGAGGCGTCGAACAGTCGATCTCCGGCCGCTATCAATTTAGCCAGATCGGTGTTAAACCAGGGAGGTTGCTTAACAGATTTGACACGCTTTACTATAATCGGCGCATGTTCATTAAACACAGAAATTTATATTTGTTCAAACAGGTCCAGTTTTATTTTACTTGGCGCATTGGCAAGTTGCTCTAAAAACATACGTTCATCAAAGTTTTTTAAATCACAGTAAGATATGGTTTGGTGCACGTTCGTCTTGACAAAAGATCAATTATGTTTTCGAACGACAGTCACGGGGCAATGATCTGAGAGACCGATGGACGCGACGGAAGATGTCAATATGTTTGTACGGTTGCTTACGTACACATGGTCGATACACGATTTCGATTCCGGACGGTTGATCGAGTTGTTCGAGTCCCAACATGATCAAGTCGTTGTACAATGTGTAGTGTGTGTATTTCATCATGTCTATATTGACATATCCCAACACTAGACGTCCGTTTTCAAACATAGCGCGTTTTCAATATTCGAGACAATTTCTCGGTCTGTTCGTATTACACTGTTAGGGGGTCGAAAAATGAAACACACGAGGAAAGACATGCATCTAGATGGCATAATTTCAATCCACGGCAATTCTATGCCGTCACATTCGAGATCATGCCGACGGACATAGCCAAACGATGTCGATACGTATGCCAAAAGTCCTCCACCTCGCTTCCCGCTGCGATCTCGTCTCTCAGGCTGATGAAAACCGTCAACCGTAAGTCTCGCATCATGGTCACTTGACGTAAGGGAGGTTTCGGATAAGCCAAGGACATCCATCGGACGGGGATCCATCTGAAGAACACCTTTCAGTTCATGCATTTTATTTGACACATTATTTATGTTCCAGCTAGCTATTCGTATGCCTTTTCTATCTAATCCGAATCCCGTTGTCTTTGCAGTTGCGACGTTTCGGTTTACAGTATGGACGCCTTTATTACCAAGTAATGACATCACACAGGTGTCAGGCATACGATTGTTGAATTCATTACCGGCTGAAGGTAGCAGTTGTGTCAGGTCGATTGGCATTGACACACAATGGACCGTACTGAGTGAGGCCGAATTAGAATCGCCTCATCAGCCACAAGAATGTAGGCACGCCCGTGCGAACAACTAAAAACAAGGCATTAGCTAAAATATGTTTTCGTACACAAAGTTTAACAATGTATGTAACATTTGAGAACATTAAAAAAATACAGAAAAATACATTTGTAGCAAAAATTCGATTTTAAAACCGTCTGTGTAGCGATTCCCGCGGAAAATAAAAATTTAATGAGCTAGGTGATCACGTAGTATCGTGACATCACATATGACATGTACTCGCAACAGGCCGACCCTTTCTATGTATTCAGAAGCAGTTTCTGGGTCGAAACGAGTGTCAGAATGAGTTATTGTGCGATATTCCAATGTATACATGCACTAGTCATCATTGAGAACAATTTGTTTTCACATATATAATTACAATATATTACCGTACAATATATATATATATATATAATTAATACATTTTATATCCATTACATTATATTTGTTTGGATAAATACAATTTAGAAATATCGATATATCTAATTACCATATTTTCAGTTTTGTGAGGAATAAATAATTACTACAAAAATTATAAAATATTTACAAACAGTGCATTACAGTATAAAAATGATTTGGTTTATATTACTTCGTGAAAACATCAACAAAAAAGTGTCAAGAAAATCAATGGATTGGTGTCAAGCTTGAACCGGCGTCGCCCGATTGTAAAATAAATGACACGAAACCTGGTCTCGAATTGTAGGCCAATTCGCATCCATTGTTTTGAATAAAATTGGATTCGCGTGGAACCGTAAGATAATTGCTTGTTCCTCTATGATGACTAGTGTTTGTATTACATATGAATATTACAAAATAACTAATTCTGCTGCTCGTTTCGACCCAAAAGCTATCCTTGTAAACATGCTCTGAATGCATGGAAAGGGTTGGCCAGATGCGAGTATATGTCATATGTGACGTCACATCTCGGCATCCCGAAAGGCGCGCCAAAAATATGCATATTTGAAAATGTCCGGATGCACAGCATAAAATGTGGAATTTCTAATTTATTGAATTTTGTGTTTGCTTGGTGGACGTGGAAATATATAGCACGATGTAATACATTATGAATTCAAGCAATACGGAGTTTTATTCCCTTTAAGATAAAGGTTTGAAAGCTTGCGCGATACCTTCCTATGTAAACTGATCACGAACATCGACAGAGAGACACAAAGAGACGCAACGGGCAACAGAAAACAACTCAATTCGAAGAAAAAATGACACGAGGAGATTGAAAAAAGAGACTTGGGTGAAGAAACTCTTAAACACGAAAGACGTTGGCAATAGACTGTGTTGGGCTGCACATATACAGAGGAAAGATTGACTGTGATGAAAGATTGACGAAGATAGCATGGAAAACAGAAAAGGATGGCAGAAGGAGAAGACTAAGATGGAGACAACGTGAAGACACACCTCGATCTTCTTCGCCGTGTCTCCGCAGCGGATACATATATTTTTTCCAATGGTTGGCAGTGGCGATGGCCATCTCAATAACAACAGTGGGGAGTGGAAGAACGACGCACAAGACCGGGATAGATCAGAAAATCTCGTGGACGAGCGGAACGTCCTTGATGATGTCGACCCTAGGAATAAAAGGAGAGACGGAGAAGAAGAAAAAGAAGAAGAAGACGATGAAGAAAAAGAAGAAAAAGACAACGAAGAAGAAGACGTAGAAAAAAAAACAAGAAGAAGACAAAAAAGAAGAAGAAAACGAAGACGAAAAGAAGTAGAACACGAAGAAGAAGAAGACGAAGAAGAAAAGAAGACGAAGACGACGAATAAAAAAGAAGAAAAAGAAGAAGAAAAAAAAGTAGAAGAAAAAGAAGAAGACGAAGAAAATTAAGAAGAAAATGAAAACAAAGAAGAAAAAGAAGAAGACGACGAACAAAAAGAAGGAGATGAAGAAGAAAAAAAAAAAAAAAAAAAAAAAATACGAGAAGAAAAAGAATAAGACGACGAAAAGAAAAAGAATAAGAAGACGAAGAAGAAAAAGAAGAAGAAAACGAAAAAGAAGACGAAGAGGAACAAGAAGATGAAGAAGAAAAAGAAGACAAAGAAAAAAAAAAGACGAAGAAGAAAAAGAAGACAAAGAAGAAAAAGAAGAAGAAAATGAAGAAGAAAAGGAGTAGAAGATGAAAAAGAAAAAGATGATGACAAAGAAAAAGAAGACTAAGAAGAAGACGATGAAGAAAAAGAAGACAAAGAAGAAAAAGAAGAAGAAAACAAAAAAGAAGACGAAGAGGAACAAGAAGATGAAGAAGAAAAAGAAGACGAAGAAGAAAAAAAAGACGAAGAAAAAGAAGAAGACAACAAAGAAAAAGAAGAAGAAAAAAGAAGAAGAAGAAGAAAACGAAGAAAAAAAACAAAAAGAGGATGAAGAAGAAAAAGAAGACGAAGAAGAAAAAAGTAGAAGACAAAGAAGAAGAAAACTGGTCCAGTCACTTTACAATAAAATAGAAGACATTATAGTAACTTATTACTACTGTCGACGACGTTTGATTGGTGATGCAATAAGATAAGACTTTTTACGAACTCCAACGACCGTTGTATACTGTATACATTGTCATTCCCACAGAAACAAGATTTAACAAGATGTAACAAGATTGCCACCCAGAGAATTAACTCTAGGTGGCAAGTGGACAAGGAAGCCCTTTGGCTTATCGAGAGTCCGACCCTTTTATCTATGTGTATCCCGCCCGTCTGAGGTATGTGTCGATTTTATTTTTAAACATATTCACGCTACTAGCACCCACACAATCAGCAGATAATATGTTCCATTCATTTACAGTCCTTTGTGAAAATGAAAACTTTCTTATACCTAATCTACACTGCTCCTTTGCTAATGTAACTTCATGTCCTCTAGTCCTTCTATCTTTCTTAACTAAGAAAAAAATATTTCTATCAATATTTTCATAACCATTCAATATTTTAAACACTTCTATCTGGTCTCCTCTCAATCTCCTCGTCTCTAATGTTGTTAAACCGCATTTTTATAGGCGAATTTCGTAACTAAGATCCCTCAGTTTTTGTATCATTTTAGTTGCCCTCCTCTGCACTCTTTCTAGCATATATATGTCCTTCCTGCGATATGTCCTCCACGCTTGTATACAATATTATAAATGAGGCCTAACTATTGTTTTGTGCAGCGGTATTATTAGCTCTTTTTCCTTATACGCTATATTTCGCCTAATTAATCCAAGGATTTGATTTCCCTTTGAAGCTGCAATTCCGCACTGCTCTGAAACCTTCATATCAGCACTAATGGTTAACCCTAAGTCCTTTTCTTTTACAGTAGTACTTAGTACAGTTCCCCCCATTGTATATTCTACCTCTTCGTTCCCATGTCCTGTGTGGAGGCATTTACATTTCCCAAAATTAAACAGCATTTGCCACTTTTCAGACCATTTGATCAACCTGTCAAGATCATCTTGTAAATGCTGTCTATCTCCATCACTTTTAATCCTTCTAAACACTTTTGTATCATCCGCAAATTTCAACACCTTGCTTGTTATTTCATCATCCAAATCGTTGATATATATTAAGAATAATATAGGTCCTAATATTGATCCTGTGGTACCCCACTCAATACCGATTTCCAGTTGGAAGCCTCCCCATCAACTACTATTCGATGTCTTCTGTTAATCAGCCATTGTTCTATCCAGTTTATTATACCATTTCCTACGCAATGGGCCTTTAGTTTAAGCAGTAATCTTTGATGTGGTACTTAGTCGAAAGGTTTTTGAAAAACTAAGTAGACGATATCTACCCACTTAGTGATGTCTTCCAAAAAACATAACATATTTGTTAAGCATGACCTCGCATTAAAAAAAAACATGTTGAGATGGATTTATCAAGTTTTGTTTAACAAGAAAATCCACCATGTGATCTTTAATTAGTCTTTCTAATAATTTGCAAATCACTGATTTTAGACTCACTGGTCAATAGTTTTCTGATTTGTTTCTCGAACCTTTTTTAAATAACGGTATAATGTTTGCCTCTTTCCATTCTAAAGGAACCACTCCCTCTTCTAATGACACATTGAAAACTGTAGCAAGCGGTACGCTAATTTGTCCTACAATTTCCAATAGTAGTTTGGGCGGAATCCCATCCACTCCAGGTGATTTATTATCCTTCATAGCCCTTATTTTCTTAGCTACCATTTCTGGGGTTACAATTAACTGTCTTAAATTGTCTGATTCTGCCCCCTTGAACTTAGCCTCTGGTACTGGCAGTGAACTAGTGTCTTCTCTGGTAAACACTGAACTAAAATACTCATTCAGGTCTTCTGCCATTAAGAATCCTTCTGATATTATATTTCCAGCACTATCTTCTAGAGGACCGACATTATCCTGAACTTTCTGTTTGCTTCGAACATACGCATAAAAACTCTTGCTGTCATGTTTTATATTATAAGCTAATTTATGTTCATAGCTTCTCTTTGAATTTCTAATTTCAGCTGTAGCTTGGTTTAGTGCTTCTTTATAAATGTTGTAATATTCGTCATTTCCAGTACGTCTATATGACTTCCACATCAATTGTTTATACTTAATTTTTCTAATTGCTTCTTTCGATAAGTGTTTCTTTTTGGACCGTTTCCCATGTTTTTAAGGGAACAAATTTGATGATGATGCATTCAATTTCACTCTTTAAGATATTCCAGCATTCTGTTGTTGTCTTACTCTTCAGTGTGTTATTCCAGTCTATCTCTGCTAAATATTTCCTTATGTCCTTATATTTTCCTTTGTGCAAATTTCTCCTGTACTGCATTTTACTATTCCTTTCAGATTTTACTTTGATGGTAAAATGTATCTGGTTGTGATCACTATTCCCCAGTGGCTCACATATCCTGACATTGTCCACTAATTCATTCTGTGAGGACAAAACTATGTCTAACACATTCTCTCCCCTGGTTGGTTCTAGCACATGTTGAGAAAGAAACTATCTTGTACTAAAACTAAAAAGTTTTGGTCCTCATTTTATATACCCATGGTTGAAATCCCCCATAATAACACAGTTCCGTTTGTTCACTTCCCTTATAGCGTTTTGTATTTTTTCATTCTCTTCTATGCTTATGTTTGGACTTCGATAAACTAATCCAACTGTTAACGTTGAGTTTCCTGTAACTATGTTACACCAAACAGCTTCTTTGCAATCTGCTTCTCTGTCTAATTTTATATCAAAAGCCTGGATAGATTCTTTAATATATAAAATAACTCCACCTTCCCTTCTTCCCATTCTATCTTTCCTAAACATTACATATCCTGTCAGTCCCAATTCGGCATCTGATACATCGGTGGTTGCCCATGATTCGGTTATACCTATTATGTGAGGGTCAATATCTTCTACCATAATGTTTAGTTCATTTCTTTTGTTTACTATACTCCTTGCATTTAAACAAACACATTTATATCCAGCTTCAGAATAGTTTTCCAGACTGTTCTTTGCTGAATTATTTTTGCTGTCTTTACCTATGCCTCCAGTTTCAGGCTTCTCTGCGAGTCCCCCCTGCGAATTTAGATGCAACCTGTCCCACTGTCAACAGATCTCAGCAGATTCTCTGAGAATACTGCTGCCCCCTTTCCACTTAGATGGAGGCCATCTCTCATGTACATATCTTCTCTCCCAACAAAGTACCCCCATAAATCTATGAATCCCACGCCCTCTTCTTCACACATCTGCTCAACTAGCGCGTTGATCGCCATCCTCTTACAGTTTTTGTATGATGCCCCCCTTCCTCCCATTACTGACACAATTCCTGAGAGAACAACCTGTTCCACTCTTGTCTTCTTTAGCTTCCTTACTAGATGTCTGTATTTCTTAACTATCTCAGTTGTTCCCTCCTTGTCTGCATTGTTTGTCCCTACGTGTACTAGTATAGACCCTCCCTTGCCTTGTCCCAATACCTTCTCTACCCTTTCGGTCACATGCTCTATCCTAGCCCCCGGTAGACATACAACAACGTCCTTCCCCTCGCATATAGTCTTGTCTGTTTTTCTCAGAATTGAATCGCCCATAAACACTCTCTCTTTTCTCCTTGCCCCCTCAATCACTGCCTCGGAGTAGCTCCTCAGGTTTGCATATGTCTGGTTGTTGTCTTTTCCTCTTGCCGTCTTCTCTCCTGTCACATTCTCTTCCATTCCCTTCTTTCCTGTCACGTTTTCTCTTGTCCCCTTTCCTCCTCTCATCTTATCTTCTATCACATTTACTCTCATTTCCTTTCGTCCCTTCATCTTTCCTCCCATCACATTTTCTTCTCTCCTCTCCCGTCCCTTTCCCCGGCTACCTCATTCACTACGATCACTTTCTCCCCTGTCACCGTCACGTCTGCCATGTTTTCTGTTTTTTGCTGAACACTCTGTCTTCTTCCATCAGTCTTCTGTCTCACAGTCTTACCAACTGTCTCTGTGGTACCTGCCTTTTCACCACCTATATCGCTGTCGCGTCTCTCCTCGTTCTCTACAGTCTGACTACCTGTTGATCTATCCCCACTGACCCGTTTTCTTTTCCTCTACCGAACACTTTTCCTCCGTCCCTCTGTCTTCTAAATTTCTTGTTCCTTCACACCGGTCACCTTCCCTCCTCTCAGTCTCCTTTCTTCAGTATCCGTGTCACAACTCTGCTCCTTCTGTGTTGTAGAATTCCAAACTCTCTCCGCGTCATCCCTCTCTGCTCCATCTATTTCTATGTTGAGTCTCACCTCCATGTGTTATGTGCTGGTGCTTTCGGTGTCTTGAAATAAGTATTGCCGCCGAGTTCTGTACCATCTGCAATTTGTTAATAATAGTTGCCTCGGTGATGCCCTACAGGACCGCGTTAATGTAGTCCAGCCGCGATAATGTCTTACACGCATCAGTAGTAAGACAATGTGTTATTTTTGAAATTGCGTAGAGATGGTAGTAAGCTGACTTGCACATCCGTGACACGCGTGACGACATTGTTAGTTCAGAGTCAATTGTAATCCCGATGTTGCGGATGGTCGGTGACGGAATAATGTTACATCCGCATACACTAACACACGAAACGACATGCAGGTGTTTACGATTTGGTGCCGTGATGATAATACCCTCGGTCTTCAGCAGTAGATTTTGGTCTGACATCCACTGCTTCGCTTCTTCGATTCATCGCTCGATGCGGTCAACCGCATCAGCGGCTTCTCCATCCCGCGTTCCACTCAAGTGAACATGCAATTGGGCGTCATCTGCATAAAGATGGTATTGCAGCTTGTGCCTTCTGAAGATAGCACCCAATGGCAGAGTGTATATGGAGAAGAGAATTGGGCCCAGCACAGACCCCTGTGGGATGACAGACTTGAGCAATGTTCTATGTGAGTTGTGGCCACTAATGCACACTGACTGAGTCCGGTTCGACATGTGTGACTCCAGCCATTTCAGTGCGATGCCTTCAATGCCTATGCTGCGCAGCTGGTTGATTAACATCGAGTGGTCAACAGTATCAAACGCCGCACTCATATTGAGCAGCACTGCCAGCACACCTTTCCTTTTGTCAGGGGAATGGAGATGGTCACTCTGAATGCGCACCAGTGCTGTCTCAGTGCTGTAATGTTGTCTGTACGCAGTTTAGAAAATGTCCATCAAATTGTTGTCGTCTAGATGCTGGCGAAGTTGGACTGCTACGTGGCGCTCCAGTAACTTTGAAACAAATGACAAGTTCGACATAGGCCGGTAGCATGTTTGAAGTTGGCCGGCACGGACCCCGACTCGAGCGACATGTTGTTGATTGTAGCTAATGTCGGCGCAAGAATGTCAATGTTGACTTTCACGAGTGAGGTAGGAAGTGGATCGAGCGCGCTTGATTTTGTTGGACACTTCCTTACCAAAGAGAGAACGCCGTCTGTGGTGATGCTGTAAAACGCATTGACTGTGCAAGACTGTTCACAATGCACGTACTCAACGTTGACAATTTGCAGGCGTCTACTCGCTAACTGGCTGCGAATATCTAACACTTTGCGTGTGAAGTGCACGAGAAAGTCAACTGCTAGTTGTGCAATACCAGACACAGGACTGGGCAGTTTTGGGGCAGTTTTTCTCTTCATTAAGTCATCCATGATCCTGAACAGTGCTTTGTTGTTAAGTGAACATTCATAAATTTTTGTTGTGTAGAATTTGGCTTTCACAGACTGTATTTGCTGTTTGTAAGTTTCACGTTGTCCTGTGTAGATGTCTCGGTGAATCTATAGCTTTGTCAGTCCCCATTTCCGCTCAGCTTGTCGGAGCTTTCGCTTAGCAAGCGATACTTCCATTGTGTGCCAAGGCGTATTGGGGCGCACAGTAATTGACTGCGTGATCAACGGAGCGTGGCTGTCTAACAGTTCTTGCGAGGAAGTGTCATACTGTTGCGAAAGGTCTGCAATGTTGTTACACGGGCTTGTTGTACACGGGCTTGTTGTACACGGGCTTGTTGTACACGGGCTTGTTGCCAGGTGTGAAAGTTCGAAATCTGATCTGAAATTCGTGGGATTAATTGCAGCATATTTTCGATAAGAAACCCGCTTCTTTGTTCGGTTCGGCTTTGGTGCTTGGAGCAGGCAGTGTACAGCGTGGTGATCGGTGAGCAGGGAAGTGCGTCACTGATGATCGGTGAGCAAGGAAGTGCGTCACTGATGTCAGAACGCTTCCTGACGATGGTGAAATTACGAGGTCCAAAATATTGCCGATGGTGTGAGTCGGATCACGAACATGCTGCTGCAAGTTGGTGACGTGCAGGAGATCAGAGAACTCGTTTGAGTCTTTATTTCCGGCCTTTCCATAGATTATGTTAAAATCGCCTACGGTAATTAGTCCAGTCAACTGTGCTGTGAAAAGAAGTTCCAGGAGATTGGTGAATTCGGCCATAAACGTTTTGAAAGAAACACCGCCTCGGCCTGTGGTTGGAGGTCTGTAAACGAGTAGTAACCTGATAACACTTGATGGTGTAGCAAACACTACCTCGAGGCACTGGAAGGACAATGCTGGCCAGTGTCGCGATAATAATTATCAAGTTGATACACGACTTTGCTGGAATATCTTAAAGACTGAAATAGAGTGCATCGTAGATAAATTTGTTCCCTTCAAAAAACAAGGGAAACGGACCAGAAAGAAATACTTATCGAAAGAAGCCATTAGAAAAATTAAGTATCAACAAATGATGTGGAAGTCATATAGACGTACTGGAAATGACGAAGACTACAACATTTATAAAGAAGCACTAAACCAAGCTACAGCTGAAATTAGAAATTCAAAGAGAAGCTATGAACATAAATTAGCTTGTAATATAAAACATGACAGCAAGAGTTTTTATGCGTATGTTCGAAGCAAACAGAAAGTTCAGGATAAGGTCGGTCCTCTAGAAGATAGTGCTGGAAATATAATATCAGAAGGATTCTTAATGGCGGAAGACCTAAATGAGTATTTTAGTTCAGTGTTTACCAGAGAAGACACTAGTTCACTGCCAGTACCAGAGGCTAAGTTCAAGGGGGCAGAATCAGACTATTTAAGACAGTTAATTGTAACCCCAGAAATGGTAGCTAAGAAAATTAGGGCTATGGAGGAAAATAAATCACCTGGAGTGGATGGTATTCCACCCAAACTACTAGTGGAAATTGTAGAACAAATTAGCATACCGCTTGCAACAGTTTTCAACTTGTCATTAGAAGAGGGAGTGGTTCCTTTAGAATGGAAAGAAGCAAACATTATACCGTTATTTAAAAAAGGTTCGAGAAACAAGTCAAATAATTATAGACCAGTTAGTTTAACATCGGTGATTTGTAAATTATTAGAAAGACTAATTAAAGATCACATGGTGGATTTTCTTGTTAAACATAACTTGATAAACCCATCTCAACATGGGTTTCTAAAAGCGAGGTCATGCTTAACAAATATGTTATGTTTTTTGGAAGATATCACTAAGTGGGTAGATGATGGATCACCAGTAGATATCATCTACTTAGATTTTCAAAAAGCTTTCGACAAAGTGCCACATCAGAGATTACTGCTTAAACTAAAAGCCCATGGCGTAGGAAATGGTATAATTAACTGGATAGAAAAATGGCTGATTGACAGAAGACAACGGGTAGTTGTTGATGGGAGGCTTCAAACTGGAAATCAGTTTTGAGTGGGGTTCCACAGGGATCAGTACTGGGACCTATATTATTCTTAATATATATAAACGATTTGGACGATGATATAGCTAGCAAGGTGTTGAAATTTGCAGATGATACAAAAGTGTTTAGAAGGATTAAAAGTGATGGGGATAGACAGCATTTACAAGATGATCTTGACAGGTTGATCAAATGGTCTGAAAAGTGGCAAATGTTGTTCAATTTTGGGAAATGTAAATGCCTTCACACAGGACATGGGAACGAATATGTAGAATATACAATGGGGGGAACTGTACTAAGTACTACTGTAAAAGAAAAAGACTTAGGGCTGACAATTAGTGTTGACATGAAGGTTTCAGAGCAGTGTGGAATTGCAGCTTCAAAAGGAAATCAAATCCTTGGATTGATTAGGCGAAATATAGCATATAAAGAAAAAGAACTAATAATACCGCTGTACAAAACAATAGTTAGGCCTCATTTAGAATATTGTATACAAGCGTGGAGGCCATACCGCAAGAAGGACATAGATATGCTAGAAAGAGTACAGAGGAGAGCGACTAAAATGATACCAAAACTGAGGGATCTTAGTTATGAAAAACGCCTAAAAGAATGTGGTTTAACAACACTAGAGACCAGGAGATTGAGAGGAGATCAGATAGAAGTGTTTAAAATATTGAATGGTTATGAAAATATTGATAGAAATATGTTTTTTACAGTTAAGAAAGATAGAAAGACTAGAGGACATGAAGTTACATTAGTAAAGGAGCAGTGTAGATTAGACGTGAGAAAGTTCTCATTTTCACAAAGGACTGTGAATGATTGGAACAGATTATCTGATGATTGTGTGGGTGCTAGTAGTGTGAATATGTTTAAAAATAAAATCGACACATACCTCAGAAGGGCTGGATATATGTAGATAAAAGGGTTGGACTCTCGATAAGCCAAAGGGCTTCCTTGTCCACCTGCCATCTAGAGTTAATTCTCTGGATGGCAATCTTGTTAAATCTTGTTAAATATTGTTAAATCTTGTATAAAACACCGATTCCCCCACCCCGTCGATCGGGCCGAGGTTGGTGAACGAAGTTGTATCCATCCGTGGTCAACTTGCTGGTGTTTGGGATGTCCTTGGGGTCATTTGTCAGCCACGTCTCTGTAAGCGCGATGATGTCAAGATCATGTTCGTGGATATAATCGGTAATGAAATCAGTTTTATTCCTCACGGATCTTGCATTTAGCAGAGCAAGGTTTGTGCAGTTGCAAGGACTGTATGGTAATGTCAGAGTAATCAAGTTGTCACGTCGAGGTACAGGCTTAATGGGAGTTGTTGGTCGCGCTGACACAAGTACGCGTATCGGTCGTTGTTTGCGTGCACCCCCACGACAACCTCGATGGGTGGGCCGATGGAGTGCCACCCCCGCTTCACAAGCAGCTCTCCAGGCAGCATTGTTGAGCCGAATGTGACCGTGACCGCTGGGCCGTAACCGATACAGGCAGTCTTGGGTCATGCTGGGCGTGTAAACAATGTTCGCTTTGTCCGGGTTACACATGACTGATCACCAGCTTGTCAATGTTACACAGGTGCAATCGCAAATGTAAAATGTAAGTCGGTTAAAAAAGTCAAACACTTGATAAAACCACTTAGTCCGGTGTCCTCTTGGTGTATTCATAAAATATATATATACAAGCTTGAGTGCTGTAGATTGGCTAGAACTTGTAAAATCCTCAATATATCCAGAGAGCATCTATAGGTGCAGCCACATAGGCGCAGACCAATTATATCGAGCCCTGTGTTACTTTGGGAGATCGCTTTGTGGAATAAATGCGGGACACACCCGTCAACCTTTAGTCCAGTACTGGTCCAGTTAATATCAAACGTTAGTACAAAGACCATACAGCAAACGCGACATCCAGGAAGTCATTTGCTGACAAATGATCATGACTAAGTAATTTCAGAAGTCAGACCCCTTGCTGGCTATATCAACGTGTCCTGAGTTTGTAGAAAAATTAAACACTAATATGTTAAAATCACATACATATAACTTTTAAACGACCAACTGTGCCAATGATGATATAACTACGGTTGTTTCTGATATCTCAAACATATCAGCCTCGCTGGTTGTTTATATAATACATATTTTTATTAACAAATGAAACGAATTGAATTTGGGCTAACGTGCCATTTTGAGCCTACATTCATTTGAAACGCATCCGGAAGTAACGCTGTATGGTTTGACCTCGCAAATATAGAACTAATTTAATAAGATTGCCACCCAAAGAAAACATCTCTGATGACAAACGAAAAAGGAAACCTTTGGGTTATCGAAAGTGCAATTTTATATATGAAACCCTCTCTGCAGAGGTAATCCTCGAATTTGTTTTAAGCATATTCTCGCTGCTACCATGCATGCAATCAGTAGATAATATGTTCAATTCATTGCAAATTGCGTAAAAACAAACGTTTTAGGGATACTCCGGGCGGGAGAGAGAGATTGAGAAGAGGGAAGGTGATTGGAGGCGAAGACATTGGAAAATCGACGACAGAAAACGTGGCAAGCGTGAAGGTGACAGGGGAGAAAGTGACCGTAGAGAAGGAGGGAGGGAAGATTGGACGGGAGAGGAGAGAAGAAAATGAGATGGGACGAAAGATGAAGGGAAGAAAGGAAGTGAGAGCAAATGTAATAGAAGAGAAGTCGATAAAACGGACGATGACAGGAGGAAAGGTGACAAGAAAAAAAGCGACAGGAAAGAATGGATCGGAAGAGAATGTGACAGGAGATAAGACGGCAGGGGGAGAAAACAACAACCAGACAGATACAAACCAGAGAAGGGGCTACTCTGTGGCAGTGAATGAGGGGGCAATGAGGAAAGAGAGGGTGTTTATGGGCGACTCCATTATGAGAAAGACGGACAAGACACTAAGCGAGGGGAAGGACGTCGTTGTTTGTCTACCGGGGGCTAGAATAGAACATGTGACTGAAAGGGTAGAGAAGGCATTGGGCATGGCAAATGAAGGGTCTATGCTAGTACACGTAGGAACAAATAATGCAGACAGGGAGGGAACAACTGGGATAATACAGAAGTATAGACAGTTAGTGAGGAAGCTAAAGAAGACAAGAGTTGAACAGATTATTCTCTCAGGAATTTTGCCAATAATGGGAGGAAGGGGAGCAACATATAGAAACTGCAAGAGGGTGGCGATCAATGCATTAGTTGAGCAGATGTGTGAAGAAGAGGGGGTGGGATTCACAGATTTATGGAGATACGTTGTTGGGAGGGAATATATGTACATGAGAGATGGCCTCCATCTTAGTGGAAAGGGGGCAGCAGTTTTCTCAGAGAACCTGCTGTGATCTGTTGACAGTGGGACAGGATGCATCTATTTAAACTAGATTCGCAGGGGGGATTCATAGAGAAGCCTGAAACTGGAGGCATAGATAAAGACAGCACATATATATATATATATAACTCTCCTGAAGCTGGATATAAATCTGTTTGTTTAAATGCAAGGAGTATAGTAAACAAAAGAAATGAACTAAACATTATGGTAGAAAATATTAACCCTCACATAATAGGTATAACCGAATCATGGACCACCACCGATATATCAGATGCCGAATTGGGACTGACAGGATATGTAATGTTTAGGAAAGATAGAATAGGAAGAAAGGGAGGTGGAGTTATTTTATATATTAAAGAATCTATCCAGGCTTATGAAATAAAATTAGAAAGAGAAACACATTGCGAAGAAGCTGTATGGTGTAACAAAGTTACAGGAAACTCAACGTTAACAGTTGGGTTAGTTTATCGACGTCCAAACATAAGCATACAAGAGATTGAAAAAACACAAAACGCTATAAGGGAAGTAAGCAAACGGGACTCTATTATTATGGGGGATTTTAACCATGGGCATATACAGTGGAAATCTCTACAGAATATGGGGAGTGAGGACCACACGTTTTTAGTTTTAGTACAAGATACTTTCCTTTCTCAACATGTGCTAGAACCAACCAGAGGTGAGAATGTGTTAGACATAGTTCTGTCCTCACAGAATGAATTAGTTGACAATGTCAAGATATGTGAGCCACTGGGGAGTAGTGATCACAACCAGATACATTTTTTCATAAAAGTAAAATCAGAAAGGAATAGTAAAAAGCTGTATAGGAGAAATTTCCACAACGGAAGGTATGAGGACATGAGGAATTTTTTTAGCAAAGATAGACTGGAATAACACACTGAAGCATATGACAGTAACAGAATGCTGGAATATATTAAAGAGTGAAATTAAGTGCATAGTCGATCAATTTGTACCCTTCAAAAAACAAGGGAAACGGTCCAAAAAGAAACACTTATCGAAAGAAGCCATTAGAAAAATTAAGTATAAACAAATGATGTGGAAGTTATATAGACGTACTGGAAATGACGAAGACTACAACATTTATAAAGAAGCACTTAACCAAGCTACAGCTGAAATTAGAAATTCAAAGAGAAGCTATGAACAAAAATTAGCTAGTAATATAAAACATGACAGCAAGAGTTTTTATGCGTATGTTCGAAGCAAAAAGAAAGTTCAGGATAAGGTCGGTCCTCTAGAAGATAGTGCTGGAAATATAATATCAGAGGGATTCTTAATGGCAGAAGACCTGAATGAGTATTTTAGTTCAGTGTTTACCAGGGAAAATATTAGTTCACTGCCAGTACCAGAGGCTAAGTTCAAGGGGGCAGATTCAGACTATATAGGACAGTTAATTATAACTCCGGAAATGGTAGCTGAGAAAATAAGGGCTATGAAGGATAATAAATCAAACCTGGAGTGGATGGGATTCCGCTCAAGCTACTATTGGAAATTGTAGAACAAATTAGCGTACCGCTTGCTACAGTTGTCAATTTGTCATTAGAAGAGGGAGTGGTTCCTTTAGAATGGAAAGAGGCAAACATTACACCGTTATTTAAAACAAGTTCGAGAAACAAGTCAGAGAACTATATACCAGTTAATTTTAACATCAGTGATTTGTAAATTATTAGAAAGACTAATCAAAGATCACATGGTGGATTTTCTTGTTAAACATAACTTGATAAACCCATCTCAACATGGGTTTTTAAAAGCGAGGTCATGCTTAACAAATATGTTATGTTTTTTGGAAGACATCACTAAGTGGGTAGATGAGGGATCACCAGTAGATATCATCTACTTAGATTTTCAAAAAGCTTTCGACAAAGTACCACATCAAAGATCACTGCTTAAACTAAAGGCCCATGGCATAGGAAATGGTATAATAAACTGGATAGAGAAATGGCTGATTGACAGAAGACAACGTGTATTAGTTGATGGGGAGGCTTCCAACTGGAAATCGGTATTGAGTGGGGTACCACAGGGATCAGTACTAGGTCCTATATTATTCTTAATCTATATCAACGATTTGGATGATGAAATAACAAGCAAGGTGTTGAAATTTGCGGATGATACAAAAGTGTTTTGAAGGATTAAAAGTGATGGAGATAGACAGCATTTACAAGATGATCTTGACAGGTTGATCAAATGGTCTGAAAAATGGCAAATGCTGTTCAATTTTGGGAAATGTAAATGCCTCCACACAGGACATGGGAACGAAGAGGTAGAATATACAATGGGGGGAACTGTACTAAGTACTACTGTAAAAGAAAAGGACTTAGGGTTAACCATTAGTGCTGATATGAAGGTTTCAGAGCAGTGCGGAATTGCAGCTTCAAAGGGAAATCAAATCCATGGATTAATTAGGCGAAATATAGCGTATAAGGAAAAAGAGCTAATAATACCGCTGTACAAAACAATAGTGAGGCCTCATTTAGAATATTGTATTCAAGCGTGGAGGCCATATCGCAAGAAGGACATAAATATGCTAGAAAGAGTACAGAAAAGAGCGACTGAAATGATACCAAAACTGAGGGATCTTAGTTACGAAATTCGCCTAAAAGAATGTGGTTTAACAACACTATAGAGACCAGGAGATTGAGAGGAGATCAGATAGAAGTGTTTAAAATATTGAATGGTTTTGAAAATATTGATAGAAACATGTTTTTCTCAGTTAAGAAAGATAAAAGGACTAGAGGACATGAAGTTACATTAGCAAAGGAGCAGTATAGATTAGATATAAGAAAGTTCTCATTTTCACAAAGGACTGTAAATGAATGGAATAGATTATCTGCTGATTGTGTGGGTGCTAATAGCGTGAATATGTTTAAAAATCGACTCATACCTTAGATGGGCGGGATACACATAGATAAAAGGGTTGGACTCTCGATAAGCCAAAGGGCTTCCTTGTCCACCTGCCACCTAGAGTTAATTCTCTGAGTAGCAATCTTGTTAAATCTTGTTAAATCTAATTGTTTTGTCTGTGCGTGCGTAGCGCCATCCGGAAAATCTTCTTATAATAAGCACTTTAAAATAATGCTGCAACCATCGGCATGCATAAACAAATCACGTACATACAGTGATGTAATGCATTCGTTATGCTTGCCGCGAGCAGAGAACAGCACATACTGCCTTCCTTTTAAGTAAGGACATAAACACGGAACATGTGCCGTCTTGAACTACCACGGATTTCACTTTGTTTCTTGTTTAAATCGAGTAAACATTGACTGTGCGTTTGTGACTATTTTAATCGTTGCCTCACTGAGCACGTTTCGCCTTTAAACGTCGGTGGCACAGTTATACATGTTTAAGTACGTATAAAAGAAGTTTGACAAAAATGCACACACAAAAAAGGCTGGCGACACACGCCAGCGTACGAGGATGTTTGACGTAGGTTTACGTCACTAAACGCAATCGCAGAACACGTAGAACGTTGCCTACTGACGTCACAATGCGAATTCTGACCTATGAGCAACTACAAGAATGGATTTGCACCGAAAATACAGAAACAACAGAAAATTCACGAACTGGCCTGTTTGAGCTTTGTACACTTTTATGTCCCTTTTTATGGTAAAAACAACTACAGATTCTTAAAAGATATAATTGTATATAAGTACGTTTCACTATGGCTAGTGGGAGGAAGTATACAAACCTCGGGCAAGTTCGTTCACTTTGCGTTGCCCCAATTCACACAGCTGTATGAATGAGTATAGGCAGCAAAGGATATTTGTGTACGAATAGCTTTCGCGCATTAATTGCTTCCCAGAGAAGTCGAGATCGTGTTCGATCTCCAGGTCTGCTAGGTAGTAAAGTGTAAACCGCTTTGAGCTATCCCAAGGACTGGGTACTTCGCTATAATATGTTATAAGAACTAACCTGTTTTATTTAATTTGGCGCGCAAGATCCCAACACATTTGTACCAGCCAGCTACGTCTTGGTTGCGTCTGTTGAGATCACACCAGGTTTCTACACTGTAATACTTTATCTTAACGCTGCTTCGTATACTAGCAACAGGAGAACCTCTTGACGATTGGACATTTTAATACTGTTCATCATATTCCTAATAATATATGGTTAAGCTTTGTTTGGATGCGTATTCAGCCGGAACGGTCGCTGCACGTCAAATAAGCTGCACAGACAGTTACAAGACGTTCGTCCCAAACGACCCAATTAATTAACCGCGCTGTCAACTGCAGTGACAAAGTGGACTTAGGACATTATGGTGCGGTTCCAATTTGCTGAAGGTTAACGTCCTTTTGGGTACGTATTGACTTACAACGGCTCTCAACTTCTGATCATCACATAGACCCGTATAAGGAGTCAGTGACCACGTTGGTGTGGTACAGTCACCTGCATGCGCGGTTTCTGCTGCTTGTTTCTCTTTCTGCTGCCTTTTGATATTTCGCTGGATCACATATTAGACACGTCTTTAGTCAGATATATCGATAACTGGGACCAAAGGATGTCTACAAACTTACAACAAAGTTATTTGTCTCAAATTAAAACGAGGCAAATAGGTAATGAGACATATTTTAACAGCGAACTCAGACCACGTGTCTGCAGTGCGCTATGTCGGTGACGGTGATGTACAAATCCGTAATATTTCAATTTATCGAACGAAGTTATTATAAGCATCCGTTCACTCTAATCACCACAGAAATGTTATCGACGAACACCCTGTGGTGTTTATACAGTTAATGCGTTGGTTGCGTCTTGTCGCACAGTGATGATTTTGAACACGACTGGGCAGAAACCGAGTTTGGCGCGTGAAATTATATCGTCTTACGAATATGGGATTTAATTATAAACAACATATTTGGTGCGTTTTGTGTTTGTTTTACACGATTAATAATATCGATACATCGCAGGAAGATTTATATTTTTTGGTTGAAAATGTCTTATTATGATTGCGCTCGGCAGAAACCGAGTGGACCGGTATCCACACTGTCTGCTGAATGCCTCTCGCATGCCCGACTGGAAAACAACTCCAGCCTCAGAGAGTGCATCTACTGCACCCTTTTTCTTATTCCCCGTCACCTCAAACCTTCGTACTATTTTGTTTTCTTTATTTTTATCTTTTTACACAAGTTTCTTTTATATCACTCCTGAAGCATCAGTCTTCATCCTGGGTGATTTTAATCACTGTAAGCTTTAATTAAGTCTCCCAGGCTTCTATGTTAGGTGTGATACTCGCAAAGGCAAGACGCTGGATAATTGTTATGAGAACATGCCAGGTCTTATTCCTGTAGTCGATAGTGTTTGTGTGTGTGTGTGTGTGTGTGTGTGTGTGTGTGCGTGCGTGCGTGCGTGCGTGCGTGCGTGCGTGCGTGCGTGCGTGCGTGTGTGTGTGTGTGTTTCTTCGTCGTGTTTCCGCAGCGGTTATACATCATTCTTCAATGGTTGGCAGCAACGATGGCCTCGTCTGTTGATAGTGCTAAGTTCTCTGGGCTGCAGTGGGATGCGGACAGGCAATGTATAAGATGGTCCATCGTTTGTGTTTCGCCACAGATATACAGATCAGTGTCCGACATTCCCCATCGCCGGAGTATGGACTTACCATGGCAATTGCCGACTCTTAGCTTGTTAAGTGACCGACATATGAATGCTCTGGCCATGTTCTGATGCTCACAGTCACTATAATTATAATGTTTTACAAATGATCGAAAGTCGTTGTTGCTGCCTATTAAATGAATAACGAGTAGAAACAATAGTACATTCGGTGTCCTAAAAGCTACCGGTTACAATAACCACAAGATGTCTTACCTTATGGCGAACTGTTCAAACCACTACCGCAGTGGGTCTAAGTGGAAGTGTTTTGAATGTCCTACACCGGCTGCTTCGCCCCTGGCCCCGCTTAATATACTAGACTGTCCGTGTGAAATGCAGAAAGACAGGCCCAAGAATAGACCAATAGAGACCAATTAATAATTACGTTGAACGCCGATGCACATGTTGATCAGGCCCATAGCCAGCTTTTCACAACGGGGCGGTTCACATTTTCCCAATACAGACTCCATGGGGCGCCACACGCTCGTGTGGGGTTATATTTTTCACAATGTAGTTCACCCCCATAATGCAGAGGGTCGGGTTCCTAGCTGAAAGGACAATAAAGTGGTGTGTCAGATTCATGCACCGTGTGGTTTTATATTATATTCAAACACCTCATTAGCATCACCAGCAGGCCATTAGTGAAGCTGTTTCGGGGGGTGGCGGGGTGGGATTCATTTATGTGGTCTGTGGAAATTTGTCCCCATTTTGTTACTGATTAAGCATAATTTATACCCAATTTTAGACATAAAAGCCAACAGGCAATGATATTATATATTAATACAACTGAATTATTTACTAGAAACACTTCGCCATATGTGCAGTTTTTTAATATATATATATATACTTACACACACACACACACACACACACACACACACACACACACACACACACACACACACACACACACACACATACACACATAATAATAATATTTATAGTTTTGTTGGAATAAACACTTAGTGTTACAATTTGGTGACATTAACAATGTGTATCAATAACATAATTCAGTTAGTAATTTAATAAATCTTTATAAAATGCCTACCATAAATAGAAGATTAGAAAACATTTCCTCTTGTGGAATTTGAATTAAATTATAGGTATCAAACAATCAGGTGCAGTAACCTCTAGGCCACACTGACCGCAGGAAACGTTATCTGTATTTTTACAAAATGAATGTCACAATTGAAATAAAGCTTCTTCATATTTTCTTGCCGAGATTAGTCCCCTTTTCTGACATATATAACTATGCAACCAGCAACAACAGGATTTCGGCAACCACAACTAAGGCCACATAATTCACGGTTTCTCACTAGCACTCATTGAGTCACATAAATCCTTTCGTATAACTCTGTTTGTTTTCTCTGCATCAGTCACCTCTGACTAACTACAGTTTGGAGTCATGTACCTTTAGACTAAAATTGGTTTGTTCTGTATTTGTTACCCATTTAACATCTATATCAACCATGCTGCCTTAGAATGCTGGGTAATGTTTGAACAGCATGAACCCCCCTGGCTACGGGCCTGGTGATGGTTTCCATAAGATGTCTTGTAAAACAGCCACCATCACCATTAACATATGCATCGGCATCCAAAGTAATTATTAATTAATGAATACAAACTGTGTTTATATTGTTGTGCCTGTTTTCGTAGACCATACACGGTATGTGAAAGGCCGGGACAACCAATGCTAGGTAACCAAGTGCACACCATCCGGTGTAGTACATTCGAAACACTGCGCGGTTCAAAGCACAACAGTACTGGCTTGAACGTAGATTGAAAACACGCGTTTTTGACATAGGTTCCAAACACTCCTGTCGTGTTGGTATTTACACGATATTCTTGCATTTCAAACTCACATTTGAACCCAAAATCGGTCATTGAACTCGACGGTACTGTCGGCTACATCTTCGACCAGACATAATTCCAGGTACTGCGCTCGTCCCAGTTATCAAGCGTAACATCCAACAAGTTCACTTTAAATAGCGTAATAACTAAACAAAACTAACATAGAACTGAAGATTGGTCCAACAAGTAAGTGATATTATACAGTATTTATAATGCCCCATTATCCGCTAGATGAACTCTACATATTCTCGTTATTATGACTGCAATCAGTCTTACACGACCGCTTTGGCTGTGCAGACGGAGTAATCGCTCAAGACAGATTCTACTATACCCTCTTTGCGACTGTAATTCTCCGGACTCATTTTTACTCAGACAAGCGCCTCCTCAATTATTGCTGCACTGTCGACACCACCGTCTCCAGCGCATATTGGTGCGCCGACGCAATGCACGATCTGAAATGTTTCCCTTTCAGCGTGTGAGATATATTCCTGCCTTCTCCATTGCAGGACACGTGTACACATCCTTCGCCGCACTCGTACGTACAAACGCACACCATCGGTAACCAGTCCGCCAATGTGCACAAAGTCACCGTCATTATATTGTTCAAGCCCTCGTTTTGGTATATAACCACACCATTTCCTCTTATCCAAGATACTATTCAGCAACTGCTTCACAAATGTCTTTTCCACTCTCGCAATGCTTCTTGTAATTCCTCTTTGTACTCCGCCATTATGCCATGATTGACTGGTATATCCAAGAATCAAGCTAACCAATCGACCGCGTGATTTTCGACAGTTTCGGATCCAATAGAAGATACACTGGCACTGGGCGCTGTTGACGAGTGGATCGGAAAGTTGGTAGCGATTCATACCATTGGCAAAATTCTTGGGCATTGGCTCCCCGTGCGATATCGGATTATGTTTAAGATCTGTACAATCACCTACCAAGCCCTTCCATCCAAACAACCTGCATATTTACACTCAATGCTCATCCCAACTAGATAGCAGACACAACTTCGGTCGTCAGTTCAAAGTTACTATCTGTTCCCGAAGTTAAAGAGATTCTTTGTAAGCTAATATACATTCGAGGTGTACCGTATCAAAACGTATTAATTTCCCGTAAGTACTTTCTCTGCTACTTATGTCTTGCATGTTTAAGCATAATTTGGGTGTTATCTGCGCAAAAAGCCGATAAACAATTGTGTTTACGCGAATCATTTTGAGCTTGTTGCCACGTGGATGATTAATTATGCAGCCCGAGTATAATGAATATTCATGGTCGCGCAGTGGCCCATACAAAGACCGGTGACGTCACACACACAGCTAACATGTCTGGTTCCGAGGTGACTTGATTCAAGCAATGGCATTATAAATAAGCAGTTTGTAGATATAGGTATATTGACAGCTATTTTTATAAGTGTAGGAAGCGTATGTATTGTTTATTTATCCTGCTTCACAACGCCGTCAGCCGAGTAACGTTTCGATTAAATACAATTAAAGCGTCCGCCGACGCGGACGGCTGCAGTCGGTGTCAGCTGTCGCTGGGACTGTCACTGAATCTGTCGAGCCTCTACTACGCCTACGGTAGCTAACATAGCCTTAGCCTTAGGCAAGGGTCTCGCCTTTCTAGTTAGTAAACCTGCATTGTCCAATATGTGACATGCAGTGAACGAAAATGCACACTAAATATAAGTATATGCAACCATAGCAAGAGGATTAACCTGGTCGTGGATGTAATTTGTTTGCCTAACTCCGGGATTTGGGTGTGTGTGTCTACGGGTCTTGCCTTTCCAAATTCCAGTCAGCCGTTTTTGAAAAGTCCCCGTTTCCGCACTTAATTGAACCGAAACATAAAAATGTGCGATTCGTACGTTCACAGACTGTTTTTATTGCTACAGCTACGATTGTTAGTAAACCTGGCTGGCATGTCATCATTCAATGTAAACGTTTTAGGTTTGTTAAAAAGTACACAATACTATACAGTACCATGTTGCCACGGAATTTTACGATGCACGAATTTTGCACACCAGCAGATCTGCATTCTAGTATACATAAGTTTTTATCCATGAATATGTTTTTTTATTTAATAATAGATCAGATCAAGTTGCGCTGTTTCATGTGAATAGCACATTTCATAATAATAGTACTCACTAAAAACAAATTAAACATAAATTAATTTTTTACATGTTACTTTACCATTACTGTACACTTTTCACGAGAATGGCCCATATGTATAATTATATACAACATGAATTATTAGAGCAAGAATAAAGGAACATATACAGTGCACTCTGGATAAGGTCAAACTTCCAGGGACCCATGACAATACTGATAAGTGGAATTTCTGATAACTAGAAAGTTATCAGATCCCCTTATTGGGACCTTTGCCCTGGACCGAATACATATTGATTTAAATTAGCGAAAATTCACTTATGTGAGTTCGAGTTATGTGGAGTGCATTGTACATGACCAATGCATACAGGTAATCATGTAGAAAAAAATTAAAAGTTGGCCAAAGTAATGGATTGGGATTTTTGTCTGACTGAATCAACACAACAAGGTTCTCTTGTATTTCTTTTCCATTTAGCCAGTGTACACTTGGTGATAAGTCCCATAATCCAATACCTAAACTGATTTAATCTGCACAGTGTTGAGTTAGTTAACTCATATTTAGGCTCAGTTTTAGTAAATTCAACTTTGTTTATTTGCTGGAACAAGGGAAATAGCTGAGCTGATGGAAAGAGGAAATTGAAGACCTCTACTTAACAGTGCCATTAATTGGACAATGGGTCACCTGACATAAGATGATGTCTGACTTTGTTCTGCCCCATTCTGTGCGACATCTACTGGGAAGTTGTACCTCACTTCGAGTTTCAAATGGATGTGTGCATCTGATAGCTTTGTGTATCAAAATGCATCATTATGTTGCAACGTAGGAGTACATAATAACTATAATAAAACATAATATTTTTTCTGATGCTCATCCTTTTTGGATTGTGTTCTACAGCACATTCTTCAAAATTTGTTGAAACAAGTTTGTGTTAAGTGAACTATACTGGGAGTAGTGTATAAAAAGGTGTCGAAAAAGTTGCTTTTACAATAATTTTGAAAATTAATAAAATATAAATGTTCCACAACATTCAAAATGTTTTAGGGATCTTCTTGAGCTAAAGACACCAACGATGACTGGAAACAGTATGCATTACTTTTAAAGTTTTGTAATTTTATAACTTTATTTCCATCATACAATGACCATTTTATTTGTTATCGAAACAGGAGTTCGACAGAAACAAATTCAATATCTTTTACTATAAATGATGGGCAGAACAAATAATTAATGCACTCCCAGTACAAAATAAAACGTGTTTTTACATTGATGCAACATATTTTAATATTTGTTGACAATAATGTTATGCTCTTTATACATCTACATTTTTCAAACTAGAAGTAAACCTTATGGAGATAAGAAAGTATATAACCACGTATTCTATTTCAATACCGTAAATTACTTTACTGGTGCGCAGCTGTATAATGTATTTATAATGCTTATGGAAATAGCAGGTGGATTTATGGTGCAAATAAAATGGTTTCATTATTGAATGTTTCTTGGCTTCAGTAAGTTTCTGTTATCTAAACGTTTCATTAAAACTTCACTTCAAATTGTATAGCCAGATGTACCTAGTGAAAAAGGAACATGATAGTACCATAGTTTTTATATTCCAACAAAAACAATGCAAATCATCCAATATGACATCGCCATCGGCGGCTTCGTGCATGGGTTTTTTCTTTTAAATCAATCCGTCTGTCATGAACTGTCCCTATGTTCATTTGCAGTTTATTCCATATATTTTCTTTGCTGAATCTGTGACATAAACAGCAGCTGGTCCACGTTTCATTTTGATAATTGTATTGGTCACTACTCATTCGCATGGCGGTGGCTAATCCACACACAAACATGTTGATGACGTATTTATTGCATCTATTAACTCGGCGTAGCTAATCGAAGTCTGCCGGACAGTCCCGAATATTCATGAGCATTCCTTATACGGATCGTGAAGGTGGGCCCAAAGTAGAAACTGCGCGTACGCGGAGTAATTTTTTTGATATATTGTCAGGGTCATTAGTGATTAATAAAACATAATTCTAATGAAATAAAGGTATATAATTACATGAAATAATCACATTAACAGGATTACCTAATAATTGCGTACATTACAAAGAGATTAAAATTCTCAAAGAAATCCTTTAAGACAAAGGCTGGAACTCAAGTTTTTTTAGTTGCCGCGCCGACTATATGGAATTCGCTTCCCGTCAGTGTTAAATCAGCAGAAAATATTGTTACATTTCGCAGTCACCTGAAAACCTATTTTTATAATATCGCCTATCCTTCCTAGCGTCTTAGCACATCTAGCCATTTGTTGACGACTTTCGCCTAGGACACGAATAAGAGAATGGCTTTTTCTACATATTGTTCGAAGTTTCGTTTCGACCCTCCCCAAAATTAAACATATCGATAGATATTACTCGTCATTATTTGTAATCACCGTTCCGCAAAATGCGACATAAAATAGCATTGCTGTTGTATTTCTGCTATGCACATTTGGAAATACAAATTATGACAATGCGTCCATTCCGAGATCCCATAGGTCTGATTGTAAGACCAATTGTCACACTCATGCCAACAGCTTTGAGAGTGTTGGCCTCTGGAATGTTGTTCAGGAAAGTTTGATGTTTATAAAAACACTGGACAACCAAAAATAGCACGATGTGTCCAAATATCCTACAATTAGGCCCCGTGCTCCCTGACTACAAGTAGAAACATGTTACGCAAAGTCAACTCCCTGACTTCGGAAATATAAGATGACAATGTGGCTTCTACAATACATATCCCGAGAAATGTTACTTATAAAAGTAAACATGCCAAGTCAAAGCAGACACTATATGGAAAAAACACTTGTTTGTACACTGCAAATTTTCCTCTAGCAACAATTTCACCTTTCACAAAATCGCCACTGCCCATCATCATTTATTTTTCTCTTTGTATGCGATGTTTCGTAGACACCAGGAAGAGTTCCGCCCTGTCACAGACGTCAATTCGACACAAAAGTTGTCTAAAATGATGATTGAAGGGCTACTGAGTAGCGGCGTGTTCACGCTCGATCAAACGAACGACCAGGTAGTTCCTACACAGCCAGCTGAAATCGACACAATAGCCATCCTGCGTGGAGGCTTAAGCCGTAATTCATTATATATCTATGGCGCGACACGAACACGTATAACGAGACCTTGACATGTCCGCACGGATAACACAATGTCACATGTCGGTGAGTGATTAGCGTCACGCCAGTGCAGTAGCTTTAACCACAAACGTTGTAAACATATGCCTAATTACTTTAAATCTTCGGACACTCTTGGCAGTTTTAAATGTTCACTAAAACCACATTTCTTTAGAACATCATTTAGACCACCGGTTCTCAAACTGGGCTACGCATACCCCCGGGGTACGCGTACCCCGGGGGTATGCGAGGGGTTTTCCATAGGGTACGCGAAGTGTTGGCTGAAAATAAGATTTTCGCCATCTTGTATGCTACTCGTGTTCGCATTTTGCACCAAAGATGGAGACCTGAAGGGAGAGTTCTTGTTCTATCGGACCGTTCTAGCATTCATTGGAATTAACTAAGAAGTGCAAAGACGTCTTCTGATAGGCTTCCAAATGTGTTTTAGGCAGAGGGATTATCGTGGAACAATGTACGCACGTGTTACTGCGTGCGTGGACTGAGTGAGAAGTGGTCAATTAGAGTACATGCTATAACCAAAAACAGAACTATTCAAACAACGACTCCAAACTATACTGATATAAATAAACAATGGCCATTTCAGTATTTTTTTCGTTATTAACAGTGTTGACAATTTTTTTTCTTGGCACAATTTTCGCTTTCAACGTAGTACATTCTTTATTTACAGACATCAGTGAACCACATCTATAATGTATAAATTACTAGACACATAAACAGTTCTATTTACCACAGAAGTCAATTTACAATCTCACACTGGTCATGCTTAACAGGTTTTCCCGAGTGACTGAAGGAGGTGGTATGTTTCACCATTCCAAAATACTCCATTGCATGATCCATCGATGCGCTCTCATATCAGAGGTAGGCTAGTCCCGCCAGAATAAAGTGCAGGTCTTGATTATGTTGTCAAGATGGTAAATACCACCAAATCCAGCGCTCTCAATACTCGACTCTACTTTTGCCAAGAGTGTCATGCAGGCCAAGAGACACAGGTCTTCTCACAACGCGGTCTTGGAGAATATGGAGCTAAACAGAAATTACTAAATGATGAGATCGCCGAACTGTTTCACCACGTCTATAAAGCAAATTCTCGAAAATTCGTCAATAAACAATAGGAAAAAAGCTGAGTATTGAAGCTGGCTTACTTAAAGTTAGAATACTCGTCGTGAAGCTGGAGTTGTGGGAAAACAACGTCAACTACGGAAACTTCAACATGTGTGATCATCTCAACGCAGCGTTTGATGGTGAAGAAACTGTGAAAGGAAACACGGGGAAATTATGCATACGCGTGTACCTGTTGTCAATGACAAACGGAATTCCAAACTAACTTCTCGTGTGGAAGATGGAAATTTATCTAGCGTGGAGGTGCAGTATCCTAAGCGGACGGCATGCAATATAGCAGGACTTTTTGGAGTTCGTGAATGACTACACCGTTTCCTGGCCAAGTTCTCGTCTAAGTATCCGACTCTGTACGATATCCCAGTGAGGGCATTGTTGATTTTCTGTCCACCTATTTATATGAACACAAACTTCGAGTCCGGTTCTGTGTCACGGATGATATCCGAATCTACCTGTCCAAAATTGCTTCCCGAATTGAGTCCTTGATTTTTGAAAAGGCTAGCTCACCCATCTAGTTTTTCATATTTTGTATTATAAATTCGGCGTACATTTGTATGTGTCTCATCAATAAGTGTTATCGTTGAACTGAGTGTAGAATATTGTTTCATAGCGTCTATACATTTTATCTTAAACTGATGGGGGTTCCCTGGCGATCGTAAAAAAACTGGGAACCGCTGATTTAAGCAAACACTAGTAGCTTGTTTGTAACTTTTTCTCATGGTCGCAGTCGATTTATTTACATTAGTAATGTTTTAGAACTATTTATTTACTTATTTAGTTAAACTGATTGATATTGTTATACTTTAGTAATTTATTTATGCATTGTCATTTAGTAGTAGTTTCATAATGTTGTAACGTACTGTGTTTATTTTAAGTTAATGTCTTAGTACCATATTATAATTATTTTCCCCTTTTAATTGATTTATTTATTGATACTTTTATTAGTAATGTATTGCACAATATTTAGTTTCAATTACTGTCCTAATATCAGTATTTAGTTTATTGATCATTAACTTAAGTGCAATGCATTGTAAAGCGCTACGAACAATTGTAGATCTGGTGCTATAACCAATTACATGTATTATTATTTTTATAAACCAATCGGTCAGTCTCATTGGCGTTGGAGATGACCAGTGGCGACGCGCGGCGGTGAAGTGAATTAACTTGGAAGTGACGTAACTGATGCGATCCGCCATTACTGCTCGCACCTCTCAGTGTTCGGGAAACTACACGTCTTTCTGGATTAACCCGAAATACGGCAACGGGCAGCAAAGGAACACATTCAAGCTATACTGAGTCCAACATTTCACCAGTCTAACAACGACCGATGCTACCATTGTAAGTTTACACGCTATTCAACTGGTTCTTTGATATCGGAAATGTATCTAAAGCAGTCTCTACTTTTCAGGCGCATAATTAACGTTTTTTCGACTAACATTTTTCTAACACAATTTCACAACAAACTCATCTCGTCAAAGAATTCCATGAATTGATTGTTAGATGTAACATCAAACAAGTCAGTTTTCGACAGTTTGTATGGTGAATTCACCTCATTTCCTAACATGTCGTAGTGGATACCAGGTCTTGGTGTTTTCAAAATTAATTGTAAACGCAATGAACAAAACAAAAGGTTGACGAATCAATCTTAAATGAGCCGTCATGCATGAGAGTCACATTAATAATGTAAATTACATATTATTATTACTTATATATCAACGAATTAACGATGCCGATCTAAAGTCGGCTATGCCAGACTAGTCAGACGCAGGCTTCTCGTGAAGTAGTAGCTCCACCTAGCGGGTTACGCGTAATGTTTGATTAGAAGCACTCTGGATCGTTGGGTATTCAACAGGCATTGTTGAATTTCGGCCGTTGTGACTGCAATTCGTTTGAATATGCTCATGTTGGTTCCCCAAAACGTGTGTTAATATAAATTCACAGATATGTTCTCTAACAGTACTATACATATCAACCAAAGCGGATTTTCCGGTAGTAGCACATGTTGATGAGAAGCTCTAGCCCTATCGGTAAAGATAGTTCCCTAGATTGTAGGCATTTATGTGCAGCTGGGTTCTTACCTCAAAGGGAGAGTGCAGTTGGAGCTCCCAATGGATGTGCAGTGGGGTTTTAATGAGCCTCAAGAGGGTGCAGTTGGTGGTTTTTGGCTGAGCCTGACATTCTCCTGAATTTCGAAACTCAAACGTTGGCAGGTATAGCACAGTAATGTGCCAACAATGTGTAACATTGTAATATGTTCTAACGCGCCAATCACGACCAAATAAATGAAAAAGATTCCGATTTAAATTAAAAGACGGACATTCGTGGTTTCATAACGTATATATTTATACACGACTACAGCATAGCAAATTATAATAATTGTCTTATTACATCAACGCACAGACAAACGAGCTGGGACACACATCCATGTGCACTTACGCACAGACAAACACTCACATACACACACACGCACGCACGCACACACATATACACACACGCGCACACACACGCACAGATGGTTTCATAAATTCGCAAAATCCCAACACGTATAGATGCGCCTATTGGATCAAACCCCTCCCGTCGCACCAAGTACGCACCAAGTACACTGTACCTGGCATGGAACCAAATCTTTTGAACGATCTAAAACGGTATCAATTATATAGTATCAAAACCACAACCAATAACTGCCTGCGTCAATACGGGCTAATATTAATATATGTTCCATTCGCTAGGTGGCGCCACTGCAACAAAGCCTACCTCCTGCTACGAGGTGACGACCAAAACACCCATCAATAGTTATACATATACATATATATATATATATACACGCGGACTTTGCGCACTTACATGACCACCCCTTACCCCTCTACGTCGACCTGTCACCATTCAGTATAACTAACAACTCATATTATAACGTGTCGACACATTATCACATTCATAAACCGCTAGTAGCGTTCGACGATCTCCCAGCGAATAAAACAAACACGTAAAAAACAAGAAATCACGTCTTCACGCCTTATCCGTCTCCCAGTAGCACTCGCAACGGCCACTCTACGAAACAGTTCAGAGATGCGTTTTCTCCGTACCGCCATCTCTTGTGGCAACCCGCGTACGCTCGACCTTGGAAGCAAATAGATGTCAATGTGCGGAACACTCTCTGTTTACCATTCGCAGTCGATGCGTGAAACATTGGCAACGTATAGCGTGTAGAATCAGTCATTATATATGTACATCATTCTTTTCTAATTATGCATTATCAGTTGTTGACACAATGTTGTTTCCAGGGATCAGCCGATATTTTAGCGATCGAAACTGTCTGTACGTACAAAATATCTTCTGTACGTACCACCACAAATAAAGTGGCGTACTCTAGCTATAAATACAAACTTCCTTAATCTTAATCTTGTGGTTACTGGGTCCTAATTTATTACGGCTTTTCGTGTCATTAATTTTACCTCATTTCACCTACCCCCAAAATGTGTTTTATTCCGTCGTACTGTATTTTAGTGCATCGTTGTGGCCAAAATAGAGCAACAAACCGCATGAAGTTCGGTTGTTGACAAGCAAGTTGGGCCCGGATTCTAAACAAGTGTCGAATGAACATTTCGGGGTAGATAAAACGAGATAGAAATAAAATGTAAAGCCATAATAATGAAGCAGGGTAACTACAAGCTTACTTTCTCGTCGATTGCCTAAACATTTTAGCATCGACAATGACGGAGCGGTCTGGAAACAGTTTTGATTTTGGAGCTCGATGACTCAGCAGGATTTGACGAGCACCACGGTGTGACTCGACAGGGATTTGGGAAGCGGGCATTCGAATCGGCTCCACGTGTCGTTGTGCACGTCATACGCCTCCACGATGTCGGTTCTTCCCGCGTCACTCTTCCCTCCGAGCAGCAGCAGTTTTCCCTGCCAGTAGATACAACCTCCCTCCATGTGGCCCTGTGTTGCCATCGCCAGGGCCCGCCACAGTTGCTGTTTCGGCTCGTAGCGGTAGACGGTGTGACGTTGTCCCCCGTACACGTACAAACGGTCTCCCGTGACAACGACGGCGCCGGGGCAGAATAGCGGTTCCGGTAGCGGCGTCGAGTAGCTCCACTGACCGGAAGTAGGGTCGTACACCTGGCGACAGATCACGTGGTTACGTCGGTATGCATGATGCACGGATGAGAATATGAAATGAACCGGAAGTGCGTTAAATAGTTTGTTAACATGTGACCGGAAGAATAGCGAGAGGGGATGTGGTAATTCAGACTGATTTCTGCTCAAATTGGGCAATATAGTGGATCAGAAATAGGTTAACGTGTACAACTACGAGAACATATATAAATACAGCGGTATTTTTTTAAATTATTATTATTAAGAATATTAAATACTAAAATATATATAATATTACAGAGAAGAAATTATTACAAAATATGTTCAATACTTATACAACTATTTGCAATACGCTTAGTAAATGTATTACACTATTGCAGGTAGTTGCAATACTTTTAAAAAGGTATACAACTACTGGAAATACTTTTTGTATAGTAATTGCGATAATTTTGCTTCGGTCCCTGGCGGCCCCCACCTGAACGACGTCGGTTGACCTCACACCCATCGAGTCGACACTTCCGCCAATCACCCACAGGCGACCCAAAAACGAGGCGATCGCCGGACGCTTAACCGCCTTTAGCATGTCCGGTAGAGCTCGCCACTTGTCGGCGTCGGGGTCGTACTCTTCGGCGCTGATCAGTTCGACGTCATCAGTTATGCCGTCATTGTCGGGCGTGTCCGTGGACTGCGTGAAGTCACTTCCGTTGCTCTGCCCGCCGACGGCGTACAGTCGCCCGCCGCACACGGCCGTCGAGTGCAGCATGCGCGCGTGACACATGCGCGCGTGCCGTTGCCACGACTGCGTGCGCACGCAGAACGACCACGTGTCGGCGACGATCTGACCGGAAGACGCCTGCCCGCCCGTCACGTAGAGTCTCGTCTCGAACGCGCACGCGCTGATGAACCCGCATCGCAGCGGAAGCGTCGATATCAGCTCGCACGCTTTGAGCGTATGCCTGTAGCGCCACACGCCGTACACCTCTCCCTCGTTAGAGAAGCCGCCCGTCACGAGGATCGCCTTCATGCCGTCTCGCGGGACGAGTCGCGCGTTATCGGAGTCGACCGCCGGCCGCGAGTCTGTCGTCGCGTGGTACTCCCGGCACTCGGCGATGTACACGGCGCATTCCGGACCGGTCATCAGCACATCCGGTTCAACAACATCGGCGAAGAACCGCTGTGAACAAAACGGGAAGCGCACGTGCTGCAGGAGTCGCCAGACGTCGCCACACATGCGCGCGAGGAAGTCGTGCACGATCCAGGCGCGCACTGCCCGGTATACATCATCCTCGCTGTCCACGCACAGCCCGTCCTCGGCAATGTAGCTGGCCAGGTCGGCGGTGGACAACTCGAGGTATTCGGCCTCTCGCACAACGGCCGTGAAGTCCTGCAGCATCGCCTGCCGGGCGAGGCGCGCAAGGCGGGGAAGGGAGTAGAACTCAGCGAACGTCCAGTAGCCGATGCACGTGGCCGGGCTGAGCGCGTCGACGAGGAAGTCCTCGCACAGTTCGCGCAGGCGCAGCACCTCGAGGAAGTTGCACGCGACGAGCACCTCCTGCACGTTCGCGCGCGTGATGCGTGCGCGGCCCGTGTACACGAAGTCGACGACGACGCTGAGCACGCTGGGCGGCACCTCGTTCACCTGAAACAGACGATACACGAACCGTCAGAGACAACATTAGATACACGGACCATCAGAGACAACATTAAATACACGGACAGTAAGAAATAACATCCCAATACACGGACCGTCAGAGACAACGTTCGACACACGGACAGTCAGTGACAACATTGAATACTTGAACCGTCAGAGACAACATAAGATACACGGACCGTTATAAACAACATCCAATACACGGACCGTCAGAAACTACGTTAGATACACGGACCATCAGTGACAACATTAAATCCTTGACTCGTCAGAGACAACATTAGATACACGGACCGTCATAAACAACATTAAATACTTGGACCGTCAGAGACAACATTGGATACACAGACCGGCAGAGACAACATCTAATACACGGACCGTCAGAAACGAGGTTAGATACACGGACCGTCAGTGAGACAGTAAATACTTGAACTGTCAGAGACAACATTAGGTAACTGGACTGGCAGACACAACATTAAATAATTGGACCGTCAGTGACAACATTAAATATTTGATCTGTCAGAGACAACATTAAATAATTGGACCAGTAGAGACAATATCCAATTCACGGACCGTCAGAAACAACGTTAGATACACGGACCGTCAGAGAAAACATCCAATACACGGACCGTCAGAAACAACATTGTATACACGGACCGTCAGAGATAACATCCAATACACGGACCGTCAGAAACAACGTTAGATACACGGACCGTCAGAGACAACATTAAATACTTGGACCGTCAGAGACAACATTGTATACACGGACCGTCAGAGATAACATCCAATACACAGAGAGTCAGAACCAACATCAAATACACGGACCATCATATACGATATCACCAAATAAGCAGAGAGTCAGAAGCGAGATCACATACCCGGAAAATACGAAACGACACCGTCAAATGCATGAACCCGTTTCTTATCGATTCTTATTTTGTTGTCGCTCCAAGACAGAAAAAACAGCCGGTGATTCAAATCAAAATTTATAAATCGGGAGCAACTAATATGTACGTGTGTGTGTGTGTGTGTGTGTGTGTGTGTGTGTGTGTGTGCGTGTGTGTGCGCGTGTGTGTGCGTGCATGCATGTGTACCTGCGTGCGTGCGTGCGTGCGTGCGTGCGTGCGTGCGTGCGTGCGTGCGTGCGTGCGTGCGTGCGTGCGTGCGTGTATGTTGCCAACTGCAACACGCCAATCTCACCTGGATCTCTGACGCGCCATACTCGCGCATGCGCGATGTTAACAGCGCCCGGAAGTATTTGCTGGCTCCGGCGAGGACGATGCGGTGGCAGGGCACGCGCAGGTTCCCGGATGTCAACGTGACGTCAAACAGGTGCTCTTCTTTCCGCAGATCGCTGACGTTGCTCAAGATATCGAGCGCGTGACCTTCATCTTCCACTTCCCGGAACGTGTGACCTTCACCCCCCAACTCCCGGTACTGTTTCGTTTCCGGCGCCATTTTCTCGTCTGAATCACATCTGGAATTAAATATCGCAAAGTTGATGTAAGAATCTCATTTTGTGGTTAGTTAGCAAAGGTAACAAATAACCTCATGAGCACTAGATGACATCCAGTAGTTGTCTAGGCCAAACATCACGCCAAGAATGCGGAAGTAAACATCGTCTTTAGAGTCTTCTTTCATCTGTATACCTTTACAGCTGTCATCCCAAATATTCTCCTGATTTATGAGTGTGTTTTCATCGCATTCTTCTCGCGGCATCGCTGACCCCCGCGGGCCACGAAACACGTGGCTTTACAAAAACACCAGGAGTTATTGTCACTCCGGTGTTTTTGACGGTGCCTTTCGCGCCGTGACCTAGTTTTTGCTACTCACGGCAGAATTCCGCCGTTTGTTCGGCGCACACGTTTGATTAGTGACGAGAGCTCCAAGCCAGGGCGTATTCGTGCTTTAATTTTAATATTATGGTTTTTTTTATTTGTGTACTACAGGCGTTATGTGTGTATTGCAGGCGTTCTGTGTGTACTGCATGCGTTCTGTGTGTACTGCAGGCGTTCTGTGTGTACTGCATGCGTACTGTGTGCACTGCAGGCGTTCTGTGTGTACTACAGGCGTTCTTTGTGTATTGCAGGCGTTCTGTGTCTACTACAGGCGTTCTGTGTCTACTACAGGCGTTCTGTGTGTACTGCATGCATTCTGTGTGTACTACAGGCGTTCTGTGTGTACTACAGGCGTTCTGTGTGTACTACAGACGTTCTGTGTCTACTACAGGCGTTCTGTGTCTACTACAGGCGTTCTGTGTGTACTACAGGCGTTCTGTGTGTACTACAGGCGTTCTGTGTCTGCTACAGGCGTTCTGTGTGTACTGCAGGCGTTCTGTGTGTACTACAGGCGTTCTGTGTGTACTACAGGCGTTCTGTGTGTACTGCAGGTGCAAATGCAAATGCATGTGTTATGTGACACACGTGTTGGGCGATTACTCCGCCATGTACTGTTGCAAATAGAGAAAGTGTCACTGGTTGGCGATGCAAGCATTATCTGCTGGCTTCCAATATGTTATGAATATGTTTAAGCAGGAACTGTTTAGCTGTTTACACTCAGCATCTCCTCGATTAGCTCACTAATTAGTAACATGTTTGCCGAGTCATACTGTGGCACAAAGAGGGGTAATTATGCACTGACGTAGTTGAATAAAACAGACTGTGCCCACACTAATTAGTTCCTATGCAGAATGCGCCCTCCTATACACGAACAATACCCATTTAGCTACGGGTAGTAATTCCCACCAGCTGGGTCCACAATTTACTCACTTTCCCACGGCAGTTTCTGGTAACATTTACGGTTCGCGTCACATAGGGTGAAACAATATGTTGTTGCCCCGTTGGCCGTCACTAAGGTTTTCTTACGATTTGTTAGTAGTGCCAACTTGCGTATACCGTGTGAAACATTTAAGTAATCGACATAGCTCGATTTGTTTATAAAACGACGAGAGATAAAGTCTAGCAAGACCGAAAACTGAAATTAGGACGATCGGTCTAATAACTATGGAGTGCATATACGCCAGTGATCGGCGCCTTAACAATAACCATAAATTACAGGGAAAATATTAAACCCGTTCTGCGTCATACAGTGAATAGAGTTTCACAAGGCTTTATAGCTAACAATCCGAGACATTGGATTATCAATGTACGTAGTTCAGCTTCTATTATAGAAGGCGCTATACGAGTATCAGTCACGAACGTACATAAATATCAGACGGACGACGCTACAGGCGCCGCGTGCAGTGACAATGTCCGTCATTTGCTGCTCGTTATTCACCTTAGTTCTGTCAGGTAATGAGACAAAAATTGGTTTGTCACTGACGTACATCATCCTGGTATTTTGCTGCGTCACACAAAACACTACGTGTTTGTTCCACTTCTTCTCACAGTACGTCTATATATGTTATCTTCCGTCCTTGTAGATATGATTCTGTGTTAAAACTGTGTCTATTTGACTTTTTGTGCATGCGTCAATGTGTCTTACGCTACGTGTGTATGACAGCCCGTGAATAATGTGTCATTCTGCGTCAAGCTACACCTATGGATCTATCCGAGTTTGGTGACGTCAGACTAACTGGGCGGGAGATAGACCATTATGCAAATCATTCCCCATTTTACACCTGACGATTCCGTGGTAAAGTTGAACGCCTGATATATTCTATATGAAAGTATACCTCATAGTTTTGATAAAATAGCTTTAATAAAAAAATTAAAAGTTGCTATTCACATCACCACAGCACAGGAGCTTTCGTCGTATGGCATTGTATCTAGAAAGCATCGCACAAAAACTAATTTTGTGACGGCTTCGTGCACGATTCTTAACCATAAATAGCATCTACGTTACTGCACCGGACCCGTTTCTGGCACTAGACTCGTAAATTGAGGAACAACTCAATGCGGCGTTAGGCAGCGATACCGGTCATTAGAGCAAAGATTTATGGCCTCCACAATGTTTGTCGGTGCTCGTTCCGCTGGCTCCGCCAGGGGGCGTCGACAAGACGTAACGCATAGCTTCGACGGTTGTTAGTGTCGTCGATCTTAACTGACCAATCCACTACGTGACTTGTTGCCTACCAAAAACTCCGTCAAGCGATCAAAACATGGACATTCTGTCTATATTTTGTGACAACTGTATGCGGGAACGTTTGATTGATGAGGAATCGTACAGCAAGAGAAATGTAATTCACATATATAACTGTTATCAACATTGGTGGCAACAATAAAGCTTGACGGACGTATATCGTTGGTAATTAGTCAATCGCGTGACCACAAACCCCGTTATAATTAGAAAGATGATCAACAACCCTGCTTGTCGGATACAGTCGACCGATTGTAAAACGTTTTTGTTCTCATTTCAAGTTGAGAGTCAACATTAGGTCATGTTGACCTACGGAAATTAGGTCATAGTGACTTGCATAGGGCCAACGCGAAATATACATATACATATACAGCATGGAAAGGGTGTGACTGATGAGAAGTCAGCTCAGTTGTTATGCTGATATATTCGTCCAAGAGTCCACCAAACATCGCTATGGGCGCAATGCCTTCCAACTGTTTGGAATACATCACGTCCACAACGATAAATCCCCTATCTAGGTTGGCATTGCTGACTGGGCGAGGCCACTCGGGAAAACAAAAATTATTTACAACGAGACATCTATCTATCTAGCACATTAAACTGGGTCAAACGCGTAAATCGCAGCGTTTACCATTCTAATCACGATCCATAAGCACACACGCGACGTTCAAAACATAAGCACTGATCACGGCGTCACCGCTAACAGACGCCACCACAAACATCGACGCCACAAAAAACACAGAAACCCCCACTGTATAATAATTAGTAATATTGATTACCGCGTAACGCCAAAACCGCCAGTATAACACCGAGTGTAAATACGTGTACCTATTCTTGATCCTAAGCATCGCCTATATTTTATTACAAAAAACAAATTACGCATAAAAACGTAACAGTCTTGAAACGATGCGCGATAAAACACACATTAACTCAATCTAACATCAGCTCTATATTCATACAACTTCACTTTTATTACTCGCTTCGTATTCCTGGCACTCACTGACCTGATTACTCATCGCTGTAGTAAAGCCGTGATCCAGGCACGCGGCAGTTAGCGTCTGAACTAAGGCACCGTAACCAACATATACCAATACTGACGGAAGCGCGAATATTGCGCTATGCAAAGACACATGTCAACCAGGTGCGGTGCATAATTCATGAGAACACTGACAGAAACCGATAAAAATAAGCAAAACTATTTCTGTTGAGGAACCTGGATCGGGCTTCGCGTCACGGGGACAACAACGAATGACCTATACATCAAATGCCGCATCTGTTCTCACACTGCAGGCGGCATCCTTTCAACTGTGTGAGTACAGCTGATGGACTGGCGCCGTGTGTTGTTGTCGTGAATGTGATAAGGCCAATAAAATGTTACATCAGTGCTGGGCACTGAGTGTAGCTACGTCGTTATTTCACGCAGTACATGGAGCTATAAAAGAGGTTGTCTGTTCGGTAATTGTTAACATGACGTTCGCTGAATCAGTAGTGATTTCTCTCAGTTTGGTCTGGAGCGTGGAAACTAGTCAACTCAAAAGGACGTAAACAAAATGTGTCGAAAGCGGCTGTTTACAAATTGAAAGTTTTGTTTACAATTTGAACATTTCGCGTTTGATGAAAATATTTCTCAAAACCACACAACGCTGTCGTCCCACGCACACACCGCGCGTGTGGCTGATACATCGCGTGTTGACTCAAAACACCGTCGCAGTTTTATAATTATTAAGTCTACGTCGACTTTACTAAGAAAATCGTTGGTTCGTACATTGTCACGTGACATCGTATGAATATTTGCTGACAACAAGCGTGATGTTTCTTTGAAATACCAGCGGAAAGACATTGGTATCGCAAAGAAAATGGTACAAACTAAGGAAGAATGATGTTTGCGGTATCGCAAGAAACCTAATTGTTGGATCTCTTCCATTTATTACAGAGTCAAACAGGATGCATACATGTGCTGTCGTGTCTAATGGCGAGCGGCAGATATATAAGTAGATATACCCTGCCCTCCCTCAGCAGGGCAATCAAACCCGTCCCCGGGTACTACCGGCAGGTTAATCGCTAATCTCGTAACGACTCCTTTCTTGTAGCCAGGCCCAGGGTTCAAGCATCGAATACCATGTCGACTTATCTGGGAAGCATTCAGCCACGCTGCAATTACTGTTCGAAGACTTTTCGTTCAAAAGTATCAACCACTGTCTATAGCCAGGTACTCATTCATACAACTGAGTGAACTGGAACAACGTAGAGTGAACGAACTTGCCCAAGGTTCGAGACGACAGCCCAGGATTCGAACCCGGGTTCGCTCGATTGATGGTCCGACGCTCTAACCGTGGAATAGGATACCAGGCAGTAGGCAGTATTACGCTGATTTCAATATGTATTGATGTATCATGAGTTTAACAAGATCTAACTAGGTCAATTACATCATGATTGCGATGGCCATTACATATGTGTGTACCTGTGAATAAACTGACCGCGTGTTTGAATCGACTGGAGAAAGCTCACACGGTCAGCGCGGGCAATCACGAGGACAAAATCTCGCCACTGATTACCGACACGTTACCATGACAACACGTCAAGTCCAGCACCAAGGCGTGAACGTAAATCACAAATGTCCGTCGATGGCAATTGTTAACATGACGTTCGCTGAATCAGTAGTGATTTCTCTCAGTTTGGTCTGGAGCGTGGAAACTAGTCAACTCAAAAGGACGAAAACAAAATGTGCCGAAAGCGGCTGTTTACAAATTGAAAGTTTTGTTTACAATTTGAACATTTCGCGTTTGATGAAAATATTTCTCAAAACCACACAACGCTGTCGTCCCACGCACACACCGCGCGTGTGGCTGATACATCGCGTGTTGACTCAAAACACCGTCGCAGTGTTTATACTTATTAAGTCTACGTCGACTTTACTAAGAAAATCGTTGGTTCGTACATTGTCACGTGACATCGTATGAATATTTGCTGACAACAAGCGTGATGTTTCTTTGAAATACCAGCGGAAAGACATTGGTATCGCAAAGAAAATGGTACAAACTAAGGAAGAATGATGTTTGCGGTATCGCAAGAAACCTAATTGTTGGATCTCTTCCATTTATTACAGAGTCAAACAGGCCGCATACATGTGCTGTCGTGTCTAATGGCGAGCGGCAGATATATAAGTAGATATACCCTGCCCTCCCTCAGCAGGGCAATCAAACCCGTCCTCGGGTACTACCGGCAGGTTAATCGCTAATCTCGTAACGACTCCTTTCTTGTAGCCAGGCCCAGGGTTCAAGCATCGAATACCATGTCGACTTATCTGGGAAGCATTCAGCCACGCTGCAATTACTGTTCGAAGACTTTTCGTTCAAAAGTATCAACCACTCTGTCTATAGCCAGGTACTCATTCATACAACTGAGTGAACTGGAACAACGTAGAGTGAACGAACTTGCCCAAGGTTCGAGACGACAGCCCAGGATTCGAACCCGGGTTCGCTCGATTGATGGTCCGACGCTCTAACCGTGGAATAGGATACCAGCAGTAGGCAGTATTACGCTGATTTCAATATGTATTGATGTATCATGAGTTTAACAAGATCTAACTAGGTCAATTACATCATGATTGCGATGGCCATTACATATGTGTGTACCTGTGAATAAACTGACCGCGTGTTTGAATCGACTGGAGAAAGCTCACACGGTCAGCGCGGGCAATCACGAGGACAAAATCTCGCCACTGATTACCGACACGTTACCATGACAACACGTCAAGTCCAGCACCAAGGCGTGAACGTAAATCACAAATGTCCGTCGATGGCAATTCGGTCGCTTCAGGTCAAGCTTGATTTACGGCGATGGGACACTACGAAGCCATCAATAGCAATCGTAACGGGTCCCGACGGAAGTGGACAGCGGTCGGGATACTAAATTACACGAAAGACGGAGACGTCACAACAATCTGTGACACCAGATTCTGGCGCTGACAGTGATCTCTACCAGGGTGCGGGGCGTCTTCCCGTCATAGTCGTACGACCAATGCGAGAGTCTGTGACGAGGTCTACCATTATTTCTCTTCTTCGTCATTCCTTGGGGGGTGGGGGCAGCCCTATTACCGATACTTCTCCACGTATCTCGATTTTCTGAAATTGTCTCCAAATTTCGACTCTTCACCACCATAGGCATCGAAACCGGGAAAGTAGGGACTTGGTTGAGCCCTCCATCCAATCATTTGGGGAAGGTGGGCGGATTTTAGGGTGCAATGTTAAGCGTTTGGTCAACCTTAAGTAGGGGTGCAAATCGAGGTTTTGTTTAAGAGAAACTGAAGGTGGGTGCTTTCGCGAACCTCATGGGGATGCAATTTGGGGTTTGGGGAAAGCCTCAGCCCCCCCCGTGATCACTGTTTTTTACATCTTAATGTTGGTTTCCGACAACATTTTCGACAGAAAGAGGAAGAATTTGCTTGGTGTATGTATGTCGACGTGACACTGTCACAATAGTACTCCTAACCGGTAAAATTAACCAATGCAAAATATAATACTGATTTATACGGATTTATACAGAATTTCAAGTAAAACGTACGGATTTCAACCATGTTAGCAAACGGCAGCACGCATCCAACACAAGCAGTGTCTCAACTAGTCGCCACAATGTACAGGAAGTAGAGGTGCGCACGCGTCGAATGCTTGCAAAATCACGACGAATATTTGTCAATGACAGAGCACCGATTTATTTGTCCGATTCTGTCAACGTAACACGCAAGCAGCACGGTATAAATACAAGATCTAGTACTTTGTCTCTGCATGTGCCGTATGTTAAATCTTTTGGTCAAACTTCTTTTTACTACACAGGAATACAGGCATGGAATGAATTGCCATATAACATACAAGGTGCTCAGAACAAGAACCAATTTAAAGTTTTAGTGAAACAGTTTTTGTTCAATTATCTTAATGATCAAGAAGCCAGCTCATTTATATACTTTTAATTCAATCTTATTTTTGAGGTACCTACCTGTATTTTATTTTATATATTTTTATTTATAATATTTTTAAATTTTGTTAAGAGTTTAATTTAAAAAAAACTTGTATTATGTATTTGTAGCACATGTGTCGGTTTTTCAAATGACTTAATAGTGCTTATAATCAGGAGGTAATGCCTCTTCTTTCTTAATATCATAATTATGAACGTCCTTTGACATTTCAACAGTAACTATAGTATTTATTTATTATTGTTTTTTTTAGTATGTTATTTTGTCATATTCTATTTATATCTGTGTCATGTATTTGTTTGTCTGTCCAAGGACCACAATGGAAACAAGTGCTTGCACTTTCTTGTGTCATCCTTTGTATTTAATGTACCCTGTATTTATATGTTATGTATGTACAAGCTTACATTTTATATTGAATAAATAATCAAATCAGTCACCGCATGCAACGGGACGTAGTGACACAACAGTTCCATTAACGCCTACAACCGAACGAAAACGTTGCACAGCAAATGTAATTAACACCCATTATAATGTCCTACGCAGTCAATGAAAATTGCAATCGAAACTCAGCCGAAACCTATGGACAGCTGGGTCGCTTTCACAAAGCATTCGTGCCTACGAAAGACCTTAGGCTGACGTTTGACGAACATTACGTAATTCGGAACAATCTTAGGAAACAAAGATTTTTGCGAACAATTGTACGTAACTACAAACTACGAACATATGGTGAATTGACGGATCCATAATATGACGTCACGATCCTAATTACGCGGACGAAGGTGATTGCCCGTCTCAAAGATTTGTTTGGGGAGTAGAATGTCAACAAAAATACGATTGAATATCCGACGGGTTCACATTTTCAGCGGCCATGTTAGTAAGCTTCAGGGGCCTGGTTACTAGGCAACACGATGCGTGCGATATACGAACGCTTCGTAGAATCGGCCCTTGGTCATTTTGGTCCGGTATGTGCAGGCCAAGGCCATGCCTAAACGGTGAATGAATGACCTCGGCTGTCGCTGAATGGCCGAATGTTCACATAAAATTGCAATAAAAACATAGAAATACCCAAAATCTCCAAAATATTGAATTTATTATTTTCTGGTGGATTTTGGTTCCTAAAATATACGTAAGGAAAACACACGTACGCCCTGAATTTCAGGGTCAATACCCGCTAGAATGGACGTAATTTTAGCGCTAGTGTGTGCCAGAAAAGGCATGGTTGTAGGCAGTTAGTACGGCGGCTACCTTAACTGTGATTAACTGATAATTTGGTAGTTTTTTTATATTATTGTTGTAATGTATAGGCATGACTAAACTGACTCGCCAACGTCATCTAACCTAGTTTGATTTATATCAGTACGATTACACAAGACGTAATTTCTTTTAAACCGCAGAACAAGCCATAACGTAAACAGTCGACACCATGCACGACTTTGCTGCGAGCAAAGTTTCGTGAAAAACAATTGTCTACAAAGACAACTGAGTCTAGTCGTAAATGAAAAAGAAAGACATCGAAGACCTTGACAAAAACAATGCTACCGTTACATACACAACCTCGACATAGCCAGATACGAGTCTTTGTGTACCGCGCGTTGACCTAGCCAGATACCAGTCTTTGTGTACCGCGCGCACGTCAATCAACTGCCAATTGTTTACGTCACGTGTGATTAGAATGGGTAATGTTGAGATGTTGGGGTAGATTTCAGCGGGCTGACTGAAAGGGACGGTCGGCCGATACTTCAGTTCCATAAACATGACCACACATCTGCCTAACTATCACCCATGTATTATCAGCGTTGTTAAAAACTACAATCACTAAAACGCGATCGTTTTATGGTGACGCATACCCCCTACCTTTCGAGTGGAACCTTGCCGAGTGTCGCGTCTCTGTTATAGATCACCCCAGTTAACTATATTTATGGACGCGACAACCATGCAGGCGATTTACGCCAAAAAAAGCTTCGCTATCTTTTCGCGCGTGACAGAGCACCGTGATCGGTCAGGAGCGCGTTGATAGCGGAGCTTGACTCGCGTTATGTGCATACGTAATTAATCACCGGTTATATTGCCTAGTCACCGTGCAGCCATTATTGGCTAGAAGAATATGAAGAAAACCGTGAGGGGAACCGGTTTTACCTGACAGGAATGTTCATCGATTGTACTTGATTAATTCAGACACACCGGCGTGAGCCAAGGTCTACGAAAATGTCGTTCTGTGTGTGGTCTATACAGATGTTTTGAGCTTATAGTCGTTACAAGGTAGGCCTTCGTACACTTCAGCGCAGATTCGGCGAATGTTGGCCTAAGTTCATTTCCACCCGTTTTTGCAGCGCAACATAATATTGTAAGAGAACATCGCTAAATCACACGCTTATGGCATTTTTCTTTGTTATTTCTACAGGTGTGTTACCCCTAAAATAAATATCCACCGACCAACAAGGTCTGTTAAGGTATTCGATGTATGCTTTTCGATGAACGTTCATTCAAACATCATCAAACGGCAATCAAACCTTTAAACATGCAGCTGTGCCCTCTGTTTTAACATCAACACCGCCTGTAATCGTTTGTATTCAAACCACATAATGCACTACACAACATTGACTGACACGGGTTACATTCAAGCCTAAAATATCCCGATTCAATATCATATATTACAACTACATTGATTTTCCGTACAATCTGCGCCTGCCAAAACTCCCGTTGCAACATCTGCCAATATCCCGCTGCACGGAGCTATCCGCAGGCACCAATGCCAACCCGACGAGGGCACCGGAACTCTTACCTGCGTCACGAGCGACTAGAGAACGATCTACCAGCGAGGCCTCTTTTGCAGCGAGCAACGATGACACAGGTGCGCACGGAGAGAGAAGACGGCACCTACTGACACGCCACGCCCAGTGTCCAACACTAGTATACACTATACAGCGGGCACGCGCTACTAAATCATCCCCCCCTCCCCCGGGTAGCAAATGCAGTCACCGATGCTCGGGTCAATCGATATACTAGCCGCGACTCGGTGCGAGTCCAGACGTGTACGACGTCTTCCCGTTAATCAAGCGTTGTTACGGTGCTGAGCAAATGTGCTGCAGTGTTATCGCGTGACTGACTCGGGTGGTTTTTTTGTAGTCGGTCTGCAGAGAGGGCGAGGAGCCCCGGTGAAGGTTGGTTGCGGGATAGTGGTCTAATTAAGGTTAGGTATCAGTTGGTGGAGCTCGGTTGTGGTGGCGGATTGATCGGCTTCAATCAACGCGGTGTTATTGTTGGTCAATGTCGCGTAATGGTGTAATTAATTATATGTGACCGTTTCTTTCCCCTGCGGATTCACTGGTTCTCTTTCTATGATTTTCTGTTTTTTTATGTACACACACGCGCGCGCACTCGTGCACACACATGCACGTACGCATGCATACGTACGCGCGCTCGCACACACACACACACACACACACACACACACACACACACACACATTCCACAGAGTTGGTGCGGCAACTGAGAAGGCTCGAATTCCAGTATTCATCTTCACTCGAATAATGAAAAGAACATTACAACTGGTCGACCGTAGCTATCTGGGATTTCTTGCTGGAGTGAGCATCGAATGTAGATATGCAGATTATTTGGATGAAAGGGCTTGATAGGCAATTGTACAAATCTTGAAAATAATCCGATATCGCACATGGAGCCAATGCAGTGATTTTAGAAGCGGCACTGAGCGAGAAAAACGAGGAGAATGCGTGACTACCATTGCCAAACAATTTTGGACACGTTGAAGTTGTGTTACATCCTAGCTTGCACTGTTATAGAGGAGGGAATTGCAGTAGTCAAGTCTGCTGCGTAAAAGAACTGTTACGATAGTTTTAGTGAAGGAACGTGAGATATATCGGCGAATACGGCGAAGATCAATTATGTAAAAACAGCAGCGACACATTTTGAATATATGGTGTTTAAAATTGAAGTTTTCAACAAACGTTACACCGAGGTTCCGCGCTGAGGCGGCTGGTGTGATACTTTTTGATGTATAGCTGTAATACACATAATTGGAAAGCAAGTCTCAGCAATGCAGTTAATCGCTATATCTACCAATTCTATGATCTATTTTTAACCAGGCAGCAGGCCCATGTCTCAGCTTCGGTCGTAGACCCCTAATCACATAGAAGTGTCGGCCTTCCCAAAGGATCCATAATATATCCACCAATATCGTCTTTGCAGGATTATCACATGAGTGATAGAAAATATTAAGAACAACACCTTTCAATTCCCCAACATTCCAAACAAATATTAAGAACAACATCTTTCAATTCCCCGCGAATGTTGATCACGTGATCATCAAAACTCATAACGGATAATTCAGTCACGCGTGTCAGCAACGTAGCAACAGCAAGGCTGTTTATAAATATTACACTTACAGAGCCTAGCAACAAAAACTTGTGGTATTATATTTACATAAAGCAAATATATTAATTATAGAACACCTCATTCAGTCGCACCTTCTGTGTATCTGGCCATGCTGTGCGTGGACATAAATTGAGTCATTCTGGATTAATCCAATAGAGGATGTTTGTATTTAGAATAAGGCATGGTTTTATTAAATACAAAAGGTGTGTCAACTTTGTACAATCGACTTCCTCTTTGCCGATATATGATCTCTGGCCCACCACTGTTTGCAATACGCAAGGTAAACATGTTGTACATGACTGTGCATCTACCGTGCAATATTCGGTTCATGCGATCACTCACAGCTCTGTAGCCTACGTACGTAGATACAACCCCCAGTAAACCGCTTCATTCAGATACTAATGCATCTTCTCTTGGAAGTATTTCAGAAACGCTACGACCAATGCGCAAAAGTTGTACGCTCATAATGCACAATCACTTGTATTGTTTTGCTGTTCATTGGCAGTATTTCGACATTTCAATAGCCCTAGTTTCAAGATCAATACGCCATCATCCAGAGAAAACAAACTTCGGTGATAACAATATCAATTATTAACTACGTCGTTGATGTAACGTGCTGAAATCGCTTCATCAATGACGCGACGTGATGACGCAACGTTATGTAGTGAGCGTTATCGTAATTATATTATGTTATGTTAAATAACGTGTTATGTATTGAGTAATTAACACGTATAATGGTTATGTTATTATGTTATGTATTATATTTAACATTTGAACATTTATACGAATGTTTATCAGAAAGGGGTCGGATGAAACAATACGTCATCATGAATAAAGACTGAGCTAGAATCTCATTATCTAAACTCCCATTCCCAAAATGCTCGAATAATCTACTAACTGATTGTTGGCACCTACGGATAGAAGACTGCTGCCTGAAAATAGGTATTTCTCCCCGTTCCTGCCCTCTACGTTAACCTACCTGTACGCTTCATCAGCTGTCCGCTTGGAGGTTAGCATGGTATACACACAACTATCGTCTGTGACAGTTACGTTTCCACTGCCACCTGTCACGACAAATAGTCGCACTATTGCGCGGACGAAACAAGCGACCAGGAAGTAATATCAAGACGTGACTAATATGCGCGCAGTCTTGGAGTAGATTCATATGATTATACCATCATCGTCATATGCGGTTCGCCTACAGGAAAGCGAAACTAAAAATGCTGTGATTCAAGACTCTGACTAATATTGGTTTCCTACACCGCAGAATGTTTTTCAAGTAGTAAAAAATAAAGGCGTGCTGTTAGATATCGCGGTATCCAGTCCACAGGACCGCTTACTGTGCTTTGCATTTCACAGTTCGTGTCGTTTTACATTCCCAAACCGACTCCACTCTGTTTTGTGTTTTATATACAGCGAGACTGTGCATACTTCTCCGATCCCGCTTAATGAATACATTCGCAGTTCTGCAATCACGTAAAATGGACGCAGTACGACATATATCGCAGTACGACATATATCATAAACTGTACATCTGGGTTAGGGTTAATGTAACACAATTGGGCTGTGGTGGATTACGCTGAATCCAAGGAGACGTAAACAAATTACCCAAAACGAAGGGGGGTCATCACAATTAGAACCGGCCGGGCACGTGACTGTTTAGAATCCACGTGCAAAGATAATCGTTGTAGAAACCGTATAGCTTTAAACATACATTCCAGTGTTCTATATCCACTCTGCTGCCAAAACCACTGTCAATACATACACTGACTACTTCACGAAACAACTTTATACGTAAAAAAATGCCGAAAAATGCGATATATGCATATAAGTTGTGAAGCGCAGTGGTGTCCCTAGGGGATAGAGCTTCGGACTCTCGACCGATAAAACCCGGGTTCGTGGATATTTGTGTATAAATAGTCTTCGTGCATTAATTGCAGCGTGGCTGGATGCTTCACAGAGAAGTCGACGTGTTGTTTGATTGAACAGGTCTGCCAGGGAGTAAAGCGTAAAGCGTTTTGAGCAGTCCTGAGGACTGGGTACTGCGCTATATAAGAACTTACCTTTTTAAGCATGCGGTAATGGGAGAGGAGTGGAGAAGGAGAGATAATGGGAGAGGAGTGGAGAAGGAGAGATAATAGGAGAGGAGTGGAGAAGGAGAGATAATGGGGGAGAAGTGGAGAAGGAGAGATAACAGGAGAGGAGTGGAGAACGAGAGATAATGGGAGAGGAGACGGATGATGGAGACGACAATGAAGCAGGATCAGTGATAGAAGGAGAAGGCAACAAGAAAAAATCATCATCGATGTCACCCTGGGGTTCATGAAGAAAGAGGACAATAGGAACAAGCAACGTACGAATAATATTCCTTCTTCTGTATTGGAGATCTATAAATAGAACTGTTTCCTGTTTGGAACATGGTCAGGCGACCTGCTTCGAGGCTGCATGAGAAGAATTGCGAGAGTGAAAGGAAGGACGGAGGAACTGAGGGAGGAGGTTGGTGTGAAAGGGAGTTTTAGGAGGAAGCAGGTGAGGAGACGGTCAAAGTGGGCTGGACATGTGGAGCGAATGGGTGGAGAACGGTTAGCGAAGACAGCGGATGCATTCAGGGTGGACGATAAAAGGGGAAGAGGATGACCATACTGAGATCGGAGAACGGCGTGAAGGTATATTTCGCAGGACTGGGAGAGGAGTGGAGAAGGAGAGATTAAGGGAGAGGAGTGGAGAAGGAGAGGTAATAGGAAAGGAGTGGAGAAGGAGAGATTATGGGAGAGGAGTGAAGAAGGAGAGATAATAGGAGAAGAGTTGAGAAGGAGAGACAATGGGAGAGGAGTGGAGAAGGAGAGATCATGGGAAAGGAGTGGAGAAGGAGAGACAATGGGAGAGTAATGGAGAAGAGTTAATGGGAGAGGTGTGGAGAAAGAGATATAGTGGGAGAGGAGTGGAGAAAGAGAGCTAATAGGAGAGGAGTGGAGAAGATAAATAATGGGAGAGGAGTGGAGAAGGTTAGATAATGGGAGAGGAGTGGAGAAGGAGAGATAATAGGAGAGGAGTGGAGAAGGAGAGATAATGGGAGAGGAGTGGAGAAGGAGAGATAATAGGAGAGGAGTGGAGAAGGAGAGATAATGGGAGAGGAGACGGATGATGGAGGCGACAATGAAGCAGGATCAGTGATAGAAGGAGAAGGCAACAAGAAATCAATATCATCATCGATGTCACCCTGGGGTTCATGAAGAGAGAGGACAATAGTAACAAGCAACGTACGAATAATATTCCTTCTTCTGTATCGGAGATCTATAAATAGAACTGTTTCCTGTTTGGAACATGGTCAGGCGGCCTGCTTCGAGGTTGTATACAAGCCGCATGATGCTAATCAAAGCAGTCCACTGCGTGGTTACACAAAGAGATCGTATACAGAAACAAGTCCCATGTTTGCATTTCTAATTGGGCGTTACGTATGCCATCTGACGTCATAGGTAAACATCTGCCAGCGAACAGTGACACAGTTAACATAGTTCGCTCAGCAATACGTGTTTATACTATAGAGTGCTGATGATTAGCGCCGAATACTTTCACGTATAAGTCAGTGAAACGGCGGGAGGGAGGGAAGGAGGGAAGGTGGGAGGGAGAGAGGGAGAGAGGGAGAGAGGGAGAGAGGGAGAGAGGGAGAGAGAGAGAGAGAGAGAGAGAGAGAGAGAGAGAGAGAGAGAGAGAGAGAGAGAGACGTAAGGACGTTGGGAGGGAGGAAAGGCGGATAGACGGACGGACGGACGGACGGACGGACCAATGGAGAAAGGAAGGGCAGAATGCAAGAAGATGATAATCGTCGTGTTCCATACGAGGATCCTTTGCGATCTTTACCATAAAACACAGATTTCAAAAAACCGGCTACACGTTGTGTGCCGTCTCGACGGGTCATTTACACAAAACACCCGAAGTCAAATGAGATCAAGAATGTGTTCTCTAACCCGTTCCTCCACTGGTGGAACTTGATGCACATTTACGCACCAAACAATAACACGGCCCACTGACCGGCGCTGGGCCCTCGCGTATAGGCAAAGTGATAGCACTCTGAACCTTGTGACACAACAAAGCCGACGAACACTTGGCTTGACAAACGCATCGAACGTAAATGCAGATAATATTTACCCACGGGTCGTTTTTGTTTGCGGTGAGATAAAGAGGCCTTTGTGTTACGACTTGTCATCGAATCTGTGTCAGCGACGGACGTGACTTGGAAACCGACAGATACGGGTATCGAATTTAGACCTGTGGTCAATGCAACAAAACTTAAACCAATATTCCGTAGTCATACCAATGAATAAGTTTGCATATATATGCTGACGTAAATTAAATATCGCTTGACGTGTTTAGTGCAATAATTGTAGGTCTACTGGGCTCCCACTTGCAACTTGCATAACTAATAAACTGAAAACATTTACTGCTTTCTGTTTTGAACGTATGTTGTATGTTATGATGCACCTATTATATATATATATATATATATACATATATATATATATATATATATATATATACATATTAACAATTAATTTGATGACAAATTATTAGTAACACGTATGCATCACATATTTATTTTCGTTTTGTTACGTTATTCTTATAATGCACTATTAAAAAATGTGTATATCACGATGATATATGTTCTTCTGCACAACTTATAATTTACATACAATTACTCAAATGATTAAGGAATGCAGGCAATTTGTTTTGCTTCATTCCAATTGTTCCATAATGTATTTAGAATACACCTATGTTGCCTAGTATACTGCTCTACTGAACGTTACGTAACAATACAGATTAAAATGGAGCCCCATTCGGTAAATGTGTACAAATACAAGGGAAGGTGACGATATCACCACGTGACCTCCGTGTAAACCCGTAATGTGCATTGTTATTATGACAATAATGACACTCCAATTTGGCGTTAACTTCATTACGTAACTCTGCAATGGTTTACTTTACAGTACCGAGTCTTTATCTTATCGATACCCTAGCGATACCGATAAGGACATCTCCAACCAGTGCTTGGCACTGTCCAATGTTTTAAAGTTGAACACGTCTGTGCTCGTGCTCTGCTCCAAATCCGTCGATTGGCTTGCACGCACGCATTAACACAATTGCACGTCTCCCTCGACGTGCTGCCCTGGATGCTCAGTCAACATGGGTTTGATAATCGTTCGCGTGAGCGATGCAATCCAGGCCTGTCCACTCTTTCAAGCATTGTCCACTCACTATAAATAGCCTTATTCGTTTTCAATCAAGTGTTCCGTGAATTGAATTGTTATAAATGGCACACGTCTGTGTATAAACATGTCACTGCAATGTCATGTTGTGACGCGTACTCTGTACTCTGGGTCACTTGAGTAACGAACAGTTTTTAGTCACTAACGGACAGTGTTACGATTTCTCCAGTAGCGCGACGTCGCCGAACACAAATGTTATTATTTGAAACCATGTTATATAAGACCGTTTTTTCTGTTTTCGCTTGACTGAATACTTCCCAAATAACTCGAGATGGTGCTCCATTGAACATGTCTACCAGGGAGTGAAGTGTAAAGCGCTTTGAGCAGCCTTAAGAACTGGATACCACGCAACATAAGACCTTATTACTGTACGCAGCCAACCAAACACTAGCAACTGAAACATGTGCGCAACACAAAAGTTGTATAGTCCACGTTCGTGACTACTTTTACACAAAGCAAAAACATCCATGAAAGGGACACTGTCTCAAAATTGCCGGCATTATATTCACCTATCGTGAACCCGGAAGTGAAATAATTATATGCCTCCAGATGCCACAATAGGGGGCAGATGTGTTCATAAACTCAGATAATGTGTTGTGTGGCTGATAGTGAACAGAGCAGTTCAACGTGGATGGACTCCTTATAATTATAATATCATTTCATAGCCTACACTTTCAAAAATCGTACTATATTTATAAAACGGAACGCATTTTCGTTTGAACGTTGCTTTATATAGATTATCTGTAGAGTCGTACACCAAGGTCGAAACCGCGAAGTTGTCAACGGTCTATTTTCATTAATTTTCAATTAATGTCGTCCGTCCGCATGAAATTGTACTTTACCTAACAAGTTATTGATATGCTACGTTTCATGTTAGACATGCATTGAAGCAACTGAGATGACGCGACACCGTGCGGCCGGTTTACGTACTAACCACGGACCGCGGACTCGTGTTAAACGCATGAACGTGTAATACCAGGTTCAGACAGTGACACGTGTTATAGGTAGCGAGACATTGACACAATGGCTCTTTTTTCTCATGATTACTCATAACCTTGATAGCCCTTTCTACGAAGTACCGTCGATGTGTCACTGACTACTTGATACGTCATATCACGAATGTCGAGTCGTGCTTTTGACATTACGAGTGCTGGCAAAAAGGCGTAAACACCCGGGCATCGGTGGGGCATTGACGTTGAAATGCAGGACTACGCAAGAAAGATTGCACATACTCACACACGCACACACGCACGCATGTACTCACTCACGCACGCACACGAACACACACATACACACACACATGCACACACACACATACATACACACTCAAACGAACATACATACATACACACGCAAACACACGCGCGCGCACCTATGCACACACACGCACGCGCACACACACACACACAAACACACACATACACATACGCACACACGCACGCATGTACTCACTCACGCACGCACACGAACACACACATACACACACACATACACACACATACATACACACTCAAACGAACATACATATATACACACGCAAACACACGCGCGCGCACCTATGCACACACACGCACGCGCACACACACAAACACACACACACATACACATATGCACACACGCACGCATGTACTCACTCACGCACGCACACGAACACACGCATACACACACACATGCACACACACATACATACACACGTTTTGAACTCTTGAAATCAGTAGTTGTTAGACGTATTCATTAGTTATGGAATTTCACTTTAAAGAGAACGTTATTCTGAGTAAGGGTTCTTTATAAAAGTGTTACCGTCCGTGTCCAACGTATTCTTACTCTAAATACGTCACAGAGAACTAGAGTTGTACGTTGCCACTCACCTACAAGACGTTCTCGGGATGCACTGCGCATGTATCCGGTTCCGGTTGTTATAATTACGCCACAGTTTGTCTCGCTGTCATTGGCAGTATTCTATAGCACCCCATTCAGAGACTGTGGCCGAAATGTCGACCTACACGTCTACACAAGGAATCAAACTCGATTTCTTTCTATACGCAATCTAGGTAAAAAAAATGGGGAGGCATAGACTACGCATGCGACTATGCGTACAATGTCGCGAGACACCCAGAACGCAACACACATTCTGGGTATAGGAAACGTGGCCGCGAGGAGGATATAAATGACTTGAGAATTCTTTAAATGTTGTTATTATTTAGAAAGACTGTTGCTAACCGGCTATGAACAACATGTTTGGATTTTTCCTTACGTCTTTCGGCTTTCAAAGGGCCTCGCAGAGAACAGCACTGGACGTATTGTGTACATATTATTCACGGAGATGAACTCCGCTTGATACAGAAATAAAAGTGCTTAATGTAAACCATACATACACAACGTTTCCCTTTCATTTATAATATCAGACACGGATAGACATCCGCAATTACCTAGGCGTGTCTGTCTCCAAAATTAGTTCCACCTAGCAATTCACGTGACTCGAAACCCGTTTGGGACACGTTTAGCTTAATTAGAAAACCTTTCTATTTGTCCGACCTAATTGTTTATCCGGGTATTGCAAATTGGTGAATCTATATACCACGGTTCGTCTTCTCGCATACTATTGACCGTAGTGCCGAACGCGAAACAATGGTTTGGAAATTATAAATCGTTACCAAATCGAAAGACACAATTGCTCAAGAACGTTTTGCAGACCAAAAACAGGTGTCGAATGGACAAGCATTTTATTTATCGAGAGTCCAACCATTTTTCGACACCCATCTGGGATATGTACAATTGTATCTTTAACATAATTTTTTATATTCACCTTACTAGCATTTACACACTCAGCTCATACTTGGTTCCATTTATTTTATTTTTTTATTCTGTGGCAATGAATAATTTATAATATTTAATCAACATTGATCTAATCACACTCTTTCATTATATTCACGGTATGAGTGCCGGGGTCCGTACACAATGACAGAAACCAAATTCAAGGCCACGTGTTACGCATGCCCGAAGACAGCCCTGCACAACTGGCCCTGTAGTTTGCCGTTGTCGGGTCATGTCGGTACAGAGGCCGAGTCGGCAGGACCACCACCAACCAGCTAGACCTACTGCGCTCGGACCTCTGAGTGACGGGCGTCAGGCTGAGGTCCGATGAAACACGGAAGAACGCTCTCATGTCGACGTACGGAGGAGAATACCTAAATGACATATTTGACACGCTTACTGACGACAAAATTCGCCTCAACCCAACACTAACCAAACAGTCTACACCAAAGCAGTGACAGTTCTCTCAGACTATTTCAACCCAAAGCAAAATGTCGAATTTCAGCGCTACGTCTTCCGTCACACCAACAAGAGCGGTACGAGTCGATCGAGAAATATTACACCCTACTGATGCAACTCGCGGCAACGTGCAATTTCACGGATACAAACCCAGAATTCAATTCACAGCTGTTCGCTGGTAGTGCCAATGAAAACATGACGCGAAAGGGATTGAGCGAGCCGGATGTATCTCTCGACAACCTGTTACAGTTTGCGAAAACAATGGAGTTAACAGAAAAACAAAACAAGACACTCCGACAAACAGCAACTATCAACAAAATCCGCACCGATCCGCCAAGGCGTCAACAACAGTCAACAGCCACGTCGTCAACAACAGAAACAGACGCGTCCCTGCTTCAACTGCGGCGGCAGCTGGCCTTACCTGGAAGAACGACAATAGTGTCAAGTCCGCGGCGTCACATACAAATGTTAATGAAGTCCTGTGACTTGTTTTACTAGCCAAAATTGTCATTTAATTTCCATGGCTTTTTTGTGACTATTTCTGCCCACCACATTGACTGCCTCATACATATATAGATGTGAATTACATCATAGATACATGCCCTGCTAAATCTAAGTATGTAACACACGTACCCATGATCAAGTGATTTGTCAAGGATTGTCCATTTAAAGTGAACAGGAAGCCCTGCATCATAAAAAATGGTCAGCTGAATCACCTCCCCAGCCAGAGGGGGAGGTTACTGGTGAACAAAGGCTACTAGGGTCAGTGGGCAGAGACAGCCTAATCAAGGCTGTTCAAGGCTGCAAGCCAGAATTCAAGGATACCAAGGCCTTGGATTACCTTGGTGTAATTCAAGGTTTTCAAGGATTTCAAGGCCCCGTACTGACCCTGGTAGGGTCCGTACACAATGACAGAAACCAAATTCAAGGCCACGTGTTACGCATGCTCAAAGACAGCCCTGCACAACTGGCCCTGCAGTTTGCCGTTGTCGGGTCATGCCGATACACAGGCCGACTCGGCAGGCACACCACCAACCTGCTAGACCTACTGCGCTCCGACCTCAGAGTGACGGGCGTCAGGCTGAGGTCGCGCAATGACATCACGACTCTGAAAGAGTTGGCGGAAGACCGCACGGGATGGAGGAAAAATAATAATGACGCATTGACAGCGCGTTTTCAAGAGAAGTCGAATAGATGTATGAATAAACAGGTTTGCCGGAGATTATGTCTAAAGTGCTTATAACTGTACTACGGGCTGGATATCATATGAGAACTAACCTTTACTTATTATCTTTTGATCGTTATCGAAAAATGTGACGGGGCATAAAAAAGCTACAAATAAAATATGGCGGGGGTTGATCGATGTTGCGCATTGCACATACAAGCCAGACGTATAATTTGCCCTAAATGCTATAGGCCAGGGGCCGGTTTCACGATGCGTACTTAAAGTTAGGCAACTACTTAGCGTCACGTGTTTGCGTAAACTCCTATGTTCGCTGATATTAAAAACACGTCAGTTATTAAGACAATCATCTTAACACGAAGAACTTCATGAAACCGGCCCCAGGCCCGTGCAACCTGTGGTCAGCTGTTCGCATGCGGCTCGCCAGCCCTATTCGTGCGGCCCGCCGAGATAAATCTAAAAGATAAAAAGATCTGTACTTTCAATAATACTTCACATAAAAATTAAAGAAGGATAATTAGCTGCTTGCTTTAGTTAATGTTATTTTGCCGATTGGTGATTCCTGTGGCTTACTGCCATACTGAATGATCGTCAATAACCGGGTAATACTGCGCATCTCAACCACAAATATCGCCATCGATTTCGATAATCTGGTGAATGCGAAGCAATGTCAATCGTCGCATTAACTGTTCGCATGTATTTCAAGACATACTTATGGCTCTATTGGGTTGACATTCCTACCTGAAATCACTGAAACTTTGGAGATAAAACAGTTTGACTAGTAATTAGTTTCCGGTGTAATAAAACGCATACTTATTTGACAAGTGGTTAACATTTGTTTTGTTTAATATTCACTGTGTACAAATATATTTTATTTGTATTTATCACCCAAGCAAATGTAGGTGATATCACGCATCATAGGCATATACAATTTAAAGGGCCTAGTATTAATAATTATATTATACTGCAGGACTAACTCACAATAATAACTGTATAGTAAGAATATTGGTGAATCAATTTGGTGCGGCCGCCCCCCTCCATGCATGCGCAAGTGCTTTGATAATATTACCGCAAATATATATATATATATATATATATATATAGATCTTTATCGCCTTTTTCAGTTAGAACCATGTCAGTGCCAAATCACAGGAAAGAATTGTCAAAACTTCTCCCGTTGCCATTTAACCGCACCAAATTCCGTTTCCTCGATCCAGCTTTTTTTACAAGGGAAACAGTTTAAGTTGATTGGTTATGTCTGCGAGAGTTCATCAGGGTTAACACTGGTCCCAATTACCGTTAGCATCTCGTTCATGAACTTGTGTCCCCTTTTCCACATGCTAACTCGCTTGCCGACCTGAATACCAACGTGTGCCCGTGCTACTTTGCTTGCATTCAACGTTACCTGCATGCACGCGCCTATAGCAATTGTAGTCTTTGTTACTTTCTGTTCAAAGGATCAGCGGACACAAACAGCAACGAATTGGGTCGGTGTCGCTGTTAATATAACGACACGGGGAGTCTATACACGTCATTGAAACGTTCCTGACATACGCTGATGAGTTATGTGAAGGTAACACGTGATATTAGACATGCTGCGTGCATTTATAAATAGATACCTTTCAAAAACGATGATATAATTACGGCCGCCGACGAAAGGTCGCGCATTTCTATAAAAAAAAACATGGACAGTGTATCGCTCATAAACTCAACCATAATTGTTATGGCGTGTGCAGGTTCCATTCTATAACGCACAAGTTACGAACGGGCTCTGGCAGTAGGCAGTTACAATGCGCTACAAAAACAAACCCTAGCGTGTTGTTATTTACGTCCTTGGCCAATTACCACGATATGTTTTCGTTAGGCATTCCATCCCGAGGTTATACAAGTACAACAAAAACTTACTACGGGATTTATGCTCTTTTGTATTTTTCATACTAACTGTGCTGGTGGACATAAACTGTTTTATGTACAACGAAGACACGCGTGCACAAATATCTACAGAATGCATCGCTCTTGGATGACGTTCTTTCTTTCTTTTTGACACTGTAGATACCCCGACTTATATAACGAAGAATGTTCTGTACATTTGGAATGTATTTGGAACGAGTATTACGTGGAACACAAAGCAGCCATCGTTATCTATGCAGAAAGCAGTCTATGACTGCGTACCTATTTCAAATTCGACATTTATTATCCCATCAAATCGAACTCGGTGTAATCTCTATTTAATACGTGCCTGAGCTCGTGGTTTTGGTTTAACAAGATCTAACAAGTCTACGATCCAGAGCAGCAAGTCGCATGGAGCAAGTAGACAAAAAGCTATTGGTGTTATTTGTATCACTGTCTCGCTCATGTCAGATATCTATCAATAGCCTAGTTACAAAAACGGACATATTTCTAACCAAAAAGAGAAGTCAACTGCTTGACCACTGGTAGCCTAACGCTAACTGTAAATAGCACTAGCCCTAACCCCAATCATAACTGACTCCATAATTATAAATAACATTAATACCAATAAATAATGATTTTATACACTAATCATTTATTCGCGTCGTCAGATTGGTGCTAATGATTACGCACTCAACCCAAGTGTAAAGAACCAGTTCTACCCAGAATACATTGCGCTTGTTCTGCGGTTGTTGACATCCTTTTCGTGAAAGATATTTTGGGGCAAAGGAGATGGATTCTCAAATTGCACCTTCAATGGGAGCTTTATTGGTAATACAATAAGAGCGCAAATTTTGTGTAAAAGACACCTGAGAAAAACAATAACACTCATAGATACGTTAGATGACAAATTTACCCCAGGCAGTACGAATGAGCAATGACACGGCGTTAATATAACCGTTTGTCATCTGAAAGAATCGCCACGCATCTCTGAAAACACCCGCGATGAATTCGGTAGGAAAAAGTGTACCAACTCTCGTGAAGTAAACCAGATGTGATCTGGAGCATGATATATCTGACATGCTATGTTGATACGTCACGTGAGTGTATAAAAACTAACTTGACGTACTCTGTATTTAGACAGTAACAGTACGACAATTATCCCGTCATTGTGTCGCTCGGCGCTCAACCTCTAGCCCCGAGGCTAATAACATTCCGCATTTTGCACCGTACATTATTATATTATTATATTCCCTGATATTTTTCCAGACACTGAAACTCTAATTTAGTACTTAGATACGGATATGCATCACATACTCTTGATATGCATCACATATTCTTGATATGCATCACATACTCTTGACATGCATCACATACTCTTGATATGCATCACATACTCTTGATATGCATCACATACTCTTGATGTGCATCACGTACTCTTGATGTGCATCACGTACTATTGATATGCATCACATACTCTTGATATACATCACATACTCTTGATATGTATCACATACTCTTGATATGCATCACATACTCTTGATATGCATCACATACTCTTGATGTGCATCACATACTCTTGATGTGCATCACATACTCTTGATGTGCATCACATACTCTTGATATGCATTACATACTCTTGATATGCATCACATACTCTCGATGTGCATCACATATCACATACTCTTGATATGCATCACATACTCTTGATATGTATCACATACATACTCTTGATATGTATCACATACTCTTGATATACATCACATACTCTTGATATGTATCACATACTCTTGATATGCATCACATACTCTTGATATGCATCACATACTCTTGATGTGCATCACATACTCTTGATATACATCACGTACTATTGATATGCATCACATACTCTTGATATGCATCACATACTCTTGATGTGCATCACATACTCTTGGTATGCATCACATACTCTTGATGTGCATCACATACTCTTGATGTGCATCACATACTCTTGATATGCATTACATACTCTTGATATGCATCACATACTCTCGATGTGCATCACATATCACATACTCTTGATATGCATCACATACTCTTGATATGTATCACATACATACTCTTGATATGTATCACATACTCTTGATATACATCACATACTCTTGATATGTATCACATACTCTTGATATGCATCACATACTCTTGATGTGCATCACATACTCTTGATATGTATCACATACTCTTGATATGTATCACATACACTTGATATACATCACATACTCTTGATATGTATCACATACTCTTGATATGTATCACATACTCTTGATATACATCACATACTCTTGATATGTATCACATACTCTTGATATGCATCACATACTCTTGATGTGCATCACATACTCTTGATATGCGTCACATACTCTTGATGTGCATCACATACTCTTGATGTGCATCACATACTCTTGATATGCATTACATACTCTTGATATGCATCACATACTCTTGATATGTATCACATACATACTCTTGATATGTATCACATACTCTTGATATACATCACATACTCTTGATATGCATTACATACTCTTGATATGCATCACATACTCTTGATATGTATCACATACATACTCTTGATATGTATCACATACTCTTGATATACATCACATACTCTTGATATGCATTACATACTCTTGATATGCATCACATACTCTTGATGTGCATCACATACTCTTAATATGCATCACATACTCTTGATATGCATCACATACTCTTGATATACATCACATACTCTTGATATGCATCACATACTCTTGATATGCATCACATACTCTTGATGTGCATCACATACTCTTGATGTGCATCACATACTCTTGATATACATCACATACTCTTGATATACATCACATACTCTTGATATGCATCACATACTCTTGATGTGCATCACATATTCTTGATATGCATCACATACTCTTGATATGCATCACATATTCTTGATGTGCATCACATACTCTTGATATGCATCACATACTCTTGATATGCATCACATACTCTTGATATGCATCACATATTCTTGATGTGCATCACATACTCTTGATATGCATCACATACTCTTGATATGCATCACATACTCTTGATGTGCATCACATACTCTTGATATGCATTATATACTCTTGATATGCATCACATACTCTCGATGTGCATCACATACTCTTGATGTGCATCACATACTCTTGATATGCATCACATATTCTTGATATTCATTACATACTCTTGATATGCATCACATACTCTTGATATGCATCACATATTCTTGATATGCATCACATACTCTGTGTCGCCCGGAAAACAAATCGTGGAGCTGGGCACTGCAAGTACCGGGTATAACTTAAATATCGCACAAAGTAGTACAACCGGGCATGTTAACAAGTCTTAAATCATCTTCTCTATTTAGATGCGCTGCCGTTACATTCCACGTCAATTGCTTGGGCGATTGATGAGGTCTTTTCACAAACGACAGATCGTTTCTTGATGGACAAAAGCGTTTCCACGAATAGCTACTTGTCGCTGTGATCTCGCTGCTAGTACAAAAGCAGCGCTTTGAGCAGTCTTAAGAATTGGATACCATGCAACGTAATAACTTATTACTGTACGCAGCCAACCAAACACTAATACCTGAAACATGTGCGCAGCACAAAAGTTGTATCAATCCTCGTTCGTGACTACTTTACACAACGCAAAAACATCCATGAAAGGGGGCACTGCCTGAAAATTGCCGGCATTATATTCACCTATCGTGAACGCGGAAGTGAAATAATTATATGCCTCCAGATGCCACAATAGGGGGCAGATGTGTTCAGAAACTCAGATAATGTGTTGTGTGGCTTATAGTGAACAGAGGATGGACTCCAACAATCCTCGTGACTCGCAACACGTTTGGGACACGTTTAGATTAGAAAACCGTACTATTTTTCTGACCTAATTATTTATCCGGCTACTGCCAATTTATTCTTGCATATCATCGAACGTTTTGTTGGTTGCGCAACAAAGATTTGGGAATTGTAAATCATCACCAAATCCAAAAACATAATTAAACAGGATTGCTTTTACAAAGCAAAAACAGGCGGCAAATGGACAGGGAAGCCTTTTGCTTATCGAGAGGTCAACCAATTTTCTGTGCCCATCGGGATATATATGATTGCGATTGTTTTACATATTCCGTTGTTAGCAGTTACACACTCAGCAGATAATTGGGTTTCTTCATGTCATTGTATGCAGTGGCAATGAGTCCTTTCTGATATTAATCTACACTGACCTATGCATACTATTTCAACATATTCACTATGGGTCAAAAGTCTATTTAGACGCGTTTCTTATCAAACAAGCCAAGCTCACCGACAGAAATGTTGCGTGCCCGAATCGACGGTCAAAGGGTCCAGTGCATCGACCTATATTTAGTACATGGGTCAAAAATACCTGGACCTATATAGTAGGCCCTATTAGTCTGTGAGCGTGACAACTGCACTGTTTGGCATCCGACCGGGTCCAGCCTTTTCCCGGACGCAGACAAGGTCGTTTTAATCAGGGAACAGTTCTCTCCAAGGAATCCCCTATAGCAACGGAAGTGTGGAAGAGATACCAGAAACACGTATCATTTTGATCGGATACAAAAAGCGGGTGTTTCCATTAATCCGGTGTGGAATAAGGCCAGCAGAAGAAAGCACCTATAAACAGGTATGATATATATATATATATATATATATATATATATCAATGTGAAGTAAAAGGAACGATTTATCAAAACGTCCCCCGTTGCCATTGAATGCACCAAATCCCTTCCCTCTACTCAGCTTATTATTTTCATCGGGCAACAGTTTAAGTTAATTGATTATGTAACGAGAATTCATCATTGCTAACAGTGGCCTCATTTACTGTTAGCATCTCGTTCCGTTTTTTCTACACGCTAACGCACTTGGCAACCTAAATACCCACATCTGCCCGTGTTACTTTGCTTACATTCAACGTCACCTGCATGCACGTGCCTGTAGCATTTAAAGCCTGCAAAAGACGGATAGTTACTTTCTGGATCAGCGGATACAAAGAGCAACGAATTGGGTCGGTGTCGCTGTTAATATAACGACACGGGGAGTCTATACACATCATAGAAACGCTCCAGACATGCGCTGATGAGTTAAGTGTAGGTAACACGTGATACCAGACACGCTGCGTGCATTTATAAATAGATCCCTTTCAAAGACGATAATACGATTACGGCCGCCGAAGACAGGTCGCGCATTTCTGAAAAAAAATAGACAGTGTATCGCTCACAAAGTCAAACACAGGAAGTGTGTAGGTTCGATTCTCAAACGCACGATAACAAGTAACGAACGGGCCCTGGCAGTAGTCAGTAACATTGCGCCACAAAAACAAACCCTAACGTGTTGTTATTTACGTCCTTGGCCAATTCCCAAGGTATGTTGTTTGGCATTCCATTCCGAGGTTATACAAGTACAACAAAAACTTACTGCGGGATTTATGCTCATTGTTGTTTTTCAGACTAGCAAGACACACCGACTGTGCTGGCGGACATAAACTGTGTCATATGGATGTCAAATGGATGACTTCCTTTCTTTCTTTTTGACACGGTAGATAACACGAGTTATATAGCGTAGATTGTTCTGTACGTTGTTTGTGGAGGTTTTGTACGTGGCGCGAGCACTTCGTAAGACAGGAAGCTGATATCGTTATTTCTGCAGAAAGCAGCCTATAATTGTGTATATATTCGTACAGATTCGACACGCATTAGCCCTCCCAATTCGAACTCGATATAAACTCAATTTCAATACACACGTTCGAGAACGTTTGGTGTTGGTTTAACAGGATCTAACAAGACAACGACCCAGAGCAAAACTTTGCACAGGGCAACTACACAAAAAGCCATTGGCTTATCGGGAACTCAACAATATCTGTATCAGCCTAATTATAAAAACGGACATATTTCAAACCAAAGAGGGAGGTCAACTGCATAATCTTTGGTAGCCTAACACTAACTGTAAATAGCACTAACCCTAACACCAATCATAGCTGACACCATAATTATTAATAATATTAATACCAATAAATAATGACTTTATACATTAACCATTTATTCGCGTCGTCAGATTGGTTCCAACGCTTACGCACTCAACCCTAGAGTAAAGAACCAGTTCTACCCAGAATACATTGCGTTTGTTCTGTGTCACTTCCTCCCGCGAGAGTTGACCTTTCCTTTCATGAAAGATGGATCGTTTATTTTGGTGCAAACGAGATAAGATTCTCAAATTGCCCCTTCAGTGGAACAGCTTTACAGGCGATACAATAAGAGCGCAAGTTTTATATAAAAGACACCTGAGAAAGACGAAAACGCCCATAGATCCGGCGTCAGATGATGTATTGGCCGCAGGCAGCGCGAATGGACACGTACACACTGCGTGTATCAATGGAACCGTTTGACATCTGAAAGAATGGCTACGCATCTCTGAAAACAACTGCGATGAACTCGGTAGGAAAGTGTACCAACTCCCGCGAGGTAAACCAGGTGGTACATGGAGCATGATACACCTAACAAGCCCTGTTGATAGGCAACGAGTGTGTATAAAAACAAGCCTGATATACGCTGCATTTAGACAATGATTCAGCCATTGTGTCACTCGGGCGCTCAACCTCAAGCCCCGAGGTTAATAAACTTCCGCAGAAAATGTACCCCTCACATTGTTATACTCCCTGATACTCTTGTGTTACAGTCTTGCAAATAAAATGTATGCAAATTATGTAAATGGATACTAAGTATGCAAGGGAAGGGTTTGCTCAAAATAGCTCGATTTTAAGCTCAGATAACAGATCTCAGAGATTGACACTGCAAATGTGCGTGAACTAGAGCAACTAAAATATCGCACAAAGTAGCGCAGCCAAACATGTTAATAAGTCTTAAATCTCCTTATCTATTTAAACGCGCTGCCGTCACATTACACGCCATTTCCCTAGGCGATCGATGAGGTCTTTTTCACAAAAGAAGGATCTTTTCTTGCTGGACAAAGGGTTTCTACGAATAGCTACTTGTCACTGCTAGTACAAAAGCAGCGGGGGTGTATAGCACTTCAGGTGACTGTTACAGAAACGCATCTGTGCGACAGAAATGTGTAGTAGAAACGCCCAGGTCCGGTTTACGGTGGTATATTCGGGACCCTAGTCGTCAGAGGCGCTGGCTGTATTAATAAACCAGTTTAAAAGACGATAGGGCTGCCGACATAATTATGGTCACGTATCCATGGAACTCCCAAACTGTAAACAAATTCGTACTGACCATAATGACATGTAAAGAAAGGCACAGGTCCCACATATCAGAGGCGACAACAATCTGGAAAAGGGCGTTCGTGGAAAATAATTGAATGTGCAAAAACAAACTATAGCCTGCGTGCACGTACATGGGAACTCTGCTTTTAGAAGCTTGGACAATGGGTCCGTTTTTGTCGCTTGGTTCCTGCCTTAAATTACGTAGAAAACTTGCCCGTTTGATTTGTGTGTTGTGGTATTTTTCCTAACACACAAACTCAAACACCGCATGCACTTGGGTATTCAAGACGAACGCACAAGTCGGCACGCACCCAGGCACACACGCACGCACTCACACACACCCACGCAGACACGCACGTACCCATATATGCATCCACATTCACGCGTGCACAGACATGCATGCGCGCGCGCACGCACGCACGCATGTCCAGCAGCAGAATACGTCGCATATGGATTTGAGTATCATATGCACATTTGGATCAACTATAACCACATAACCACACTTCAAATATTGTTAAGACGCACATGAAACATAAAGAGATATCGCACTTTGGTCTGCATACGTAGCTGACTGCAACGCAAGCGGAAGTGGGAAAACGTGCGCAGCTGAACTATTTATAGATGGCAGAATACACATCTTCGTCTGTTAAAAATGACCTTTGTATCGCACGGCAAGTTCGCAAGGCGAGTTAGTGCATTAGCAAATGTCTGTCGAGAGATTCAAAACACAGGTATACAGTGGAACCTCGCTATTAAGGTCACCTTTGGACCTGACCGAACGTGGCCCGAATAAAGAGGTGAGCGTATTAGCGGGACTTGTTTCCTATGGTTTAGTGTTACGTAAATAATTTGGGACTTTCGTATGATAATCTTAATCGAGAGGTGGGCGTATTACCGAGGTGACCGTGAAGCAGGGTTTGACTGTATTTATAATTTAAATTTATTGACGCGATGTGTCTGTCTGTACTAAAACACTATATAACTCGCCACGAATGTACTTTCAAGTCGACATTGTTACCTTCTATAGCGGTCAGTAGCGTCCTAAAGACGGCTACCCAGAAACTGCAAAGATATAACATCTCATGAAATCTTGAAATGAAAGTACAGCTTAACTGTCAATACGCGGGCATACTATTATACTGTTGTAGGGAAGACATAAACCTACGACTGATAGAATAATGTCTACGACGTGATGTATACATAACAAGACAGCAGTAACCTAAATGAACGTGGATTAGCGCAGTGTGGTCCCCCGGTGGTCGGTAACCTGGCGCGGATTAACTCCCACCGCGGATTAACCCCGCGCGGATTAAGCCGGCGTGGAGTAACCCACTGAGTCCGATAATTCGTGCAGTCTTTTATACATCCAATCTTATATAAAGTGGCACTATTTTACATGCCAGACTATTTCCAAGACAATACTGTTTATATTTATACAAAGGATGCCTTTGTGAAGTGCATTGCGTGTTGATCGACCGCAGACGGTGACGAAAGTCCTTCTATAGCACAGTATTCAGTCCTTATGACTGCTCGAAGCACTTTACACTTTAATCCCCGGCTGACCTGTCTAAATGAACACCATCTCGACTTATCTAGTAAGCATTCAACCGTGCAGCAATTCGAGTAGCAACCACTGTCTATAGCCAGGTAGTAATTTACATAGCTAAATGAACTGGAGAAACGTAGAGTGAACGAACTTGCCCAACGTTCGACACGGCAGCCCAGGATTCGAACCCGGGTTCTCTCGATTGAGAGTCCTATGCTCGAGCCACTGCGCCCCATCGACGAAGTCGTGAACAAGACCGTACGCAACGCCCGATTATTTGTGCTACTCCGCCAGCCGTTCAGGATGACTATAGCGGAATGCAGATCGCAAATGTACAATTTTATATTTATTTCACACGCCAAATGATTTTAACTAATTAAGTACTGAAGAATATGTTATGTGTTGCCGCAGTGGACGATCATTCAGTTGTGCGCACCGTTGAGAACGACAACGAGGCAACGTGAAACTGCGTACATTCACATAGAATATATGAACTTGATAATAATTTTACTTTGAGCAAGTAAATTGTCGACTGCCATTTTGAAAGGTCTCCTGAACCCAATGACCGCATCACAATGTCAACAACATTTAAGTTCCGTCGGAATCGCACACGCTCCATTACGAAGCCGTAACTGCGCCCCTTGATTGAACAGATGCTTCCGTGGGTAATAACGGCCTAGAAAATATATATTGTTATCTAAGGCAACGTCCTGGGTGCGCCATTGTTATGAATACGTGTGATGGTGTATCTGTATCGACGAATAACAGATATTATTGAGATAACATGAATGAATGCACTAAACATATCCATGATTGCTTTGCTTTAAACCGATACAATCGCATATCTCTACCAACGAGTTAACGATATAATTGATAGTACCCTGTATCCAATCCGGATACAATATTGTGTTAAACATTTGCAGACAAGGATCCGGCACGCGTTGTTGATGTGGACACGCGACTGCAAACTAATTATCGATTATAAATTATTAAGATTTCCACTTAAGGCATCATGGGTAATTTGGGGCAGACCGTACTAAACCCGGATTTTATAGACTGCCATGGAAACGAATTGTGTAACGGTTGAGTCATTGAGTGCGCTGTTAATTAGCAACCGCAACGTTTTGGGGGAATATTTAGATCGCGGCGATACGCTGCGCTCCAGCGAGAAGCCTTTATGTCTGAGTTCTAAATGCCACGCTCAATTTTAGCTCAACACTATTATTAAAATATATAATTGTCCCATGATTAATCATCACCGTTCAAGTGTACCTTGAACTTTGTGCTGAACTTGAAAGTGTTCATGAACGTTCCCAGACAGTTTTGATGTCTAGAAATATAATTACACTAATTATTATTTTAGTAAATGCGGCGTCCAATGTGCTCCAACACGTTCTGTGTAAAATTGGGTTACGCACGTTAAGACAGTTTACACGAGCGACGTGTGCCTCGAATAGTCCCGCGACACCGTGTCGCAGGACAAAGCATAGGTAGACTATGTGTGCGTTTAGACGAGCGACGTGTCTGGACATTGCGATTTATGTCAAATCATGTGCCACTCCCGATTTTAGTTTTGGTGAACTGTCATAACGGTATATTTGCTGTTGCTTTAAAAACGACGTCGAATGTCGGTGAAATCTGAATTTGCTTCATTTCCACCGACTCGATCGTAACCGCAAATTGCATTCGCTATCTGGATGCCGATTACACGACACGACCGATCATTGCAATGCGATATCGAACGGCACGGCTATTTATGTACCACGCGGGACACCAACGCTCATGCTGGTGAAACGTCGAGTGTTTAACGTGTTTATAAACACAAACCATAATAAACTGGAGTAGGTCGACGCGGTGCGGTTTGCCGACCGTTGAGGCTTACCAGCCTGTTATCTATACCGGTGTTCAAAACCCTCGTGTAGGTGAAGAACTTGTGTCACGTAGAGACTCAACTTTCCCTCTGTGTTGGTTCAGAGAGATCTGGCTAACTCTGACCACTTTGCTATGCACAACGACGAAAGGCGCCGATCAAATGACAGAATGTCACAAAGCTCAATAAACAACAATAAACAACAATAAACAACAATACTTCTACAATTTTAAAACGTTCCGACACCTTTGACTAATTGACATATACGGCTCCTGTTCAATGATTCATTCCTACGAGTCATCGCAGAAAGAAAACCAACATCCTGCAATCGTAAACCATGGACGATAGGAATTAATTTGCTGACCAAAACTTACCTGATCCGGCCAAAGACTTCGGCTCTTACGGGAGGCTTCTAGACCGCAACCGACTGCGCGATCACAACATAAACAACGGCTAGTGAACGCGTATCGGCGTGACCGTGTCAGGCTGACCTAGAGCTACCATCAATGCAGCTCGACTGTCGCTGTTCGACTGCCCGTGTGTTCCCTTACCTGCTGTTATATAACCGCCCACTTCGCACCGGTTTCGACCAGTTGCGCTGATCTAAGATCTAACAATAGGAATATAACCGTGACTACAGCATGGGGAAAGGTGCTTAGACACGACATGATGCATGCTTAGGTCAAGCGGACATTACGTAACGCCGTGATCATTCTGTTTTGACTGAAGTCACCCTACCTTATAATACACGTGACTCCTCGACAGTTTCATGTGCTAAGTAATTGCAGATGGCAGAAGGGGGTGTGACGTAGTGTAGGGATGTGACGTAGTGTAGGGGTATGACGTAGTCTAGGGGTGTGACGTAGTGAATGGGGTGTGACGTAGTGTAGGGGATGTGACGTATTGAGGCTTCGACGTATTCCTCTCTCAGCTGGTGGAGTTGGGAACAAAAACCAACGTCCCACACTCCACTGCAGTAAAACGTACTATTCGTATTTCTCACAGGATAATTAGTCGACTGTGCCACGCTACTGAAACTAGGCTTACTATCTAGAATTAACTATTAAACGAATACCGTAATGGTTATTCGCATATTTCGTTTAATTGTGCCATTTGAACGGTACCCCTTTCCAGGCAAGTGTCTTAGGCATCGCAAACCGGATAACAACAACCTTCCCGTCTTCTCCGTTTATTATTTACCGATAATACACATAAGAGCGCCAGTGCCGTCTGATGGGACTATTATGAAAAAGTTCACACAACGACTCGACTCATTTCAACAATCTAAAAACTAAATTGCAACATTACAGAACGATCAGGTGCTACACAACTAGTTTGGTGATCACCCGTAAGCGTGAAAAACGGATACGAATTCCTTACGAGAATCAGTATGTAAAATCTATAATATGCACAATATTCGTATATAGTATTACCTATGCATGCATATATTCTATAGTTCCACTTACTTTATTGTCCCGGCCAGCACGTGGGGATGTATAGTAGCGGGTTTTCAAGCAACACTTGTTTCCATCGTCGCAGAGATTTATGACGTAATGTCTCGTCTCCACGTAATGCCGTCACGATTGTGTTCCGCGCATATTTACTGCATTATTCGGATTCCGCTTAATGTCCACGACTCACATCTATCCACACAATTTAAACACTTGGGTTAATCATTTGCATAGTGAATTTACTTGTTTACATTTGCACAACTTCACGGGATTTATATATTATGTCGCTTACTGAAGTCATAAATTTAGTATCAACACAAACTACGTGGAACAATCCCATTTCCCTTGTGGGAACACTTGGAAAACCCTGCAGTTATTAGTATATGACAAAATGGACGACCCACAGTTGTCATTATACTGTGATAATCATAAAAGTTAGCTAATCATTGAGTAATTACCTCGTTAATGACGCACTAATGACGCACGATTGCGCGCCGTGCAACAAAACAAATGCATAAATCTTTTGGCTATTGGCTCCATTCGCGATAGCAGGAAGATAGTAAATAGTTTGTATAAACATTGTTATGCAAAAACTATCATAATGCGTATATATAAATATATGTTTAGGTTTTGACACGGGTCAACTCGACCTGACTTTGTATATTACGAAGGCAAATAGCCGCGTAAATACATTTTTTACTGTGAAATCATTCTTAAGTATACATGAGTATACTTAACATTGGCAAAAACAGGTGCTTCGCTGTTTTATTTACATCGTTGGTGGGGTCGTTCATACAACAAAGTCCACGCGTAGAACATCACCGACCGACCGACCGACCGACCGACGGACGGACGAACGAACGAACGAACGGTCGAACGAACAAACGAACAAACGAACAAACGAACAAACGAACGAAAGAACGAACCAACCGAACCGAACCGAACCGGAACGAACGAATCGAACGAACGAATCGAACGTACCAGCTACACGTCCGTCTCTCACTTGTAGTAATTTTACAGGGGTTACTATTTCCTCTGTTTGAACGTCCTCGCTGATCTTTACATATTTGGATATATATGCGTTGATATCACGCGTCAACATGGCCCAGCGTAGCTTGAGTAGTGGCGTCACATGGTGGACCAGCATTCAACCAAAGCCGGGACAGGCGGTAAGTAAGACCGCAAAGACTAGTGTTGACATCGAAGCAACCTTCGAGACCGGAAGAAAATGCGAAGCCGTGTTCGTCGACCTCACAGCCGCGTATGACATCGTGTGACACAGTGGCCTAAGCTGCTCCGACTGATCCCTAACAAACACATGGTCCGGTTTGTAGAAGAACTCGTCACAAACCGAAACTTCAAGTTACACGTCGGCAAAGACATGTCAACGACATACACTATCAAGAACGGGGTACCACAAGGTGCTGCTTTCGCTTCGATGCTCTTCAACATCTACACGTCGGACATCCCGCACACAACATCAACGAAATACATTTATGCTGATGGCATCGCCCTCGTGGTATCGGGACTGAATTACGGTGACATGCAGCAAACGTGAACACACCTTCTGACAAGTCTGGACCTGTACCTTCAACGATGGCGTCTCCGACTTAACGTCAACAAAACAGTGAGCAGCTGCTTTCATCTGGCGAACTGTCTGGCAAACCACCAGTACAACAGCAAATCCCAAGTACCTCGGAGTTACATTCGACAGGTCACTGACTTACTCAAAACATCTAGCTCAAGTATCGAAGACAGTGAACGCAAAGTGCAACTTACTTTGACGACTAGCCGGCACAGAATTAAACGGTGAGCACACTTCGACCCAAAATCAATAATCACACTAGCGATTGCGCTGGTGCAGTAAGTTGAAAACATTACCCCTCGAAAACACTACGGTAGTGTTTTTTCTCGATTTTTCAATTTCTATGTGTTTGGAGCTATCCACAAAGTACCTCTCGCTTGGTTGGGGGTCTCCGATCAAGCGATACGAAGCTTTACATTGGGTAGGATATATTGGTAATACGGGTTACGTAGATTAAAAATAAAGCTGTTGGCACCAGACTGATAAATTTCGTCGTGTCAGCGACAAGTTTATGGAGTGCACGAATTCAAGTACCGACATTTTATTAGTTTAAATTGTTTATCGTCGGCAGGAGACGTCTGGGGGAAACGTCCGGGGGATGTTCGTATTAAAAATATTGTGTGGGGTGGGCGAAGTTAATAGCTGTGGAGATGGAATTGAGGCTCATGTATGGCTTCGTTCCCCGGAGATCCTAAATACACCACTGTAGGTTTAATCATATAATCATGTTAGTGTAATTACTGGCTGGATAGATCTAGGTTAGTAAAATGAAACATATAGTTTGATATATTAGTTCATAAGTACAGAGTTTAGCCCTAACCGTAAACAAACCCAACTATTACTAACCCTTACCATAGATTACTCTAGCCCTAACTAATTACAGTAATAGTCTTAATCCACATGATTAATGACGTTTCGCATTAACTATTTATTCCCGTCGATTACTATGACCCCAATCATATCTGGCTCCAACCATAACTAATAATACTAATAACCTTAACCCTAATGAATAATGACATTTCACATAAAATATTTATTCCCGTCGTCTAATTGGTTCCAACGATTACTGTAACCCCAAACGTAGCTAATGATAATAACGTTAATATAATTAATAAGGATATTTCACATTAACTATTTATTCCCATCGTTAGATTGGTTATAATGACTATGCTATAATCCTAACCCACCACAATTGACACCAACCATAACTAATAATAATCTTAACAGTAATTAATAATTATTTATTCAGTCGTCTGATTATCACACTGCTTATTCCCGTCGTCTGACTAGTTCCAACGATTAAGCTATAATTAATAACGATAACTAACTCAAACCATAACTTATTATAATAATGACATTAAACATGATTAATATTTATGTCATTTACACTAAGTATTTATTTCAGTTGTCTAATTGGCTCCAAAGATTACAAATTCTAGGCTAGTGTATAGGATGATTTTCAAAAAGGTGTCTAACGTAACTGGCTTGTAAAATATACTGACGGTAGTGTTTTGAAATTGGGTAGTGTTTTGAGCTCGTAAGAGTAGTGTTTTGAACTTAACAGTAGTGTTTTGAGGATGCGATATGTTTTCAGCGGGGTAGTGTTTTGAGCGTCCGACTATTGTTCGCCAGTGTGGTGCCGCAGTGCCCACACACACCGACTCGACGCAGCACTAAACAGCAGCCTCCGACCGGTGTCTGGGTGCATCCGATCCGATGCTGCCTGTTGTTGCTGGGATAACGCCTCCTGACATCCATCAAAACAAACAGTGCCTCTCACGAGCCCGTCTTGCCGAAACAAACAGTGCCTCGCACGAGCCCGTCTTGCAGGAACAAACAGTGCCTCTCACGAGCCCGTCTTGTCGAAACAAACAGTGCCTCGCACGAACCCGTCTTGTCGAAACAAACAGTGGCTCTCACGAGCCCGTCTTGTCGAAACAAACAGTACCTCGCACGAGCCCGTCTTGTCGAAACAAACAGTGCCTCGCACGAGCCCGTCTTGCCGAAACAAACAGTGCCTCTCACGAGCCCGTCTTGTCGAAACAAACAGTGCCTCTCACGAGCCCGTCTTGCCGAAACAAACAGTGCCTCGCACGAGCCCGTCTTGTCGAAACAAACAGTGTCTATCACGAGCCCGTCTTGCCGAAACAAACAGTACCTCTCACGAGCCCGTCTTGTCGAAACAAACAGTGCCTCTCACGAGCCCGTCTTGTCAAAACAAACAGTGCCTCTCACGAGCCAGTCTTGTCGAAACAAACAGTGCCTCGCACGAGCCCGTCTTGTCGAAACAAACAGTGCCTCTCACGAGCCCGTCTTGTCGAAACAAACAGTGCCTCGCACGAGCCCGTCTTGTCGAAACAAACAGTGCCTCTCACGAGCCCGTCTTGTCAAAACAAACAGTGCCTCTCACGAGCCCGTCTTGTCGAAACAAACAGTGCCTCTCACGAGCCCGTCTTGTCGAAACAAACAGTGGCTCTCAAGAGCCCGTCTTGTCGAAACAAACAGTGCCTCGCACGAGCCCGTCTTGTCGAAACAAACAGTGCCTCGCACGAGCCCGTCTTGCCGAAACAAACAGTGCCTCTCACGAGCCCGTCTTGTCGAAACAAACACACCCGTCTTTCGAAACAAACAGCCGAAACAAACAGTGCCTCGCACGAGCCCGTCTTGTCGAAACAAACAGTGCCTCTCACGAGCCCGTCTTGTCGAAACAAACAGTGCCTCGCACGAGCCCGTCTTGTCGAAACAAACAGTGCCTCTCACGAGCCCGTCTTGTCAAAACAAACAGTGCCTCTCACGAGCCCGTCTTGTCGAAACAAACAGTGCCTCTCACGAGCCCGTCTTGTCGAAACAAACAGTGCCTCGCACGAGCCCGTCTTGTCGAAACAAACAGTGCCTCTCACGAGCCCGTCTTGTCAAAACAAACAGTGCCTCTCACGAGCCCGTCTTGTCGAAACAAACAGTGCCTCTCACGAGCCCGTCTTGTCGAAACAAACAGTGCCTCTCACGAGCCCGTCTTATCGAAACAAACAGTGCCTCTCACGAGCCCGTCTTGTCGAAACAAACAGTGCCTCGCACGAGCCCGTCTTGTCGAAACAAACAGTGCCTCGCACGAGCCCGTCTTGTCGAAACAAACAGTGCCTCTCACGAGCCCGTCTTGTCGAAACAAACAGTGCCTTGCACCAGTCCGTCTTGTCGAAACAAGCAGTGCCTCGCACGAGCCCGTCTTGTCGAAACAAGCAGTGCCTCGCACAAGCCCGTCTTGTCGAAACAAACAGTGCCTCTCACGAGCCCGTCTTGTCGAAACAAACAGTGCCTCTCACGAGCCCGTCTTGTCGAAACAAACAGTGCCTTGCACCAGTCCGTCTTGTCGAGACAAGCAGTGCCTCGCACGAGCCCGTCTTGCCGAAGCAGACGGCCAACACACATTACACGCCCCGGTGACAACAGCTGCACCTGGGCGAAAACGTCTGCGTTCTCGACACCCCTTCTCGGAGCACGCTCGACGTATCATCAGCGACGCTGCCGGGAAGAGCGGGCCTGGGTGGACACACGAGCCGTGGACAAGAACCGAACTAAATTGATTCAACACAGACATATACAAGACGCAGCCATACATAACGTATCACAATTGAACCAAACATAGCATCTGCATGCTGTGAATACCTAAACGTTCTATACAATCAATTTACAAATAAGTTGGAAGCAAAATTAATGCACGAAGTTATAAAAACTTATATTTTGCATTCCCTATTAATACTTTACCATGTTATTTCTTATAATCAATAAACACAATTGACTAGATTTAGGGTAGCAACCTTTTCCTGTAAGTTGCTTACTGTATATTATATACAGTATATTCACTTATACATCAACAAATAGTTTTTAGTACAATGTGTATGGAGACACCACATAACAGATAACTTAATTGTTTATTGGTAATAATTAATACAAACTTTCATATTTCTGAAGGAGATAAACCGTTCTGCATGTCTGCGGGTCTGGGTGTAACTGATTCCATAATTTAGGACCTTTAATGCTAACACAAGTAGCTGTTTGTGCAGTTCTGCTATATTTTATTTTGTAATTATTGTTTTTGCGAGTATTATGATTGTGACTATCACGCACTCTCTTAAAGTAACCCTATAGATGACCAGGAAGCAAATTGTTATGGACCTTAAACATGAACACCACATTGAAGTAGTCGTATCATATCATATAATATCATATCATATCATATCATATACACACAAAGTTTTAAAGTACTGAAAAATTGGTCTAGAGTGTGACTTCATGTTTACATATTCATATATACTTTTTCTGTAGCACATGGAGAAGTTGTATTGTGTTCTTATAAGTACTTCCCCATACTTCACACCAGTAGTTCAGGTATGGCATGATAAGAGTGCAGTACAAGGCATATAAAGCATTGCTATTCAACAGGTACTTAACTCTATTCATGACAGACACATTCTTAGCAATTTTATTTGTATCCTCTTAATGTGGTCAGTCGAATTCAACTGATAGTTAATGTGAACACCAAGGAATTTGGTAACATATACTCTTTCAATATTAATAACATTATGCTAACTGTGGGATTGTTGATAAACTTCTTCAACTTATTACCATGAAATTTGTTTTTGAAACATTCAAAGATAGTTTGATTGCTTGAAACCATGTGCTTAATTTATTCAATTCTCTAGATACAGTTTTGCACATTTCTGATACATCATCACCTAGTACAAGAAGTTTGTGTCATCAGCACATATACATTTCATCATGGGTGATACTTTACACGTGTCATTATTATTATATACAGGATAAATAAAACTGGTCCTAGTATAGAACCTTGTGTTACACCACATGTTATATTTTGGCAAGTTGAATCTGTGCCATTTATAGAGACATTCTGTTTTCTGTTGTTCAGATAGCTAAGTAAACGGCTATATGCTACACGTCTAATGCCATAATTTTCAATTTATTGAGCAGAATGCTGTGGTCAACTGTATCACAAGCCTTCTTTAAATCTATAAGTACTGCTATTGACTACTGTGAGTTGTCCCACAGCTGATGTCGTTCCTTCTACAAGTTCCAATATTGCCATTGATGTTGAGTGGGTTTTTCTAAATTCATATTGAACAATGTAGACAAGGTTTGTGCACAATGACAGATACCAAATTCAAAGCTATTTCAAGGCTTTTCAAGGCTACTGAAAGGGAAATTTAAGGCTATTTAACCGAAAATGAACTGGCTTGAGACCACTGACCATGTCCTAGGTACAGCTGGTCAACAAAAGGCCTTGAATTAGCCTTGGTGTAATTCAAGGTTAGCAACGATTTCAAGGCCCCGAACGGACCCTGTCAGGGTCAGTACACAATGGTAGATACCAAATTCAAGGCCCCGTGTTACGCAAGCCCGAAGACAGCCCTGCACAACTGGCCCTGCAGTTTGCCGTTGTTGGGTCTGCCGGTGTTGCGTGCCAGAAAACGTCGTGCGGGAATACCTCGAGGTATTCTATCAACATTCTTTCCAATAGATAATCGAGTCCGAATATTAACTAGATTCCGAATATGAAGATCTGCTATTGATTCGACATATAAACAATATGATGCTATAATATCTAAGGTGTGAGGTAAGATAAAATATAATTTTACTTTATAGCTATAGTCCTTATCAAAAATACTGATTTTATACGAGAATATCAACATTTCATACACTGATTTGTTAACTATACACGTTATTTAGAAATAAAATTATTTCTTTGCCGAGGGACGGAGCATAACGTTATTCTTTAAAATAAAAAATGATCAGTAAATCAACACTAAACGTGGTTGTACTGCACTTTTTAAAGGACATATGTAAATATGGAAAAATTGTAACATTATGCCTTCATTAAAATAAACAAAATTGTGAACAGTTTATTTTGCCAACACCTGTCGGATTATTAAATTAAGTATAGTTAAGTTTTTACCAGCAAAAACTTATTTGCTGGGACAGGACGGCGAAAAATGTGGCAGTTTTTAACGCATGATGGGAACATCTGTAAACAGAGGGAGATAGGCAGTGAGGGAACAAAAAGAGGGGGAGAAAGCAATAGGGGTTTCTCATGTGAAACTTGTTAACTTAAGTGGCTGACAACAAAAGGTGTACATAAAGAGACTGGTAGTGCCAACCAGCCAGGTGAGTTTAGTGCACCTTAGAGAACCACCCCATCACCTGATACCTTGTTTCCATCTCGTGTGCCAAGTGCTTAAAGTCTCCTTTATCTTTTCATTCAGGTAATGGTTGAAGTTAATGTTACGTTTAGGTATATTCTTAACTAGTGCAGAACCTATATTAGAAAAAAAATATTAAAGCCATTTGTGATATTCTTTCTGCCACTGATCTTATTTGCGTTATCTTTAAACTGAATAAGTTATTCAGGTCCTTGTTTTCTTTATATTATTTAGAGTGTTTAAAATTCTTTCATATTCGTCTTGTGTAATTCTAGAAAATCGGAGAAGTATTGTTTTTCTGTATATTTCAATATGGCTGTCAGTTTACTTTTATATTTCCTGTATTTTTTCTGTTTTGCATATGTTCTGTTTTTTAAGAATTGTCGACATAGTAGGTTTTTTCTTACATGTATTTTTAAAGAATTTGTCATCCATGGTTTATCCGGTCTCTTTTCTTGAGTGTTTTATGTGTACGGCTACTGACGGGACAATTTATGTTATACAACTTTGTAAACAAGTTGATAAATTTATTATAGGTAATGTTTACATCTTCATCTGTCACTATTATAAGCTTGCTTCGCAGTGTGGTCAGATCTTCGTTCACGAAAACTTTTCTGTATCCGTTCAGACCCCTCAAGTTCTTCTTGCACCTCATGATGGCAGTTTTTATGTCACGTCGGACGATTTTGGCTACGATGGCCCTGGGTTTCGTTGCTACTTTTCTGCCTATGCGGTGGCTCACATTGATGTCACGTTCGGAGACTTCGACGCACAAAGAAAGGTGGGACGCCACGCCTTGTAGACTTAGGGAATTCATCCCAGTCCCATCAACGAAGCCAATCGGAGACGACCTTAGCCGACACTTACAAGTGCGCCTCAACAGCATAAGAACAGGCTACGGAAGGTTCAAACACAATATGAACCAGATGTGGCTGGCACCATCAGCTTCGTGCGAATGCGGTGCCGAAAGGCAGCGAACATACCTTGAATCGTACGCAAGAAGTGGCGCCGCACGGTGGACAAGCATTCAACCAAAAAGCCAGGACAGGCATTCTGTCGTGACTAGTGGCGCCGCATGGTGGACCAGCATTCAACCAAAGCTAGGACAGGTAGTCTAGTGTCTATTTTAGTGTAGGCTAACCCCGGCTCTAAGTAACCTTTGGACCAGAGGTGTCAAGTCTCACGGTTTATCCGTGAGTCTCACGGATTTTTTAGATTTAGACATGCTCACGGCCGTGAGACACGATGCTCACGGATTTCTGTAATTTTTTTTATTTTCATTTTTTTTCAATCCTCTTTATAACGCGCCTCGTTAACTTACAACGGGTATTCGGATATAGCGCGGTCGGCCGTGGATCCCGAATTTCTGCTTATCGCTACGCTATCCATCAACAACATTTCTATTACGCTAAATGCGACTCATAGATCGCACCGTGCTTCACATGTTATTCCCGCAGCGTTCTTGGCGTCGCGGTGCGGGCTTGACGATTACTAGTTTTGGTGGCGGCGCCCCTTGTGGCATATTTTGAAACACCGTAAGGCGCCTCGCTTACGTCTCATTTCTTGGAACCTGACCACATACATTCCACTGCGCTAGAAAATTATGGATGCTCCACAAGCAAAGAAGTGGAAACATTATGCAGCTGTATTCCTGTTAGAATGGGTCCAACTATTCAACGGCATAATAACCAAGTCGAAGGCGAAGCCTGTCAAGCATCACGCCTGGTGCGCAGACGCCGCAGTGTGTTTGCGTGTCGTAAAGGTCGCGGCGTCTGGTGTACATGATGTTCGCGGGCATATCAAATAAAAATTGCATGACAGGCAACTGAAGTCAGCTCGACAAGACGCACCGATTACTTCTTTTTTTAAGGCGAGGTCGGTCACTCCTGATTCGACCACAAAATCTGTGGTGATGTTCACATATTTTGTGGCGGAGCACAACCTCCCAGCACCCGTCGCCGACCATTTCACCGAACTGTTGCCCGGACAATGCGATCGTGAAGTCCTTTATTCTTTAAGTGCAAACGGATGAAAACCACGCACGTTATCAAGTGACGCTTGGCAACTGAGATGAAGCGGCTCGTCATCCTGGTCCGATTATTCAGCGACGTGGCGGCACGCACACGCCTGCTGGACATGCCAGTGTGCAACGGCGGCACAAGCGAGGGAATCTTTGGTGTTATGGATGGAGTTTTTAGGTAACTGTTTACATTTATCATATATGCTGTTTTATTGACTGCTCAAAAACCTTTTTAAAAATTGACAAAAATCATATCGACGGAGAGACCCTTAAAGACGAAATTGAAGACCTCCAGCTGATGTAGGACGACGTCCTCAGCACGGAGGTCAGATGTCGGGGGTCAGGCACATCGTCTCGACTCCATCTGGGCTGATGTGTTGGCGTTGAAGACGGCTCTACAGCAACGGCTCTTTCCCTGCCTGGCTCGCCTGTTGCAGGCCCTGTTAAGTCTGCCACACAGCAACGCAGACTCCGAGAGAGCGTTCTCGGTGGTTCGCAAAATCCACACTTGAGGCACTCAAGAGCTTGCACGCGGACACGATTACAGCTTTCATGCAATGCAAGATGAACTGTGACAGTACTTGCTTTGACGTGACGCCACGGATGCTGCGCGAGGCCAAATGGGCATCCCACTAGTACAACCTGGAGCACCCGACACTGCCCCCAGGCGCCCGGTAAATTGGCTAATGTAGTGCACACTCGGTTTACTAGTTTTGAACTGTTTTAGCTGTTTTTGCGCTAAATTTGTAAGGATTTTCTGCTTATCTCAATGATATCTGATTCAGATCTCACTGGTAACATATACTCAGGGTTGACACCTCTGCTTTGCACGTATTGAGCAACTTTTTATGGCATGTAACTTCCCACAGCAGAAGAAAATACCGTAAAACACAACAGTTCCTTGTACTGAAGTATTATTATCAATATCACAAAAAAAGTATTATTTTTTTAATTGTTGTTTTTCACTAATCCAAAGTATAGCCAGGATACGTGATATACACATGTATATTCTCTTGACTTTTTTGTAGAAAACGTGATGTACCATTTATGTATTGTCACAATTAAAATAATAGTAGGCTTATGGCGTGGTATTTAACGTCTATAGTAGGCTATCGTAGTGGGTATGTTAGTTATGTAACCTGACATAATTAAGCAAACATATTAATTACAACAAGCGCAAGAACCGGGGGACTCAGGGGCTAAGTCCTCCAATATTATGGTGGGTAGCTGGATATGGGATTAGTCCCCAATATTTAGGGAAAGGGGTGCATTTTGGTGCAATTGTTTTGGTGGTGGTTGGAGATAGGATTAGCCGCTCCCCCCACCCCTCAGTATTTAGGGAAGGTGTGCATTTAAAAAAGGTTCCAGAAACAAGTCAGAGAACTACAGGCCAGTGAGCTTAACATCAGTGATTTGCAAATTATTAGAAAGACTAATTAAAGATCACCTGGTGGATTTTCTTGTTAAACATTACTTAATAAACCCATCTCAACATGGGTTTCTAAAAGCGAGGTCATGCTTAACAAATATGTTACTAAGTGGGTAGACGAAGGGTCACCAATAAATATCATCTACTTAGATTATCAGAAAGCTTACGACAAAGTGCCACATCAAAGCTTACTGCTTAGACTAAAGGCCCATGGCATAGGAAATGGTATAATTAACTGAATACAAAAATGGCTTATTGGCAGAAGAGAACGGGTAGTAGTTGATGGGGAGGTTTCAAACTGGAAATCAGTTTTGAGTGGGGTACCACAGGGATCAGTTCTGGGACCTATATTATTCTTAATATATATCAGCGATTTGGATGATGATATAACAAGCAAGGTGTTGAAATTTGCAGATGATACAAGTGTTTAGAAGGATTGAACGTGATGGAGATAGACAGCATTTACAAGATGACCTTGACAGGTTGATCAAATGGTCTGAAAAGTGCCAAATGTTGTTCAATTTGGGGAAATGTAAATGCCTCCACACAGGACATGGGAACGAAGATGTGCATTATACAATACTGCAATAAGTACTACTGTAAAAGAAAACGACTTAGGGTTAACCATTAGTGCTGATATGAATGTTTCAGAACAGTCCGGAATTGCAGCTTCAAAGGGAAATCATATCCGTGGATTATTTAGACGAAATATAGCGTATAACGAAAAAACAATAGTTAGGCCTCATTTAGAATATTGTAAGAAGGACATAGATGTTTTAGCGACTAAAATGATATCAAAACAGAGGGATCTTAGTTATGAAATACGCCTAAAAGAATGTGGTTTAACAACCAGGAGATTGGACCCTGAAGGTGGTGTTTTGGTGAGCCTCAAAGGGGTGCAATTAGAGGTGTTTTGGAGAGCTTGAAGGTGAGGTTTTGCCGAGCTTCAAGGGTGTGTATTTGGGAGATTTTTGGTTAGTCTCAAGGGGGTGCAGTTGAAGGTTCTTCCGATGTCATGATCCGAGCGAAGTTATTCCGGTATAACAAGAAAGTAGCAAATTTATTACAAGAATCAATCCACTTGATATCTAAACATAATTACGACCTTTATTTATTACGTACAAAACAACATTTGGAAATGTTGTAAGACAAAATAACAGTTCTCCAATTGTGATAAAACAAGACACACGCAACACTGCTTGTATTGATATGTTCATTATAATTTTATTTATACAAAAATATGTACATTTCTCTTTGGTTTAAAAATTCATTTAATGCTACATTTATAACAATCTGAGAAAAAACAACTTTACATGTTAATCTCCATAAGTTCCACATGGTACAGTAAAATTATAAAACGTTTTTTCACTACCGGTACAAAAGTTGTCTTCGTATAACAGTAAGAAGGGTATAAAAAAAGTTACGTATAAATACAACTCTACAAGATGTGCACATAAACACATTGTATTGAAGTGCGGCAGGTGGCGCCACTTATATAATGATATCCCCATACACACTAGGTGGCACCACATTACATACGGGTCATAGAATTAAATTTAAGCAAATTACCTGCATCAGTAGCGTTCATGTTTTTGAAGTGTAATTTTAACCAAATTAACTTTGTTTGCTAGTGGTATTCGGCAGTCACAAAACAATGAAGTGTTCTTATAATATAGTATTACTACATAATCCTATCAATGCTTTTTTAATTGACAGATAATAAATTACAAGTATATTTTATACATTATTTACATTCAAAATTAATCGTTGCAACAATGCAGTTTCTAGTAAAATCAGTAAATTCGTATACAGAATAATGCCTGAACCACACAGTTGCATAGTCAATAGTGCATATATAGCATTAACATTTGTTAACGTCTTCTATGTACATTGGTACATACATACAAAAGGTTTTATACAAACACTGTATAAAAAGTCTACCTGCAGAAATAAGATTGACATGGACAATCTGTTCGATTTTAGAAGCAATTATGCAATTCTGAACCATAATATGGGACTACATTTTATATGTACAAATGTCTGTTAAATGCAGCCTTTTACAATCCACACAGTTGAAATATTTTCCTCTCTACAACATAGCAGAATTATTACTACGTAATATTGTGAAAACATCCATTAGATGTCCGTCAAAGGTGGTCTTATCCGATAACTAAATATCAACCTTTTATGAACTGAGAAATTATGTTATACTTCCAATGTGGTGTTAATATGATGGTGGGCATTCTGTCGTGGTTTCTTTCAAATATTACCAATTTACCAGGCTTGTTAACATGCAAATGCATGCAGCTGTGATGCTTTCAGTGCATTTATATTTTATTTTTTATGCATACCCTAATTTGCATTTGAATGATGCACCACCGCAAATGCATTTAAATTGTCAAATGTCCAATCAAATAAATTTCAAATGCATAGTTGTTTGAATAATTACAATGAATAATCATTAGATATGGACCCAGTAGGTTTAAATAATTGCATTATAATAATCCACATATTGTGTACTGTGCATAGTTGCTTGATTTTTATTCATCATTAATAAAATTACACATATTTTTGTATAAAACCAAAACGTTTGAAATGAATCCAAATTAATTTTACAATAGCATTTAACCAAAACATCTGCATTTGAATGTGATCCTGGAAAATGTCAATTGGCATTTAAATTTGCACAAACGGAAACATTAAAACATACATTTACCAAGCATGTGAGCCACATGGGACTGCGTAAGTTTGTTTCATATTGTCACATGGGACTAGTTGGACATGGAAGACTACACTGTATCCATTCTATCCAGTGTAGAGTACGTACATCAAATACTTAGACGCAGAAATATGTCAAATTATGCATTCCGATAAGCGTACAAGGGTGCAGAGCCCTTTTCTGTGGTTACTTTCTTGGGTACACCCATCTCAGCAGACATGACTGGCAAGCAATCTAGGCATCTACGTATGAGCAAAAGGGTACTAGAACACTGTAAGGTCTGAAAATTTAGGTGGAACTATTGATTTTTGGTTTCATCAATGAGTTTTTAATCTAGTGTGACATTAGCAGAAATTAAAATGCTTCCCAGAGAAGTCGAGATGGTATTCGATTGAATAAGTGGTAAAGTGTAAAGGGCTTTGAACAGTCCTGAGGACTGGATACTGCGCTATATAAGAACTTACCTTTACTTTTAAAAAATGACAATGATGAATTCAACAGCGAAGGTTGGCATTAGAGATCGCTGTCACGGTGCCAGATGCTGCCACAAGGTGGGCGCATGCTAATTAGGGCATGTACGCTTAACAGAACAAATACGGTACTTGTCCCCTACAACATCCGAGACAATCAAACACAACAGACTTCAAAACGTAATATAGAAGGCTGTTTTTGACACAGAACTACACTCATTGTACTCAAACATGTCTGGGCTTGGACGGCTTCTGAAAGCGTACATCTTTGTTGCGCTTTCACTGTAACACCCAGCAGTTTATATTCATAAAAATGCCCAAATTGCGGCACAACAAATCACTATTTACATAAAACCCACGGGATAACAGCGAAATGTCAATGGATCATACTAATACTTGTTTGGATATCTGCGGCCCTTCGCTGCTGCTTTTATGCGAATTGTCCAATTTGTTCGACACACTTCCCGGTGTCGCCATCCTGGTGGGTGTTGCATGAACTAAAGGTATGTAGGTGCTGTCCGCAGGTGGTAGAAGATAGTTCGCTGGAACGGCATTTTGACTGGAAGGGGTGACGAGAGGCGGTTTGTTCAATTTACTGTGTCGCTTCGATGCTGCGCCTGGTGGGTGTTTGCTGCTTCGTTTCTTCAGCGGAGGAGGCTTATTGGCTGAAAGAGGCACAATATCATTTAGTACACAGTTGCAGTCATTACACAAAAATTATTTTATTTTATAAATTAAATGAGTCTTTGTACATTTATGAAATCTAATTATAATCAAGCTAATACGTTAGCTTTTCTGATAGGATAGACAGTTACAACAATTGTGTGTGTGCGTGTGTGCGTGTGTGCGTGAGTGCGTGAGTGCGTGCGTGCGTGTGTGTGTGCGTGTGTGTGCGTGCACATGTGTGCGAGAGGGAGGTATGTTAATGTTTTCTTCCAGATGGCTTGCCCCTCAGGTGTCAAACTCTCAGGGGTTAATCTACACTCAGATTAAAAAGAAAACATCTTAATTTTTTTAAATTTCCCTTTGATTGAGAATTATGCAAGTTTCAGTATTTGTATCACATTAATGACGTCACACATTGTTACTGATGTAAAACGTGGTTCCGCCAATCAGATGACCGGTGTTGACCACGTTACACCTAATTTTGAATAACATCTTAACAAACATCATTTATGAAGAGTTCTGGGAAACCATCTTCTGTGTCTGTGCCAATGTAATGCCATCCGAAGAATGGGCATCTTTGCTAGCTGTGGACTATAAACACACGCCTGTTCATCTATCCTAGGAGATAACTCACATTACGCAATGCCCACACTTTTTTCTACACCTACCCATTGAACAGAGCTAGTTTATGATACTGTGCCTTATCACGTCCCACTAGCCTCTGGCAGTGAAAGACCTGCGCAGGGCAGTTTTTGACACATTCAACCTTGTTAACAATGATTAATGACACTCCCCCTTATCCAGAACATAAAAATAATAGCTAACGATGTTGTTAATTCGCACACGCTGACAGATGAGCAACACCAGGACCTGGTGCCAGTGCAGCAGTTCTGGATGAACGAAACTGATCAGCATCAGAAGGTTGGTCAAATTGGACAAGGTGAGGGGTTTTTCAAATGCAATTATATTCATCGTTAACTCAAGGGCGGTTAGACTGTAAACGCTGGCATGGCTTGATTGTGGTAGGACCAGCAGTTTCTTTTTTCTCGCCTCAGTTTAGATAGCACCGGTGTGGTTGTCATCGTTCGTGAAAAATGATATTTCTCCACTGGTGGTTGTATGTGAATGTGTAGTCGCACTTGTACTAAGTCATCATACAACACCTCCACCCTTCATTCCTCTGATGCAGGAGATTGAGTGGTAGAACCACACACAGGGGGTGACATAGCTATCTACCTGGTGGCTTGAGACCAGTGTTACATGTCACTTAGGCTACCATCTTTTATGAAGTGCCGTGTGATACTATAAATGGACCACCGAGTTTAAAGGACCGGGGATCCACATACAACAGGGTGGAATATGGACCCCCTATGAATAAAATAACTTTTTAACATATTGATTGAGTTAGATTGGTGTAATTATAACCAAAAACATATCTACAAAATCCTTACCGAATATCAACGATGGACATTTCAATATATTTCACAGTTATTAAGTATTGTTTTGACAATTTGTTGGCATATTTTTGCATTTCAGAATTGTACATTTTTATTTCTAGACATCAATTAACTTAATTCTATAATCATTAAATCACAAAACACATGAACAATTCCATTTTAAATAAATAGCCCCCAGTCTATTTACCACTGGGTCCATTTATAATATCACATCAGCCCAAAAGTCCTGCAAATTTGTTCCTAAAATTACTACAATTTCATAGTGGACTACTAACTTATGGCTAGGACCACCAATGTTACAACATTAGTGTTCTTGCAATCCACCAGGTTTTACGCCCCAATATATCACACTGATCCCAAGACAACACCTACAATAACCTCAGAAAAAAACGCCCTGACATCCCAGTGCAAGGCTATCCGATTCCAAGGAGAAAACACAGAACCCTTCCGCCAGCCCATACTAAGTCTGACAGGTCTTTATGTGGGCTGGGCCCACAAACAGCCCTAGGGCATACATTTAATTTTCCTTCCCTCTTCCCGTTTTTCTTCCTACAGGGAATTACGTGGATTTATGCTGGGGGTGTGGAAGCCGATAAAACACAGCTGCTTTCTAAGGAATAGGTTTAAAATAGGTTGAAAGAACTGAAGGTTGTAGGGTTAAGTCATAGAGGATTGAACTGAGAACATAGACAAACAGAGGAACAACAGAAATGGCATACCGAAACTAGTCCCAGAAACAGTATAGGGGCTGATGGAATAATGTGTTCATACTGCATGAATCTTTGTACAAAGGGTAGTTCATAGTTAAGTACAATTGTTCATAGCACTCTGCATGTTTTTGTCATTGTTGTGTAATCTGATCAAACATTCAGTAAAGTTCATTCATATGGTGCGAACATGACACTGTGAAACCAACACCTGTTTGTTGTATATACAACATGTACCTAGTGTCATGCCTGCATCATCAACAAAATCATTGAATTTTGTGTTCTTGAATTAATATAAACAATAATTTATTACTGGGTTGAATATTGCATTTTGAATTATTGTCTTGAAAAAGGTATTTCTGATGTGTGTTTTGGATTGAATGGTAATTTTAAACAAAAATACCTAATTTTGATGCTGTCTGTCTCAAAACTTGAATTCTTTGGGTGGGTTAATTCAACCACCCGTAACTTTGCAACAGATTGATTTACACGGATGACATTGGTATCATTGTAAAACTGAAATGTTACCCTTTAACATGATGTTGCCTTATGTGTATCTCCATACCACCAAAACGTGTCTTAAGGGTTGAACAATTATGACTTGTCATGTAACAATATCATAATATAAAATTCCAAAAAATACATACAAAATCAGTGCCACTTACCACTGGTGCTGGGTGAGAGTGGCAGCTCCCCTGCCCTCTGTTTCCCTCTCCCCTCGCCCTCCTCACTCGCCCCCCTCCCGCTGTCCCCCGACCCCGTACTGTCCTTGTCCCTCTCCATCGTCACCTCCAGTGTGTTGTCACCCTACAATCACACACACCTCTCTATTACGTACACTGTCACATGCAGTGTGTTGTCACCCTACAATCACACACACACACACACCTCTCTATTACGTACACTGTCATATGCAGTGTGTTGTCACCATACAATCACACACACCTCTCTATTACGTACACTGTCACATGCAGTGTGTTGTCACCCTACAATCACACACACCTCTCTATTACGTACACTGTCACATGCAGTGTGTTGTCACCCTACATTCACACATACCTCTTTAATGCACACGTCTTTATTACCATTTCTACCATGTACGCTACCTTCTTCGAATTTGAAGGCATTGATGATTTTCTGTTGCTAAGACAATATCTAGTGCTGTAACTGATTATTGCTATCCAAGTTTTATTATTATTAATGGACATAATGAATTAAATAAAAAAAAACATGTTGTTACTGACACCAATTTTATTCCAGATAAAATCAAACAGTAACCCTTAAAATTTCAAATTCACATGATCAAATAAATTATACTAATAACATTTCAAAAACAGAGGTTCAGATTCAAATATGCTATATATAAGAAAGGTCAAACACAGAATACAATGGTGAACCTAGACAGAATACTAACAGGCAGGGATTTAGCAACTAACCAGCCAGTTGAAACAGGCCTTTGTGTTTTCATTGACATGCGACATGTAAAGCCCAGCCACACATGCACTGGTTCAAGCGGCACTGTTCATGCAACATGCATAAGCACTGAGTATCATGCACAGACGCACTAGCGTACACGCATGCACGCACACCCGCATTCTGCACTTTACACTTCCAAACTTCACAGTATTCAATATTTGTATGGAATTACATTTCATTACTACTCCAAGCGTGGAAGCCATGTCGCAAGAAGGAGATAGATTTACTAGAAAGAGTACAGAGGAGAGCAACTAAAATGATACCAAAACTGAGGGATCTTAGTTATGAAAAACGCCTAAAAGAATATGGTTTAACAACACTAGAGACCAGTAGATTGAGAGGAGATCAGATAGAAGTGTTTAAAATACTGAATGGTTATGAAAATATTTATAGAAATATTTTTTTCTCAGTTAAGAAAGATAGAAGGACCAGAGGACATGAAGTTACATTAGTAAAGGAGCAGTGTAGATTAGATACAAGAAAGTTATCATTTTCACAAAGGACTGTAAATGAATGGAACAGATTATCTCCTTAAAAATAAAATCGACACATAATTCAGAAGGGTGGGATACAAGTAGATAAAAGGGTTGGACTCTCGATAAGCCAAAGCCCTTCCTTGTCTACCTGCCATCTAGAGTTAATTCTCTGGGTGGCAATCTTGTTAAATTCTTGTTAAATTCTACATCCCTCATTCTATTTGACAAACAGTGACATATGGATTCATATCCCATAAAACTTTGTTTATATAGTTTACCTCAAAATCTGTTTGATGACTAAACCAGAGGTTTGTGTTTGGCTGGATTACTCGCAATTGTCTTGTGTTGTAGTCAGGTTCGTATGAGTCCGGCCAGTTGCAATAATTGTTCTGTAAAGGGAATCATTCAGTATGTTTCACATGCACAAAATATTCTACCAACTAGGCCGCAGGCATGCACTTTGGCACTGTAATGATTGTGTGTATTGAGACATCAAAAAATAACTAAATTCTCAGCTGTCTGAAAACACCCTTAGCAAAAAATTAAGAATTCTATAGAAAATAGGCTGCAGGAAATATGACGTACGATTTTTGCGCAATTCTGTATAATATTCTATAGAATTTTATAGTATAGATTTTCTATAGAATTTTTTGCTATGGGCATTCAGTACAAAAAAATTATTTTATGTCCGAAAACAGTAACTGGACTATATTTAGACACATAAAAATGACAGATGTTTGAGAGCACACAGTACATAAAATAATAATTTTTGTAGATTTTAGGGTGTCCAAAAGATATAATGTCTTAAATACAAACAGTCAATATGGTAGCTTTCACAAAAATATGTAATTGTTAGTTTTTTTCAAAGCAAGCCTTCCTAATTGGTGAATGTTTGTTCGTATTAGTATCGAATTCCTCATGACCATCATGCATTGCATATCCAGTCATCAGCTGTGTTGATAGGACATTTTACCAATTGGTGTCCAGTGTTGTATATGAATATTTATATTCTTATGGGACAAGAAACATAATATTTGCAAATATTACTAAATAATTGCAATCATCATTTATACAAGACTACCAAACTAGCATTAGAACAAATACTTTGACTTCTACCTACAAGCTACATCTCATTAAAACATTATTATTATCTGTGATGTGTTTTTGTATATACATGTATTTTTATATACATGTTTTTGTGCATGGTCTGTTTTCTTTGCCTGATATTAGGCTTGTTTCCTTCGTGTTCATCTATTTTAGCTGTGATGACAAACAGAATTCATGTACTTTGGGCAATAAAATTATTATTATTATTTGTTTTGTTGACAACTGTAAAATATCCTCCACAAGAATTGTTCTGCATTAAACTTAGTAACAATGAGCATCAACAGCGTCAACAAATTCCACAAATTTAAATATCACACAAATTCCTATCACCCCACACATCACATCTAAAAATACACACACAAAATTAAGCTGCCCCACAGTTGCATTTCAGCTGGGATTACTACGCAGACAATGGGGGTGTTTCGGTAAGAATTTGTCAACAAAATTCTATGCAACTGCCTTTCCGTATTGCGCTGTAAGCTGCTCAAAACAGACACCCCGGGGAGCCACCGTACGGCTGAATGCAGAACCATTCATAAGCTTTTGTGAATACAATTTCCGCTGGCGGTGAACAGTAGTGCAGACTTCCTGCTGTTTTACATTTATTATAATCTATGTTCCCGAGGTACTTGGCACTGCTCTAATAACCTGTTCTGTTGGACCCGTACACCTGCACACTTCTGTATGCGTCATCCGTGTGTTGTCGCGGGATTAGGCCAAGACAACAAGCACCATCACTCCACTGTGCCAGTAGCAGTGATGTCAATTTATTCATTTCGGAAACTTGTTGATTTGTTATTTTTTTGCTATCCGACGTAGGTGATTTTTAGTTAGTATTCATTCATTTTTGCTTGGAAATTTGCTCCTATGTAAGAGTACTTGCTAAAACGTATGTTCTTATTAGTTATAGCTATTAAGTCCTTAGAACTGCCCAACATACTTTATACTTTTGGACAAATATAGTTAATGATAACAGTTTGCAAAAAAAGTAAACAGTTGTTTAATTGTTTAAGAGTCTAAGTTACAATAAATCATTAAATACTCTATAAGATTTTACAGCGACAATAACACCACCAATTTAACAGGTATTTACCTTGAGAACTAAGTTGAATAGGTACTATTTAATAACTTTTTAACATTAATTTTAATATCACATTTTATATAGCAAGTCTGCAAAAATCTGCATTTTCTACCATTCTTTTTTGAGGATGAAACACAAAAGTGAGTTTTTCTCAAAACCAACAAATTAGATATATTGCATATTGTCTGGAAACCCTTCATAATATGCCAAGTAAGATGGAATCACACGCACCCTGCACACAGTAGTTCCGCCACTCCAGTGAATACATTGGTGTGGCCTATGTAAGCAGCTTAAGTGTGCTCAAAGTAGGCATAGACCTGAGACATAATGCAGCCACCAGATTACGGCAAACTTTGTTGTCTGACAAGAAACTTAGTGACTACTGAAACAGCCCAGACTCAACAATTAACAATGGATTATCATGATACCCGCTATGATCCATTGCTCAACAATCAAATAATACATACGCGGGTGTGGTTATTAGCACAACATGCTGGCGATTATAGCTAACTTCATATGGAGGAATTAGCCTAATCGCGCAGTGTATTTGCACACGACTTTTGATTTCGGGTTACTAGAATCATGGCAGTGTTACGGTAATGTTTATCGTTGCATACACGCTGGGGATTACATGCACTGACTTCACCAACTTTTAAATATTAGATGCCTCTGACCTCTGTTTGACATTGTTATTGTATGATGTCACTGACTGGCAAACAGATATACAAGTGGATGGACTGACAGAATGAAGGATGAGACTGACGATGCAAAGAGATATCGACCAATCACATGCTGACAAACTTGCACAAAAAATGGATGGATAGAGAGGTTAACCAATGGTTGGCAAAAATGTTGCTGATAATGTCTGCATTTGAAAGAAACCAATTCTACCAATATTACCATCAAACATGTCTGCTAATTAACATTCTACTACCCATCTACAGTTGGTAAAAATTATACAAGCCTGGTGTACATATTTCTGTCATTCCATGTTAATCCCAGTGTTTTCTAATAACTGGGCCAATGTTCTGTCATCTATGCTAACAAGTCCAGGTTGCTTTCATCTTCATTCCTTCTGGCCACTCCCCTCAAACAATAGCCCAGAGCACAACAGTCAATGTCCACTACTGTCCACTACTCTCATCTGTCCACATCATCTCAGTATTGTCTCCACTGACCACCAATAAACACTTGCTCCATTAACCGCACACACCAATGGATGCTCCCTGCGAACACAATCAAACGCCCGACCCACTTCTTTCGTAATCACGATTTTCCAAATTTCAGATATCACCCGTCTCCACTTAAGTGCACCCCTGACTGTTTAATTTCACTCCAGACCTCTGCCTTCGGGTGCACCCCCACTGGTCAATTGTCCAGCAAGGATGAACATACCGACTGCTCGTGACAGATCGAATAAAACACCTACAATTGCTAAATTGGCCAGTCAATCTTTCTGGGCACTGGAGTCGAAACATTGCCCAATGAACCCTCGGTGGCTTTAAATCCAAATGGTGAGGAAGTGCCACATTACTGGTGGCCAAGTTAATTGAAGGACTCCCACTTAGTTTGTCTTCTGCCCCTTGCTAAATATCATTAATCATTGTCCCACTTAGTTGACCAATGAAACCATGATTTTAGAAAAGGGTAAAATTGTAGATTTAGCTTGCATTAGTTATGGATGCCTTAGGTAAAATACATTTATATTCAAATGCAATCAAATGTTTACATATTTTAGCTGATTGTATGTCAGAAATATATGTATAAGTACTTTTCAGTAAACTAATATGTGAATAGGATTCAAACATTCTTCTGCACATCATATAATAATCCGGTGCCTTAGAAGAGATACAGGCGAAGCTCATCAATTCCTTGCCAAAGAAACACTTGCAAGAACTAGTGATTTAAATTAAGATGAAAAAGACTTGAGTGTCAATACAAAGTATACAACTATAAAGAGAATGTGTATGATATTAGAGAAACATATCCACCCGAATTGGCCAAAACTGTGGTGATCGGAAATGTTGAATGTTGAACATTTCCTGCAACCAACTAGGCTGCGAGATCCTGCAAACAGTCTTGTAGGACACTGCAACTGCAGCTTGACACCAACTTTGACCATTGTGAAAATGGGATATATTCCTATAGATATAAATAATTCATAAGCACCCAAAGATGCAGTGAGGTGAACACATCTAGAAGTGAATGCATGACGCAGACGCAGTCAATGTGACATATCCCAGCACTCCTCTGAGAGTCCATATTGTGACAGGCTGTGTGACTGACTCCATGACAGACTCTGTGACAGACTGTATATAGCATACTTTGTAAGAGATGCATTGACAACATTTTTGACAAACCTGGCAGTTGAAAACTAGAGTTTCAGACAGTCAGTGACACGGTGAGTCTACCTAGTGCTACAAGAAACACAAAGTGCCATGCTGCAAGAGACCGTCGGACCAACCAACAACCAAAGTAAATAACCAACAGCTCCTCTAACACAAGGGAAACCAACATAGCAACCAAAACAGGGACATTAACTTGATCCCGGTGCTACCTCCAAGGACAAGCATTAGGTCCCGCTGTTTTGAGAGAAACAAAAGCGATAAAAATACTAATAACTTGATTTGTCCATAAAATGGAAATGCATTTAGTACTGCAGAGGGTACACAAGAATATCATATTTAAATCACACTGCAGTATGTACAGTAATAAAATCAAGTTTGTAGACAAGTATTTAGTAATATTGAGTGTTATATATAAACAATAATATAATCGTGAACCTTGTACAGTCATACCAACTGTAGTTTGTAAATTAAATATGTTAAAACAGGATGGAATAAACGTGTTAAAACAATATGGCATTATTAAAAGACAGTGATAGCACTGCTCAATGATGTGATGTTTCTACAACTGGTTCAGGAACTTGATGGAGGATTAAATGAATGATTTCAGGGCACGCTGAGTTCGTACAGTTGGCATTCTGTGCCTCCCTCCAGAGGGGAGAACAGAAGGTCATACTGGTCAAGTAAGAAGTGGGTGGGGTCAGATAACATTTTTCTTTGCCATTTGCATGGTTCTTTACTTATACAATTACTATTAACTGGTTTTGGGTGTGCATTATCCAGTGATTTTGTAAGAACTGCATCTACTTGGTCTCCAAGGAAGAACCCCATGGACCACCATTTGAGACCAACATTAGGTCTCCTACAACTAGCAACAGGTGGTCTCTGTCTATTTCTGTCTCTCTACACACATAGACAAGGCACCTAATTACCCCTAACGAGCCCATGTCCCTAGCCCTGCCCTAGTTCCTTGTACCCAGCAGTTCCCTTCCCCCTATGAACCCAGCAGGGTAGGAAATGTGGAACCACCCTATCCCTTCATCCACCATCCTCAAATGCATTCAATCGGAAACACCATTCTGACACCCACGAAAACAAACACTTAACCCATCTAATCAAAAATATACACCGGAGAAATGAATATCAGGACCCAGCCCTGGGATTGCCTTCGTCATCCTGCCAGCAGTGTTTTCCAAACAGCTGGGCACTGGTATGTCTAGTGGAAGACCGCCTGATTGGAGCAGGACTTCACTGCAACTGTTCCAAGCAATTACTTCTGCTTCAGTTGGTGGCACAGATAGCATTTCCACGCAGAAAATGCTCAATCACGCGAGAATTCTTCTCCGATATGACCAGCTGGAATACCAGAAACAGGATTTCCTTCTGGGCGATGTGACACCAGAGACTGTTTTTATTTCATCAGTCAGAGGAGAATATTTGCCTAGAGGAGGGTTCACTTTTCACAGAATGAATCATTGTAACGAATCTCGGAAATAAAAAGACAAGACTGTTAATTTAAAATATGCCGCAATATCAAAACCTCGAGAACTAGAAAAAGTGGTTGCAGTTGTAATGTGGTCTAAACAACAGGTGGTTGCTAGGCTCGATGTACTTTCCGAAATGTGACAAACCATATTTTAATAAACTATAGGTAATGCAATGTAACTATATTATAATAATCGAGCTAGTGTGGGCACTTGTGTGCATGTGTCTGTTGTGTGCATGTGTCTGTTGTGTGCATGTGTCTGTTGTGTGCATGTGTCTGTTGTGTGCATGTGTCTGTTGTGTGCATGTGTCTGTTGTGTGCATGTGTCTGTTGTGTGCATGTGTCTGTTGTGTGCATGTGTCTGTTGTGTGTTGCATGCATGCTTGCATTCATGTGTGTGTGTGTGCGTGCGTGCGTGCGTGCGTGCGTGCGTGCGTGCGTGCGTGCGTGCGTGCGTGCGTGTGTGTGTTTGTAAGTGTATATGTTAAGCTATTCCTTTTAGCTACATGTATCTCAGGTGCCATACTATCAGGGGTTCATCTAGCTATAACTACAGGAAGGATCTGTCACTTTTAACTTTTAGAAATTCCTGGACATGCTATAAAAATGCCATTGTTGTCATGATTCTGCAGGTGAATGTTGTCATGATTCAACACACACCTGCAGGTTTCCTGGTTGCATTAAACCTATGTTTGCTGGCAAATTAACTCTGTTTGTAATGCCACCAGAATGACAGCAGGCAAACATCTCAGTGTGTGTGCATAAGCACTCTCTGTATGCTACCGAGTCTATTTACTCTGCCTACATCCTCCATGGTTAGTCAATGCTACAAACGTATTCAAACATGTTCAGTGGAATAACACTGATCAATGTTTCCAGGAAGAAACATAATATTGTGTTAAAACTAATCATACTTTGTACATTTTTGTAAGTATTAAACAAAGGTATTTACATCATCATATACCGACGAATAACCTCAATGTGTCCAAGAAAGATGGCAGCTTGTTAGGGACTTATTAACAACTTTATGAATTGTTTTAAATGTTGTTAAAACATTTTAAAACCATGTTAAAGACTGACCAAATTTTGACTGTTATTTAGTTCGAGGTCAAACAACTGTCAAATATCATCATGGTGACAAGTCATACTTCACTTTCTTGTAAATATTTTGGTTCATAAATATCCTGACATTTTCTTATTTTAAAGTGACTGAAAATAAGTAAAAATACTCTGAAACGCAACTGTAATGCTTCGTTCAACTTTTAAATATGCACAATATTACAAATTGTGTCAATGATACACAAAAACAGTAACAGAAATATGCTAACTTTGGGGGCATTGTGACAGTATTTCTTCCAGGTGCCGAGGTCCACTTGTGTCTTTCTATATTCATATGCTTCATTTGTAGCTCCATGATCGGATATATGCCAGTGTAATCCTATAACCCAATGTGCATACACACTGACAGAGACACTAAACATAAACAGCACCTACTGTCAAACGTACAAGATCATTTGCATAATGCCATGGAAATTGGTGGTAGTGATACTCAGAAAAACTTTAAAAAACTCAGGTGGGAGGGTAACTGCCCTGAAATTACCTTCTTTAGCACAAATTCCTGCAAGCACAGCAGCTTACAAATGAGAGTGAGTTGCTTACAAGGAGAAAGTGAGATGGGAGATATAAGAAGACAAAAGATAGCTGAGTTGACTAATCTGTTATGCCGACATCTCAAAGAACCTCTCAGTCTGATGTCTGAAAACAAGAGATGCAAAGATAGAAAGAAACTGATTCCTACGATCAGATGTGTCGTCAACTAGCCGTGGTAGACTGGCTGCACGTTGTTCCATTTGACAGGTCTCTGAATAAATTATCAGCAAGTTAAACTTGCATTGTTATCACTTTCTATTACTTTTTATCACTGCTATCTCCACCAATGTGGGGTCCAGTGATAAGGTGGTAATGGTGTAGATAGCATTAGTGACTGCTGCAGCAATTTGTTTTTCGTTTTTTTACTGCTGTTGGTTTCCGTTTTAGACCACCGGATCCTAAGAGGAGGTGTTTATTGTATGGCAGTGTGTGTCTGTTCGTTGACTTTGGAAGGGACTGCTTTGTTGAGAAGTATCCAAGTTTTATGTGCGAACATGCACATGCATACACTTATGCATGCATGCATTCATACATATATACAAGTGTTTTGTAAATGCATTCACACACACATACATGCATGCATGCATACATACATACAGTCACACATGCAGACACACAGACAGACACACACACACATATACACACACACACATACATAAATGATACATAGTATCAACACTGCTCAGGTTCAACTACAGAAAATCTAATCTGTGTGTCACCAGATTTTGGGCAGCATCAAAATGAACTTGATATTTAGAAAATCACTAGTGGTCTTGCGCAATAGTCTTAGAAAAAAATATGTTTACATGGCTGTGATACACTTTCAAATGATGTCCGATTAAGTGGAGGTTTTAACTTAAGTGTTCCCACAAGAACATATCCGAGAGACCGCAATGATTCAGTGCTTAAGATACATTTAACAAAACTTACAGCATTTTTTATTCGGTCTTGTACTGTTGTTGTACTATTAATTGTGTTAACAAAATCCTAATTTACACCTGTCTATCCAACAAGAAATTACAGATTTCTATGACATGTGTTGCCATTCAATAAAGCTAACCAAATAACAGACAACTCTAGTGACTAGTCCTTATAACTGTCATCACCGTGGCCATTTAAACCATGTATGAGTGTTTTATTTGAATGTGGCAACCATCGATACTTATCTATTTGTTTCATGTTGAAGGTCCTACAAACAAAGGACAGACAAACCGCTCAGACTTAGACAAACACAAAACTATCAACACCGTCATAACATCAGATATATCTCATAACAGACACACGTATTGTTAACAAATATATTGACCTATGCCTAATAAGTATGATTTATTAGAATCAGAGACTTAATACTATACACAAGCAAACGTGACCAACAAAAACCGACGCGCATTATCTCTACGCGCACTCAAATGTAAATTGATATTGCTTTGGTTCGAGTCCTGTTATTTGAATATAACAATAACCATGCTAAAGATATGTTTGAGCCGGGTGTAGTAATACGAGATCTATCAGTTAACATCAGAAGCAGCCGACCATGGGTTGTGCAAAGGCCGCGATGTGATCTTGATAAGACCCAAGGAAACAAAGTGGCCAGACTTGTGGTGGAGACTAAACGCAAACATGTCAGAGCGTTGCCCCGAAAGGCAATCCAAGATTTTTACATCTCGCCACTGATAAGATTTAAAATCATTTTGTTTGCCGAGCGTGCCACGCTTCTAAGGTGAGTGTGTGCAAACAGCGACTCTGTCTCCCCGAAGCATTGTTGCAGACACACATCACAATGGCGTAAAGATGCCATGACAATATTTACTCACACAACACACTAATGGCAGTATATCTTGTACGTCCGTCTACTTAACAACGTCTACACAGATAAACCCACAGCATACAACTATACCACCCTGATTTTCTGATACTGCACTAACCCAAATCACACGACAAAGTTATTTCACGCTGCTCCCTTGCACGACAACATTTATCTATATTAATTAAATACTGATCCCATACACAGAACATCGCTTCATGTTAACATACAACAAATCATACTGCTAAACAATCGCGTCAACGTGCTCCCAACTTGACTGACGCGTGTTCTTGTTAGAGCATGCTCTTGCTAATTATCATACTACATTTCACAAACTGGCACGCTATAATTACGCTGTCTTGTTAAATACCCTACCCTCTGCCACCTCTTCAGTGACTACAGTCTAGTGTTATTTCAGGCAAACCGATACCCCAAACATGGTTTGAGATTTAATGCGTTCTGTAGTGTAACAGCTGTGTTGGTCTTTATCAGATACTAATCGGCGATGAGCGATGTTAAAAAACGTCACTATTTTGACAATTAAAGATATTATAAAAGTCACTACTGTGACAGTAGGACAGTGATTCTGAGCGTGCAGATTAACACAAGGTATGGCGTGAGATGCCACGTAACATTGCACAAAGAGCCATAGATCTACCACTTTTCATGATGTGATGACGGTAGATGAAGATCTGGTGCCACGAGCCTCGTACTGTGGAGGGAGGGAGTTTGGAAGAGGGTTTCCACTCATGACCGGATCTTTCTTTTGTAATTTTAGGGTATATTTCATAATTTTGATGCATTTTCTATGTAAATGTTCATTTTGCAGTATGTTTGTATTAATAATAACCATTATTTAACATAAAATGTTTTTCTTCAGTTACAAGTTTATAGGTCCCCACATTTTTCTGGAACATAACTGGAGACTAAGTGTGTTTATGAGAGCAGTGAAGAATGAAAACAAAAGATTGAGGGGAGAGGAGACAATTGGTGGAGACAGCAGTGCAAGAACAGTAAAGGGGGAGACGATTGGTGGAGACAGCAGTGCAAGAACAGTAAGGGGGGAGACGGTTGGTGGAGACAGCAGTGCAAGAACAGTAAGGGGGGAGATGGTTGGTGGAGACAGCAGTGCAAGAACAGTAAGGGGGGAGACGGTTGGTGGAGACGGCAGTGCAAGAACAGTAAGGGGGAGACGGTTGGTGGAGACGGCAGTGAAAGAACAGTAAGGAGGGAGACGGTTGGTGGAGACAGCAGTGCAAGAACAGTAGGGGGGGAGACGGTTGGTGGAGACAGCAGTGCAAGAACAGTAAGAGGGAGACGGTTGGTGGAGACAGCAGTGCAAGAACAGTAAGAGGCGGTTGGGTAGAACAGCAGTGCAAGAACAGTAAGGGGGAGACAATTGGGTGAGACAGCGGTGAGGCAGTAGAGGCGGTTTGGTGGAGACAGCAGTGCAAGAACAGTAGGGGAGGCGGTTGGGTAGAGCGGCAGTGAAAAGAATAGTAAAGAGGCGGTTGGTGGAGGCGGCAATTGAAAAGAACAGTAAGAGCGGTTGGGTGGAGACAGCAGTGCAAGAACAGTAGGGGAGGCGGTTGGTGGAACAGCAGTGCAAGAACAGTAGAGATGGTTGGTGGAGACAGCAGTGCAAGAACAGTAAGGGGGAGACGGTTGGTGGAGACAGCAGTGCAAGAACACTAAGGGGGGGACAATTGGTGGAGACAGCAGGGCAAGAACAGTAAGGGGGGAGACGGTTGGTGGAGACAGCAGTGCAAGAACAGTAAGGGGGAGACGGTTGGTGGAGACAGCAGTGCAAGAATAGTAAGGGGGAGACGGTTGGTGGAGACGGCAGTGAAAGAACAGTAAGGGGGGAGACGGTTGGTGGAGACAGCAGTGCAAGAACAGTAGGGGGGGAGACGGTTGGTGGAGACAGCAGTGCAAGAACAGTAAGGGGAGACGGTTGGTGGAGACAGCAGTGCAAGAATAGTAAGGGGAGAGCGGTACAGAACAGCAGCAAGAATAGTAAGGGGAGAGCGGTTGGGAGAACAGCAGTGCAAGAACAGTGAGGAGGCGGTTGGTGGAGACAGCAGTGCAAGAACAGTAAGGGGGGAGACGGTTGGTGGAGACAGCAGTGCAAGAACAGTAAGGGGGGAGACGGTTGGTGGAGACAGCAGTGCAAGAACAGTAAGGGGGGAGACGGTTGGTGGAGACAGCAGTGCAAGAACAGTAAGGGGGGAGACGGTTGGTGGAGACGGCAGTGCAAGAACAGTAAGGGGGGAGACGGTTGGTGGAGACAGCAGTGCAAGAACAGTGAGGGGGGAGACGGTTGGTGGAGACAGCAGTGCAAGAACAGTAAGGGGGAGACGGTTGGTGGAGACAGCAGTGCAAGAATAGTAAGGGGGAGACGGTTGGTGGAGACAGCAGTGCCAGAACAGTAAGGGGGGAGACAGTTGGTGGAGACAGCAGTGCAAGAACAGTAAGGGGGAGACGGTTGGTGGAGACAGCAGTGCAAGAACAGTAAGGGGGAGACGGTTGGTGGAGACAGCAGTGCAAGAATAGTAAGGGGGAGAACTAGAAATAAAAAGAAAACAGAAACTGAGGATGAGTAACGTGGCCTGCTTCACCCCGACAGAAACAAGAGGACAACAAGTGTGTTCTACCTCCTCAAGTGCTAGTTGTGAGTCAGCCACAGACCACCCAGACACGTTTAAGAGGGGGTAAGAATTAGGTACAATTTGCCAGCCCACTAAGCACTTGGCACATGAGAAGGAAACAAGGTATCAGGTGATGGGGTGGTTCTCTAAGGTGCACTAAACTCACCTGGCTGGTTGGCACTACCAGTCTCTTTATGCACACCTTTTGTTGTCAGCCACTTAAGTTAACAAGTATCACCTGAGAAACCCCTCTTGCTTTCTCATCCTCTCTTTGTTCCCTCCCTGCCTATCTCCCTTTCAGGCTTGGCAGGTTTTCCCCACCATGCATTAAAACTGCCATATTGCTATAGTACTGTCCCAGCGGGTAAGTTTTGCTGGTAAAAACCTAACCCTGCTTAATTTAAAAATCCAACGGGTGTTGACAAAATAATTTTGTTTGGGTACTTAATGAAGAAATACTATTACTTATTCATATAGGTTTTGTCTATTTCATTTGCATTTTTCCACATTTGTAGAATTCCCTTAAATATGTTGCAATTTTACTAGTAAAAACAAAAAAAGGTTAATTTTACTATTGATTTACCAGCCATCATGACAAAAACATGGTGTTCTGGTTTATAAAGCCCTGCTCTCAAAGTGTATACCTATATATATATATATATATATATATATATATAGTTGTGTCTTCCTCATGACAAGCCTATTTTCATGTCTGCCTCTCCTTCCCTCTCTCCCTCTCTCCCTCTCTCCCTCTCTCCCTCCTTCCCTCATGCCCTTTCTTAATCCCCTATCCTAATTCCTTCCCTCTCTGGCGTGCAGACTTCCATACATTTGGCAACAGGTAATTACAGGTAAACTATGCCATGATTAGTGTCCTGCCTGTGTTTACATCGGAGACACTACAGTCCTATAAGACTCCATCTGACTACTCCTGAAGAGGCTGCCAGAACAGCAACAAGTGTCACACCACAAAGACAAACCCAATATAAGTGATTAACGATGCTCGCTTTCAGCCAAACATCACCAGGTAAACAATAAGGTTGATCACTGAACTGGAAGCAACATTGACAACTGGTTGAATGCAGAACAGAACACTCAATCCCCACTTGATTAGCTTTGGTCTATACTCTATAGAGTATGATTTGGCTGCTAAGAACTAAGTTGACAACTGTAGGGTAGTGGTGAAAGTCAGGGGTCGATGCAATGAATGTGTTTAGAATACACAACCTGAGGCCTATTTTATTAGTTCACTAATGACTAAAATATACGATAATTTTATTTCTAATACTCAGTGGTCCTGTTCCCTTATAACGGTTCTCATTTTTAATTGACACCATAGTGAATTATAGTAATTTCTCTCTAATAAAACGTTTTTGCTGTTAAAGATATCAATATCATAGAGTGCATAGTTATTCACTTGAACAAATTGTGAATTAAATTTTAAATGTTTCACAGGAATCTTACTGAAACCAACTACCACACTGCTAATGCACCGTTTTTATTTCTTCACAACCCACAGATATGTCAATATTATGCATCTTTCTTTTTGCAGATAACAACATCAGACAACACCTAAACTTCCATTACTCACAATGGTTTCACACTTAACTTGGTGGATAGTGCAAAGTCATCTATGGTTCCTCCCATTACAAATATTCCACCAATTCAATTCTATCGAACCCAGCAGGGTGCAAACCAATTCATAAACATGAGCAAGAACTCAACAAAACAATCATCCAATCACTTGTTTACCCGCTCCAAATGTCATCATTCAATTGACATTATCAGAACACTTTATGCAGGAGGTCGTTCATTAAGATGAATTCAACAGGTGCTTAACGGTTAAGAAGAAACAAACCCACCTGATGCAATGTGACTAGAATCAACACAAAACTATGGTGACACTTTTCGGTTAAATCATGTGCCCATCAACTATGTAAACTGTTAAATGTTGTTGTTGTACAGGGAGGTTCTAACTTAAATTCAAGTAATAAATAAATTTTATTAATTAACAAACTGAAAAGTTGTATCTTAATTAAACAAAAACAACAAAACAAATTAACTGATAACAAATACTCAACGTATTTCGATGTCCAAATATCACATTAAATATACATTAATTATAACAAACCGTTTTAACTTGTGGAAAAAAGCTGTTCTGTTACTCCGGTGGACTCACTTTTCGCTGCTGTATCGCTCATTTCCTCCTTCGAGACAAATGTCAAAATATTTTTAATAAATGTCTTTAAATATATTTCCATTGGCGGTTTTGTTTGTTGCAGAACCAACCAAATTAAGATCAGATTTACCCAATTGACTTCCAGAAGGTGGGCCAGATGTAACTATGTCTGGAAACAACTAAAGCTGGCAATAAACTCATTACACAGCCAAATGTCCTTTTCACCTAAACTGGCCAATGTTTACATGATACATACATCAACAAGGCCATAAAACCATTACCTAGTTGTTCCAGCAAATAATCAGTTATTATTATTACTCCCTGTGTCAGCTGACCTTCCTCTGTGTATTGGCCAATTAATGAATGATTTAATGGGAGTTTGTGTAAGTGGAAACACCAATCCATGGTTCCGAGTAGAAAATAATGTCCAAGGAGAGAGAAACAGTTGAAAGAACCAAAAATGTTGATATATAGAAACATTCCGTGGATAGAAACATAGTATTTGTGTGACACAACTTGTGTTTCTGTTATAACAAGATTGTCCGTTCCATTTCCTGGAATAAACGAGGGTAGTTATTATTACATGTACCAGGAAGTTGGCTGAATCAGTTGTTTTTAATGTGGGAACATTATGACCACCAAAGAGATGCCAACCAGCATCCATCTTGCAAATAAAATTGTTTACAATTTTAATGGTTTGTTTACATTTTGCAGAAGAAAAAATCAAATTGTGTATCCTCTTTCGCATACTGCTATTTGGCAGTCAGTACACCTTCAATATATTTATTCTTAAGAACATTACCATTATATTACAACTATAAAAAAAAACAATAAATAGACAATCTGCTTTTAAGATGAATTTATCTTGTGACAGTGTACCCAAATATATTGGAAAAAGCCACACACAACCTCCTTGGTCACAAGTTGTTGTTAGTGTCTGTCACATGAGGACAAGTCCCAAATCTACCCCAAAGAAAACTGGTCCAATGTCACCAGATAAGGCTGATATTCACCATGAAACTCTGACCCCAATTAACAAATCCTGTCTCTCCAATTAAAGAAACTAATTATTCCCAAGTTCTGTCCGGGCAAACACACCACAATAACTCAGTAGTTGCAACATCCCTGGGGAAATGAAACAGGGATAGTTTGAGTTGAATTGAGTTGACCAGACAAAGGTGGAAGAACACACAAATCACCCTATTCTCTTGTTTCACAGGGCTGCTGTTGTTTCACGACTTCAAAGTGGGGGTCTTGGCACACAAACGCCACACAGGGTCACAATTACTACCCCACCCTCCACAAATAATGCCAACTAAAGCTATTTGCTCACGCAGGTAAACAACACAACTAATTCCAGTTTCAATTAGCAACTAGCCGAGACAGCAATGATTGCGTGTTTCGGTACCTCAAAGAAGGAACTGCCATCCAAAGGAGACCAAAGAACTGCCCAATGGTTACTATTTACAACTCTAAAGGAAACTAGTGCCTGTTTCTACAGAAAGGAATGAATCTAGTAAAACTGCACAAATTTTACCTTCCCTATGGAAAGCTCAGCCACATGGATGTAAAAAAGTTGGACATTTAAAAGTCAGCAGAACCATTTTTTTAACAATTGATCAAAATTATGATTGAGACAGTGATTTAGATAATTACTTCTTTTGAGCATCTGCAGTACTAAATTACATCAATATAATATTTTATTACATTTATTCTAGGAATTCCTAAATATTACACCTCACTGTAACAATAAGAGAAACCTATCACAATTTTAACAAAACTAATAAGACTAGTAATCAATGGGACTTTACACAACTGACAATAATACTAATTATAATATTAACTTTTCATAATATTAATATTAATGATTTTAATGTCAGCAGATACAGCCAACAAAATTAGTACTTTGTAAACTGTGTAACATGAACACACAATGACATAAGGGATGATCCAGGACTGTGTAAAATGCTGACACCTCTCTAAACTCAAGGTTCAATAACGCCTCACACATAGGGAGTTCTGAGTATATTGACATAGCTGCCCTGTGTGTTGGTACAAGTCTGACACAACAAACAAACCAGTGACACTGAAGATTATTTCAGGTGACCATTCACTGGTTTCTTTAGTGCCAGACAGTTTTTGTAACAGTTGCCATGCCATTTGCAATAGCGTGCCAATAACCCTTTGAAGGGGTTTTCACAATGCAATTTGCACCTGCATCGGAGGTGTACCTTAAACTATCCGCAGTGGGTGGGCCCAGGGTACTCTGATGTGCCCCCTCAAACAACCCCCCAGTGGGTCGTAATACCCCTACGCAGTGTCTTCACAGTCACTTCAGAGAGGATGTCTTTAAAAGGCTATTTCACCTCACCACAAAGCAATGTAGTTTATCTCTGCAAGTCTCAGACAAAGAAGTAGATTCTCAGTTGTGTCTCAACATAGCGCAGCATGGATAAGGGCATAGAACACTGTTTACTTCCTTATTTGTTAACATTTTGTCAGATTATAAGAAAACTGTACCCGGAAAAATACCTGACATTTCTTGATGACATGCTGATCAAACTTCATTGAAATCACACAACTCCAGCTCATTTGAAATGCACGCATGCGTGGTGCCCATCAATATTTACTAAAGTAGCCATGCTTTTAGAACAGCATACACGAGTGTCATGTCAATAAAATGGCAAAAAAATTACACCAACTACATTCTAACAAAACTCTATTTGTTGGGCAGTGTGACGTCAACATATTTATTCTGGTATAGATAACATTAAATTAAAAAATGAGGAACATACATTTTTTTATTTAAATCCCATGAAGATGATGCTTTGTGTTAGTGACATGCGTGTCTAACAGAGACAAGAAGCATCTACTGCACCAGACAGAACACAATCGGGACATATTCACAATAAGCCACAAGTCCATTCATGAACTAGTTCATAGGTTTGTGAACATTCCTTCAGATTCCTACCATTCATTCCCATTGCTCTGATTTTAATAGTACCATTTGTCATGTTGAAGAGAAGACCTTTTGGAAAGAACACGACCAATATGTTGATTAAATATGGACTTTCTTTAAATGAACTGGATCATTAATCCCCGACTGTAACCCTTAAAGATTATTTGGAATATCACCCAAATTCAGGTGATGTTGGACAACATTACATTGGCTGTATTCTTGTAAACAACTAATGAAAACTATTTTACTTTGGCATTGAATTGCAGGAATGAATGGCTGCAATTTTCAGGAACATTATGAAAGAACCTTTTGCATGTTATGGCAGTATGGGTAAAACTGACTCTACTCAAGCATACCACTCACCTTTGAGTCACTTTGATACGGCTTCTTTTCATCTTCTTTCTCGATGGTAAAGTCAATCTCATATGGCAACTTCTTAGATTTCCGTTTTACAGATTCTGAAGATCGTCCTTCTTTCTCCGACTTGCTATCACGTGGTGCTTTACCGGTCAGTTTCCGAAGGGCCTCCATGCGACAGTTATACTGCTGCATTTTCTCGCGTTCCTGTCGTCGAATGAGAACAATCGCCACGATAAGAATAACAATAACAATGGCAGACACGCATGCGAGTGAGATCGCAATCGAGAAATTCTGTCCGGTCACCACAGATCCGAGACGTGCAGTAAGAGGATACGGGATCGACTTGTTCACAAAGATGTTCAAATTCGCTTCGGCAAGCTTCTGCGGGAAGCCGTGATCTTGAGCGATGACCGTGAACTCATGAAGTTCATAGGTCACGTCCTTGAACTCGACGTTAACTGAAACATCGCCGCTGTTTTGGTCGATTGTGAAGAGAGCGTTGTCATTTCCGCTGCTGAATCGATAGGTCAGCCAGCTGTTGTCACCGGCGTCAAGGTCAAACGCGCTGACACGCGCCACGACGAGGCCAATCGGGGAACGGTTCGACATGTGCACCGTGTTGTTGTACTTTTCAGGGAAGCTAAAAACGGGTGTGTTATCATTTTGATCGGTGATGCAGATGACCACAACCGCCATGCTGCTTTTTATCGGCGAGCCATAATCGCTCGCCAGGACAGTGAGTTGAAACACAGCCTGCACCTCGCGATCTAACATCCCTTTCGTCGTGATCTTCCCCGAGCGAGAATCGATCGAGAACAAGCGGAGAAGATTGCTGTCTGGTACGATGGAAAAGATGAATTCATTGAACGGGAACTGGTCGGCGTCGCTGGCACTTACTGTGCCAACTTCCGTGTTCTGTGGTTCGTTTTCGCTGATGTTAAATGAGTAAACGGCTTGCATGAAAAGTGGCGATTCATCATTGAGATCTTGAATGGTGACGACTACCAGCACGGATGATGACAAGGCAGGGGTGCCCCTGTCTGTGGCTACCATGTAGAACTGCATTTCACTGCTCTCTTCACGATCAAACACAACTTTCGCCGTGATTCTCCCCGTCATGTCATTTACAGCAAACATCGCCTGACCATCTCCGGAGATGTTGTAAAATATTTCGGCATTTCGACCTGCATCGGCATCTGTAGCATTTGGCTGCAGGATGAAATCGCCAACTTTATTATTCTCAACGACATTCGCCTGGTATGTCGCCTGAAGAAACTGCGGTGTGTTATCATTAACGTCAATGAGACGAACTTGAAAGTTCTTCACTGTCTCATGGGAAATGATACCTCTGTCAACACAACGTATCGCGAGACTGTACTCGGCGATCTTCTCGCGATCGAGCTCTCCAGATGTGACAATCTGGTAGTTTGTATCAAACAGCTGTTCGAGGCGGAATTTATTATCGGTCAGTGTACAGTCACATTCCCCGTTCGTTCCGCTGTCTTTATCGTCCACTTTCACGTGGGCGACAAACGTACCCGCTTCTGCGTCTTCAGAGATTTCCGCAATGCTAGCTGCAGGTGATCCGAGAGTGTTAACGGTGATTTCTGGCGGATTGTCGTTTAGGTCCTTGACCTTAACGATAACGGTTGTTTCTGTAGAGCGTGGATTCACGCCTCGATCAGTCGCAGAGACACCCACATAATAAACATGTTCCTGCTCGTAATCCACGATGCCTTTCACATAAATCTCGCCAGTGCTATTGTTAATCCCAAACAGCTCCTCATATCTGGTTATCGCGTAAATAATCTCCTTATTCCTGCCCAAATCGACATCCAACGCACGAACCTGCAATATCGTAGTGTACACTGGCTGGTTCTCAAATATGCTGAGTGTGTAAGTTTCCTGCTCGAAATACGGACTATTATCATTGGCGTCTAGGACGATTATCGAAATATCCAGATTTCCAGACTTTGGTGGCGTGGCGCCATCAAAAACGGTAACACGCAAACTGTATTTGCTCTCAAGTTCCCGATCCAGCAAAACTGTTGTTTGTAGGTACAGCTCAAACACACCATCAGCTCTTTGTTCGGTTTTGAGTTCAAACTTGTTTTCCGCAGACAACAGATCATAGCGGTTGAGAGAAAACAGAGGATTATCAGGATCGCTGGCTGATGGAAGCAGAAACCTGCTTCCAATACTTGCTGATTCAGGAATTTCAATCGACATTTCTGTTTTCGCGAACTGCGGTGCGTTGTCGTTGATGTCACGTATCGTAACGGTGACTTTTATTATGCGGACGACGCGCGAATGAACCATCACGCCAACATTGAATGTCTCAACGCAATGTTCCGCATTCCGACAGAATTCGTCGCGGTCGATCCTTCCCACAGTTCTTAGCACACCTTTTGTTAAATCCACTGCAAAGTGTTTTGGCTCTGTCGAAAGATAATTGAAGTTGAAAGATTGGCCTTGAAGTGATGTGTCATTTAGGATATTACCGAGAAGTTCATCTGAAGGCCCTTCTTCATCGATGGTGAAGAACACTTCCTCCGGTTCGATAACGGACGTCACATGACGTATGGAGCACATGGAGACACACGCTACCATCAGCAGTGTCTGTAGTGTGGGTGCCATGCTGCTTTACCTCATTCCTACAACACAAAACAATTTCTTAATTTTATTAAATATAAAATGACCATGATGAATACAGTAGAACCTTTCTTTACGGTTACCTCGGTAATACAGCCACCTCGCAATTAAGGTCACACTAGAACAGTCCTAAAATTAGTTTTATAACAGTAAAGTATATAAAATTAGTTATGCTAATACGGTCACCTTGTAATTCAGGTCACTTTTGCCCCGTCCCACGGGTGACCTTAATAGTGAGGTTCCACTGAAAGTATTCGGACATTCTATGTTTTCGGACAAAAACTTTAAAGTAGACTAAATATACCACAATTCAAAGCTGAAGTTTTTACCGTGTAAACATTTTGGAAACCTTACACAAAAGCAACACATTTTCTCTGCTTGATTTCTAAATCTGAAATACTACAAGCAGTGATACAACAACCAATTCTAGGTAGGCGGTAAGCTAGCTCGGTTCAAAAGTGCACGCTTGCAAGAGTCAATATTGATAATGTGTGCCATAAAGGTACACTGCGTAGACGAATGTCATAAAATTTGTTGAACTGTGCATTCCAGGGTGGTGTAAGTCAGATGAAGTCAGGCGGACAATAAAATATGGTCAGATCTGGACCTGTTTGAGCACTGAAGGTACGCAGGTGTAAACATGTGACAAACGGCCACAGAGAGGAAGTGGGGGTCCACCGGAAAAACAGTCATTCGGTGGTCACTAATGCTCAGAAATTGTCAACTATTGTCTACCCACTGTCATCACTCAGTGGTTTGGATTCTGGGGTCTATGTGATAAAAAGGTTAGCTCTTATATAGCATAGTATCCAGTCCTTGGTACACCTGTTTATTCAAACAACATCTTGATTACTCTTGGAAGCATTAAGCTACTCTGGAGATACTGTGCAAAGACTATATGTGACCCATCTTAACAAAATGAGTTGCATGTCAGAAATTTTTAATATTGAGTTATTAGTAGCGTTAGAAAGAGCAGAATCTTTGCTTTCACATGATGTATCATGTAAGAAGATATCTTAATTCTAACTGAAGTTATGGCTTAACAAACACATGTGGGGTAGAAACCTTCAAACCCAGAAAATGGCTGTCAAAGTTGATGCAAATTATTCATTATGTTTCATGACATGTACCTTAGTTACCGTCTTCCAAGCTCTCTGGAGGTCACAGAATGTCGTTATTAGCATATTTATGCCCATGTATGGGAAGATGACACATCAAGCTTCGTGGTGATATTCCATATGTTAGGAGCGTCCCAAAATTAGCAGTTGTGAACACGCGCAATTACTGGCATTTTCGGCATTATTTTAAGGAAATCGAGCGGAACACTTCGCACAGCTCTACAAAAATCGCTTTAAAATACACAAAACAGAGTTAATTAGTGGGTAGCTAGAGTAGCAATTGATAAAACGAATACCAAAGAATAAATTTCAGGGGAACTCTCAAAATCGATGGATTCGCGATTTGTTCACATAAACGGCATTTACGGAAAATCAGATTTGCCGACATCCGACTCATTTTGTTAAGATGGGTCACATATGTATAAGTACACACACCCTGACGCACACATCCACCTCTCTGTAGCCATGTACTCGTGTATACAGATGATTGAACTGAGACAATGTGAAGGGAATGGAAGACTGGGAGGGGGGGCACTGATACTGCCCCCAATGTTAGCATTATTAATACAGACAGTCACTGGGGATGAGAGGCAACAGAAAGCCACTGACTCCAACAGCTAGATACAATGTCTTCACCCTCCAAACTCCTCAAATACACTCCCAGTGAATGTGCAAACAACAACAACGTCACACACAATCAATCATCTGTCAGTCACCTATCTAACATCTATCCCTGCCATGTACACAATAGTAGGAAACCTTACCTGGAAATTGTAGCCTTCTATGATCTTTTTCTTCACCGCCAGTGGGCAGTCCAGAAGTCTAAGACATTGCCATGGTGCGTGATCTCGTGTAGTGTTGTCAAGTTGATCTGAAAATAAATTATGCAAATATATACTGATGTGTCAATAATTAATTGACAATGTTATCAGCAAATCTTTCAGATTTTTACTCAAATATTCATGGATACAAATCGTAAACTATATTCCTGTGTCTAGTGTACATAAATATATTCAGTTGTATTATTATTTGAAGGGAACTGCAAAACTGTGCTGTCAATTAAACACTGGCATGTAACGGAGTAAGAGCCAAGGTTAGTTGTCACCTTATCTGGGCTAGTAAGTGTCAACATATATCCTAGAACTAATACCTACTGCCACAGTATATTTGGCAATATTGATGCACCCAAATGAATGAGAAATTTAAATTAATATAATTCCACCTATTACAACTTTTATATACTTGGCTGAACAAGAGAAACTGCAGCCTTGAACAAAGTACATAAAATTGTAATTAACCACATAATAATGACAGTTCTGCACAGGCACATTTAATTTTCAATACTAATACCTAGTGACACAGTAATGCATGCATGAATATTTAACAATATTATCACCTTTGATAAACTTGACTGGACTAGAGAAACTGAAGCCTTGAACAAAGTACGTAACATGATAATTAACCATATAGTTTGTGACAGTTCCACGTAAACACACATAGTTTTCAGCAGACCACCCGTCCAATATCTGTACAACTGTTCTTCACAATCAACAATCACCAACAGACAACAAACTACATTGACATGACCACCTAAAATAAAACTCCAACTGCCACCGACCCACCAGTGACAGAGAACACAAAAGCTACCTTCAGCCAAAACAGTAACACCAGCCATGATACCTACTCAAGATCCAAGCTCCACAGCAAAGCCAACAGTATCTACAGAGCTCCTACACTGGGTGGCTACTACTACAGAGTACTCTAAGTGGCACAGACCATTGCCAGAGTCGGCTACAGCCAGTGTCTCCAACCACTAGCTCCGCCCACCAGCATCACTTAACCATGACAATTACCTGTCTGAATGGCATCCAGGTAGCCCAAGCAAGCAGGTGCTCCAATCCCCTGCTGAGCTGTAGCACACAAGCAGCTTTCAAGCCCAACCGACTCTAGCCACCTACCATTGGCCTGTGTCCATGGCCAATGATTAGCATACAAATCAATTACCTTGGACAGGGTGACCACAACAAGAACCACAGGAGAACCCCCAGTCTTTATCAAGGGGGCTTCTAATCCCACCCTCATTAGGGGGATTGCTGGTGAGCAGGGGAGCTTAGTATGTAAGTATTTTGGGGTGTGTGGGCAGCTATATGCCAGCTACTCACCCCAGAGTTTCTGGCAGGAATCCATCAGCTGGATTCCTCAGGGATTGTCCAAGTTTCTCCTCCCAGAATTCAGGATCTCCAGGGAGGCAGTAATCCACAGAATACATGTGTACTTATACCTCACATTTTCACACACCCAGTCATGTAGATTGCAATTAGAAAATGCAAAACAATGCAAACATCTGGTGACAGCTGAACTGCCTGCTGCTTAACTTTAATACTTTGACTGGAGATGCTGATGTCCCTAGGAAGACAGCCAATGGGAGGGGATACATAAGTGTGCTTAGCAAATTAGTGTAAGTTTGAAAATTCATTAAAACCGTGATACTGTTCAGATTGCGTATGTCGGGCAGACTGGAAGGGGTCAGGGAAATGTGTCAAAGAAAAGGACTTAGAGCAGTGTTTTAGGAAGTAGCCATTTCAAAGTATGATGGTATAGACAGAATAAATTGTATAATAATCTCTCTAGACCAGAGTCTAGACAGTGGTGACAGTGGACACTGTAAATCGAGAAATACCTTTAAATTGAACTTAGGAAATTATTTTAGAATACAAAATAATGCAGTGTAAATTAATATTGGCTGATTTTCTTCTAAATAAAACTGAAAATAGGCAACCTATTCACCATCATCCATCCTCAGTCATTGACAATGTCTTACTATCACCCCTGATCCTATGACGTAAAATAGTTTTCCCTAGTTATACCAGCAACAAATTAAATCATTAACTTATGTCCTTACAAAATTGAAATGGTGGTCTGCTAGGATTCCTGGGTAATTGGTCATCGGGTAAAGAAGGTAATGACAAATTGCTGTGAACCCAAATTGCAGGGCAGAGAAAACTTCAGGCACTGAGGGTACATTGTGACAAGATCTGAAATAGTTTGATCGCTCCTACAATGGTCAGTGAAGAACTGTGCGGATATGTTATATTATAATTATCATTACAGTGTACAGAACTAATGCTAGTGAAATGTTAGTCGCTGCGAATCTAGATAACTGTGTTTGAACTTGACCTCAAATCTACTCAACCTCGTACAAGTTGTTTGCTGGGACAGTTCATTTATGAAGCCAGTTGAAGTTAAAACAATGTTTTTCACATTGTCAATGAAAAACAACACATATTAAACAAATATGCTACATATTATATTTACAATGATCTTATACCAAGTTAGATTTTTTGTAATGCAGCTGTACTGACATAGGTGAACATTAATTTGTTTCTTAAAACCAAGATGTGTTTTGATGCCAAGTTTGAATGTAATAAAAATATAATAGCAACGCCTGAATGTGGACTTTTCTATGAACAGCCTTTCATTTTAATGACCTATGATGATCGAAGTGTCTATGGCCCATTACTGTTTTTGTTGTTATTATTATTATTAATGAATTGATGGATGATCCAGTGTTCTGATTTATTTTATTTTATATGTTATTTAAGTTATATAACATGTCAAATTATTAGTATTTCCTTTACTCTCAGTTGAGATACATGTCAATGTCTAATGTTATAAATAATTTTATATAACACCTTTACAAACTTTGTGCAAGAAACTAATTATCCCACAATGTATACATGTAACAGTCATGTATTCAGTTCGTCTCACCACAAAGCAACCGAAATAAATAGTGTACAGTCAACACAGGCTCTATGACAAAGAACCTTTACGCGTTGCATATAAACCACTGCACCAACAAAGCATAAGTTAATAAACTATAATCAATTCACCCCACGTTTGCAATTCATAAGTTGCTGCGTCTGTGGACTGACTCGTAAATTAGCAACATCAAAACGTTTTTATTCTGAACAAACATACGAATACAATAGAGACTGCCTGGGGTCAATATGTCAGCTTGCGGAGCTGGGGGGTGCTATTGTAAGTGAACCCTATTGTCAATGTGTTGTTTGTGTGATATACCGCCTTGGCGCCTGCCTGGTCTCAAAGCAATCAGATAATTAATTACACGTTTGAAGCATATGAATATTGAGTCACCAACGGTGCGTTGTTATTGCGTTTGTATAAAAGTGATTGATTTACTCTAGCAACAACCGATTGAGAAGATACAAGTGTAGATTAATAGTAATAACATGACCATGCATTTTGCAAGATGCAATACACAGTTGTAATACTTTTTGAAGCCGACAGCAATAAAATGTTGAGTGCTGAGAAACCTACACGACATCTACTAACCTTCATTTCCTGAGTTACAAGAGAAACTGCTAATAATAAAAAATTGAAAATATTTACTCAAGTGATCACATGAGAAGCTCAAATTTATTGAATACGAACCTGCCTAAGGATGGATGACACCTCAAATAATAAGTGCGTGTTACTAAAAAACAAAATTAATATATGTATATGTTGATATGCTAATTTTTGAGCATTGTCAGTCTATCTCACCTCCGAAGCACTGGTTCTATCGCCTCCTTCTACATCCATTTGGTTTCTTGGACCATTGGCCTCTGATCTACCAATTGGTGATGCATTTTAAAACAGAAGTAGTGTTGTCTCAGTCTTTTGTTAGTTATTCCCAAAGTGGAGTTATGTAAAACTTATTATCTGCTGTAATTAGCACGAGCCAGCAGAAATTAAATGTTTGTGAGAACAAATGTAAGTCGTGTAATGGTGGTAATTGCTACCCTTGGCTTGTTGCTCCACGGGAGGATGCATGTTATTAATACACACACTATGTAGATAACTAAACATAAAGTTTGCCAAAACGAAATAATTATGTACGAGCATCAAGTGTCACATGTTGTGGCATACATAAAACATAAGTTAGTTGGCCGGGCAGAACACCCGCCTAGACTGAAGCACCAGAGATACATGGTAACACCCTTCCTGTTGCAGAGGTTCCTAATGTGGGTCTCCATGCCACTGATTTATAGAGTATTGCCAGTGGCAATGTGATTGCAAGGCCTGCCTGAACCTGGCAATAGTTGTCAGAGCCCAGGCACTACCATGTACTGGAGTGTCTTAACAGAGCAAGATGGCCACAGGGCACACGTCTGTCTACCCTCTACTCTTCTCTCCATGCCTCTTCTTCCTCTGAATACTGATACAAGCTAGTGACAGATTGCTGCTGATATAGCCTGTTGTCTGTGCTGTGCAAACAAATTACTGCATCGTTGTTCCTGCTAAACAGTCACAGTTCAGATGCAAAGTATGGGTGCCCTTAGCAACCAATTGTATAGAATATCTGTAGAATATATATATCCTATGGAATATATTCTACAGGATTTTTGTGGAAGGTGAAGAAGTATTTTTACTATATAATTCTAAAGAATTTCTCTAGATTGGTATACAAATTTGTGGCCACGAAAATTCCATAGAATATTCTATAGAATTCTATGGAAATTGAAGTAACCAAAGAAATTCTATAAAATTCTATAGAATATTCTATGGAATTCTGTAGAATTCTTAATACCATATCAATTTTTTTTAATTCTACAGAAATGTCCACCCACGGAGGAACACACCCAGGGGATCAGTCACCACCGTTACAGTATATGTTACGTTTTTGTTATTTTAAACACACGATGCCATCTGGAGTTTTGCTAAACATTCTACAGTACACTATGCAAATATGTAACTTCATAAGTAAATAACTCAAACAAAATAACTACAACTGTGGTTTTATAATTACATCACCAATTAGTAGTTCACTGGTCCAAAATGATGAATGAACGTAGAACGAGGCCACTGGATCGCGGCGCCTGGGAGGAGATACACTTACAACGACCTAGAATTAATACATACACTGTAGTTGGAAATTTCAGTGCTAATGGTTCTGTAGTTGGACTGTGGATGTCCAAGATTGCAGAACAGCTATGACTGCTGGGAAACAACATCAGTTGGGTGCAGTGGTCAAGTGGTTAGAGGGCTGGATTGTCGTTCGGAGGAACCGTGGTTTGAATCCTGGTGGTGGCCAGGTGGTGGTTTGGTAATGGTTTGCCTGCCATGTCAAAACTTGGGCAATTTTGTTCACCCTACGTTGCCTGTGTCTTTTGGAAGAGATGCTATAAGCCATTTGTCCCTTCTATCTGGTGTCTATGCCAGGGGAAGTAAATGATCCCAAATCGCAAAGGAAATGGACAAACCTGTTGCAGCCTCACTGAGTGGAGGTTTCATTCTAAAACAAATCTATGACAGAATCATCAACGAAATGATGTTGGCTATATAATGGAAGAAGAAGAACATGCCAGGTTCACCCCGGGAAGATCCCTGCTATCTCCCTGCCCACTCATCCCACCCAACAAACCCTGCTTATTAATCCTAATTACAGGGACTGGGCGGAAGAGAATTAGCAGGCCCACCTGCTACTGGTCACCTCCCAACATCTGTCCACTCTAATGTCAGTAGTGGTCAGTTGGATCCCTTACAAGGGCTACATTGTGACAGGACATGAGGCTCTCCACTCAAGGTGTTGTATTCACAAAGAACTTGTCCAGGTGATGCAGTTACCTGATGTTACCTGGACAGGTGTGTAACGAGGCAAAATGCTTACATACGAGATAGGAGCATGTAAGCAGTGTCTGTTTTTAAGCTACAAATGTTATTTCATAGACTACAACTTTCAGGAAAAGATTCAAACTTTTCAAAGCTATTACAACTGTACAATAAAGTAGATTATTTAAAAAAGACATATTTCATTATCATCCTGTAAGAGATAAATATACATTTATAATTGCTGAAGTAATTCGACTCTAACGCTAATCCTCTTTAAAAAAGCACTTCGATGATTAGTTATTCTTGTTATTAAAGAAACACTAAATATTATACAACTTGTTATTATTATTATATTAATATTATTATTACAGAACTAATTGTTGTCACAGAAATTACAACAATATATAGGAACAATTAATGCTTTACACTAGCACCTAATTAGTCATTATTTTATCACTGCCAATTCACCCTTTATGTAGCTAGTTAACACTGGTTTTCCTTACCTGAAATATCTCATTACCTAGCTCTCTGCTAAATAGCACTTTTTAAATTGTTTCTGAAGTGTCACAAAATTCAAAACCCAAGCCATTGCCAGCACAGAACCCCCCCCCATACACATACGCATGCACGTACACACACACACAAGCATGCGCACACTCACACACACAACGTAACTGACTAAAACGCACATTCTGTGGAGGTAAATAGCGATCACTCAAATCACCAGCGACATGAAATTGAAAATGTTAACTTCAGAGGGAACTAACAAGGAAGTGGAGTTAATCTACTATTAATTGCATAACACCACAATGAAGTGTGCCAGTAAGAGGGCAATTATGACATAATCACGACATAATCCACCTGCTGTTGGATTCCTCCTAAGCGCCAGGAAGCAGGGAAATCAAAGGTTGCTCTTGGAAGAGAGGTGTGTAATAGTCATGTAGAATGTGTAATAGTCACAGATTGAGGTGTTTATCGCGTGTGATTATTGTGACTTTGTACCAGAATAAGAGGCTTACAATGCCATCAAACCAGGAATCAGACACGAAATGAGAGAAATATGGATTTTGTCTCGGTTGGGATTTGCTCATAATAATTGTAAGCTCCCAATTTGTCAATGGTAGATGTATTTTTTTAGATTGAATATCTTCAACTGCTTTTATCAAGAGCGTAATTGATGTGTGAATTGCGTAAAATAAGTCACACCCAAACTATTTACAATTAATAATCAGCAGAATTCAATATTAAAAAATATTTAAAAAATTACAACAAACAAAGCAGACAGAACATAAATATGCATACATGTAAAATTTATCATTAAAAACTGTAAAATAATTATTTCTTATCAATAAAAACTGTAAAATAATTATTTCTTATTGGACCAAATTAATAAGCTTGTCACCAAAATAATTAACACCAGGTGGCAAGGGGAAAATGATGCCTTATCAAGAGTCCAACTTTTCTATCTATGTATAAGATTAATGGCAAAACTCACCATTAAATAATACACAATAAAACATTGTCAGTTTTATCTTCTATTTTTATTGCACTGTACTGGTCACAATGTGCTGACAGTCTTGAACTGTTTAGGCTGTATATGTGCAGTTATCTGATATTACATGTTGCAGTTTACTTAACACATCTTTCTGATGAAATTCCACAGCAAAACTGTTCCACGTAATGATCAATATGATATGTAAATTTGCTTTTCTTTAGAGGCAATATAAAAATAGTTACCCCAATTGTTCACCCCCCCCCCCCCACCCACACAAGGAGACACCATCAAATATCAATACAGCCATAGCCACATTCAGTCAGGTGTCTGTTGAAATTGTTGGAGCTCCTTGAAGCAAATTGCTGGGACTCTCAAGAGATGCACATTAAAAGCCCATCAGATATTGGCCAGTAAATTATATACCTAATTCCCATACCCAGTGATAGCACAGGACTAATTCATTGTACATTTCTTATTTAAATTCAGGATTTTCCAACCAAAACCCGCAGACACTCCAACAAAATGAAGTATTTAAATGCACAATAACAAATGTTATATTCTCATTCCTTAATCACAATCTATAAATGTACAAAACCTAACTCGCAACAAACCAAACAAAGGAGGCCTATCCAAATTCTCATTAATCAACCTTACAATGCCTGTTTCTAGTTCTTTCAGGTGCCGACGAGTCTAAACCACCGATCTAAAACTTATCGAGAACTACTGACAGATAAATCAGCCGTATTTACACAGCTGCTTTTAATCACTGGCCTAACTTGTACCTGGTTTATTATTCATGCCATTTATTCCTTCAAAGGCCTCAATCTTAGCCTCTCCACAAAGGTGAGTCTCCCATTTGTTGAGCTGCAAATGATAAGTAGGCTTGCCAAATCTCTGCACTGACTACCTGCATACATATGACCTGCACACAGTGTCTACTTAGTCTCCCTGACCATGCCGAAATCAAACCCCCATAACCCAAATAATTCCATCTGACTTCGCAATCACACACTGTCAAGGTAGATTCATGCCCGTGTCGGCAAAGGTAACACAATTCTCATGTCGGGAATAATTTATATTCGATACCTGTCGAGGTGACACGTATATTGCATCATTTGCCATGCTAATGTGTCTGGTGCGAATTGACACAAAGGCCCGTCATGATCATATGTGGAACATAATTTGACTGCCCTGGAAGGACGGTAAAGCAATGCCTCATGCAGGCAGGTTTTAGACAGGAGTGATATCACTATGTACATGTCTAATGGCAAACCGAGGTGTTTCTGTATAACTTGGCGTGGTTTACCCACACCGGAGATGCATGATACTCCAACCAAATGTAACAGTCCCAGCTAGCTAGATTTCATATTATGTTAAATCGCATACTTTAAAATGCACTTGTCGTCAAAATACTCTCTCCAAAGGATCATGTGAGCAACTACTATCTTTCCTAATGCTTTATGGTATTTATGGACAGTTTCATCAACATTCTTATATGCCCAATCTTTCTCATTAAAATTGATTATATTCCTTAACAGTACCTTGTACAATGACAACTGTCATTTATTTTTTGCTTATGTGTCATTGAAATAGTGTCCTCTGTGATATGGCAGTGTTTTTTGTATTTCAAAAAAGCTTCTTAATTTTAACAACATATTTCGTTTAACGATGTATTTCCTTATGAGATAAGTATCTTCGTGAAACAGTCCCTATGGAAATTAAGAAAGTTAAGACAAACGACTCAGAACCTAACACACCCCAACACAATATATATGGTGATTTTAAAGGTACAAAGTCCATTACTCCTTTATTGACATTTATTTATACAATTATTCTTTTTACTAGAACACATATTTTAAAAACATAATGCCTGCCAATTTGCATTTAACAAGCCTGAAACCGTGTTTGCAATTTGAAAGTTACACTCACAAAATGTTCAAATAGATTGTGAAAGTTAACAAAATGAAAAAGTGTTTGTGATATGAACTTGCTTATTCAGTATCCAGGGGACATCATTTAATTATATTCAGCACTCAGAGTGTCAAAGTCGCTACAACTATTACAAAATAGAAACATTACAAAACACAATATTCCAAACTGTAAGCACAAACGGGCATAATGAATAACTGAAACACTAAATCCTTACATTGGGAAATATTTTATTGTCTACTTTTTATGTGTAATGACTGTAGCTACACTGTTCCTCAGAGTGCTGCATTTAAGTTTTTTATTATATGCGTAAACAGCAGTATATTTATATATATGTATATATATATATATATATACAGTATATATATATATATATATTGGTATTCCATAAGTATATGTTATACCAGTCTGACTATTTGGTTTCCTTCGACCAACACCTGTTGACTTGCAGGAATATGAATGTCCTGTAACAACCAAATTACTTTGTCTCCGCCTACAGACTGACCACTGTCGACAATTATTAATAATAATAATAAGAAAACTTCTATTGCACCTAAATCCTTTGAAACCAAGCTCAGAGGCACATCAAAACAAAGCGATTGGTCAATCTCAAAATCCATAAGCAGACTCCAACAGATGGGTCAAGGCGCTAGGGAGCTACGGTGGATAACCAAGGTTGTAAAAATAAGTTTTTAAATGACGACGGAATTTTTAAATATTTTCAACTGATCTAACACTAAGAGGGAGCATATGGTGCAGCAACAGAAGAAGCTCTATAAAATATATTGTTCCAATGTTAGTGTTGACTCTAGGAACAAAAAGTAGGTCGGAACTAGATGATCGAAGCTGGGTAGGTTTTCTTACAGGAAAGCATTGTCTTAAATAATATGATATGTACTGTATCATATCTGGACTAACGAAAATATGTTGCTGCTTGTTGATGTTGATTTGATTAACATTAACTACATAACGTAATGCATCACTAAATATGTTATATACATCAAAACACCTTACATCACTATATATGGTATAAACAGCTTGTTGATGTTGATCTGATTAACATTAACTACATAACATAATGCATCACTAAATATGTTATATACGTCAAAACACCTTTCATCACTATATATGGTATAAACACCTTACATCACTATATATGGTATAAACACCTTACATCACTATATATGGTATAAACACCTTACATCACTATATATGGTATAAACACCTTACATCACTATATATGGTATAAACACCTTACATCACTATATATGGTATAAACACCTTACATCACTATATATGGTTTAAACACCTTACATCACTATATATGGTATAAACACCTTACATCACTATATATGGTATAAACACCTTACATCACTATATATGGTATAAACACCTTACATCACTATATATGGTATAAACACCTTACATCACTATATATGGTATAAACACCTTACATCACTATAAATGGTATAAACACCTTACATCACTATATATGGTATAAACACTTTACATCACTATATATGGTATAAACACCTTACATCACTATGTATGGTATAAACACCTTACATCACTATATATGGTATAAACACCTTACATCACTATGTATGGTATAAACACCTTGCATCACTATATATGGTATAAACACCTTACATCACTATGTATGGTATAAACACCTTACATCACTATGTATGGTATAAACACCTAGCATCACTATATATGGTATAAACACCTTGCATCACTATATATGGTATAAACACCTTACATCACTATATATGGTATAAACACCTTACATCACTATATATGGTATAAACACCTTACATCACTATATATGGTATAAACACCTTACATCACTATATATGGTATAAACACCTTACATCACTATATATGGTATAAACACCTTACATCACTATATATGGTATAAACACCTTACATCACTATATATGGTATAAACACCTTACATCACTATATATGGTATAAACACTTTACATCACTATATATGGTATAAACACCTTACATCACTATGTATGGTATAAACACCTTGCATCACTATATATGGTATAAACACCTTACATCACTATGTATGGTATAAACACCTTGCATCACTATATATGGTATAAACACCTTACATCACTATATATGTTATAAACACCTTGCATCACTATATATGGTATAAACACCTTGCATCACTATATATGGTATAAACACCTTGCATCACTATATATGGTATAAACACCTTGCATCACTATATATGATATAAACACCTTACATCACTATATATGGTATAAACAGCTGAGAAAGCATCATAAAGAAAATTAGCAAACAGTAACAACAACACCCCCTTCAATAACCTACCCCGGGTGTGTACAGGCTGTATACAAGACACACTTTCCACCCTCCAGACAAGACAACCCTAGTCAATGATACCCTTCTTAACATAAAAACCTGCCAAACCTTATTACACATCCTGGATATGCCTAATTCCCCAGGGTAACCAATCATACACCCCCAAGATGAGGGTTTTTCAAACGCACCAATAACTCCTGCTTAATGAGGTTTTAATTTGAAGCCTGCTCCTGAGTTGGTCTGGCACATTTAACTAACAGCTAAGCACCCTTAGCCAGGGGGTGATCACTGGGGGTGTCAAACAAGACAGATGAGTAGAGGGTCTGTTCTCAGATCTTTCATGTGTGGGATAGACAGGGGAGGGAAACACTCCCATCAGATATTCAGAGATTTGGTGCATTAAGGTCACAGGTGTATATATGGCTTTGGAATGAAATTAATCTTTTCTTTCATTCTATGCACAACTACATTTAGAGAAACCGACATCACTATAAGTGTTTCATGCAACAAGATTCAAATGAGTACTAGATACCACAATAATACTAATAATAACTTGTGTTTGTTGTCCTGTTATCCAACTGTCCATTTGTCCATTTATCATACTGTTCCAATGACCAATTATCCAACTGTCCAGTTAAGCAACTGTCCAATTGTTTAGTTTTCCAGATATCCAATTGTCAATTTATTCAAATGTCCAGTTGTTCAGATATCCAACTGTCCAATTGTCCATTTATTCAACTGTCCAATTATCCAATTGTTCAGCTGTCCAGTTATCTAACTATTCAGTTGTCCAGTTATTCAACTGTCCCATTAGCCAATTATCCAACTGTCCAGTTTTATGGTTTGTCCAGTGTTTATCCCATGATTGTCCAGCTGTCCAACATAATATTATGTCTGATTGCCCCATGTCCAGCTGTCCAGTCCTGTCCCTGGCTGTCTCACATCTCCTGTCTGGTCTGCTTGTACATTAGCACTAACCCTGTTAGCTGACTGACATCTTCACACAGGCCATCTCCACTCCACTGGATACTCAGACCATCTCATGACAGGTTTATGCCCCTTTACCCCCCCCCCTTCCCATAACTGTCAACCCCACAACAGGCACAATACTGACAGGGGAGGGGGCTGTTTGAGAGGGTGACCACCCTTGGTCTTCCCATAGATTTCTCCCTGCAGTGGCATTTGCTGTGTGTGTGCGTGTGTGCGTGCGTGTGTGCGTGCGTGCGTGCGTGTATATGTGTGTGCATGTCTGTCTGTCTGTGTGTGTGTGTGTGTGTGTGTGTGTGTGTGTGTGTGTGTGTGTGTGTGTGTGTGTGTGTGTGTGTGTGTATGGTGTGTGTGTGTGTGTGTGTGTGTGTGTGGTGTGTGTGTGTGGTGTATGTGTGCGTGTGTGTGTGCGTGTGCATGTCTGTGTGTGTGTGCGTGTGCATGTCTGTGTGTGTGTGCGTGTGCGTGTGCATGTCTGTGTGTGTGGTGTGTGTGTTCTGCTGTCTTTTATTACAGGTACAATGTCCTTTCCACATTCATTAACATTTATTTATTGTTCTTAATACTAAAATAACTATTTTGTACTGGGTATATATTGTACTGGGTATATCTTGTACTAGGTATATCTTATACTGGGTATATCTTATACTGGGTATACCTTGTACTAGGTATATCTTATACTGGGTATACCTTGTACTGGGTATACCCTGTACTGGGTATACCTTGTACTGGGTATATCACACACCAAACTGTATTTAATAAACCCGAAAAAGTCGCACCGGTGATATGTTCAAATTGTAAAGAAAACATTCAGTTTGTAAACAGCCGCTATTGACACTTACTGCTTGAAGTTTACAACTGATTCAGCTAACTTCCTGCTAATGATTACCCAAGGAAACACACAGCCTTCCTTTCAAATCTCTGCAAGACCAAGGGTTGGTTTCATGAAGTGGCTAAGAACGTTCTTAACGCTAAGATGATTGTCTTAGTTAATTACGCGATTTTTTAATATGTGCAAACACAGGAGTTACGCAAAACACATGACGCTAAGTGATTGTGTTATTTTAAGTGCGTTTCATGAAACCGGCCCCAGGTATTTAGACAAAAATCCTGGTGGAAAACTCTCAACCATTTCTACACACTTTTAATTAACTTCTATTATCAGCTCAACTTACTACAGTGTGCAATTATTAAGTACATTTATTTCTACTACGATAGTTGCATGACAGTTACATAAACTTTAATAATTAGAAATGCCTGTAGCTAACCGCTGCCTGCAGAACAAAATATCAGCAAATATTTCCTCCAAAACAAGCTCAAATGTAATCCACCTTTGTTCACATGTAACACTACGTTTTCTAAATCCAGTTTTAGTCTGTCTTCTTGTCATCCTAAAAAACTCTAACTCTCTTGCCTCTTTGCTAATTACTTAACAGATTAAATCTGCTTAAACATGCCCTATCCATCGTAATAAGCTTATAGTGGCTTCAACTATTTCCTTTACAGATCCGTATCACTGGCAGTGAAAGTGAAACCATGCCATCAAAATGTATCTAATATAGTTGTATGTCACTTCTGAGCACCAAAGTGGAGAGTAGTTCAGACTAATGACAGCCTTTGACTATGAAAAGTGAGCATCTAATTTTTAGATGGATGTCCATACTTAGTGGTGACCCTACTTAGTGACCGACTGATGACCAATATAGTATCACATCTCATTTCTGTGATTACTGTTGACTGGCATCTTATTTAATATACTCTTTATCCAGTTGACCTAACTGTGGTGAATGTGTGTGTGCACGGGCATGAGTGCGTGCGTGCGTGCATGCGTGCATGCGTGTGTGCGTGCGTGAATGCATGTGTGTGCGTTTTTACCTGGCAGACAAGCTGCTCTTGCCAAGTTGGATTGTTCTGAAGTTTTCACTGGATGTTCATGGGAAAAGGCCAGAATAAAGGAAACAACTCATACAAAACCTAAGTTGAGCAACTAATTAAGGAATTAATCCTTACGACCTCAAAATATTATTTTAGAGTGAAATCATTGGTGTCTTCAGCAGCACCTCACTTAGTTTAGAGTGAAACTATCTCTCTTCTCTAAACTTTCTCCATCTCTCACGCTCATTTCTTCCTCTCTCCCTCTTTCTTTTTTTCCCTCTTTCCTCTGCCCTCTCTCAATATTTCTTTCTCCTTTCAACTATATCTTCTTCCTTCTCCGTCTTTTCTTCATCTTCATTCTTCTTCTCTTTCTCTTCCCCTCTTACCCCCTGTCCATCTCTGCCTCTCTCCCCTACCTTCATCCTCCTTCTTCCTCTTCCTCCTCCCCATCACCCTCCCTACATTAAATACTAGAGCCTCCCCTACCCTTTTCACTTTATTCTCCCATCCCTCTCCCCCTCTCTGTCCCTCTCCCTCCTTCTTTCTCTCTCTCTTCTCTTCCCCCTCCTTCTGTCACCCTCTCAGACCTTCTCTCCCCACCTTAAACTACAGCTCCCCCCAGGGAATCAGAACTATCCTTGTGACAGGGTTCAGTCTTGCATCCGGAGCTTTCCCAAGTGTTTAGTTTGTCACACAAGTAACCATGACACTTCTTCAGTTTCGCTGACCATTACACTGTCCCACCATCCACTACACCTCCTGACCACTTCCCAAATATCTAAAGTTACAAACTCAGGTCACCAGATAACCAAGCAGTAATTTCCAAAGCTTCAGATATCAAAGTCACCATATACAGATGACTTCACTGAACAGATGTAAACATACAAACACACCCAAGACACTCAGTCTCTTGGGAAATGGTCTGGGATTCTGCACCAGGAACTAAGGAAGAGGGAAAGTGCTAATTGGGTTTGCAGAGATTAGTGCCTGTTTGATCCATCAACATTCATCAAGCAGGTAGGTAGGTTTGCACAGACTGTCACCAACAAGGTCATGAGAATCCACAGCTGGAATTTGTGGCACCCGAATTTATTTTCTTTAGCTGAAAACTAAATTTGGCAGTGAATAGAATAACAAGCCTGAGAGCATCTGCTTTTTATATTTGTTGATGGAAACTACAAATTACAAACCATGTTTTGATATTCATATTGCATCAAAAGGAGCTATCCTGGTCATCATTTAGGAGCTGATAGAACCCCCCCCCCCCAGTTTAGGAACTCCTGTGCCCCCATGACTCATGTTTAGGAGTTCTTGAGACTCATGTTTAGGAGCTCTTGGGACCTACTTTTAGGAGCTCTTGGAACTTTGGAGCTCCAAGGATCCACCCTTTGCATGATAGCAATATGTTACTTAGTAAGTAAAATCAATGTTGCACAAATGTATGATAATTAAGATGAATTTATATATTTTATATATAATATATATATATATATAATATATATATAATACATATATATATCACAGAAAAATACAAAATCTGCATTTCCAGTTGCAAATATATACACAACCCCATACATGCTTTTTCACCAGGGCTGGGCTAAAAAGGTACAAAGGAAACCCACAGACTGAAAGACAAAACAGCAAACAAATCCAGCACCTAAATCCTTCTGCCAATCCAGCCTTCAAATGGCATCTCTCAACACTGAGATGCCACAAACCCAACGCTGTGGCTGTCATGTTGGTAAGCAAGTTAGGTAATGTTTGCTTATACAGAGTAACCATAAACCTTGTTTATAGCACTAGCCGCAGGCTGCTGGCTGCAGCTCTGCTGTCTGCAGATAAGTAGGCACAAACCAGGATCTCAGGGGAAGACTTTGGGACAATCAAGAGACTGACCAGAGATACCAACAATTCACAGACACCAAGACAATGGAGACACCCGTCTGAACAAGATGTTGCATTATCTAAACTCGTATCTGGATAGTTTATACTAGGAACATTCCACAGTTTTGTTGAGTTCCAGGATCACAAAGTCTGCCTCTTGATGGCTGGTGGTTTGGTTCACCAAAAATTTAATCAGATTACAACAAGATTGGCAAGAAGTTCCACATGAGAAGACAAGAGTCAAATAATGTTTAATCAGATGGCTTAAATGGCGAATCGCTGTGATTTACCTTTGTTTAATTAAACCAATCAATGAACAAATAAATTAATATGTTTACTTCCCACAAGAAATGTAAACATACAATCACTGAAGCAATCAACATTTATAATAAACATTGTAATACCAGAAATATATAGCAGTTTTGACTAGTTTTTATCGATGGGTGTTTGATCCAATGAGCAGTTTTTTCAATGGGGGTTTTGTAAATGTGATTTTTATCCTGTGGGTGTTCTTCTGTCAATGTGGGTTTCTCTGGCATTGGGGGTTTTCTCCTCAGGAGTTGTGTCTGTTTATTCAGGGAATCAGGTTCTGGTTCTTCTAAGCAAATCTGACATCTCTATCTATTATACAGAGAACTCAAATAGCATGCAGACATTCATATATTTGCATATTTTCTACTGGTCTGTATTGGAGCTACTTACAATCTACAAATCAAGACAACATTGTAATCAGATAACAAAATGACACATGTAAAGCAGTGGTTACTAATGAGCGAGCTTTTGTGGTTACAAAATTTAAAAATATATTTGTTTATTTTTCATTCTTTGAAAACCTTCATGGAACATTTTGTAAATGTAAAATTAAATACCTGCTGTTATGCATGCATTGTCACAAAGATGACTTTTGAAATGTGCTCTACTATACAAGGATTACATGCATTGTCACAAAGATGGCTTTTGTGTAACATTAATAGAAGCAAGACTTTTTATTGTGTTTATGTAACATCTAGTTACATTTGAATACACTTTTAGTCCCAGTCTAGTTTACAGCAAATCATCCTGAGTTGGCCACCAAGGAATATTTCTTGCTAAATAAATAAATCAAAGGGGTTTTACACCAAGATTTGAGATAAGATTGCAGCCCTACACTACAGGCCTAGACTACTGCCATGTGATGGCATCAGCATATCAATCCTGTCATCTCCATTGGCACTAAAACAAGGCCAAATAGGTATAGTGGTGTGTCTTTGATGTTATTAAGAAAGCCTGGAATGATCAAGAATCTCAAGTCTACCACAGTGACAATGAATCCATTTCTCAGAGAAACAATTATATATAGTCCCATTTTATCACGATTAAAAATTCTGCATCTGTCAGATAATTCTTTTGATGGACCGGTGATTGTGGAGGTTGTTGATCCCGTCAATGCTTTGATTTAATTACCCATTTCAACAATGTGTGGTGTTTTGCATTCAATGACATTTTATATAGTACTGGATGGGTTAATATTAATAATAATAAGATGTGCCACAATATGTATCTTTCTGTATTTTTTTAATGTTGTCAAATGTTACATGCAAGGTTAAACTTTGTGTACACATGAAAAAAGGATTTTAGCTAATGCCTTATTTTGACTTCCTTTAATGTCAGTGCAGAGGTTCTGCAGATGGTCTACTTTTAACATAGTGTCATGGTATGGAAATTTATCTGTCAAGAACAAAGCAAAGCTGGCTTGGGTGGTCAACCGGGCGGGCAAAATGGTTGGCATGAATCAACTGCAACTATGTGATATTTATCTGCAGGTTTTAAAGAAGGAAAGCTGTCCAGATTCACCATGATACCAGTCACCCACTCAGTTCTTCTTTTGAAATGCTGCAGTCTGGGCGACGGCTCATAATGCCCTTGTCACAGAAATCATTTGTTCCTTCAGCCATAAACATACTGAATTCTAAGCCTGAACCATGTTAATGTCTAATGTGCAATTGTGTGTGTATGTGCGTGTATGCATGGAGCGATTGAAACATAATGTACTGTACTTCCAAACATCTAATGTGCATATAATGTTTATATCTGTACATGTCCTAACACGGTGTGTGCCCAAAGGAAAATTTCCTTACTATGTAAATCATTCTATGGGCAATAATGGTTTTTCAATTCAAAGACAACATATTGGATAAAAGTCTCCTTTGCAACCTACCCCCTGCCCATGTTACAAAGGGTGATGTCATTGACAAATGTCTGTATGTGTTCAAGGGCTATATCAACAGGAGGGGATTTCCTTTAATTCCATTGCATAAACTTTGCTAATCCAGATGGTGTTTATGTTTCGATATAGCCCAGAAGCCAGTGTCAATGTTAGCCGAGACAAGGCAGTGTAGCCATAAGGTTCAAACAGCACACTGGAATGCAGACCCCTGGTGGGTACAGACAAAAGTTGTCAGGTAAAAATGACTCAGGTAAAAAGCCATCGTTTAAAACTCTACCAAGAAATACTAAACGACTCTGATTCCCATAAGTTCATCATTCATTCACAGGTCATTTTACACCAATCTTTGTTTAGCATCCCCGGTCATATGGATCTATAAATTAAATAATCAATCAGTAATGCATGCACTGAAGGCAGTGTATCAGAATTGTTTAGTTTCTCATCAAATATCATCTCCCTGCATTTCAGTCATAGTCAGAAGTATAAAAGTTATTTGTGTTAATGATTTTATGATGCTGTCTAAGTAAATAACATTTATATGAAGCAAATATGTATTTTTTTTAAATCCAACTGAAATACAAAAAAAATATTAATTTGTAGAACATTATGCTTGTTTGCAACAGTTGATCACAGTCCACTTTGAGCCCAAAATAACCTCCCTGAATCAGCAGCTATCATACTAAAATATTTCATTGGTTAATTTTGAAACTGGGACAAAGTTCACCTCCACGTTTTTTCAAGCAGATCCACTGTACTTGTGATAATAAAATGTCACCAACGGTTCACAAATTTCAAAAATATTTCTGGAATAACCTACTTTCTTCTGCACATTTTATTATACAATTATGAATATGTAACCCGGTTCTCTTTTCATAAATTCAATATCATACACATAAACGGATTAAATGATTTACCCCAGAAGCCTGCAATGCACTGTATTTACTCCCAACTAACGGCTAATTACTATAACTACATAATTAATTTCCTCTTGTCAACTTGACAGTACCAAGGCTTGTGACTTGAAGGCATTTTCTTTCATCAGCACTCCTAAATCTATCCCGGCTAAGTAAAATTTCCTGTGTTGTCTTCTAAGACAGGAAGTGTTTGATCAAAATGACAGTTGCAATTTCCTAGCTGAAGCCCACTCTGAGCAAGCGGCTATTTCTGAGTTTGGCCACTGGCAACTAGAAAGAAATGACATAAATTTTGAATGACTGACTTGGTGGCATAAAAAGTGATGGTAGTTTTGACAAGGGACTGTTGACAGGTGGTTACCGCTACTGCAAGGCAAATGTCACCACTCTGACAGTCTGAGAAAATACAGATGATGTATACATTTGTCATAGGGGACTGTATTGAATTCGCATGGTAAGTAGCTAATAGTAATGCCAACGGACCTGCTGACTATCATACACACAGGTAATAATTGTGGCATGACTTTTTAAATGACTATTTACATAAAACCTTCTGCAACTCAGAAAAGATCCCACAACATTATTTTATTTACTAATGCAAAACTGGTTTAAATGTCACTGATAAGCAATCACAAAACTTCCAAAAAGGCCAGCGACGTTTATCAATGTTAATGACCAAACTGCCTAATTTATGCATGTTATTAATAAGATAAACTGCTTTATTTAAATAAATTGGTTAATTAAAACAAATACGTACAGTATAGTTTAAACAAACATCAATAATGTTATTTTAAAAGTAAAGCAGCCATTTGTACTATGAGTATCTGGGAAGAAATAACAATAATTAATGTAATTCTAGTACAGATGTACGTATATATCTTTGGAACATAATCTATTATTTAAAACATGCCCAGCCCTCTCAATGCCGCATGTTCACAGGGTCATGCCCCACAGTTAACCTCCAATTATCCCTTGATTAGGCAGTTTTATAAGCATCCGCCCACCACGCCACTGAATATTAATGAAACCAGCAAACAATACCAACTGGTTCACCTCTAAAATTACAAAAAAATCAGCCTCAAAACTGATCTCATTAAATTACTGAAAACCACATGGACACTGTTATTCAAACTTTGCTCATTAAATATAATTTGAAACCTATGGCATTATCGCACAAAAAAAATAACAATAAAAATGCTTGATAAGATAAATGTAAAATAAATGGCACATTCGGCCATGCGCGACCAGATTGCCAAATACAATGGCTTGCTAAGATTGCAGTCGGCAATGACAGACATCCTTCTGCTGTGAACAATTGACACCGAGATATGTCTGGGTTGTATAGATTACATTTTATAAAATGAATTGTACACTATTTTTTACACTTTTATTATTAACACTATAAGGCCTAAATAAAATATAGTTATGTTTCCTATAACATTGATTTTTAAAATAGGGTAGGTAGGTAAGAAAAACATTATTTTTTTTTTATTGTAAAAAATAGGGTAGGCAGACCTATTGTAATTTTTTTTATTAGTCTATAAAAATTTCCAGCAGTCTATAAATGGGCATATGTTATAACTTGCACTGCTGGGGTTAATATGTAATGGACACATTTGAATGAAACTGGATGGTACTGTTATATGTATGTTAATGTAATAAACTTCGCAATGATTTATTCGGAAATCCATCCAATAGTAGGGACGATCGCGGAATTTCCATTCCAAAAGGTCAATTCTTGTTACTTTTCAGAACTTTTGTAATTATTATCGTTGTAATAGTCTTTTGCCGGAATATAGTATGTTAAAAGAATTTAAGTTTTTGGTCAGAGGCAAGGGTCGGTTTGTTCTTGAAAAAATGCATAGGGTCGCATGGCAATACTAGGGACGGTCGGGTTACCAGAAATACTAGGGATGGTCGGGTTACCAGAAATACTAGGGACGGTCGGGTTACCAGAAATACTAGGGACGGTCGGGTTACTGATAACACAGGTATTATTTTATTTGGTTCCTAAACTGAAATACAAATATTTGCATTCTCCTTAATCGATTGAAATCATCCAAGTTTTTAAATGTGTTGCATGTGAACAGACATTAAAATATGTGCAGTTGGCTTAATAGAAGATACTTATTACTTCATTATAATGAAACACTACATTCATCGAAATAATTTACCTGGACTGATAGGTTGGGTAATGTTGAAACTGAACATTTTGTAGAGATGCAGAGCAATGTTTGCTGCTACTTTTGTGCATTTTGAAAGGATAAGTCATTTTAATTTGTTTGATGATTTCAAAACGCAGTAATATGTCACAGGAGATACTAGATAATTTGTTTGGCAAAATTAGTCAAAAATTATACAAGCAAAAAATTAATTTTAGGAGACTTAATTTTAACAATTATCTTAACTTGCTAGTGGGGTGAATCTCTAGTTGAAGGGGACACACTTCAGCACTAATCAGACAGTAGTAGTTTAGGGGGTGATTGAGAGGGTGACAACACTGCAGTTTATCACACCTCTGCTACAGGTGTTAAGAGGTTGAATTGTTTAGAGTTTTCTCACCTTCCTTGTCTCAATCAGAGGGCTGCTTGTTGAAGCAGTGGCAGAGTTGTTACACAACATGTATCACTTACTTTATAAATACTGATTCTACTGATTTGTTGACTTCCCAATAATAATGGTACAAAATCATACCAAACAAGCTGCTTAGAAAGGTTGACATGTATTAAAATTTGATGGGCACAATAATTAATATTTTAAAGTATTGATGTGCACAATAATATTATGAGGGAGGGTTTGTAATTTGTATTAATATTTATAATACTAAAAAACCATAATTATATTTGCAGTATTTAATGCAGACTATTGTTATATTTGACATGGAATAAATTAAAAATGAATGCAAAATTTGTGCAGATCAATTAACCTCTGTCTGATTTGTTATCTAATAGATTTATGTACAGCACTGTTAACATAAATTCATTTCATGCTATAAGAAAATTGGAAATGACATAAACCATTATGTCTAAAACTAAAAGTACTGAACAAAATGGCAATTGACACAATGAAATCTTATCTTGTACAATTGCTATTTTCTGTCCACCATTGCCTATTGTTTATTTTGATACTACACCTCCACCTCATCAGACCAAATAAGGGAAAAGGAACATATTTTGTGACCATATCCAAACGTGGCCATTTTCAAAATTTTTGCTTTCTAAATTCTCAAGTTAAGATTAAGAACAAGGAAATGGTTGGTTATAATTCTGACAAAGAATCACTTGAAACTGATACAGAATTATTTTTTCCACTGTCTCTTACGTGAATTTTGTGAAAGGTAGGTCTTGTGGAGTTGATGCTATAACTAGAAAACCACAGCATTTGTGGAATGAGTCCAAAGAATGTTTCGTCAACTGTGTAGGAACTTCGCCTGGCACCATTGCTGGTGGAGTTTGGTACAGCAACTAGCAACACAGAGCGAGAGGAACAGACTGTAAAAGAACTGACTGTTTGCAGTAGATTCTTTTTAGTAATTAATTAATGTTAAATATTGTACTTGATATATAGTACTAGCTAGAGTTGTATTGCAGAGACATAGTCTTAGACCCGGTACAGTCAGAGACTTGGGGTTCAACTCAGGTTTGACATTTATAACATACAGAGATAGACAACTCAACATCTACAAATTAGTTCCAGGACAAGGAAGCTGTGTAGGTGGAATGACCAACTAACTGGCCAGGTGGGGTTATGTTCGATTCATCAGGAAATTATTATCTGCTGCTTGCAATGTCATAACTGGAGACAGCAGACATTAAATGGTCAATGGAACAATTTTAACTATAAGGAAATGACCAGTATTTTAAAATGGCCAATTAGTTTGTTTATTTTTGCTCCTGCACACAGAGTAGTCAGGCAATGGTGGCGTTAAATGTATGCTTTCAGAGAGGATTGACCTAGTACATTCTGTGGAATTCCTAGACTGGAAACACGATTCTTACCACCTCCTAGCAAAGCACCTGTTCAGCCTCCAACAACCTGGCACCCCCACCCCCACCCCACCCTTAGAATCAAATAAGTCAACTCCTGCTGCATTTAAGACTGTCTGGAACAATAACACAATCATCACCAGTGCCATTGTTAAAAAGGTTCAAACATCAGATTACTCAATTGTTGTACAAATAACAGATCCTAATCCGTGGCTGTCTTAAATAAATGCATCTGGTTATTAATGAAACATTTTACAACATTTAAAGCTGCTTCCTTGACTGATTTAACCCGTCATAAATCTGGTTCTTTCATGTCTAAATAAGTAGTATGTGAATAGTTTAACTAATACCCAGTCAGTTTTTAAAAGTACATTTGTCTAAATTGTCAAAAGAATTATTTTTTACAAAATGAATTTTAAAACTGAAGAGTAAAAAACCAAATTGACGAGGCACCTTTAAAAATTAATTCCAAGTTTTGACAACTCATGTTCAGTAAGCTACATTGTCATGACAGCAACTCAGCATTACCTGACGGTGAAACGAATATTTTAATCTTAGATTGAACAATAGTTTAAATATATTTTGCTATATATATACATACATGTGACATATTCTCATTCTTTGCACCAATTAATTGGCTTCCTGAATGAGAAAAAAAACAGAAACTTAGTGATCAGTTTCAAAAATGTTAACAACCCTGACTTCAAATCTAAGAAAATATCAACCAATCATACATTAAAACCATGGACCATGACAGATCCTTTGGGTATCACTGGTTGGTCTCTGTCAACAGACTCTTGGGAATTCTACATAGAGACATGAATTAGCTATGGTCCTAATGAACCCTGGTGGCAGCTTAACACAGCAACTGAGTGCATTCCACCCTAAATTAATCAGGCCATGGGCAGCCGCTGTCTCAGTTAATCAATGGACATGTAACATTTGTTGGTTGCCAATCAGGGGGCTGAAGCCTGCCCTTTCCTGGTGTTTCATCCTGTATCAGTAACAGATGTGTGTAGGATGGAAAACTTCATCTAGGTTCTTCTCCCACAAAATTGTAAACCCACATGAATATGTGTGGTTTAATTTAGTGCTACGGTCACCAGAAATTAAATGAAATAATGTGGTCGGCACAGCAGATGGTTTCTTTGATATATCTCATGTTTTATGTTTGTGGTTGTTCTATGTGTAAATATTTTATCAACTGCACAAATAACTTGGAGATATGAAATGAAGCAGAGTAGAGTAGATATTACATTAATATAAAATCATAGTTAATTTTTTTCTCATATTTATGTTATGGACTATTTCCCAAAAAGAAGCACATAAATTTAAAGCAATTTTTTAACCAACATCAGTAACTGCCAGAATACTGAACTGTATACACAAACATGTCTGCGGTATATTTACTAACAAAGAAAATGAACCACTTCAAAAAGAAAATAAGCTAACAATAATCAACATCTCAATTCTAACTAAAAACTTCAGTTTTCCTAAAATAATATAACCTCAATTATAGAATAACAAAGTAGACATGTTCATACCAGATAATTGTGCAGATCTTTATCAAATGTCTACAACATGGATATTAATTAAATTAGTAACAACATATTAAATTATGAAAACCAAAAATGGTATTGATTCAGTATTTTAAAGTGCTTTTAATTTAATGTTTATATTCTTTATATAAACACAAAGTTCTGATGTTTCACAGAACCGCATCCTTCCACTAGATACCACGTAGAATACACAGTTTTTTACTTGGTATATTTCTTAAATCTACCACTTAAAGAATCTATGACATTTCAAAACTGTAACGTCTAAAATTGTATAATATTCAAGAGAACAAATATCAAAAGTGATATTTAGAAGTGTGCGAACATTTTGAAAATATTCTTCTTCTGTGAGCAACTGTCATAACATAAACAAAACTAGACTCAAAATTATATTTTCTGTATTTTTCTTTATATTTTAGGTACAGTTGTAACAGTAAATGTACATTGTACTTACTGTGTTTGCTCTGTGGTGTTGTAGTAACTACCCAAATATCCTTGGCTTGTTTTCCCTGTTCAGTCTGCAAGCATCTGCTAGTCCAGGTGTACAAGAACACTGTGCCAGCACAATGTTGCATTCTGCCTCCTGTTGCAAAGAGACATGAAGTGGGTACACGGGCAAGTCCATTATCTCCCAGGGGTGCCAGGTCTGTAAGACACTGAAGCAGAAGTGATTCAGACACATGAATTCATTAGAAGTGGCATCACTCACCAACACATGTGCTGCCTGGCAGGCGGAACACACAGGAGTGTTTTTACTAAGGTGGGGTGAAACTAATAAAGAAACTGCTATGTTTTGGTGAATTATAAAACTGAGTTAGATGCAATGTTATTGGTCATTCTAGAGAGGTTTGGTAAGATCTTCCATTTTTGTTAAACATGTCCCCCTAAAAGTGTGACTGTTTCGTTGTTTTGCTTATCAGCAAATATAGGGTGTATGTGTTTAAAAAGTACACCTATGTGAGACGCCATTATGTTCTTCAGTGTTCAAATCATGAGTGATGTATCATGTGTGTGAACAAAAAGCTCATAACAAAAGCTCATACAAACAAACAACACACACAAGTAGAGGATTATTATAATAATGACTGTAAGTATTAGGACACTGTTTTCTGACATCGTAAAAATCTACAAAAATAATTATTTTCTGTACCATATGTGTTCGGATGTCCATAATTTGTACCTATCTATCTATCTATTTTTACCTAATAGATATATCGGTATAATATGTATATATATATATATATATATACATGTATATATATATCTATATACGTGTATATATATATATATACATGTATATATATATCTATATACGTGTATATATATATATATACATATATATAATATATATATATATATAGTACAGTGTTCAGACACGAATAGTTTGAGAATTTTATTATTTCAGGTCTACAAATACATATGGTCGTTACGGCAGATGATAAATAATTAATTTTTCAAAGTTAGCAATCAAAGCAATCTGCAGAAACAAACAAAACAACAGCCGGAAGTCCACGCCAGACATCATCATGGTCAATAAGTTGACGGGAAGGATTTTCCTAAGCATTTGGATCATGCAAGAACCTATACACAAACGCCACACATTATGGACATAGATCATTTACAAACACTTAGTGCAGAAGCCTGTGTACATCTTGAGAGTGTGCTAGGCAGAACTTAACCTTTGCCTGCTTCAGGTAATTCTAGTAGTGCCACTGGAAACGCAAGACACTGGTAATCCTACTGTTTGAAGGGTCAATATCTTTACCCCCAGGGTTGTGTCACGTTCCACTGTAATGAGGGGGGTGACAGAGGTTTAAATATCCAAAGGAGCGAAGTAATATTGCACAAAAAGCATTAAATTTACCACTTTTTATGATGTGGTGGCAGAAGATCTGGCACCAAGAGCCTTGCCGTCGCTGTGGATGTGCATGCTGAAATGGGAACCGCTCCAAGGTCGGATTATGTTTCAATATTTAGGTACATTTTCTTATTGTTGTGCATTTTCTATGTGACATGTTGGTTAGGCAATATAGCTGGATTCCCCATTTTTGTATTGCAGTAGACTATTTTAGTTGTTTGTGGGAATATTTTCGATAGCGTTTTGCGACGGTTTTGTAAAGCGCGTGCAAGAGGATGTAATATTAGCGTTAGTCATTTCATAAGCATCCATATATCATGCAAATAAACTGCATAGACACGTTTAATACGTATTTCGTTGGTACCCTGAAAACCTGTCCAACCAGTACATGTGTATTTTATTAATTTACACGCCATCCAATGTTCACCGGCGTATTATTTCCTTGTGACGCCTACTGATACCGTCGTGTCAATGTCGTTGGACATTGACACAATGTCAAACTCAAGAGTCAAAGAGCGTATTCGCTATGCCAATCTAAATGAAATCGCTGCAAATGATTTAAAGCACTTAGCAGGGATCCATGACGGAATGCTTTCATAGCCATCGAAATCAGAATAAGAGTAGAAAAAACTAATTGGTTACACATTGCTCTATTCAGCGATGGCTCACAATCAATCAACCGGAACGAAGACGAACTCATCGATGACGCAGATGCCGAGTACCAACGTCGCGGGAAATGTTTCCACCTGTGAAAACTATTCAGCCTCTCGATTTCTCTTGGGTACGCCTATATCATTACCACCGACAACGGATAAGCACATGGGAAATAAAAACTGAATAAATGTGTTGCTTCTTATCGTAGTTATCTAGAATTAGCATGAGTCCAATCATTCTCAACTCGCTACCGAAGTATGTAGTTGGGGACTTGGGCATATAGGCCCTTATGTATATACGCCTTATACATCTATTTTTAACGAACGCTATTTTTAAGGAATTTTTATTAATTTTATATAAACGAACACAACACCCTCACTAGTAGGAGCTGCGATAAACATTGAATACATGTTGTATTAGTATCAAACGTCGAGAAACAGAATGTTCGTTCACAATAACATACACAGACACCTTATGCCCCGATTGAGACAGGTTTATTATCAGAACAGAACGCTCACATAAACACAAAAGTAAGTCTTGTTACCTTTAAGAAGGTGTGGCTACTAGACAGGAACTTATGTTACGAATGTGTTACAATGCTTAATGCTCTTCATACTAAAGGAAAATAGAATGTAGACCCAGCCGGTCCGTAGTGTTGTTGAATTTTTTGTGGTGCGTTTTGGGGCCTCCAAATGCAAAATTCCAAAAAATCGAATATTTGAGCTGAAGCACCTCTTCAGCTCTCGGACATGTCATCGGAAGGCGAGAGGTGCTGTTAATTTTACTTAATTGAGTGGAACTCTTCCTTCAAACGGAACTATTTTCCCTCAGCGAGAGAGTGCGTATGAACCTCCCCTATAACTAGAACACAAGAAGTTGCGTTAGAAGGACTAGCAAAATAGTCCATCACCTGACGGGATTCCTTGGTAGATGACAGTCGTGATAGTAATATTTACTAAATGTTAGAAAACACACAGCATCGTTACATACACACCAGAGTTGCGCAGATACCTATTCGTCGTTTGTTAAAAATGACGAAGGTCGGAGAAAATGTGAAGTTCACGCCCATCGATAGGCCCTAGTCCTTATAGTGTAGAATTGTTAAATAATAGTTGTATTGATATCCTTTTGGCATAACGATAGACAAACTTTTTTGTGTCCGCGTCTGCTGTATGTTGCCAAGTTCATGACGTTACGTGTTACGTACACTACACGCACATTACGTTTTGAACAACTGATTCACTCCATAAAACGTGAGAATCTTGACATATATGGGATATTTTGGGAAATATATAAATCTTACGTCGTATTCGTGGGGTCGTAGATTAATCCCTGAACGTATGGCGCTCGAGGTTGAAGCCGTCTAAGAGAAAAATGATAACCTATCCGCATAAACACACATTTCCTCGATTATAATTAAACAACGTTGTTTCGTGTCCTCTAGTTCTTTTATTTCCTTAAGTGTGACAACATAGATTTAACAAGATTTAACAAGATTGCCACCCAGAGAATTAACTCTAGGTAGCAGGTGGACAAGGAAGCCCTTTGGCTTGTCGAGAGTCCAACCCTTTTATATATGTGTATCCCGCCCTTCTGAGGTATGTGTTGATTTTATTTTTAAACATTCACGCTACTAGCACCCACACAATCAGTAGATAATCTGTTCCATTCATTTACAATCCTTTGTGAAAATGAGAACTTTCTTATATCTAATCTACACTGCTCCTTTGGTAATGTAACTTCATGTCCTCTAGTCCTTCAATCTTTCTTAACTGATAAAACATATTTCTATAAATATTTTCATAACCATTTATTGTTTTAAACACTTCTATCTGATCTCCCCTCAATCTCCTGGTCTCTGGTGTTGGTAAACCACATATTTAGGCGAATTTCATAACTAAGGTCCCTCACTTTTGGTATCATTTTAGTCTCTCTCCTCTGTACTCTTTCTAGCATATATATGTCCTTCTTGCGATATGGCCTCCACGCTTGTATAAAATATTCTAAATGATGCCTCATTATTGTTTTGTACAGCGGAATTATTAGTTATATTTCTTTATACGCTATAGTTCTCCTAATTAATCCAAGGATTTGATTTCCCTTTGAAGCAGCACTAATGGTTAACCCTAAGTCCTTTTCTTTTACAGTAGTACTTAGTACAGTACCCCCCCCCCATTGTATATTCTACCTCTTCGTTCCCATGTCCTGTGTTGAGGCATTTACATTTCCCAAAATTGAACAGCATTTGCCACTTTTCAGACCATTTGATCAACCTGTCAAGATCATTTTGTAAATGCTGTCTATCTCCTTCACTTTTAATCCTTCGAAAAACTTGTATCATCCGCAAATTTCAACACCTTGCTTGTTATTTCATCACCCAAATCGTTGATATATATTTAAAATAATATAGGTCCTAGTACCGATCCCTGTGGTACCCCATTCAATACCGATTTCCAGTTTGAAGCCTCCCCATCAACTACTCTACACGTCTTCTGTCAATCAGCCATTTTTCTATCGAGTTTATTATACCATTTCCTATGCCATGGGCCTTTAGTTTAAGCAGTAATCTTTGATGTGGTACTTTGTCGAAAGCTTTTTGAAAATCTAAGTAGACGATATCTACTGGTGATCCCTCATCAACCCACTTAGTGATGTCTTCCAAAAAACATAACATATGTGTTAAGCATGACCTCGCTTTTAAAAACCCATGTTGAGATGGGTTTATCAAGTTATGTTTAACAAGAAAATCCGCCAGGTGATATTTAATTAGTCTGTCTAATAATTTGCAAATCACTGATGTTAAACTCACTGGTCTATAGTTATCTGACTTGTTTCTCGAATCTTTTCTAAATAACGGTATAATGTTGCCTCTTTCCATTCTAAAGGAACTACTCCCTCTTTTAATGACAAATTGAAAACCGTTGCAAGATGTACGCTAATTTGTTCTAAAATTTCCAATAGTAGTTTGGGCGGAATCCCATCCACCCCAGGTGATTTATTATCCTTCATAGCCCTTATTTTCTTAGCTACCATTTCCGGGGTTACAATTAACTGTCCTAAATAGTCTGAATCTGCCCCCTTGAACTTAGTCTCTGGTACTGGCAGTGAACTAATATCTTCCTTGGTAAACACTGAACTGAAATACTCATTCAGGTCTTCTGCCATTAAGAATCCCTCTGATATTATATTTCCAGCACTATCTTCTAGAGGACCGACCTTATCCTGAACTTTCTGTTTGCTTCGAACATACGCATAACAACTCTTGCTGTCATGTTTTATATTACTAGCTAATTTTTGTTCATGGCTTCTCTTTGAATTTCTAATTTCAGCTGTAGCTTGGTTAAGTGCTTCTTTATAAATGTTGTATTCTTCATCATTTCCAGTACATCTATATGACTTCCACATCATTTGTTTATACTTAATTTTTTTTAATGGCTTCTTTCGATACGTGTTTCTTTTTGGACCGTTTCCCTTGTTTTTTAAGGTTACAAATTTATCGACTATAAACTTAATTTCACTCTTTAATATATTCCAGCATTCCGTTGCTGTCTTATTTTTCAGTGTGTTATTCCAGTTTATCTTTGCTAAATATTTCCTCATGTCCTTATACCTTCCTTTGTGAACATTTTTCCTATACTGCTTTTTACTATTCCTTTCTGATTTTACTTTGATGGTAAAATGTATCTGGTTGTGATCACTACTCCCCAGTGGCTCACATATATTGACACTGTCAACTAATTCATTCCGTGAGGACAAAACTATGTCTAACACATTCTCACCCCTGGTTGGTTCTAACACATGTTGAGAAAGGAAAGTATCTTGAACTAAAACTAAAAACTTGTGGTCCTTACTCCCTGTAGAGATTTCCATTGTATATGCCCGTGGTTAAATCCCCCATAATAATACAGTCCCGTTTGCTTACTTCCCTTGTAGCGTTTTGTATTTTTTCATTCTCTTCTATACTTATGTTTGGACTTCGATAAACTAACCCAACTGCTAACGTTGAGTTTCCTGTAACTATGTTACACCAAACAGCTTCTTCGCAATCTGCATCTCTTTCTAATTGTATTTCATAAGCCTGGATATATTCTTTAATAATATAAAATAACTCCACCTCCCTTTCTTCCTATCTTATCTTTCCTAAACATTACATATCCTGTCAGTCCTAATTCTGCATCTGATATATCGGTGGTGGTCCAGGATTCGGTTATACCTATTACGTGAGTGTCAATATCTTCTTCCATAATGTTTAGTTCATTTCTTTTGTTTACTATATTCCTTGCATTTAAACAAACACATTTATATTCAGCTTCAGAAGAGTTTTCCAGACTGTTCTTTGCTGATTTATTTGTGCTGTCTTTATCTATGCCTCAAGTTTCAAGACTTCTCTGTGAGTCCCCCCTGCGAATCTAGTTTAAATATATGCAACCTGTCCCACTGTCAACAGATCGCAGCAGGTTCTCTGAAAAAAACTGCTGCCCCTTTCCACTAAGATGGAGGTCATCTCTCATGTACATATCTTCCCTCCCAACAAAGTATCCCCATAAATATGTGAATCCCAAACCCTCTTCTTCACATATCTGCTCAACTAGTGCGTTGATCGCCATCCTCTTGCAGTTTCTATACGTTGCCCCCCTTCCTCCCATTACTGGCAAAATTCCCGAAAAAATAATCTGTTCAACGCTTGTCTTCTTTACCTTCCTCACTAACTGTCTATACTTCTGTACTATCCCAGTTGTTCCCTCCCTGTCTGCATTATTTGTTCCTACGTGTACTAGTATAGACCCTCCCTTGCCATGCCCCAATAGCTTCTCTACCCTTTTCAGTCACATGTTCTATCCTAGCCCCCGGTAGACAAACCTTCCCCTCGCTTAGTGTCTTGTCCGTCTTTCTCATAACGGAGTCGCCCATAAACACCTCTCTTTCCTCATTGCTCCCTCAATCACTGCCTCAGTGGGGAGCCTACTTCAAAAGAACACTGTAAAATGGTTCTTTTCGTAAACACAAATCCGATAACGAAGGCACATTGAGGCTGATGACCGAGCGTCAAATACACAACCATGAAAATAAACTGATACATTGCAAGGAGACGTTGAATTTCTTAGTTATAGTGCCTAAATTATATAAGTTTAGAGTTTCGTAACAATTTTTGGTCTAAACCGTAATCATTTCCCGACAATTGTCTATGCAATAATTATTGTTTATGTAATAATAATTTGTGTGCAAAACTATCTACCTCAAAGCGAGCACAAGACATTTCAAGCTACGTAAATTCCCAAGGGTTGGTGATTTGTGATAGTGGGTAATCGTTATCCAGTTCGCTGACTATCAGCGTTTCCACACCAGCGCCTATCAGCTACGCAACTTGCAGAGCAGTCGGTCCGTTTAGCAGGAAAACCCTCTGGGTGTAACACCCCTTTCTGGCTGGCTGGGCTCGGACAGTGGCCGGGTGACAAGTTAGACGGTTTCCAGTGACACCGACTGGCCTGGGCGGTCGTCTGGACTTCGTCATCGCCCGCAAGTGGAATCGCAAATGGCCGGCCGGGTGAAAAACCGGACGCGTTGTCTATTGCATTTAAAATCACAAATTCAAATTGGCGTTCGTTTGTCTTGTTAATATTCTTCGCAAAATCAAGTAGTCTGTAAGGTTGTTGGTATCAGTGTTTCTTCCTGGTATACTGGTGTTGGGGTGAACCAGATAATCTAATTAGACCCGAACTGGGTCTATTGCGAAGAGGCGTTCGTAATTGTTATAATGGCCGCGAACAGAAGTGTGCCAGCTGTAGACGGACAGACCATCATAAGTACATAAACTACAATATAATATTCATTGTAAGGTCAGGGAGGCTCCCATTAAGACAATATGCCGCTATCATGGGAGCCACCCTACTGATGTAACACGATTACGAGATTATCACGTGATCAACTATATATGCATACATATATGTGTATACATAATATATACATAAATTAGTTTAAACAAATGCAAAGTCATGTCTAGTTTAAGAATGACAGATGTAACAGTTAGAAATATGACAACATGATTAATAATTCTTGATAAAGTAATGTTTTGTATAAGTGGAAAAAACATATAAACTATGTGTAGAAATTTTATCAAGGATGATATCTGGAGTATTGTTAACAGTTTGTATAATGTTGTGTCTGATGTACTTTTATGCATATTGATGATTAACTATTGGAATAAATAAATTGTTTTACCACGTGTGTTGTATTGATGAATTGCAAAGTACACAGGCATAACGGCAGCATATTGGGACGTCAAACCAGCAATACCAACGATGCCGTAACAACAAAACCATTTGTCAAATAATTGGTTCTAACACATCTAATGACGTCGTAACAAATACATTAATCCATCAGGGCTGGAGACCAAGTACTTGAATTTGTACTTATGTACATTTTTCGCTACTTGTATATGGATTTTTTAAATGACAAGTATTTGTATTTGGTCATTTCCTACTTGCCAAACTATCGAGTACATTTCAAGTTAATTTAATGTACAATACAATACCAACTTCAGCAATGTAGAATACACAATGACATTTTCCTACTGTTTTGTCTGTGTGCTGCACAACGTTGAATCCTGATTACACACACACGCACGCACGCACGCACGCACGCACGCACGCATAGACACACACACGCACACACACATATAATAATATATACTTTCAAAACCGGTAAAAAAAACTGCACCTGAATAATAGTGTTAATACTACTGTTGTTGTTATTAATCATTGCAGAATTGTACTTGACCTAATTCACTTTACCAAAACGCTGTAATCCTTGTTAATATTATAAAAGGCAATGCTTGAAACACACATAACAATGCGAAGAGACAGATGCAGTTGCAACGGCACACACGAGAGAAGGACATTACATATGTCTTCGGAACGGTGACAATAGCTGCTAGAACAGCTGGAGAACAACAACAGTTTCGTATAGATTTGGGCAACGATGTCCTGAACAGGATGTCCCGAGTGAAGGTAATTAACGTTATAAATCATAAAAATGCTTTGTAACAGTAGTACAACAAGGACATTCAAGTTAGCCACTGCAATGATTTGGTTTGCAACCAAATGGGGCGCAGTCTAAATAACATCATTACATAACAAAGGGTGCTTGGTGAACATATTATCCTCTTGTTGAGTACAGTCGTTTGTCATTGAATCTCACGTATTGTCCTAAGGCAAATACTACTCAGGTAAGCTCTCTGAAGTTCGCCGATTAATAGCTATGAAAACGTGTGAAATTTCACTTCAAAAGTCGAGATTGTTTGACACTGCCCGAAATGACGTAACGCTAACGGGACGCTGTTTGCGACAAGCTTCTGAATTCGCGAGTTCTTTTGACGTCGCAGAAAGTGCGAAGAAAACAGGTCGGGCTGGTGTTAACTTCGTGACGTAACTCTCTACCCACACCAACAGCTGTTATAATTACAGTAAACAATCAATTAACGCGGTACTCCAGCACCTGAATGACTTTGTCGGCCATATTGTATCCGTGCCCTCGTCCCGGTGATTGGCCTTTTGTGCTTCTGTAGAAGGTGCCGTCGATTTATGCAGATCACATGTAGATTCTAATGCAGCGTGATGTTTAACCTGGAGTAACCCGATTGGGGCGTGGTGCAACGTTGTTATTCTGAATTCGTTTACTGTGTTTGTCTATGCAACGTGGATTACTTCGATCGTTCGTTCTCGCGTTCGTCCGGCGGTCACTCTAATATTCGAAGTTTCTCACATAGAATGTCACCAGAATATTCCCAGATAACAACAGTAGACCTACACGCCTACGTTTTAACAGCTTTTTCAATATTGTGGCATTGATATGTTGCACAATAGGACGCAACATCTCCGCCAATAAGCACGATACACGACACAACGTCTACTATAAATTAAATCGTCTGAAGAAATCTCAAGTTGTGCTCAGACAGAGTTAGACAGCATACTTGAACCGGATAACAGCACGTGTAACGACGATTACGTAGCTTGGAACAACAATTGTAAAAAGGACGTGCGAACAGTTGTATGTCGTCACAGACCGACTAAACTGTTCTGTGTGAACGAGGCTTCATTTGAACACACACACACACACACACACACACACACACACACACACACACACACACACACACACACACTATCTCATCCAGCCGAACAAACCCCAGCTGCTCCACCCACGAACTAACACATATCTCCACTCCTTGTTCCCATCTGCCATCAGACGGTCGAACTTCCCTCAGCCTCCTCCGAAGCCCAGTCCCTCCCAATCTTCAGGTCCTTCATGAAAAACTGGTTGACTACTCAGCAATAGCCCCCGACTATTACAACCACATTGTGTAACTTTTATCCAGTGTAACTGGATATTTAGAATTTATTTTATATATTTATTATTATTTTTAATTCTAAATTATTATTATTCCCAGCCGTCTCGATGTGTAACTTTTAACTTTTTTAACTTAAAAAAACCATGCACACCCCCAAAACTGTGGAGTTATTCGTCGACTGCCGGGCTTTCCACAATGAACCTGAACAAGAAGAAGGACCCATGCATTTCTTCTACTACAGCTGCCATCCCGTTAACAATCTGCTTACACCAGACAACAATGTCAACAGTTCCCTTAAGCCGGCGACATTCTGTCCGGAGACCGCTACACATGTCGGCTGTATCTGGCAACATCAGACAGCACGGTGAAAAGAACACCGCGATCGGGGTTTGTTTCTGTGTCGATAGTTCACAATGGCGCGGTGTGGGTGACTTCCGTACATTTGTTTGGGTTCTGCGTCTTCGTCTCGCTCTCTTTGTTTCGTCGGACATGAGACATATCAGGCTGGTGTTTGATGGGGCTTATCCTCCTTTTCGAGTAACAGATCCTCTGTAATTAGATGGGCGGGACGAAACGTTCAAAGCGGTTTCATAGAGACGACAGCGACGGTTTATGTGAAGGACGCTTGGCGGTAGGTCACGCTTCACCGCATGCAAGAAGACGGATTGCATTTTGAATAGGCAATAGGGTATAGCTAGCTAGCTACCTGTGGACATTACTGCTATCTCGTAAATGAACAAAATTACGGGTGATATAAAAAGTATACATTTAAATGACTAACTGTACATTAATACATCAACTGCTAAATGGGAAGTATGTCATTAATGTATGTTCTAATAATATGATGCTATACATAGACTGTAAAAAAAGGAAGGAACAAAGGGTCATAGTTT